>CM022705.1:29070750-29722688 GCA_012295165.1 Asparagus setaceus | reverse complement strand
CCCCATAATTATCAAAATATCAGAAAACCCTCTTAAGATTAGGGGTTATCAGAAACCCCTAACAGCTTTAATCTCAGATCCAACATTAACTGTAATTTTCACATGAGTGGGAAAAATTACATAGGAATATATTTGCATGTGAAAATTGTGGTTCACGTATTAGGAGGGGTTCATGAATAAATCTTAAAGTCAAAGAGGGTTTCGATAAACCCTAAGTTAAGGTTTTTTTTTAAAAATTTAAATAGTTTTATAGTTATGGAGGATTATCTGACAATCATCCAAAGTTAAGGAGGTTTTCTGATATTTAGCCTTTATCTATTTATAACATACCGAAGTAACAAAGTTTTGATTATATTTCTTCTCTCCCCTCCCCCACCAACCCAATAACAATGGAGGAAGAGTACTCAGTGTGGGCTCTCCCGCCGCCAGAAGCCCGCAACCGGATCAAGAACCTGATGCGGGCACTCCGATCCGAATTCGGTGGACCCGAATTCGATCCGCACATCACTCTCGTGTGGGCCACCCGCCTCACCCGCGAATCCGCTACCCGTCATCTTAAATCCGCATCCGAAACCCTCTCCCCTTTCACGGCCCGCGTTTCCGCTGTCTCCGGCCGACACTTGATATTCGAGTCAACCCCCCAGGTCTTGATTTATTTGCAGAGCAGTCCTTGCTTTTATTACTTTTTCTTTTTGGTTAACTGCGGAATTATGGGGGATAATTGGTAATTATGAAGATTTTAAGGGAAATTAACGTATTATCATAATTCCTTTATTTTTATTTTTTCCTGTAGGTGATGGAGGCTAGTGCCCGCTGCTGTGGTTACTTTGGGTTTAAATATTCAAGACGTGAGTTCGCTTTTATTTGGTGTTTTTTTCCGAAGGATAATCATAAATTTCTGAATAAAGTTTAAGAAATAATTTATAGCTATTTAATATCATGAAGTTTACAACTTATACAAAACTCCTAAATATTAAATTTTCAGAGAATTTTTTATTTAAAATACATAGGACTAACTATAAGACGCACACAGTGGTACGTGTCAATTTTTTTAGATTCCAACCAAGATCAATGGCTATCTTAGACGCAAGTCAACTGATTCATACTTAGTTCCATGATTTTGGATTCAAAATTAATTTCTCTTGATAGTTTCAAAACACTAATTTGTCTCTCAATATAGAAAAACAACTAGAGCAATAGGCTCTAGTTTTCTGATTTTAGATACAATGTTATCCAAAACAAAATAATCAGGTAGAAGCCATTTGATCACTTAAATTAGCAGAGATGATATACGGTAATTACCTGCAAAATATTTAAAATAGAAGTTAAAATTAAAATACTCAATGCTAGCTTCAGAAATTTCACAAAAATAATAATAATAATAATAATGATGTTAGTTTCTTGAAATTTACTCTAGATATTACACTTCTTTTCTGAATTTTCCAAGAGGGGTAAAATTCACAAAACCCATCCAAACTTAGGGTGAGGTACACAGTACCCACCGTACTTTGGAAATTCCAAAACTCCAGTGAATTTTAAAGTTTCACAAGAACCCTCTGACCTTTAAAAAGTTCCACAAACGGAGTTAAAAGGTCTAGCCAAAATGGCTATAATATCTTTTCTTAAAAGGTCATCATTTTTATATAAATAACTTATCATAAGTTTCAGCAATACCGAACTGAGCAACACCAATCTGACCCTAAGTGATATTAGCAAAACTTTCAGAGTTCACGTTATTTTGTGCAACCCACCCCAAGATTAAGTGATTCTGTGAAACTTGCCCAACAAACACCTTCAACTCCTTCTATGTTCATATTTGCATTTTGATGTCTTTTCTAAAAATGAAATTTTCGTTGATGATATTTCAGAATTGCAACCATACTAAAATTGTGTATTTTCAGCTTATATGCCGCGCTTGAGCTTTTTATATGGTGAGCTAACAGAGGAGAAGAATGAGAGAGTTCAAAAGCGTGTTCTTGAACTTGATCAAGAGATTGTGGGCTTCACATTTGAAGTATCTGAGATCGGACTCGCTAAGACGGATACTGAGGATAAGAGCTTGAAGTCATGGGAGATTGTGGAGATCATGAAGCTTGACTAGTCTCTCTCTCTCTCTCTCTCTCTCTCTCTCTCTCTCTCTATTGTGCTGTATTATCATCAGAAATTATTTGCAAAGAAAACTATTTTTCACTTTTCATTTATACTTTTTTTAATAAAAGACCATCAGGTTTCTTCAATCCAACCTCATTTTCAAAAGGCCCATAATTCTACTTATAACATCTCTTCTTATGTCCCAATTATTAGCCCAGAACCGTGGCAGCCCACAACAGGGCATAAGATTCAGCAAAAAGAACAAAGGGTTAATACATCAAGGGTTTTCAACATAATCTCTGTGAACATTTTTTATCTCATATAATCCTCCTGCATTTCGGGATGGTTTCTCGCCGAACCCCCCAATAGTAATTGTCAAATAACTAACATGTCACACACACACAGAGAGAGAGAGAGATATCCTAAATTTAGTCATTTATTTCTTTATTTGCAAACTCCTGGTAGGGAAAAAGTCAAAGTTCAAAGGCAAAGTTCAGAGGGTTTTGTGAGATAAAAGAAAAAAATCCAGGAGGCTTATGTGCAAAAGCCCATGAGGTTTTGCAAGATTAACCTAAAAAAACCAATTCAGGATTACAATCACAACAATCCCGTTTGCTCAAACAAAAAATAATAATCATTACAATTTCTGCAACATTCACCGTCATGGGCTCTGCAAGATGTAAAACTTCTAAATGATGTAAAACTTGAAATTTCCTGACTCAGAATCAGATTATAAACTTTCAGCATCAAGATCCCAAAACAAGGCGAGCATAATCGTTTCATGCTCATCATTCTCATCAGCAATGCATCCAATGACTACATCAGACCATAGAACTGTTACATAATCGCCGTTAAAAAGATCACAAGCTAGAGAAATTCAGCACACGTCGGTATTCAAAGTCAACAAAAACAACTAGCCTAATTACATAGTACTGTAATCTCGAAAGTTTTAGTAATACAGTAAACTGCAAACGGTACTGTAATCTCAAAAGTTTAGTAATAAAGTAAACTACAACAGGTAGGCATTGTTCCGCAAACAGTGGAAGAGTGCTCAACAAGAACATGTCGATGGGACGAGGGAGAGTTGCCCAAAAGCGCAAACAAAACAACAAACTTTGTACAGCTTCAATACCAAATATCAAACAAGCTACATTCTCACTTTAGAATGGCCTGCGACGTTTCGGATTACCCTGGTATCCATAATGGTTATGAGAAGAACATATATCTGGCACGAAAACAGCGTGTTCTGATGCAGGATAGAGTAGGTTTCTCTGCCAATGGAGCCCTGAAGCTGTGGGTGGAGATGGAATCTCTGGTACTGTGTTGTATGAAATTTCTGGTACTTGACCCAAGCATTCGTCAAAATTAATCCGTTCATCGGCAGGGAAATATGGTGGTGAGCCCTCAGAACTCCCAAGCTTACCACTATCAGCCTGTCGAAGAAAAGAATTATTAGCAATGAAGACAGTAATTGATTGCGTCATAGTTAGAGGTGGCAATCTCGACTAAACCTCGTGGATTGACCCTATCATCATCAGGGATAACGGGTATGGGTCGAATTTAAATAGGCATGGATCATAACTGGCACAATCTTTTAACCCGAATATTTAACGAGTCAGGTATTGTTTGGGACTCAAAGCAACGAATCAGGTTTGTCTCGATAAAATTAACTGTGGTAAAAATAAAATAACTTGTACATAATCATAAAAACAATTTTCTTTAGTCAGTAGTGTAAAACCCATGCTAATGTTTAAAGATGGTTATGATTTACTTCCTCCACTAGGAAATTCTTTTTTTTTAAATTGTCACCCATAGTTGACCCAAAACACAATAACCGAGTTACACGAGTCGTATACAAGTAACCTGTCGGATCTAAGGTGGGGGCAGTGGGGGCAATTGCCCCCACTGATCCCTAACAAATATATGTGGTTGGTGTTAAGCAACTTTGCAATTTGACCCCTCCCCCACTGTTTGACAAATTGAACCCATGCCCCCCTAAGATTATTTCAATATAAACACAACCTAAAAGAGTTTTTTTTCGATATTAGTCCCCAAAATATTTCATAATTTGAAATCCCCAAATATTCATATTTTGAATTAGTTGCCCAAATCTTTAAGGGTTATGAAAGTTGTCCCTCAAATCTTCATATTTTGAAATTATTCCCCCAAATTTTTGAAATTTATCCCCCAAATTTTTTAAGTGTTATGAAATTAGTCCCTCCATTTAGCCCAGGTCGAAGATTTGGAGGACTATTTTCAAAACACTTTAAGAATTTGGGGGACTAATTTCAAAATATGAAAATTTTGGAGGCTAATTTCAAAATACTTCAAGGATTTGGGGACTAATTAATATGAAGATTTGAGGGACTACTTTCAAAATATGAAAGATTTGGGGGACTAATATCTGGAAAACCCAATCTAAAAATCAATTGATTCCCCTAATTCTGAAATCTCTTCACTCGCCTTTGTTATATCGCGAGAAAGGCAGAACTCATGAGTTGTCCCCTGTTGACAATCCTCTCAGCAAATTACCGGCTCCCGTGGAACCACCACCTTGCACCAGACCGTTGCCTTGTGGCGAGTTCAACTTCAATCAATAAGCATATTGAAGAATTGAATGTGCACCTGCCTGGGAGATGACTGGTTGAATAATTGTTTGGTCACTTATATCGAAAGAGACATCTTTGATTGCACAGATAGCGAGAAAACCCGCACAACGTTATCATAATATGGTAAAAAAGAGAGAAATTGTAAAGAATTTAATAATTACTGATTGTATTTTGTATGTACATATGTATGCTTATTTTATATTTGTGTTATTAATATTTAGATAAAAATATCATATGCTAATTATATTCGTAGATTTATAGTCTTGCCCCAGGTGCCCGAAGTTTCTAGATCCGCCCCGATAATAAAGCAGGTCGGGTATGGATCAAAGTATTTGACCATTAAGTTAATGAGTCGGGTATGTATGATACATATACAGGCCAATCTACACCTGCTCTACACGACCTGATTGTCACACCTAGTCATAAATGCATATCTTCAACAATTTTCTTACCTTAGATGAGCCGTTCTCTGGGTAACCATAGTTCTGGTTGAAATTGGTAAATCCAAAGAAGTCATCTACAGACCAGTCTGGTAAACCACCAACCATATTAACTCCAGAATATGATGTCTTCGCTGTAGGGAAATACCCAGCCTTGCTTGCTTGATTGGAAAAGAGTTGATTAGCTTCACCGGGAAATGGCATTGAGGAACTTCCTTTGGGCAGTGACTTAGTAGGCCGTTCAGAAACTCTTCCTGAAGAGCTTGCTTGCTCCTTGGGAAAGGATGGAAGTGGTTCAGCAGGTTCAAGGCCCACTTGAACCCCTGTGACCAGAAATCTTCGGTGTGCAGAAACATAAGAATTTGCAGTGTGTATGGAAACATCACAGTTTCTACAGAACAATGCTCGGTCTTCTAAGCAGAAGAAATAGCCAGAAGCTTCCTGAAAGCACAAATAAAATAAGCATATGAAAGGCAGGAAAGTATTGACAGATTTGCAACCTGATACCACTTTATTTTTTTATTTTTTTTGACGCAAAAATAGGGCAAAACGCCCTATTCAAAAGATGTATATATTAGAACAAAGATAAGAACATTGCCATGACTTAGGAGGAGGGCTCACTCACGCCAAGATCAAAGAGAGGTCCTTTGACGTCATTTGAAACTTGAATCGAGAGTGAGCCAATCCTCCCAAGTCAATCTGTTAACAAGTATATTTACAAAAAACTGAGAGCAGGCTTGTCCCCCTCTGTCTCCACCTACTAAACTAAGCATAATGCATCAAAGTTTATAAGTATCAGCACACAAGTTTTATTTACAGAAAAAAACCCATATGACAATGCACTCCTCAGAAGTTATCTCCCACCATATCGGAAACTGCTTCGTGAAGATCTTGCAGTCCAAGCTGGCTGGCTGCCGCATGAACCTGGCCTGCCTTCTTCCTTACTGTGTTACCTGACCAGAACATAGTGAAGAAAGTGGCATTAGCTGTTAATTGCTAAGAAGAGATAGGAGTTTGTCTAAAATTCAGTTCATTACGAGCTCTCCAAAGGCACCAGCAGCAGATAGGGAAGAGAGTAAGCCACAGCTGTCGATGTTGTGTTAGAGACAAAGGAACTATGAGAGTGGAGAATGCAGTCAAAGTCTAGATTGCTGATGTTCAAACACAACTTCTGCAAGATAGGTTTCCAGGCTTCTTTGGAAATGTTACACTCCCAGAACATGTGGGGGTCTGTTTCCACTACAGATTGACAGAGAGAACAAGCTGTGTCTCCTATCCAACCCTTGAGAGATAGGTTGTGCTTAGTTTGGAGCTTATGCTTATATAGTAATCATAAGAAGATCTTAACCTTAGTGGGGAGGAAACTTTTCCAAATGGAAGTGTCTGCAGCACATTTAATTCCTCCACTTGAGAGGATGTGGTATAAAGAATTAACAGTGACGTGGCCAGAAGTGTGGTGAGGCCAAGAGACTTCATCCATAAGACTACAGATAGGTCCATTGTGGTTAAATAGGAGGGATTTCATGTCTGAAACTTCTTGCATCTCTTTAGTGGATATAGGCCTACAAAGGAGAGGCCTCCAATGCCATTGGTTATCAAGCATAGAGCCTTGAGATCTAACACTGATATTTTTAGAGAGAGCTAGGTTGAAGGCCAAGGGGAACAATGATGATAATGAGCTGGAACCTGTCCATTTATCCGCCCAAAAACAAGTGGATAGCCCATTACCCAGTTTCCTTTGAACTAGAGACAGAAAAGCTTCGCTAGACAAGATTGTCATGCCAAAACTTACATGCATTAGCCTTAGGTGGTGTACAACTAGTGAGAGGAGAAAGATGATTATGAGAAGAAGAGAGTATGACCTACTAGAGAGCCCTGTCTAAGAAATTTCTACATCCATTTAGATAACAGAGCCTCATTGAAGGTAGAAAGGTTGATGATACCCAAACCTCCTTCCACTTTAGGTTTACACACTATCTTCCAGTTCACTAGGAATTTGTCTTTAGCATAAGAGGCACTCCCCGGAGAAATTACGTCTAATTTTGTCCATCTCTTTGATAAGCCAGACAGGAAGTTTGAAGAAAGACAAAAAGTAGAGGGGAATAGAAGTAAGAACAGAGTTAATGAGAGTTAAACGTCCACCAATAGATAATTGTCTTCTTTTCCACATGGATAGCTTTTTAGATAGGGTGTCAAGCACTGGTTGTCAATCTGACCTAGAGAGAGAACCTTTCTTGAGAGGGATACCTAGATATTTAAAAAGAGGATGATCAAGGGTACATTGGAGGGATGAAGCAAGTTGATTCCCCTTGATGGAAGATTTCCTAAAGTAGAAGAGGCTGGTCTTAGCAAAATTGATCCCCAGCCCAGACACATTCTCAAAGAGGAAGAAAATGATTTTAAGCACAGATATATCTTCATGGGTGGCCTTACAGAGGACAATGGTATCATCTGCGAATTGATGGGATCTGATGTTATTTAGTTCTCCTTTCAGGTTTAACTCTGACAAGTCCCCTGAAGCAACACTTGCTTTGAGCATTTTGTTCAGAACATCTGCTGCTAGGATAAAAAGCATAGGAGAGAGGGGGTCTCCCTACTTGATACCCCTAGAGCTAGAAAAGGAGTGGGTAGGTACTCCATTGACAATAATGGAAGACCTAGAAGAGGAGATGATGGATCTGATCCAATTGCACCATTTAGGTCCAAAGCCTCTGGCTTGAAGGAGGTCAAGAATGAAATTCCAATTGATACAGTCAAAGGCTTTAGCAAAATCAATTTTGATCATGCAGATCTCTTTTCTTTTGGATTCACAAGTGTGCAGGAGTTCATGAGCAGTGAGGATGGAGTCCAGGGTATTTTTCCCACTTTGAAAGGCTGATTATGAAGGATCAACTAGGTTGGAGAGAAAAGGGAATAGTCTGTTGGCCAGGACTATGATAAAAATTTTCAAGAGACCATTGAGGAGGCTGATTGGTCTAAAGTCTTTGACTAGGCAAGCTCCTTCCACCTTGGGGATGAGAGCTATGAATGAGTAGTTGATTGAATGAAGTGGAAAAGCATCCTGGTGAAGAGCTATGAAGAAGGAAAATAAATCATTGCTGATGGTATCCCAGAAGGATTGATAGAACAGAATGGGGAACCCATCCGGACCTGAAGACTTGTCTGGGCTGAGACCAAAAACAGCCAGCTTGATCTCTTCCATGCTAAAAGGGGCCTCTAGAGAGTGCAGTCCATCTATATTAGTTGGGTAGAGTGACTGTCAGTCTATGAAAAAGGATGGGGAGTTTTTAGCAGAGAAAAGATTAGAGAAGTAATCCAAAAGGATTCTCTGGTTTTCCTCCTCAGTAGTAATGAGAGTCATTATGCAACAAGTGAGGGATGAAATTTTTTCTTCTATGGTGAGATGCAACTTTATGATAGAAAGATGTATTGTTATCTCCCTCATTCAGCCAGAGAACTTTAGATCTCTGTCTCCAATAAGCCTCCTCAGATTTGGCATTTGCCATGAGGTCTGGCTTAAGATTAGCCCTAAGAGCATTCTCATTGATAGAGAGGGGCCTGGATTCTTCCAACACCTCAAGTGTTTGGAGAGATTAGAGGATAGATTTTTTGTGTTGGGACACTGAGTCAAAGATGTGTTTGGTCCACCACTTGAGTCTTCTTTTCAAGATTTTTAACTTGAAAGAGAAGGAGAGAACAGGATTTTTGTTGCAAGAGAATGATTGCCAACAATCTGTCACGAAAGTTTTAAAGAAGGGATATGTGAACCAAGTTTTTTCCTACTAACTGTTCATGTGTATCCTTATTCACCACTTTAAGCTGTGAGAACTGTGTATTGAATATAAACAAAAGAAATATATACCAATATAATTTCCTACTAACTGTTCATGTGTATCCTTATGCAGTGCTTTAAGAAATTCTCTGATGCTTCTGGGTTGGATGCAAATACTAGTACAAGTCAAGTTTTCCTTGGAGGTGTATCTGTACATGTCATACTATCTTGGACAAAATTCAATTTCAGAGGGTGATTCACCTATCAGATATCTAGGGTCCCTCTTACTGCAAAAGCTCCTTATAGTGGTTGTCTTCCACTAATTGAAAAGATAACTTATAGAATTCAAAGTTGGTGTAACAAGTAACTTTCTTATGCTGGAAGGGCTCAACTTATGAAATCTTCTTAGTCTGCATGTGTTTTGGTCTTCAATTTTCAGTCTACCGAAGAAAATTATCAAAGAAGTTGAAGCAATTTGTAGGAGGTTCTTATAGGGAGGGATTTTTAGCAGTAATAGTATGTCTCTGATAGCTGGACTTGGAAGACATATTGTATACCTAAGAATCAGGGGGGTCTAGGACTCCATGATATAATGTGGGCAAATAATGCAATGATATTAAAACATCTATGAGCTTTAATCTTGAAAACCGATTCTTTGTGGGTTAAGCGGATACATGAAGTGTACTTAAATGAAATAGATATATGGAGTGCTCCTTTCAGGAGTTCTCAATCCTAGGGTTTGAAAAGGATGCTCAATTTAATGTATCTTGCTTCTGGCCTTGTGGAGAAGGAAGGTACTCATTATAGATGGAAACTTTCTGCTCCTGCTTTTTCTTCTAGTGCTGCTTATAAGGCTTTGTTTCCAGTTTTTCCAAATGTTGGTTGGGTAAGTTAGTTTGGAGTAGATTAAATCTTCCTCGACATTCAATAACTCTTTAGCTTGCTTGTCATGATAAGTTACATATTCCTGTTTGTGGTATTGCTGAGGAATCAAGGGATCACTTGCTCTTTGAGTGTGATTTTAGCAATAGGTTATGGAGTAAAATTTGAGATTCAAGTTCCACTTGAGTGGGGAGTTTTAATTCCTTGTGCTTTAAGGAGACGGGGAGGCAAAGATTCTAAAGCTCAATTTTTAAGAGCTGAATTCACGGCTTTTGTTTACATAGTGTGGCCAATCAAGAAATGAAGTTGTCTTTAGGAGAGCTAATATTTTGATGTTCAGGATGTCCTTCAAAGTTTAATGATCTATTTGAAGATTGTCAAGGAATATATTATGGAGATCTGTGATGTTATAGTTATGTTAGGAATAATATATTAGGAATATATGGTTGAGAGATATTAGAGATGTGATTGAGAGAATAAAGGAATATACTAAAACTATGTTTAGCATATTCCTAATAATATGTAACATGTATTTAATTCCAATTAGTATAAATATAAGAGGTTAATAGAGCTCTAGAATAGTCTCTGGTTTCCTCAGAATTAATTTCAACATGGTATCAGAGCCATACAAACCCTACCTACCACAAAACCCTAGATCATCACAAAACCCTAGCCCTCCAATCCCTCATCACCAAACTCCTCCCTCTGCCTTCCTACCTTCCTTCTTCCCGTTACTGTTTACTGTGAACACTCAGAGCTTGACTTACTGTTCACGGTGAATAATGTGCAGTACCTCTTTGCCTCAAGTAGTATAGTAGTTACTGTTCATTATGAACAGTGTTACTGATTCTCATTCGCTTTGCTTTCGATGGACTTGTCGATGATCAAGATTGTCATTAGTAGTAGCAACAGTCGCCCCCAATGTACATGTTCTCATTGTCGCCTATGCCACCCCGATTTTTCTTTGTTCCCACCTCCCTGCCCAACTTATCGAAACCTTAACCACCATTAGCTACATGTAAAAAAAACGTAAAAAAAGGAAATGAAAAAAGAGGAAGGGAAAATAAAAAGGAAAGGAAAAGTAGATGAAAGGAAAAAAAAAAGAAAAAGGCAGGAAAAAAAGGAAAGAAAAAATAGGATTTCGATTGAATAAGGATTTGATTTGGACTTTGTTTCACGGGGTTGGAGTTGGATTTCAAAGTAATTTGTTTTATTTTGATCTTTAAAGTTGACTTGGACTTTGTTATGTACTGGTTGGCCTGTTTGAGGATGGAGGAGAGGTGTTTGATAGTTGGTTTTTGAAAAAGTGGTAGAGCGGAGCTACACTGACATATTTTGATATTGATGCAGAACAATATTGTTTTGTTGGTTTGTTTATTAGATTTTGAAGATTGGTTAGGAGATTGTTTCGTTGGTTTGTTTTGGAGTTTGGTTCGGTGAAGATTATTCTCTCGGGTTCATTTGTCTGGTAGATTCCTAAAGAGGGATCATTCGTTTGGCGGATCCCTAAAGAAGGATTACTTGTTTGTTAGATCCCTGAGAGAATCATTTGTTTGGTGGATCCATGAGAAGAATCATTTGTTTGTTAGATTCTTGAGAGGATCATTTGTTTGGTGGATCCCTGGTGAGGATCATTTGTTTGGTGGATCATTTGTTTAGTGGATCCCTGGTGTGGATCCCTGGTGAGGATCATTTGTTTGCTGGATCATTTGTTTAGTGGATCCCTGGTGAGGATCATTTATTTGGTGGATCCCTGCTGAGGATCATTTGATTGGTGCATCCCTATAGAAGATCACTTACTTGGTGGATTGTAGAAGAGAGCTTTTGTTTGATAGAACCTGAGAGGATCAATTAATTTGAATTCAAGTGGAAGATACCAAGATCAAGACTACTACAAAGAGGTCACTTATAGAATCGTTTTGACTTTTTGAGCTTCATCATAGATTAGAGTGTGCACTTTATTTGTAACAAGCCGGACAAGTATGATATACATGCTCTAGCTTGAAGGGGAGTGTTAAGGAATATATTATGGAGATCTATGATGTTATAGTTATGTTAGGAATAATATATTAGGAATATATGGTTGAGAGATATTAGAGACGTGATTGAGAGAATAAAGGAATATGATAAAAATATGTTTAGCATATTCCTAATAATATGTAACATGTATTTAATTCCTATTAGTATAAATATAAGAGATCAACAGAGCTCTAGAATTGACTCTCTGGTTTCCCTCACAATTAATTTCAACAGAGATTCAACTTAGTATAATTCAAAAGGTTTCAGATACTATATAGAACAGGAAGTCGTGTAGGAGAATGGGTATCACTCTTGAGTTTGTTTGATAATTTGACTTCTTTGGGCTGCAAATAGGTGATGGGATTTTGTACAGGTGAGATGCTGCGGTTTTTTCAGAAGGAGAAGCTCCAGTTTTTTCAAAAGTTATCAGGCATTAAGTGTTGTACATGATAGACAGTTCCTTTGTTTACAGGGTTGTACATGAGTGTTTACTCTGTTTCTTTGGTTCTGAAACAGAGTGGAGATGAGTCTTTGTTTTGGTAGTTTTTTGGGCGGGATTTTTTAGTCTTTTTTGGATAGAATGAGTCTTTTTACAGTGAGTTTGTAATTCACGCCATTTTTGGTAATTAAATAAAACTAGAATTTATGGCAAAAAAACTGTTCATATGTGCATGCAGCAAATTTATCTGTGTTACATATATATAGAAGAAGAGTACTGATGGAATAGAATGACCCAACAAAGCATTTAGAAAACTGTCTACTTCACAGTTCTACAAATTTAAACGGTCAAAAATGCTTTAAGAAAATCATATACTATAGTTGCAAAATTATATACTAATGAAGAAACTAATTACGGTCTTGCTCATTTGAACCTGCGTTTTTTCTGCGAAAATTTGAGCAAAGCCGGCATTGAGAAGAAGAGACTATAGTTGCAAAATTATACACTAATGAAGAAAATAATTAGGGGTTTCTCTCATTTGAACGTGTATTTTCTACAGAGAAATATAAAAACTGAGCAAAACCGGCATCGCAATCAATATGTTTGCAGATTTTGCTTTCGTAATAAGGCTGATCCATCTAGTTATTTAGTATAATGCCCAGTTAATTACGCATCTAAAGCATATTTGCGAAGAACACACAATCCACAAGACAAAAAATAGACAATTCTAACAAGAGAATAATATGAATCAAACACATAAATGAGATGATTGTCATATCCTCTTGGAGGAACGAAGTAGATCTGCCAAGAAATGCCTCACTTCTTGTTGGTACAAAGTATGATAGTCTGGATAACCAACAGACCCACAGAAGAGAAACTAGAGCGTAACCACACTACAGATAACGGTCAATCAAAGTTTTGGCAAGTTAAACTAATTAATAACAATGGATAATTTAGGTGATAAAAAGACTAGGGGAAAGTTTGTCAATAGACTCGTACCCTTTATACGGACAAGGGAAAAGTCTGTCAGTACCCTTTTATTTTTCTAATATTATGTTCCCCCTATTTCAAGTTTTCTTAAAGATTTGCCCTTCTTTTGTATTTTACTTCCTCTGATATCATCTAACGAGAAACGGCTTGTTTTCCACTGTTTGGAGAAGGGGCTTGTTTACCCTGCCTGAATTGTTGGTTATGCCCCATGTTTAATTTCATTTTCTAATTTGATTATTTCATCAGCTGATGATGAGCTCTCATTTCTGGAACCATAAGAGAGCACCACCTCAGTAGTCACGACTGCCTCCACGGTACGTGATTCATGGATCTGATTCTGCTTTGAAGTGGGCACATGAAGAACTTACAAATTCATCCTAGAGCTTCAATCTAGCATGCCTTCTTTTCATTGATTGCAACCAAAATATTCCGAGCACCTGCCTAATGTGAGACGAGAAGGTTTTGTGGATAGCACATCCGCCCAATACAGCTTGGAAGTCTGCTGCTTGCAATATGCTCATGGGAAGGAGAATATGAATCAGTTAGGCTCAAATGGGGCAGGGAGAGAGGTTCAGATGATTCACAGAGGACATTTCTAAACAATTTTTTTGTGATAGATAGGGGGGGTTGTATAAATAATTCACAGAAACATAAAAATACAAGTTCATACAAAACAAAAACTAAAATAGACCTCCAAGCAATAACAAAAATACCACATAATCAGAAGCCTCCTTGGGATGCCATCCGTCTTGTCCGCATCAGAGAAAAGTTCCGCTGGCATACTGGCCAGTCTTGCTTACCACAAACAGGACCTACTCAGTTTAAACTCTAGCATCTCTAGAGTCCAAACTAAATTCTTGTCCAATATAATATGTCAACTTCTATGTGATGAATCACTCCCATAATCAAGATAACCAGGTCAAACGGAGAGGAGAACAAAATAGAATTGTTAGATTTAGTTCTATGACCCTACATCTCCTGAGTATTTTACTTCTGTAGATATCACTTTCCTAGAGTCTATCCATATTTTTCATCCGTGTGTACCCGTCCGCCTCCTGCTTTCGTTTCTCTCCCTCAACCGGTACCGCCTACTTTTGTTACCTTCATTTCGCTGAGTTCTGAAGCTGATGAAAAACATGCACCTAAACTAGCCCTACTGTACACTTGAAGAACAGAAATATCTGCACCTCTCTTGCCTCCGGCTAATCCTCCGCTGTAGGTGAAGCACCTGCCCATTAGTAATCATCTGCTCTCTCCAACCTCGATGTCCCTATTGCTCTTCGAAAAGCTAAACAATCTACTATCGTTCATCCTATATCTCATTTCTCTTATGATTGTCTTACCCCCATCTTCGCCAATTTGTTATCCTTGTCTTCTGTCTTTATACTCAGTTCTTATTAGAAAGCCGTGTTAATTTCTGCCTAGAAGCGAGTTATGAATGAGATGGATGCACCTATTTCTGGGGGGGACTTGGGATGTAATTCCTGCTCCTAAGGAGACAGATATTGTGAGTTGTCGCTAGGTCTTCACTGTGAAATACTAGCCCGATGGTTCCATGAACAGATACAAAGCTAGTGATAGGGACCAGTATACCTGATTTTATTCTAGAGGGACTTGGCATCGTAGATTTCATTGAGATCTCATATTTTATTTGATTTGAGATAATTCAGATTTTATTTAGTTATTGTTAGGATAAGAATAAGGTTATTGATATAGTTGAGATTGTTTTGATTTAATTTATTTAGGGATAAGCATTTACATGTTTTAGATAAGATTATCTTACGTTTATTTCAATCTCTATAAAGAGAGGAACTTTTATGTAATCATCAGTGAATTTGAATGAGAAAATATTAATATCTGAGATTCCCAAGGTGATTCCAATTGTTACTTTAATTTTATATCTAATTTAATTTTCACTGTTAGATCTCATTCAAGTTCCTCAAAACATTCCTCCATAACCCCCACCCACAAAAAAACTCACCAATCGCAGAGAATCCCAAAATCCCTTACGCTTCTGTTTTTCTCCACTCAAGTCTAGAATAGAGCTCTCGCCTCCATCATCTTCTTCGACCCTTAACTTCACCACCTCCACTAGTAATCATGGACAACCAACACTGCAAAGCCATCTAACCACTACACTACAGATCCGGCACCTTGATCTCGACCGTTGCCTCATCGCCATCCTTCGCCATCCTTGCCAACAGAGTTCAAGATTGACCTCTGGACTCATAAAGCTTCAGACCTCTATTCCTCTTCAGTCCATTCAATTTATTTCTGTGGTTTAGTGGTTAATCAAAAGTGTTAATCTTTTGGTCTTATATTGAATTAATCATCTATTTTGAAACTCCTTGCAGAATCCAGTTGATAGGCCTTCACTTCAAACACTGATTGCTCGATTCGAACCTGTAGAACGTGCAAGATTCTTCACACCTCAGGTATCATTCGAACACCTCTCATTGTTGTCATTTATGCATCGTTACCACTGTCAGTCGTTAGTTTATAAAACTTCAATATTTAAAGTTATTTTCCGCTGCATTTTTAGTGTTAGTCTGCGTTTACTTTGCATATTAGTTTCGTTTGATCACTTGCTCTAGGATTTGATAGATCGTGCTACGTCAAATTGGTATCAGAGCCTAGGTTTTAAAATAATTAGCAACAAAAAAAATCATCATCATGAAGTGTGAAGAGTGTCATATCAATGATGCTAATCCTGATTATGACCACCTGCCTGCATGTAGTAACCCATATTTCCACAAACTCTAGGTCAAAATCTTAGATGCAGCTAGGCCTCTTCCACCACCCTAACCTTAAATGTAGGTTAGTTTATTTAGTAATTAAAAAAAAGTTTTAGTTCTTTCAATTTTAGAAAAGGCTTTATTTCTAGTTGACTGGATTTAGGTGAATTTGCTTTTAGGAGAATTTGCTTTTAGGAGAACTTGATTTTTTAGGAAAGATTATTTCTAGTTTAAGTTTATTTCTAGTTTAGGTTTTAAAAAAAAGGAACAAAGAGAAAAAAATTATAGTTTAGCTTAACTTTTTCTCTTTAATTCTTTTCTATTATAGGTTGCTATTGTCTGCAGTTACGTAGCGGTACGATCTATATGGTTGAACTGAATATAAATGAAACTCTAGATAAGATCCTGAAAACTCTAGAAGATTTTAATGCACGAGTCACTAAACTCGAAGCCGATCGGTTAGAGAGTAACAATCAGGAAAGGGATGAACATCCTAGGAATATACCTAGAGCACGAAACCCAAATAATAGACTTTTGTCTTCCTCCTAGAAGGAATTTAGGTGGAAGCTAAGAGGATAGGAATAGGCCCGATGATATAACGAAGCGGGTTAAGGTGGAAGCCCCTTCTTACGACGGGAGACATAACCCCCAAGCTTTTAGTGATTGGATGGCAGACATGGATAACTATTTTGATTGGTACATGTCCGACAATCGTAGAGTCAGATTCGCGAAGATGTAGTCTGGTCCAGCAAAAATTTACTGGACCTCGGTTGAAAGTTAGCTAGAGCGCTTAGGACGCCCACCTATAGAATTTTGGAACGAGATGAAAGAAAGATTAAAAGAAAAATATTTACCCCTCGCCTATAGGACCCGATTGTTAGATCAATTAAGCACATTATGGCAAGGTAGCCTACCCGTCCAGGAGTATGAGCAAATTTGACGAACTAATGGTTCGTTTTGACATCCATTAAGACTCTAGAGTTACTTTGTCTAGATTTCGTACAGGTCTTAGGGCAGACATCAAGAGAAAAATGATTCCTCACAATTATCCTCGTTAGAACATGCCTATTAAGTTGCTCAAGATTTCGAGCAATATCTCAAGACACCTAGCAGTAAGAAGTTCTCTACCTCAATAGGAGAGTCGTATAAGAAACAAATAGATAAAAAGTTAAAAAGTTAAAATAACACGTCTATAGATCAAAAGGGAAAGGCCACTGTAGGTAGCTCCACAAATAAAGACGAGAAACCCAAACCATGTTTTAATTGTGAGGGTATTGGACACTATGCATACCAATGCCCGAGTCGTAATTTACAACTAGGATCAGGTAGCCAAGAAGCAGAAGAAGACGACGAAGATGAGGAAGAAGACGATTATGAGGTTAATAATGGGGATAGCAATGCTGATGAGTTGTTAGCCACCTCTTTAGGCGTTATGAGGTGTACGTTAGCAACATGAAATGAAGATGATTGGCGTAGGAACTTTATCTTTCACACCTAATTTAAAGTTAATGAGAAAATGTATAAGCTTGTAATAGATGGAGGTAGTTGTGTCAATGTAATAGGCAAGTCAGCACTTGAACACGAGTCTTAAACCAGAACCACATCAGCAGCCCTATAGTGTCACCTGGGTAGATAAGACCGCTATACCTGTATCTCATAAATGTTTAGTTCCTCCTCAGTTGTCTAGCTACTCAGACCAAATTTGGTGTGATGTCCTCCCTATGGATGTTGCCCATGTTCTATTAGGACGACCTTGGCTATACGATAGAGATGTTATTAGTTTCGAAAAGTCAAATAACTTTGTTTTCACTTTCAATGGTAAAAAGATACTCTTGAATCCAACAAAACTAAAAGAGCCTAAGGACGTTAAAGGTAGCACCCTACCTAGGAAAAGTCAGCAAAACAAATCTGTTCACATCTTAACTCAAAAGAAATTCATTAGGAAGAGCGCTCCAAAAGGTTTTATGAATGCTATAGTGGCCATTTGCGAGAGGACTATGGACTATTAGTGAACCACCAAAGGACCCTTCCGAAGTTCGTCAAATCCTTTCCGATTATAAGGATATTATGCCCGATGAACTTCTTGATGAGTTACCTCCAACGCGAGACATCCAATACATTATAGATCTAGTGCCAAGAGCCACCTTACCGAGTATGCCGCATTATAGGATAAACCCTACTGAGCATGCCGAGTTACACCGTTAGGTAGATGAATTAGAATTATCGCGAAAAGGTTTTGTTAGGGAAAGCTTGAGTCCTTGTGTAGTTCCCGCTTTGCTTACCCCTAAGAAAGACGGTAGTTGGTGTATGTGTGTGGATAGTCGAGCGATTAATATGATCACCGTTAAGTATAGGTTCCCTATTCGTAGGCTAGATGACCTATTAGATGCCATGGCAAGATCTAGTATATTTTCTAAGATTGATCTTAAGAGTGGGTACCATTAGATTCGTATTTGTGATGGTGATGAGTGGAAGACCGCTTTTAAGATGGGTTGTTTGAATGGTTAGTTATGCTCTTTGGATTGTCTAATGCACCTAGCATCTTTATGAGGGTAATGACACAAGTTTTAGGGTAATGACACAAGTTTTACTTTCATTCCTCAGATAGTTCGTTGTTGTATATTTTGATGATAGTTTAATCTTTAGCATAACCCGAGAAGAACATATGTTTCACTTAATACAAATTTTAGATATCCTCCGTAAAGAAAAGTTATATGTCAATCTGAAGAAGTGTGAATTCATGTCTACATCAGTCAACTTCCTAGATTTTGTAGTCTCTAGTGAAGGAGTCGTAGCAAACCCTGACAAAGTTAAGGCTATTAGAGAGTGGTCTACTCCTAAGAACATTCATGAAGTCAGAAGCTTTCACGGTCTGGCTACATTTTATAGGAGATTTGTCAAAGAATTTAGTATCATTATGTCCCCAATTACAAATTGTCTTAAAAAAGGGGAATTTCAATGGACTAAGTATGCTACTAAAGCATTCGAGGAAATTAAGGAGAAGCTTATCATTGCCCCGGTATTACGTCTCCCTGATTTCTCTAAGGTTTTCGAGGTTAATGTGATGCCTCAGGAGTAGGTATAGGAGGAGTGTTGAGTCAAGAGGGTCATCCTGTAGCTTATTTTAATGAAAAATTAAATGACTCGACAATGCTACTCAAGCTACGATAAAGAGTTCTATGCTGTGGTACAGAGTCTTAGGTATTGGCGTCACTATTTGTTACATAAGGAATTCGTCCTATTCTCTGACCATCAAGCCCTACAATATTTGAATTTTCAAAACAAATTTGGACCTACGCATATTAAATGGGTAGAATTCATTCAGGAGTACACATTTGTACTTAAACACAAATCCAGGGTAGAAAATAAGACCGTCGATGCACTAAGTAGGATGTTCAGGATATTAAACATGATGAGTGTACGAGTAATTAGATTTAAACATATCTTAGGAGAGTATCACGCTTGTAGAGATTTTGGTGATATCTACACTTCTCTTACACATGACCTACCTAAAAGTGCAGTAGGTTTCACCATCATAGATGGTTATTTTTTTGAAGGTACCCAATTGTGCATCCCTAACAGATCACTTAGGGATCAACTTATTTAGGAGTTACACGCAGGAGTAGCTGCAGAACACTTTAGCCATGATAAAACAATTTCTATGGTTGAGGATAGATTTTATTAGCCTAGCGTTAAGAGGGATGTTGCGCAAGTAGTGTCACACTGTAGGGTTTGTCAGGTAGCAAAGGATAGTAGACAGAACACTGGATTATATATACCTTTACCTATACCATTTACACCATGGCAGGATTTGAGTATGGATTTTGTCTTAGGATTACCTCGAACAATTAGAAAACATGATTTTATCTTTGTAGTTGTGGATAGATTTTCCAAGATGGCACATTTTATTCCCTGCAGCAAGACAGCTGATGCGTCCCACATTGCTTATCTTTTTATGCAAGAAATTATTAGGTTACATGGTTTGCCTAAGACGATAGTTTCTGATAGGGACGTTAGATTGGTTAGTCACTTCTGGTGCACGTTATGGAAAAAGCTAAATACAGGACTATAATTTTCATCTGCATATCACCTTCAAACTGATGGTCAAACGGAGGTAGTTAATAGGAGTTTGGGAAACTTGCTTATATGCCTTGTAGGAGACCATATGAAAACTGAGGATTTGGTTTTACCTATGGCAGAGTTCGCATGCAATAGTTCTGTAAATAGATCCACAGGTTTAAGTCCTTTTGAAGCCGTTACATGTTGTCAACCTAGAAAACCTATAGACTTCGCAATGATTTCTTTGGGTCCTAAGTATAGTGCGTCAGCGGACTCATTTGTACAGCATATGCATGACTTGCATCTAGAAATTAGGCGAAAAATTGCTTTAAGTAATGAAACTTATGAACTGGCAACGGATAGTCATAGACGTATGCATGAACTCACAGCAGGTAACTGGATGCTTGTTCGGGTGCGACTTGAGAGGTTCCCGCCAGGGACTATGAAAAAACTTCATGCACGGCAAACGGGTCCCTATCATGTCGTTCGGCGTATTGGATCGAATGCTTATGAAGTAGATCTGCCAAAGGAGATGGATATAAACATAGATTTCAATATAGAAGATCTAGGTTCGCATGAGCCAATGGATATAGCAGCTTTTGATGAAGCCACTTCGCCCTCAGCCAGCTTGCTACCACCACCTATTATGCATTCTAATAAAGGACCACAGCTAGATCTGATTGAGCAGATTTTGAATGATGAGATTGTATCGACCGCCGACGGAGGATTTCAGAGGTATTTGATTCGTAGGCGTGGACATCCACCTTCAGAGGACTCTTGGCTCCAAGCCGAAGAGATTCAAGCTCGACCCGGACTTGCTCCAGGAGTGTCAGCATCAGCATTCACCAGAGGTGAATCTTTCCAAGCCAGGGAGAGTTGATAGGGATCAGTATACCCGATTTTATTCTAGGACTTGGCATCGTAGATCTCATTGAGATCTCAGATTTTATTTGATTTAAGATAATTCAGATTTTATTTAGTTATTATTATGATAAGGATATGGTTATTGATAGGGTTGAGATTGTTTTGATTTGATTTGTTTAGGGATATAAGCATTTACATGTTTTTAGATAAGATTTCAGTTATCTTCTGTCTATTTGAATCTCTATAAAAGAGAGGAACTTTTATGTAATCGTCAGTGAATTTGTATGAGAACATATTGATATCTGAGATTTCGGGAGTGATTCCAATTGTTACTTTAATTTTATTTCCAAATTAATTTCCACCGTTAGATCTCGTTCAAGTTCCTCCGAACTTTCCTCGGATAACCCCTCCCCCCCAACCAATCGCAGAGAACCCCCAAAATCCCCTACGCTTTTGTGTTTCTCCTCTCAGGTCCAGAACAGAGCTCTTGCCTCCATCATCTTCTTCGACCCTGAAATTCACCACCTCCACTAGTGATCATCGACGACCAACACCGCAAAGTCATCCAACCACTACACTATAGATCCGGCACCTTGATCTCGACCGTTGCCTCATCGCCATCCTTGCTAACAAAGTTCAAGATTGACCTCCAGACTCATCAAGCTTCAGATCTCTATTCCTCTTCAATTCATTCGATTTATTTCTGTGGTTTAGTGGTTAATCAGAAGTGCTAATCTATTGGTCTTATGTTGAATTAATCATCTATTTTGAAACTCCCTGCAGAATCTAGTTGATAGGCCTTCACTTCAAACACTGAATGCTCGATTCGAACCAGCAGAACGTGCAAGATTCTTCACACCTTAGGTATCGTTCGAACACATCCTCATTATTGTCATTTCTGCATCGTTATCACTGTCAGTCATTAGTTTAAAAACTTCAATATTTAAAGTTTTTTTTGCTGCATTTTTAGTGTTAGTCTGTGTTTACTTTGCATATTAGTTTCGTTTGATTACTTAGTCTAGGATTTGATAGATCGCACCACGTTAGCTAGGCCGGTTGCTCAATGCTTACTCAAACATATGGAGTGATTATTTGCAGACCTTCTCACCTGTTGCTCGTCTCAACTCTATTCGTATGTTGTTCTCCATTAGTGTTAATCTGGAATGGCGGCAATGGCCTATGTTTCAACACGATGTGAAGAATGCCTTCTTGTATGGTGACCACGAAGAAGTTGTCATGGAGCAACCTCTATGATACAGGACAAGTTAAGATTGAGTTGATTTTATTTAGTAATTTTTTTAGATTTTATTTAGGGGATTTTATTTTAGTTTATAAGGATTTGCAGCTGGAAAGTTTATTTTCTTTAATGTTTCTATTGGATATTTGGTTAGGAAGATATTTTCAGTTTTATTGGACAAGATTTTCGATGATTTGATGTTAATATTCTAGTATTAAGTTTATTCTATAAATAAATGTAATTCTCCATTAGGAAAGGATATTGATGAATGAAAATAATTGAATTTGAGAAAATAAGCATGTGAACTGCTTCTTGTGAGTTTAAGTATGTAAATTACCTCGCGTGTGAAGCTGACAAATTTTATCTGTAATTTTTTTTTCTTTGTTCTTTGTTTCCCTAGCCCAATCATCTCCACGTCACATTCTATTTTTAAAAAAAGGAAGTCACTATTCACTAACTACTGTTCACTATATGGGTTACTGCTCCTTTGTTATTGTTCACTCCAGCAACTCTTCTTCATCACCGATCAAGTTTCTACGAGCTTTCCTGTCAATTTCTCCAATAACCTCCTTCACTGTCAAAAAAGTTATCAAAGATAAATCTGATCTAAATCATTCATCTCCCGTTCCCATCAATTGGTATCATGGGTAAATATCCACTTCTTCTATCACAACATTGTGAATTTAATCCTTTAAAATTTGGCAATATGTCTTATTTTTATGAATTTAATGGATATAAGGAAAAATATGATTTTGAACTATTGATACAGGAACTAGAAGATTTATTTACTATTTACAATATGTCGGATTGGGAAATGTAAATGGATACTAAGTGTACGTTACGAGAAGCTGAAGGTTGGTGATTTCCTAACGATTCTGGTTATGGGTGTTCATGGGCAACTATGAAGATTCTGCTTGAAAAAAAGTATTCTAGTTGTCCAACTAGAACTAGAAAATATTATGTTTCCTCTTCAAAGCTTGAAGCAACATCAACAAGAGTGGTCCAACCTTAGTAAGATGCAGGTTTCACTTAGAACCAGAATCGGATCAGAAATCAGATCCAGCTCGCACGCCAGATTTAGAGCCTGAACTTGAACCAGAGCCTGAGCCTCAAATCATCACACGTGATCAAAACATCATCCGATTCGAGTCACGTCCAGTTCAAAACAATTCGATGGACTTCATTATTCTAGATCCTTCATTAACTACTCATTATCAAATTATGCAGATAATTTTCTGCAGTGCATACAACAATACCATCCACTGATCAAAAGAACTTTCATGTTCTGCCATTATAAAACTCGAGGTCGTGTTTTCTAACAAGGGGAGATTTGATGCAAGATAGGTTAAGATTGAGTTGATTTTATTTAGCAACTTTTTTGGACTTTTATTTAGGAAGTTTTATTTTAGTTGATAAGGATTTTCGGTTGGAAAGTTTATTTTCTTTGATGTTTCTATCGGATATTTGGTTAGAAAGATATTTTCAAATTTATTAGATAAGATTTTCGATCATTCGATGTTATCTTCTAGTATTAAGTTTATTCTATAAATAAATGTTATTCTCCATTAGGAGAGGATGATTAATGAATGAAAATAATTGAGTTTGAGAAAATAAACACGTGAGTTTCTTCTTGTGAGTTTATGTATGTGATTTACGTAGGGTATGAAGTCCATATTTTATCTATAATTTTTTTTTCTTTTTGTTCTTCGTTTCCCTAGCCCAATCGTCTCCACATCACATCATAAAAAGAAGGAAAGTCACTGTTCACGGGATATTGTTCTGTAATCACTGGTAATTCAGCACTATTCATTATTCATGGGTCATTGTTCCCTGTTATTGTTTACACAAGAAGCTCCTCATTGCTAATCAAGTTTCTACAAGCTTTCCCATCAATTTCTCCAACAACCTCCTTTGTTGTCGATAAAGTTTTCAAAGATAAATCCAACCTAAATCAATCATCTCTCGTTCCCCATCCTCCGGGATATGTTGCTCAGGGAGTCATGTATGCAAGCTTAAGAAGACAATCTACGGACTCAGATAGAGTCCGCGAGCTTGGTTTGTCAAGTTCAGCCAAGTGATATTTGGTGTCGATTTTTAGCGATGTAATTTAGATAATTGTGTTTATGTGCCGTAGTACGTCGAGCACAATGATATTAGCTGAGCATGATGATATTTTGCAGACAGAGTGACAAATAGTTAGGTAGAAACCGAATAGTGTCTCAAGAATCATTTGTGACTGAAAATATGCAGAAGTTAAAATATTTTCTTAGAATTGAAGTTGCCTATCAGAAACATAGGTTACTTCTCTCTCAAACGAAGTATGTCTTAGGTCTTCTAAAGGAGACTAGACTTCTAGGTCGCAAACCAATCGTCTCTCTAATGCAAGCAAATGTCAACTTTTGGGGTGAGGAAAGTGATCTTTTTTATGACACCAGGCAGTATAGGAGGCTGATTGACAAGTTAATCTATCTTACAGTCACTAGACCTGATATATCCTTTGTTGCGGGAGTTTTTAAGTCAATACATGCACATGCCTAGAGAGGTTTCACTTGAAAGCAGCTATGAGGATTCTTGCATATATCAAAAGCTCTCCTGGAAAGGGCTTATTGCACAAGAAGCATGAACATTCACAAATATCTACTTATTCAGACTCGAGCTACTTGGGAAATAAGAGGGATAGAAAGTCTACCACTAGATAATGTACTTTTGTTGTGGTAACCTAGTAACTTGGAGAAATAAGTAGGAAGTGGTATCACGGTCTGGTGCAGAGATCGAATACAAAGTAGGCACATACTACTTGTAAGATGATGTGATTGAAGAACTTGATGACAGAGCTCGATTTTGTTCTAGGAGTGGCAAACGAACCGGGTTGGGTCAAGTTGGGTCGAGACAAATTTGACCTGACCCATATAAGCTCGACCTAGACCGACTTGTTTACTGAAGGGGTCAGCCGACCCAACCCATTTCTTAAATGGGTCAACCCCCGACCCGCCTAACTATATAAAACACGTTCTGTTTTTTGGTTTCATCTATTGCTGCAGGCGCTTATAGTGAGGCTTACATTTCAAAGATGTAAATCTTAAAGTGATAGAGAGAATAAAAATGCTATACATAGTATTACATAGTATATCTAAAATAAGGCTGGTTAGCAAATAATTTCCATTGATTTATATTTCCACATAGAGATTGATATCAAATTTTTTATTGACTTTCCTAACATGTAATGATACATTTAGTAAGTCAAAAGTTTCCTTATGTTCATTAATTAATTCAATGTATAAGGAGCATATCTAGAAAACTTAGCAATTATTTTTAAATTGCAAAATTAGAAAACACACCAATGAATGATACTTATATGTTATCTTTTATATATATCATGTTTTTAAAAGATTGAAGAATATATTCGCAATTTTACCAACAAATCAATTTCCTATAAAAGCTGACGAGAACTAACTGGAAAAAATTTTAATTTCCAAAACATATGATTTAAAGATCAAAAATATCTTTCAATTTAAAAAATATTTTTTTCCATCAAGAACAAGTCGCATACCTTCGAAATTACAGTAAGCTAAAAGAATCTTGCTTTGACCAAAATAATCTCCAAAACATGTGATTTAAAGATCAAAATACACCTTCTAAAATTAACAAAACACTTCCTTATGCATCTTTCCATCAATAATAAATTATTATGATTTCAAAATTGAAATGATAAAAGAGATCCTCTTTAATGAAAATAATCCTATTATCTAAATTATGAAAGGAAAAATAAATCAAAGATTGAAGTATTATAGCCATCAAATCTGAAGAGATGAACATGATATAGCCTCAGTGCGACTTAGCTCTTCCCACCGCTCACTGATTGAAAAAACGAGAGCATTTTTAGGCGTGATAGAGGAAAGGAGAGAAAAATTAGGGCTGGGGATAAACGGGTTACATGGTTATTATAGGGTTGACCCATGGGTAACTCGGGTCGACCTGAATATGACCCGTATAGCTTAACACATACATGTTTATTACGGGTTGTGGCGGGTTGGGTTGACGGGTTGGCTCAAGAATTGCCACCCCTATGTTCAGCTAGGACCGATGCCTATATATTGTGATAATCAGTTTGTTATCTATATTGCAAAGAATCATGTATTTCATGAAAAGATGAAGCACATAGCTATTGATTATAATCAGGTTATGGATGTTATAATGAAAGAGGTGATCTGCACTCCGTTTTCTCCCTTCTCAGAACAATTAGCGGATATTCTCATCATCGTTGCTTCTTCTTCTAAGAAGTTCTCTGTTTTGTGTAGCAAGCTGGGCATGATAAATATATATGCTCCAGCTTGAAGGGGAGAGTAAGATTATATAGTGTGGTTCTCAGTCATTGGGTTAGTGGGTATAGACTTGAATACAATTCCTATCCGATTGTATCCCAATATATTACTCTCTTCTAATCAATAATAATTCAACTGAGTATTTCATAACAGGAATAAACTTGGATAACTCTACAAAGTTCATAACTTGGAGGATGCCTTCTAGCTATTACTAAACCAACTCACAAAACTAAGAATTAAGGGGAGAGTTTTCTTAAGTATGACCTAACAAAATTTCATCATGAAGGAAATAGCATCAGGACTTCAGGCAGACAATCTCAGATGCCATCATAGTTATGTGTTGTGCAAAAGGTAAAGCAATAGTTACATTCTATATATGCATGTTAAACTGGTTGACGGTCTTTCATCCTCCTACTGACGTTATCTTGGACCCCAAACTGAAGTCTGGTGAATTGTAAGTGTAAATGACCCAAATTTCAGGCTTCACACCGAAGATAAAAGCTTCAGAAGGAATCTCACATAAGACAATTAAAAAGGGGTTGGAAATTACTACATCCTTGATTGTACAGAGATCCTACAGTTTACATGTGGACACCAATAATATCTCTCTCAAGGGCATAATATTATCTTTGCAAAGTTGTGCTTCACCATTAGTCTATTTCCAGATGTCACTCAATTGCACATTTGTATCGAGTTCTCTATCATAGAAAAATTTAAGTTGTGCACACATGATGCTATCAAATAATCAACAGTTAAGACACTGTAGGAGAGATTTGTGTATGCTTAGCCAATTCGGGTGTAGGATTTAGTGCTATAATTAGTTCCCAAAAAACTATATGTAATCGCAATTGCACTATTCGAAAGGTGGTCGGTGACTTTGCGCTTGGAGATGTTTGTTTTCTGCAATTGTACAAACCTTTATCCCAAATTTAAGGGTCAACTACATAAATCCTACTCTTCCACTCATGTCTATTGAGAATTTATCTCATCACGATGTTAATCATTAGAATTTCCTCCTTAACAACTTCGGGGGGCGGGGGGTATAAAGTAGAGCGTTTTTGCTAGAACTGGGACAATTACTAATATGGAATAATTTTTTGAAAGTGGGATATTTAGTGGGATATTTGGGTAAAATAATTTGTGATAATCAAGAAGTTTATAGTATATATGTTATGCATTTTGATGATAAGACTACAATATATAAATCTCTAAACTTAATATATTAATTAATAATTATTTACTTTAATATTAATTAATCTTGAATAACTATTGGAAAACCATAAGATATTATTATAATAATGATTTGTAATTTTTTATTTTTAGAATTATTATTATAATACAAATATAAAAGAAAACCAAAATTTTCCTATTTTCTTCTTTTTTAGCTCTATTTCATATTTTACCCTCATGTCTCAAGTTCAATTATTTTCTTAATAAAGTATGTACTTGTGATTTTTATTTTAATTATATATACATTTCTAGTATTCGATGGAAAAAGAAAGCGACATATAAAAAGAAGAGTAAGAGGGCAGGCAGTCCTATCTTATGGCATGGTTTGAAGAGAACGGAAAAACAAAATGTGAAAAGTAAAATCAGCAAATTCAAGAGTTCTAGTGTTTACCACCTAGTTCTGATCTAAAACTTGGGATGATTTGAGAGGCTAGAGCTCTCTTTTCTATATAAATATGACAAAAATGGGAGAATTTTTTACAACAATCTCATTTCTATTTTTATCTAGTTCTAGTTGACTAACACTTTATAGTTTTATCCTAGTTTTAGTTCTAATTGACTAATGCCAAATAATATTATCCCATAAATTATCCAAGTTCTAATTGACAAACGCCATATGATGATGTTTACAAAGGATTAAGTGAGGAGTCAAAGGAGAGTTAATCCCTCCTTAACCTGTCAAACACAAAAAAATGACATATGGTTTAAACTGAGTTAACCCGTCTTAACTTGCCAATCACAAAAATAGAAGAGGGGTTTACAAATCCTTCTAGAGGGATTAATACGAGTTAACCCCTCAAAGTGAGGGGTCTACAAATCCACTTATTTAGACGGGTTAAAAAATTAACCCCTCTATTTCTAAAGAAAGTGGTCAAAATCCTTATTATTCCCAAACACAAAAAATGATCACAACGATTAAAATAAATCTGCCCAACGAACTAACAAATTTAACCATTTGGATTCACAAATGGGCTAATAACCCTTTTACTCTATGTTATCCAGGAACTTCTATCATGAAGTCGTACCCGTACCGGACACGTCTCCGACATGTATCCGTACCCAAACTTCATGGACACTCCTTGGATATATGCACACATTTTTTTAGACATGTATTTAATTATGTGATATATGTTTTAATTTAAAACATGTCATACACTTTCTGGACGCATATCCTACACTTCACATTCATTTCTTAAAACTTGTTAGGCATGAGTCTCGTTTCAGCCCATATCCAAGTTCAAAACTATGATTTTAAACAGTCTTTTGGGTATCTAGTTAACAAACAAGTTGCTAATTTGTAATAATCAACATAATAAAAGAAACTAAAAAAAAGTGATAGGAATTTTAATTCTAATAACACATAAATTTAAAAACAATAATAATCTCATGTAAATTATTAATTTCAATATATATGTGTGTGTAGCCGTGTCCCCGTACTCTACATTTTACAAATATGTCGTGTCCCGTACCTGCACTCATACCAGTACCAGTACCCGTTTCCATACAACTTAGCTTTTACTTAATCCCTCCTCCTTAAACCATTGCCAAACATCGCCTATAGTTTTATCTAGACGTTAATCAATTGCACCTATGTACGAGTTCTCCATCATAGAAAAATTTTAGGTTTGCACACATGATGCTATTAAATAATCACCAGATAAGATACTATAGGAGAGATATGTTGATGCTTAGCCAATTCGAGTCTAGTATTTAGTGCTACAACCGGTTCCTAGAAAATTGTAGATGTAATCACACTTGCAATTTCCGAAAGGTGGTCAATGAGGTTGTTGTTTGATTCATATTTATGCATATTTATTATTCTTATTATTTATCTTTCATTTACTAATTTACTTAACAATGCTAGTTCAGGGTTGTCTTTGTTAGTGTTTCAAATAACAAGGGTTAGAGTGCAAAATGTCCAAGAAATGAAGAAGACGTTTTATTCAAGAGTTATTTTGTTAGCTTCTCAAAGTATAAGGACTATTGTGCAAAGTTACAACAAGATGAAGAGATAATATTGGCCAAGTGATTATGCAAGCATGTGCACTAGAGATGATGGACCGCTTTTGATTGGGATAAGGAATATTAGGATTTGATTTTTATATCTCTAATTAGTTTTGATTGTGATGAGAATTGTAAATCCTATTCTTAGCCTGTTAGGAAGGAAATGAGAGATACGAAAGAGCGTAGCAGATTATTATTTCATCCCTCTTCGTTTTTGAGCGGCAACAGAGGGACGAGCAACTTGTATTTTTCTTCTGGAATCTCGCGAGTTATGCCTAGAGCACTTCATTGAATTCTTTTCCAGTAATTTATTTCTGTTTTATTTTCATGTACTTGATTAATATGTCTTTGTTTATTTTATTTAATATGTGTTGCTAGATAATTACATCTAGGTTACTGAAGCTAGATTTAGGATGTGATTGAGATGTCTTATATTATCTCGTATATGTGCTCTTATTATTATTAAGGTTCTATCGGCAGTTGTTTCTTTGGATCTTAATAAACCATAGTTAATCTACAATTTTCATGGTTTATCTTTAATACATGCAATTTGAGAATAGAAGTTTGATATATACCCAGGACCATGTTGAATTTATCTTGGCTTTGACAAATTATTATTAAATCGCATCTTTTATAACTTATTCTTAGCATAATTAATGGATTATTACTGATGAAATTCTTTATAATTTATGCTTTTAAGAATCTGATATATTCATCTTAGAAGTAATTAAAACAAGAGATTATAAGACTTTGCTTATGATCTAATAAATCTAGTGGCTGTAAACCTAGGTGCCTTTTGATATTATTGATAATCCTTTAATTAGTTTTATTAGCACTTGCGACTTGTTCTGTTAATTTCTATTAATTTGAAAGTAGATTAATTAATACTTTTCTCTAAAGTTTAGTACTAGTCTGCCTAGGTTACATTAGAATTCTTAATTTTTAGTACCGATTCTCTATGCGATACGACCCATATTTGCCGCTACTAACGTCGTGCACTTGCGGTTATTAGAATTGTTCAATCAGTTGCGCTTGGAGATGTTTGTTTTTCTGCAACTATAGAAACCTTTATCCCAAATTTAAGAGTCAGCTCCATGAACCCTACTCTTCCACTTAGGTTCGTTGAGTATTATCTCCTCACAAAGTTAATTATTAGCACATCCTTCTTACAACTTATAACCAAATTCTCATAGGCCTGCCTCTAGTCCTTTCTCCATTAATTATAATCTTATTCCTTCTTTCTAATTTGCGAGTTTAATGACTTCCGCTGCACATGACCAAACTCTCTTCTTTTGTCCTTAACGAGAAGGAATACGAATCCACTTATTTTTCTTATCCCAATTCTTTTTTGCAAATGCGAATGCAATGTTTTAAAAAGCTCCCGCCTAGGCCTTGGGAGCACCTAGGAGAGCGGAGACCGCTTATGTGGATTGCATCACTTAGGTCTTGGCCATGATTCCCTTGTTGTTGCCTCCACGTCCTCTAAGCTCCTCCAAACTCCTCTGGCCGCCTCCTCCAAATACAAACACCTCCTCCAACTCCTCCGACATTTAGCAAAACCTCCTCTACCACAACTTAAACAAAAAAAAAATATCCTCCTAGGCCTAGCACCTACGCGCTACGCGCCAGTTTCGCAGCGATGCCTAACACTTTTAATAACATTGCTTGTAATTAATAAAAGACAAAAAAAATAGAAAAACACTTAAGTCTTGCCTAGGCCCCGCCTACCCGCCTAGGTGCTAGGTGTCGGGTCTGCCGCCAAGGTCGCTTAGCGCTTTCTGAAACCTTGAGCGGATGCAAAAATTAGTTACTTTCTACAATAAAAAAAACACTTGTGGTCGATTTTTCCACGAATTGTTTTCCAGAAAAAATGTCTCTTTTTGCATATAGTTGCAAAAAACACTACAACAGCATCAAAACAAGCATCAGTAACTGCGATTACTATTGCTCTTTTGCAAGTTCTAACTGAAATCACCAAAATAATCATCCAAAAATAATAATAATAAAACATTATAATCCAACAACCCCAAGAGCAAAGAAAAATTCACCTGACAGATATCGCACTTGGGGAGTCCAGACGGCGAGGAGGCGGCGACGAGGGGGACCCGCTGATGTTTCCCGGCGAGCTTGTTGGCTTTGTGGACCTTCTCGTCGCAGGCCGAGCACAGCGCCGCCTCGTCGGCGCAGCACATCACCGTCGCCTCCGCCGCCTCGCAAGCATTGCACTGTATCTTCATCCCAGTTCTCAAACAACCCTAAATCCAACCCAGATCCAAAATCTACTCAATTTCTCTCTCTCTATTTTGGTTTTTGCCCTAAATTTTGATGATTTATTGTGGGGTTTTAGGCGGTGGAAGCTGGTAGATGCTTTTAATTAGGGGGGTACTGCCGCTGATTTTATTATGGAATTGGACAGAGCAACACCTACTACTGTGAGTTCTCAGTTTCAATAGCTTACCATAGGATTCTCGCAGTGAATTTTTTTTCTTTTTAATTACTTTATAGGTTTTTATGGTTGAAGGTGATTAAATAAATTGTCAATATTATTTTTCTACGAGGGGCTCTTCGGTCGTTGACCATGATTCTAGAAGTGGTTATTTAGATATTAGTCCTTCCAATCTTTAATAATTTCATATAGTCCCTCATGTCTTTATAATTGCTCATTAGTTCCTCACATCTTAAGGGGTCTTGTATTTTGATCCTTCAATGACCAAAATACCTCTCAGTTGTGTTTTCCCATCCAAAACTCATCTTCTTCAAAAAGGACTATTTGCACTTTGATGTCCTAAAGTTTACGTCTTCTTAACTTCAGTATTGATAAAAAAAAATTTATGACACTTTGATACCCTAAATTTTACACCATTTCTAACATCAATACCTTTAAAGCTGTTTTCTACACTTTATTATGATAAAGTTTATATCTTTTAACTTTAATATCCAAAGTTTTGTTTTTGACACTTTCTTACAATCATAACAAAATGTTTTCTTTGTTAACGATTTTGTCCTCAACTGTAACATGATTTTCTGATTGCAAGAAACTTTGTTTTCTTGAAACAAAACAAAGGGGAAAAAAGGTATAGGTGTAACAGAACATAATGTAGATATCTGGGTAGGATTATGCGACATATACTAACGACAATGTATATGGGCCCTATTGCGAGATTATCTTTTACTAGGGTATACATTAAGGGGCTGTTTGGTTCCAAACCTAAAATTTTAGGATTTGTAATCTCATAGGGAATTTAAAATCCATAGGTTTTTATACATGCTTTAGGATTTCTAATATTTTATTTGGTTCAACATTATTATGGAAATCAAATCCTAAAATTTGTAATATCTTGTTTGGTTCAAACCCAACATTATAGCATAACAAATTTTAGAATTTAAAATTTATTGTTGAACCAAATAAATTTTAAAATTTTCAAAAGAATGATAGGTGAATATGCTTATCTTGGTGAGCTTACCTCCCACAAAAGAACAATAAAATTGTATAGCAAATGGGGTAACCATACCCATTAAATTTTAAACTCCAACGACTATAAACGGTCATAAATGGTCATAATTTTGCAACCAGAAATATATATGAACTTGGACCAACCGAATCAATTTAGGCACCCATAAATGAATTGAAGAACTTCTAAACAAATGTTAATCAGAATCTTACTCCTCTTAACCACAAATCCCAAAGATTTTCCCATAAACCCCCAAAAATTTCAAAGAAACCCCAATTCAGGAGATCTACATCAAACAACAACCCCTAACTTTAGAAAACAACATCAAAGTATCACATCGACGAGTAGTACTTGTAATCACTCAACTAAACAAAAGGAATTTCGAAACCCTAATCAATTTCACCCAAATCAAAACTTTCAAAACCCTAATCAGAAAGAGAGGAAACGAGAGTTACCTGCAGTTTCGGAGAGATTCAGATGAAACCCTAGAACAACAAGATCATCGAAATAACAAAAACCCCTAAATCAATTTCACTCTAATCAAAGCGTTCACCTCCGGATCCTCTTCCAAACCAAAGTTACAACAAGAACCCTAGCCATTCTCCATCTTAGGACTGGGATTTCATAAAAAATTCAGCAATTTGAGAAGAAGAATGCTAGGATTTTGGAGCAAGAATTAGAGGAGGCGGGTGAAAGAGGAGGTAAAGAACTGGAGGAGGTGGTGAAAGTAAATAATATCTTTTCGTTACGAGCAGAAGAAGGAGAGAGTAGGATTTGTCGTGGAGTGTTGCATCAGATACAACACCCCAAATCCTCTCCATTTGTAAGGATTTGGCAAATTCTTAAAAGGGGTTATTTTAGGGATTTAGCATTCCAAAAATTATTTTGAATCAAACACCAAATATGGAATCCCAAAAACATAAAAAAAAATGATACTTTTTCATTCTAGAATTTGTTATCCACCCCAAATGCTCTATTTGGTTCAAATCCTAAAATTTTAGGATTTGTAGTCTCATAGGGAATTTGAAATCCATAGGTTTTTATACATGCCTTGGGATTTCTAATATTTTATTTGGTTCAATATTATTATAGAAAAACAAATCCTGAATGTGTAAGATCTTGTTTGGCTCAAACCCAAAATTGTAGGATAATAAATTTTAGAATTTGTAATATATTATTGAACCAAATAAATTTTAGGATTTCCAAAGAAGAATAGGTGAATATGCTTACCTTTGTGATCTTACCTCCAACAAGAGAATAATACAATTGTATAGCAATTGGGGTAACCATACCCATTAAATTTTAAACTCCAACGGCTATAAACGGCTATATTTTTATAATGGATATAAATATTGCTCCATTCCACTATCTTCATGAGTATATTTTTGCGGGCAAGAAACCTCCACACAAAGAATTTAGCGCTTACCATGGAGATGCAAAATGGTGCAACTGTAAACTCCCAACACTCTTGAAGCAATGCAAAATGGTAAAAATATTTACCGTTATTATTAGGGTTGTACTAAGTATCTAAAGAAAGAATGTAATTTCTTTCAATGGGCTCATGATGATGGTGATTGCATGAAGAGTATCAACAAAAGTAGCGGTAAAGTATTGGTTGAAGATAGGAGAAAACTTAAAACTAGAAAATTGAAGTCGAGCTGAAAGTTGCAATATGGTAAATTATAATTTAGAAAATATGTGTACTCTGTTCAATTTTTTTGTTGTGTATTTCTACATTTTATGTCTTGTACTTGCAAAATGTATTGAATCTTAAATGAAAATTTTAGTCTATCAATTTCAAGATTCCAAAACAAACACGGGACAATGTAAAACAAAATGAAAGATAAATGTATAAGGCTCGGATAATGGTCATTTTGTCAACATAGAATGCATCACCTATATAATGTAATTGTATTGTAGATTGCATTCAAATAATGGGTAGCCTCATCTAAAAATTACAAAATGCAATCTAGGCGCATTCTCATCATTGAATGCCTTACGTAAATAATAAAATCACATTGTAGGTTGCATTATCAAAATTTGACCAATCACCATTGCCCAACAATATAAACCCACATAAAAGCAACCAGCAACCAATATGACCAATGAATCAATATCACTCAAATTGAAAGCAAAGAGCAAGGCACAATCATCCTCTAAAAGCTGAATCATATCCATTTGTACAAAGTAACAAAGAACCAAAGAAGCTCAAACTAGCAACCAATATGACCAATGAATCAATATCACTCAAATTGAAAGCAAAGAGCAAGGCACAATCATCCTCTAAAACTGAATCATATCCATTTGTACAAAGTAACAACGGCAAGCTCAAACTAGCAACCAATATGACCAATGAATCAATATCACTCAAATCAAAGCGTTCACCTCAGGATCCTCTTCCAAACCAAAGTTACAACAAGAACCCTAGCCATTCTCCATCTTAGGACTGGGATTTCATAAAAAATTCAGAATTTGAGAAGAAGAATGCTAGGATTTTGGAGCAAGAATTAGAGGAGGCTGTGAAAGAGGAGGTAAAGAACCGAGGAGGTGGTGAAAGTAAATAATATCTTTTAGATTCTGGCGAGAAGAAGGAGAGTAGGATTTGTCGTGAGTGTTGCATCGATACAACACCCCAAATCCTCTCCATTTGTAAGGATTTGGCAAATTCTAAAAGGGGTTATTTTAGGGATTTAGCATTCAAAAATTATTTTGAATCAAACACCAAATATGGAATCCCAAAACATAAAAAAATGATACTTTTTCATTCTAGAATTTGTTATCCACCCCAAATGCTCTATTTTGGTTCAAATCCTAAAATTTTAGGATTTGTAATCTCATAGGAATTTAAAATCCATAGGTTTTATACATGCTTTAGGATTTCTAATATTTTATTTGGTTCAACATTATTATGGGAAATCAAATCCTAAAATTTGTAATATCTTGTTTGGTTCAAACCCAACATTATAGCATAACAAATTTTAGAATTTAAAATTTATTGTTGAACCAAATAAATTTTAGGATTTCCAAAAGAAGAATAGGTGAATATGCTTACCTTTGTGATCTTACCTCCAACAAGAGAATAATACAATTGTATAGCAATTGGGGTAACCATACCCATTAAATTTTAAACTCCAACGGCTATAAACGGCTATATTTTTATAATGGATATAAATATTGCTCCATTCCACTATCTTCATGAGTATATTTTTGCGGGCAAGAAACCTCCACACAAAGAATTTAGCGCTTACCATGGAGATGCAAAATGGTGCAACTGTAAACTCCCAACACTCTTGAAGCAATGCAAAATGGTAAAAATATTTACCGTTATTATTAGGGTTGTACTAAGTATCTAAAGAAAGAATGTAATTTCTTTCAATGGGCTCATGATGATGGTGATTGCATGAAGAGTATCAACAAAAGTAGCGGTAAAGTATTGGTTGAAGATAGGAGAAAACTTAAAACTAGAAAATTGAAGTCGAGCTGAAAGTTGCAATATGGTAAATTATAATTTAGAAAATATGTGTACTCTGTTCAATTTTTTTGTTGTGTATTTCTACATTTTATGTCTTGTACTTGCAAAATGTATTGAATCTTAAATGAAAATTTTAGTCTATCAATTTCAAGATTCCAAAACAAACACGGGACAATGTAAAACAAAATGAAAGATAAATGTATAAGGCTCGGATAATGGTCATTTTGTCAACATAGAATGCATCACCTATATAATGTAATTGTATTGTAGATTGCATTCAAATAATGGGTAGCCTCATCTAAAAATTACAAAATGCAATCTAGGCGCATTCTCATCATTGAATGCCTTACGTAAATAATAAAATCACATTGTAGGTTGCATTATCAAAATTTGACCAATCACCATTGCCCAACAATATAAACCCACATAAAAGCAACCAGCAACCAATATGACCAATGAATCAATATCACTCAAATAAACAAAAGGAATTTGAAACCCTAATCAATTTCACCCAAATCAAAACTTTCAAAACCCTAATCGAAAGAGAGGAAACGAGAGTTACCTCAGCCGGAGAGATTCAGATGAAACCCTAGAACAACAAGATCATCGAAATAACAAAAACCCCTAAATCAATTTCACTCTAATCAAAGCGTTCACCTCCGGATCCTCTTCCAAACCAAAGTTACAACAAGAACCCTAGCCATTCTCCATCTTAGGACTGGGATTTCATAAAAAATTCAGCAATTTGAGAAGAAGAATGCTAGGATTTTGGAGCAAGAATTAGAGGAGGCGGGTGAAAGAGGAGGTAAAGAACTGGAGGAGGTGGTGAAAGTAAATAATATCTTTTCGTTACGAGCAGAAGAAGGAGAGAGTAGGATTTGTCGTGGAGTGTTGCATCAGATACAACACCCCAAATCCTCTCCATTTGTAAGGATTTGGCAAATTCTTAAAAGGGGTTATTTTAGGGATTTAGCATTCCAAAATTATTTTGAATCAAACACCAAATATGGAATCCCAAAACATAAAAAAATGATACTTTTTCATTCTAGAATTTGTTATCCACCCCAAATGCTCTATTTTGGTTCAAATCCTAAAATTTTAGGATTTGTAATCTCATAGGAATTTAAAATCCATAGGTTTTATACATGCTTTAGGATTTCTAATATTTTATTTGGTTCAACATTATTATGGGAAATCAAATCCTAAAATTTTAGGATTTGTAATCTCATAGGAATTTAAAATCCATAGGTTTTATACATGCTTTAGGATTTCTAATATTTTATTTGGTTCAACATTATTATGGGAAATCAAATCCTAAAATTTTAGGATTTGTAATCTCATAGGAATTTAAAATCCATAGGTTTTATACATGCTTTAGGATTTCTAATATTTTATTTGGTTCAACATTATTATGGGAAATCAAATCCGAATGTGTAAGATCTTGTTTGGCTCAAACCCAAAATTGTAGGATAATAAATTTTAGAATTTGTAATATATTATTGAACCAAATAAATTTTAGGATTTGTAATCTCATAGGAATTTGAAATCCATAGGTTTTATACATGCTTTAGGATTTCTAATATTTTATTTGGTTCAATATTATTATAGAAAAACAAATCCGAATGTGTAAGATCTTGTTTGGCTCAAACCCAAAATTGTAGGATAATAAATTTTAGAATTTGTAATATATTATTGAACCAAATAAATTTTAAAATTTTCAAAAGAATGATAGGTGAATATGCTTATCTTGGTGAGCTTACCTCCCACAAAAGAACAATAAAATTGTATAGCAAATGGGGTAACCATACCCATTAAATTTTAAACTCCAACGACTATAAACGGTCATAAATGGTCATAATTTTGCAACCAGAAATATATATGAACTTGGACCAACCAGAATCAATTTAGGCACCCATAAATGAATTGAAGAACTTCTAAACAAATGTTAATCAGAATCTTACTCCTCTTAACCACAAATCCCAAAGATTTTCCCATAAACCCCCAAAAATTTCAAAGAAACCCCAATTCAGGAGATCTACATCAAACAACAACCCCTAACTTTAGAAAACAACATCAAAGTATCACATCGACGAGTAGTACTTGTAATCACTCAACTAAACAAAAGGAATTTCGAAACCCTAATCAATTTCACCCAAATCAAAACTTTCAAAACCCTAATCGAAAGAGAGGAAACGAGAGTTACCTCAGCCGGAGAGATTCAGATGAAACCCTAGAACAACAAGATCATCGAAATAACAAAAACCCCTAAATCAATTTCACTCTAATCAAAGCGTTCACCTCCGGATCCTCTTCCAAACCAAAGTTACAACAAGAACCCTAGCCATTCTCCATCTTAGGACTGGGATTTCATAAAAAATTCAGCAATTTGAGAAGAAGAATGCTAGGATTTTGGAGCAAGAATTAGAGGAGGCGGGTGAAAGAGGAGGTAAAGAACTGGAGGAGGTGGTGAAAGTAAATAATATCTTTTAGATTCTGGCGAGAAGAAGGAGAGTAGGATTTGTCGTGGAGTGTTGCATCGATACAACACCCCAAATCCTCTCCATTTGTAAGGATTTGGCAAATTCTTAAAGGGGTTATTTTAGGGATTTAGCATTCCAAAATTATTTTGAATCAAACACCAAATATGGAATCCCAAAAACATAAAAAAATGATACTTTTTCATTCTAGAATTTGTTATCCACCCCAAATGCTCTATTTGGTTCAAATCCTAAAATTTTAGGATTTGTAATCTCATAGGAATTTGAAATCCATAGGTTTTATACATGCCTTGGGATTTCTAATATTTTATTTGGTTCAACATTATTATGGGAAATCAAATCCTAAAATTTGTAATATCTTGTTTGGTTCAAACCCAACATTATAGCATAACAAATTTTAGAATTTAAAATTTATTGTTGAACCAAATAAATTTTAGGATTTGTAGTCTCATAGGAATTTGAAATCCATAGGTTTTATACATGCTTTAGGATTTCTAATATTTTATTTGGTTCAATATTATTATAGAAAAACAAATCCTGAATGTGTAAGATCTTGTTTGGCTCAAACCCAAAATTGTAGGATAATAAATTTTAGAATTTGTAATATATTATTGAACCAAATAAATTTTAGGATTTCCAAAAGAAGAATAGGTGAATATGCTTATCTTGGTGAGCTTACCTCCCACAAAAGAACAATAAAATTGTATAGCAAATGGGGTAACCATACCCATTAAATTTTAAACTCCAACGACTATAAACGGTCATAAATGGTCATAATTTTGCAACAAATATATATGAACTTGGACCAACGAGAATCAATTTAGGCACCCATAAATGAATTGAAGAACTTCTAAACAAATGTTAATCGAATCTTACTCCTCTTAACCACAAATCCCAAAGATTTTCCCATAAACCCCAAAAATTTCAAAGAAACCCCAATTCGGAGATCTACATCAAACAACAACCCTAACTTTAGAAAACAACATCAAAGTATCACATCGACGAGTAGTACTTGTAATCACTCAACTAAACAAAAGGAATTTGAAACCCTAATCAATTTCACCCAAATCAAAACTTTCAAAACCCTAATCGAGAAAGAGAGGAAACGAGAGTTACCTCAGCTTCTGAGAGATTCGAGATGAAACCCTAGAACAACAAGATCATCGAAATAACAAAACCCTAAATCAATTTCACTCTAATCAAAGCGTTCACCTCAGGATCCTCTTCCAAACCAAAGTTACAACAAGAACCCTAGCCATTCTCCATCTTAGGACTGGGATTTCATAAAAATTCACAATTTGAGAAGAAGAATGCTAGGATTTTGGAGCAAGAATTAGAGGAGGGTGAAAGAGGAGGTAAAGAAGCTGGAGGAGGTGGTGAAAGTAAATAATATCTTTCGCTACGAAAGCGAAGAAGGAGAGAGTAGGATTTGTCGGTGGAGTGTTGCATCGATACAACACCCCAAATCCTCTCCATTTGTAAGGATTTGGCAAATTCTTAAAAGGGGTTATTTTAGGGATTTAGCATTCCAAAATTATTTTGAATCAAACACCAAATATGGAATCCCAAAACATAAAAAAATGATACTTTTTCATTCTAGAATTTGTTATCCACCCCAAATGCTCTATTTGGTTCAAATCCTAAAATTTTAGGATTTGTAGTCTCATAGGAATTTGAAATCCATAGGTTTTATACATGCCTTGGGATTTCTAATATTTTATTTGGTTCAATATTATTATAGAAAAACAAATCCTGAATGTGTAAGATCTTGTTTGGCTCAAACCCAAAATTGTAGGATAATAAATTTTAGAATTTGTAATATATTATTGAACCAAATAAATTTTAGGATTTCCAAAAGAAGAATAGGTGAATATGCTTACCTTTGTGATCTTACCTCCAACAAGAGAATAATACAATTGTATAGCAATTGGGGTAACCATACCCATTAAATTTTAAACTCCAACGGCTATAAACGGCTATATTTTTATAATGGATATAAATATTGCTCCATTCCACTATCTTCATGAGTATATTTTTGCAGGCAAGAAACCTCCACACAAAGAATTTAGCAGTTACCATGGAGATGCAAAAATGGTGCAACTGTAAACTCCCAACACTCTTGAAGCAATGCAAAAATGGTAAAAATATTTACCGTTATTATTAGGGTTGTACTAAGTATCTAAAGAAAGAATGTAATTTCTTTCAATGGGCTCATGATGATGGTGATTGCATGAAGAGTATCAACAAAAGTAGCGGTAAAGTATTGGTTGAAGATAGGAGAAAACTTAAAACTAGAAAATTGAAGTCAGAACTGAAAGTTGCAATATGGTAAATTATAATTTAGAAAATATGTGTACTGCTCAATTTTTTGTTGTGTATTTCTACATTTTATGTCTTGTACTTGCAAAATGTATTGAATCTTAAATGAAAATTTTAGTCTATCAATTTCAAGATTCCAAAACAAACACGGGACAATGTAAAACAAAATGAAAGATAAATGTATAAGGCTCGATAATGGTCATTTTGTCAACATAGAATGCATCACCTATATAATGTAATTGTATTGTAGATTGCATTCAAATAATGGGTAGCCTCATCTAAAAATTACAAAATGCAATCTAGACTGCATTCTCATCATTGAATGCCTTCTGTAAATAATAAAATCACATTGTAGGTTGCATTATCAAAATTTGACCAATCACCATTGCCCAACAATATAAACCCACATAAAAGCAACCAGCAACCAATATGACCAATGAATCAATATCAGCTCAAATTGAAAGCAAAGAGCAAGGCACAATCATCCTCTAAAACTGAATCATATCCATTTGTACAAAGTAACAGCAACCAGCAAGCTCAAACTAGCAACCAGCAAACAAGCAACCAGAAAGCAAGCAACCAGCAATCAGAAGTTCAAACTAGCAAGCTCAATCCAGCAACCAACAAGCAACTAGCTCAAACCAACAAGCAACAAGAAAGAAAATCTAAAAAAAAATTGAAATATTGGAGATGCATATGATCTTGTATTAAGGGCTCAGATATAGGTACAACATTGAAAATACGGATTGCCTCATCTAATAATAAAATTGCAATCACATGGATGGATTGTCTCACCTAGTCATTGCAAATGCAATATAGATTGCATTCACATCGAGGACTGCCATTCCTAAACATTACAAAAATTTTGTAGATTGCATTCTCACAACAAGGCCATCATCATTGCCCAATTAACTCAAGCCTATTATTTATTAGCCTACCCCTGTGCTCATTGAACTGATAACACACACCACGATATGGGGAGATAAAGCTAGGCATGGTAGTGTAGCCTGCATCACACAAATAATATGTCCCTACAATTACCAAAAAGAAAAGTAGTAATTATTTTTTAAATTTTAATTAAATAGACATAATTTATTTAAATGATTTATTACCTTCATAGACTTTCAATCTGCGAGGTTGTAGTCTAGATAGTGTGTCTTACATAACTCTATAATCATTTGTGGACCCCTCCTATCCGGCTAGAATATACAAAAATAGCTTTATTGGGAGTGCATGCAGCTAGAATATTTTGAGTTACACCTTTACGATCTCTAAAACATGCAACAATTCTAGCGGGAAGCATGGCATCGATATGGGTTCCATCTATCATATCAATGCAATCCTATATCATGTATTAAACAGTTATTATTTAAGAGCAGAATTAAGATACATATTTTTAAGTTGTTATAATCCATAGTTATTACCTTGAAATAAGGATAGTACAACGGGCTATTGGCAAGCTCTGGCGGCACTTTATTTGGTGCTTGCTTCATGTATAGCCCCCTTAAACGATCAATGACTTCTATGTATTTGTTAAAGTATCTTGAAATTGTTTTCCCTAATCTTATGAAATGTGATCTAACAATTCTATTTTTAGTTTTATGGCCTAATATATTGAGAAACATGATCAACTGTTCTTCTACTTTGACATCCCATGAATCATTTAGTAGGCTAGTATATCGCATTATTCTAACAAGATTTTCAAATGCACGTGGCACATTCGAACATAACCCCTACAACTCTCACTATAGCCATTGAACACACAGTTTATGTGCCTATCTCTAGAATCTATCCTCTCTTTCTTCCCCTCCTTTGGGTGATAAGGCATTGATTTCCATCTACAACGTATTCTCATTAAACAAGCAAATACACTAACGACGGCAGAGATAGTAGCATTAGAAGACATCCTCCTTAACATTTCTTCATCCATGTCAACCATCTACATTGTTATAAAAAGAAATATTCCTGTAAAAAATTCTAAGCATCAATCTTAAACATGCCAATATAGTAAATAATAATCAACAATATTTCCACATTAGATATAGTTTTAGCATGTCATGAACAAGCCATTTAAATTATCTCCACATGCAAAATACAAATGGCTGAATGAACCTTTAGGAGCAGATACTTGCAATAGAAGGGTAAAAAATCAGTAGTATACATAGCATCATAAAATTTCTATCTCTTCTAATTGTTCTTGCATATAAACAAGTGAAAGTTGTGGGAAGCTAACTCCCAGGTTCAAGACTGAAATATAACCTTGAAAGTGAAATTTAAAAAAAAGGATAAATTGCAGATAACCTCCTTAATGCACATGACTTCAGTAGCATTTATCACTCTCAACATTTTTATTATCCTCTATGATTCTTGGAGTTGCAATTTAGGAATGATGAATTCTCATATGGAAATTACTCCAAAAAACTGAAATATATATGAACGTAAACCAACCAGAATCAATTTAGGCATCCATAAATGAACCGAAGAACTTCTAAACAAATGTTAATCAGAATCTTACTGCTCTTAACCAAAAATCCCAAAGATTTTCCATAAACCGCCAAAAATTTCAAAGAAACCCCCATTCAACAGATCGCATCAAAGAGCAACCCCTAACTTCAGAAAATGACATCACAGTACCAGATCGACAACCAATACTTATAATCTCTCAACAAAATAAAAGGAATTTCGAAACCCTAATCAATTTCACCCAAATTAATGTTTTTGAAACCCTAATTAGAAAGAGAGGAAATGAGAGTTACCTGCGGATTCGGAAAGATTTGGATGAAACCCTAGAATAGCAAGATCACCAAAATAATAGAAAGCCCCAAATCAATTTCACCCCAAACAAAGCTTTCACCTCCGGATCCTCTTCCAAACCGAATTTACAACAAGAACCCTAGCCATTCTCCATCTTAGGACTAAGATTTCACAAAAAAATTAGCGATTTGAGAAGAAGAATGCTAGGATTTTAGAGTGGAAATTGGAGGACGCGGGTGAAAGAGGAGGGAAAGAACTGGCGGAGGCGGTGAAAATAAACAATATCTTTTCGTCAAGAGCGGAAGAAGGAGAGAGTGGGATTTGACGTGGAGCGGTGTGTCAAATATAACACTCTAAATCCTTTCCATTTGTTAGGATTTGGCAAATTCTAAAAAGGGGTTGTTTTTTCCAATTTAGGGATTCAACATTCCAAACATTATTTTGAATCAAACACCAACTATGGAATCCCAAAAATAAAAAAATGACACTTCTTCATCCTAGAATTTGTAGTCCACCTCAAATGCTAAGGGGCTGTTTTGTTCAAATTCTAAAATTTTGGAATTTGCAATCTCATAAGAAATTTGAAACCTATAGGTTTTTATACATGCCTTGGAATTTCTAATATTTTGTTCGGTTTAATATTATTATAGGAAAGTAAACCCTAAAATTTGTAATATCTTGTTTGGTTCAAACCCAAAATCGTAGGATAACAAATTTTAAAATTTGTAATCTATTGTTGAACCAAATAAATTTTAGAAATTCTAAAAGAAAGATAAGTGAATATGCTTACCTTGGTAAGCTTACCTCCCACAAGAGAACAATACAATTGCATAGCAATTGGGGTAATCATACCCATTAAATTTTAAACTCCAATGACTATAAATGCCATTGATCATATTTTTACAATGAATAAAAACATTTCTCTATTCCATATCTTCATGAGTATTTTTTTGCTGGCAAGAAGCCTCCACACAAAAGAATTCAGCACTTATTACGGAGATGTAAAAATGGTGCAACTGTAAACTCCTAACACCCTTGAAGCAATGCAAAATTGGCAAAAACATTGGCCGTTATTATTAGGGTTGTGCTAAGTATCCAAAGAAAAAAATATAATTTCTTTCAAAGGGCTCATGATAATGGTGATTGCATGAAGAATATCAACCAAAACAACAGTGAAGTATTGGTTGAAGATAGGAGAAAACTTAAAAATAAGAAATTAAAGTTAGAATTAAAAGTTGCAGAATGACAAGTTATAAATTGGAAAATGTGTGTACTCTTTTAATTTTTGTGTATTTGCAGTTGCAAAATGTATTGAATCGAAATGAAAATTTTAGTCTATCAATTTCAAAATTCCAAGACAATGTAAAACAAAATGCAAGATAAATGATAATGTATAAGGCTCGATAATGGTCATTTTATCAATATAGAATGCACCAGCTATATAATGTAATTGGATTGTAGATTGCATTCAAATAATGGGTTACCTCATCTAAATTTTGCAAATACAATCTAGACTGCATTCTCATCATCGAATGCCTCCTGTAAATAATAAAGTCACATTGTAGGTTGCATTATCAAAATTCGACCAATTATCATTGCCCAACAATATAAACCCACATAAAAATAACTAGCAACCAATATGACCAGTGAATCAATATCAGCTCAAACCGAAAGCAACCCGCAAGGCACAACCATCCTCTAAAACTGAATCATATCATTTAGTACAAAGTAACAGTAACCAGCAAGTAAGCAACCATAAGGCAAGCAAGCAGTAAGCAGCAAGCTCAATCCTGCAACCAGTAAGCAAGCAACTAGCAAGCAACCAGCAAGAAACTAGCAACCAACCAATTCAAACAAGCAAGCAACAAGAAAGAAAAACTCAAAAAAAATCTGAAATATTAGAGATGCACATGATCCTGTATTAGGGGCTCAGATATGGGTGCAATATTAAAAACATAGATTGCATCATCTAACAATGAAATTGCATTGTAGATTGCAATTACATGGATGGATTACCTCACTTAATCATTGCAAATGTAATGTAGATTGCATTCACATCCACGATTGCCCTACGTAAACATTACAAACATATTGTAGATTGCATTCTCATAACAAGATCATCATCATTGCCCAATTACCTCAAGCCTATTATTTATTGGCCTACCCCTAAGCTCATTTAAATGATAACGCACACCGTGATATGGAGAGATAAAGGTAGGCATAGTAGTGTAGCCTGCATCACAAATAATATTTCCCTACAATTACCAAAAAGAAAAGTAGTAAATTATTTTTTAAATTTTAATTAAATAGACATAATTCATTTGAATAATTTATTACCGTTGCAGACTCTCAATTCACAAGGTTGTGGTCTAGATAGTGCATCTTGCAAAACTCTATAATCATTTGCGTATGGTATGCATTTAAAACAACATGCAAAGTTACAAGAGAACCACTATCAACTATAATATAGAAAGATGTCAAACCTATAAGAAAGGTGTGTGTTTAGAAAATCCTAAATTTGGTCCTAGAAATGTGTGAACAAATGTGTAGAGAGGTAGAAAGAGTGATTTGTCACAAAGCTAAAAAGTAAAAATAAAAGGGAGAAGGAGGAAACAAATAAAAAGATAAAAAGTAAAATCAAGAAAAGGGAAAATCAAGAGGTGGTAAGAAAATCAAAATCAAGGGCAATTGAGATAAAAATAAGTAGAGAAACTTAGGGTTCTAGAATTGAATCCACTAGTTAATTTCTATTAGGATTTATGAACTACTCTCTTTTTATCATATTTTACTTTAGATTTACTAAGCATAGATTATCAAACCACTTAAAGAAAGCATAATCTATCAAATTATCATCAAAGTAAAATTTTCATTCATGAAAAAATAAGTAACTAGATAGTAATTCTAAAATTTATAAGCATAACCTATCAAATCATTCAAGATAAGTGTAGATTAACAAATTCTTCTTCTACTAATTAGTTCTCTAGTTGATTATCTTAAGCATGATCATTTTAAGCATAAGAGAGCAATTCACAAACTATAAAAGAAATTAAACTAGTTTCATACAATCCTAGATCTCCTAAAGAATTTAGTTACACAAATTAAGAACAAAAAGAAAATAAAGCATCAAAGAAAAATAAGAAAATTACCCTATAAAGCAAGAAAAATTTAAAAAGGAAAATAAAAGCAATAAAAAGAGCAAGAAAATATAAATCTACTCTACAAAGTATGAAATACATCTATCCTACAAGCATGAAATAAATTAAATCTACCAAACATAAAATAAAAACAAGAAAATAAAATCTTAAATCAAGCAATTTCTAAAATAAGAAAATAAAAGGAGGGAAAATAAAACTTACATTGCAAAGGGTTGGCCCCTTGAAGAATTTGAGTTCTTTTGGGCTCTTATTCATTAATTCTCTATTAACCCGCAAATTAAGATAAAACTACTTTATTAGCGATATCTATTCAAATAAAATAGATAATAAGGGCATAAAAGTGTAATAAAATATGATGATCAAATACCCCACAATTAAACTTTTGCTTAGCAAAGAAAGAAAATAAAAAAGAAAGAAAGAAAATCCTGACTCACTTTTGCAGGAATCCGGTTGTATTTAACACATACAACAAGGCTTTAAACACCTAGGTTACCCTAGAGGATGAGTTGTAGTCTCATGCGGGTTTGTAGTGAATATACTCACAAAATTTGATCATCTTGCCAATTTGAAAAAGTCAATATATAATTAATTCACTTGATATATTTAAACAATCTAATTAAAGCTAGTTTTACTCAAGGAAATATTTTTATATATAATCCAAGTAAATTTCTTAGAAAATCTTTTCATTATAGTTACACAAAACTAAGTCTAACTTAGAAATTTATCCAAAATTCTGAAAGGACCATGCTAACTCTTTCTTTGAAATAATTTTTTCAAGACTCTTTATATATATATATATATATATATATATATATATATATATATATATATATATATATATATATATATATATATATATATATATATATATATATATATATATATATATATATATATACATATATATATATATATATATATATGAGAAAAATGTAAAAACTTGGTACCAAGCACAAATTTTGAACTTGATAGTGAGGTGTCTCATTCTCATCCACTCTCCAACCCATGTGATTGTGGTCCCTTTTGAGTGAGTGGATGAATGAAATATTATCACTACCAAGACAAAACTTCATGCTTGCATCAAGTTTCTCCATATTACTCTATAATATATATATATATAGAAATAGCTCCTATGAACTTAAGTTCATAATGAATAGTGGTGCACCAACTTTTCTAACCACTCATCTTGCTTTGGGATCCGTGAAGATATAAAGCTCACTTTGAGATTTGTGCATCACAAATCTCAAGACAAGATGAGTGGATAAAAAGTTGGTGCACCACTATTCATCAGAACTTAAGTTCATGTGAGCCTTACTCTCTCTCTCTCTCTCTCTCTCTCTCTATATATATATATATATATATATATATATATATATATATATATATATATATATATATATATATATATATATATATATATATATATATATATATATATATATATATATATATATATATATATATATATATATATATATACATACATACATATATATCATACCATACTCTAACTCAAAAAAGAGCAGGAAAATGGACACCAATAAAAATCTTAAACTCCAAAGTGATTCTATATTTCTTAGCCTAAGTTGACTAAGCAATTAAGTCCGACGAGTATTTTTATATTTAATGACCTAAGCCCAATTGGGTTGGGATCCCTTGGTCTAAAGCTCGTTACAAGGTCATTTAGAAAGCCCGATAAAGTAGAAAAAATCACCAAGGAAGGAAGAGATACATGTATATATATATATATATATATATATATATATATATATATATATATATATATATATATATATATATATATATATATATATATATATATATATATATATATATATATATATATATATATATATATATATATATATATATATATATATATATATATATATATATATTATTATTATTGGTAGCATTAGATTATCTTAGTTTAAAACCCTATAAATAAGGAATTCCATGTGCTATTTTTTAGTGTGTTTAGATTTCACCGAGCGGTTGGATGATGATGACACGTGTGATTTTTATTTGTGAAAGAGAAATCCTACATGTCATTGTGTGGTGAGGTTTTGGTCTTTGGGTTTTCCTTTAATGTATACATTTAGTAACAGATTAACTTTTAAACTTAAATTAATGAAGATTATGCTTTTAGTTGTTGAATTATTAACTAATAGAAGTTGAATAGTCAAAGCCCTAAAAATGTGTCAAGTGGCAAATCAAAGTGCACCAGGCTTGTACTTTAGTATATAGTAATAGAAGATATATACAGTAATAGATATGGATAATAAATTTTTTTTCCTTTTTTACTATTTTCTCAGACTAATAATAACCTCTCATTTTTCTTATTTTTGAGCAACTGGCTCATTAGCAGTGAGGGCATGCAGCTAACAAAGGTTAGAATGTGTTTTCTTATATTTTAAAAAATAATATACTTTTATTTTACATTAAGTTTTAAATATTTTATTATTTATGGCCTCATATTTGGTGATTAATTTCCCTCTTTTATGTATAGAATAGGTAAAATTGACTTACTTTATTGTTATTTTAACAGTTGAATGTTGTAGTATATAACTAGCTGAGGTACACTTTTAATAATTTTAGCGACCATAAAGTGTTAACTTAACAGTTCAGATGCTAGGTTTAATAAAAAGGCTATGATTATATTTACACTAAAAGCTATGATTATATTTACACTAAAAACTATGTTTGGCTAGATAAATTAATGATAGCCTTATAATATATCTTTAGTTGATGAGTATTTTGATCATGAAGGGGCTAATACCTAAGTAAATATCGAATTACTAAAGATTTAAGGGATTAATATCCAAATAACTCATAACTTTAATGAATTAAAAATTATTGCTGCCCTTGTGTGTGTCCTATTGTTTCTGAAAGTATTATATGTTTTATACCTTTTACAAAAACATACCTTTTACATATTTCCCCACATATGACACGTATGACGTGTTATTTCAACATATTTTAAACATTTTTCATGTGCAAACTTGTAAAAGTTAATTACTTTTATATTTTATTAATTTATGCATAGTTGAAACTTTAGGATAAAACTGGCTTAAATATACTTAGTAAATTTAGCACCATATTGTTTTGATGTAAGGGTTAAAAGATTTTATTAAGATGGATTGCAGAATTGTTTCTACTAATGCGCTATTCTTTCATAAAATTTCTTAGCTTTTATTACTTGATTTTGATTATGCTCAGAGAATTGGTTCATGAGTTCACCATTATCTTATTTTATTATTCTGTTCCATCTCAACCTTAACTAAATAGTAAACTGTGTTGCCATCTGAAAAACATTGTACAAGACCTTAATGGAAAAAGTTAAGGACCAAATCCAAATATTTAGTTTTAGAAAAACATTGTACAATCAAGGCCCTCGAACAACCATTGTACTCAATGAATCATAGAAAGAGATCCAATCATATTTCTTGTCACTGCTAATATGGACCCAACTATTCTAAGACAAACAAATTCATATGCATATGCTATACGCAAGTTCAATACCTTCTTTTTGGATATGTTAACATCGTGAAATTCCGTGCGCAACTCTTTATCCCAAACATAACAAAATCATTTGCTCCTGCCATGTACACTTTACGTCTTCTACATATGTGCATAGTGTTTCGAGTAAAAGAGTAATTGAACAAACATTAAAGAAAACAGTACCCGACGGTTTACAAGCGGCTGAGTATTCATTCCATAAGGGCTTATTCGATCCAATCGTACCACGTAATCTTTTAAAAGGTGTTCTGAGTGCGTTATTTCAGCTCCACGGTTTCTTTCCTTTGAAAAAAAAATGCAAAAAAAAAAAATATCGAAATAAAATGAAAATATAGAATATAATATATAGAATAGAAGTAGAATAGAAGCGATTTCTATGTTTAACAAGAACTCCCATTTTTTACTAGAAATCCCTGTTTGTTGGATTGAATTAGTTTAGTTATAGTCGCGAACTTATAATAAACTCTTTAATTTTAATAAATTAATAAAAAACTTTTTTAGAAATATAGAAAGAATAAAAGAAAAGTATTTTGTCTAAGGTTATTTCTATCTACTTATAAAAGACTAAAATATGGTCCATATATTATTTGTGATTCTCATAACAGGAAGGAATTGCCGACATTACTACTTTATGAGACTGCTCAAGCAAAGCAAAAAGAAAAAGGTAGTACATTTAGCTTAAGAATGACTTATCCAAAGTCAAACGAAAATAATACATTCAGCCTAAGAAAGACTTCTCTAAAGTCTAAGATAAAAACTTTACAGGGTGGCAATACATGGTGCCCAAAGTTGTAGAAGAACTCGATGAAAAGATGAAAAGAAGAATAAAGACGGCAAAGAAACATAGTACTTTTATCGACTAATACAAATCACCTCATCGCAAATCTTTTATTGTACGGTGGAAATTGTTACATGGTAACTGTCTACGGAGATTTGACTTGATTTTGATCCTTTTTTAAATTCTCCACTCATGTATACTTTTTGCTATCTATATCCTCTTGAAACTCTTCAATATTTTATATGTATTGTTTGGTGTTACTTTATATGTATTTTTTTCAACTTGTACGTATTTCCTCTATGTATATATTTCTCATCTTTGCATAATCTAACTATAGAGCAAGCACGGGCAATGCACATGCCCTTCTCACTAGTCTTTAAGCAAAAATGTATAAATAAATGCTCAAAAGCAAGTATCTGGCCAACAACCCTTCAAAAGGACTCAATCAAAGCCCAAATATTCTCCCACTTTCCAGCATGAAAACCCTATCACAGATTCTTATCCCCCAAGTTGTCACCCACAGCTCACGCGGGCCCCATCCCCTCATCTGACAGCTCTTATCACTCCCCAAATAACCTCCCATCCTCTCTCGCTCCTGAAGTCTTCATGCTTTCACACTCAAAATCCCCCAAAGCTCCTCCTTCTAGAAACAATAGACTTTTCATTTTTCTAAGACTTTCAAAAATCTTTAAATAAAAAACTCAGTATAAATATATAAAATTCCAAATATTAACAACTTCATTTCGATAATAGTACAATTACTTTTGGGTTATTCACCGCCTTAATTCATGAATATTTGCAAAACTATCCCCAAATCTTACTATTTGCAAAACTACCATTCAAATCATCAATTTTGGAAAAAAAATATATAAAATCGTGAATCATCAACTTGCGAGTAAAACTTTGACTATTTTGTTGATATTTTTACATTCCAGTTACAAATTAGCCTATCAAAATTGATGATTGATTGATTTGGGGACTTTTTTTTTGAAAATTGATTATTTAAGATGTAGTTTTGCAAATACTAAGATTTGAGATAGTTTTGAAAATACTCATGATTTAATGGGTATATATGCAAATAACTCTACTAAATAATATGAATCTTATCAGAACCATCTTTATCTAGGATTGTTTATATCATATATAGGATAGCTACAATTTCCAAGCTAATCCTCCAATAACCTATGAATGGTATAAATCAATCCTTGTTATGAGACGTACCCGTAGAATCTTTTCTCATTACTAAACACTATTGTTTATTTTCTTGGACAAAATTATCATTTCCCCCTTAAAGTATTGCTGAAGTCTCAAGTTGCCCCCTAAAGTATCAATTGACCTATTTTATCCCTCAAACTATGTTTAGGGTTTCAATGTGATCGTTTTGTGAGTCTACAGTTAAATATTTAACAAACTAATGATGTAAGAATGTTTTTATATTTTTATGAGTTTTTATTAGTTTATCTCCTTTTTCCCCAAACTAAAATAATTTTAACTACTTTCTCCCAATACCTTTTACCCTTTAACCCTTTTATGAATTCAAAACTCATTTTTAGATTGCAAAATATACAAGAAACGAAGAAGAAGAAAAACACTATCACATCATTAATTTGTTAAACATTTAACTGTATGCTCACAAAATAATCACATTGGACACATAAACATAGTTTAAGGCGTGGTTTGGTAGGATGTATAAGGAGGGAAAGTAAGGTGAGGTAATGTTCAATGAGGTACAAGGAGGGATAAACCTTTTGTAGTTCTTATTTAGTCGGAGAGAGAGTAAAGGGAGGTATATGAATTTTTAGTTCATTTTACATATTCTCTCTCCTTACACTTGTGTCCCTCCGAATTGGAGGAAAATTTTCTCTCTGCACTTTCTAGTTCATTTTGCATTTTCTCTCTCCTTACCTTACTTTACTCTACTTCACCTTACTCTCTAAAAATTCCATGAAAAAAAGGCAAATTAATATTTTAGTGGGCAACTTGAGAATTCATCAATACTTTAAGGGCGTGTTTGTTTGAGGAAAAAAAAATGGGAAAGAGGCCGAATGACACTGTTTGTGTCAGAGCATCAATTTTTTCGGCGGAAGCTTTCCATTAATCGCGTTTGTTTCAAAAAACAAAAACAAGAAAATTTTTCTCGGAAATGAGGAAAATGAGCACTTTTGCTTGGAAAGTGATTCCGAGCATTTTGGCTGGAATTGGGAGAGAGGGAGGTGGAAAGGTAGTAAAATATTAGTTAAATATTGGTGGGTGATGCGATTGAGGTAGCGGGTGTATTTGTAAATAGGGTAAATTATACTAAACCCCCATGAACTTTCAATCTTTTGCACTAAACCCCAACAAACTTTCAAAATCACACTAATCCACAAAGAACTTTTGGGATTTGTATAAAACCCTCATGAACTTTCAGACTTTTGCATATAACCCCCAAATAGTGTTAGTTTGCTTTTTGTGTGTGTGGACTGAAATACCCCCACCTTAAAAAAATACCCTCTCACTTAAAATCTTATAAATTTTTTAATAAGTAAAAGGGCATTTTGGCCTTTTTAGTCACGTGCATTGCACGTGCCAATTTAGACTTAACGGTATTAGTATGGGGGTTTTTTGCAAAAGTTAATTGGGGTTTAGTGTGATTTTGAAAGTTCTTTGGGGTTTAGTGCAAAAGGCTAAAAGTTTAGGGGGTTTAGTGTAATTTACCCTTGTAAATATATATAGGTTCTTTTGTTGTCTTTCCTTATTTTTTCTTTTTGATCCAAACAAAGAATTGACTTGGAAATTATTTCCAACAATTTTTTCGTGTGAAACAAACAAAATAAACACTTTCCAAGAAAATCATGGAAATGCATGGAAATGCTCTTCCACTACTAGATTTGTTTTCTAGCATTTTTGAGATTTGAAACAAACACAGCCTAAGAGGAAGTGATCATTAAATCCTATTTTAAATACCAAACTAATCATTGGTGGAACAAATAATTAATTTCCTATTTTATCCATTTCGAGAATAACTTTTTATTCCACTCTTAAAAAAGAATGAAATAAAAAATTCGAAAAAGTTAAAACAATTTTGACCAGAAACAGTCCTAAAACCCTTTCACAAGTTCTCATCGCCCAACTCACAGCTCACGCGGGTCCCACACCGTCAACTGACAGCTCGACCCCATAACTCCTAACAACCCCCTCCTCGTTCCTATTTTCTTCTGCAAGTCTCCGTCGCTTTCAATTCTATCTTCCAGAAAGAGAAACAGAAAAAGAAAAAAAAACTCTAGAAATCTTAAAACCCCCAAGATCCAATCTTTACCTCAAGAAACAGATTCAATGTCAACGGGACGCTTCAAGCTCGGCAAGCAGTCCTCCCTCGCCCCGGACCGCGACGGCGGCGGGCCAGATGCGGCCGAGATCGACTTACCGGCCGGCGTGCCGGAGGAAATTGGCGGGAATATCAGGCTGATGTACTTAGCGAACGAGGGGGATGTAGAGGGGATTCGAGAGCTGCTGGAGTCGGGAGTTGATGTGAATTTTAGGGATATCGACGGCCGGACGGCGCTCCACGTGGCAGCTTGCCAGGGGCGGCCGGATGTTGTGGAGATGTTACTGGCGAAGGGGGCGAACGTTGATATTGAGGATCAGTGGGGCAGTACGGTAATTTTCTTGTTTGTTGGTTTGGATTTATATTTGGGTGTTTTAAAAAAAAATACTAATTGTAGATTGAATTTGCTCATAGTTGTGGTGGCTTATGTGACTTGTTTGGATATGAATTAATGGAAAAATGGAAATTTGAGGGTCTTGTTGGGAAAGATTGGATTTTTATGGGGTTATTCATTGTTGGCCTTGCATTGTACATGTTAGAAACTATATAGTCCCATGTTGACTAAATGAGAGATCAACTGTGGTTTGTCGGAGATTTGGGTTTCCCTCCCTCAACCCTTAGGTTTTTAGGGGTGAGTTTCTTGAGTCCCATACTTAGCCTTCCTAGTTGCAAGCAAGCCGTAAGGGTGGTGACGGCGACAATGCAGTTTTCTTGGGTCTCTTACGAACCATCTAATTTTAAAGGTTAATTCATAACTGTAATTTAGAAATATCAACAAATAGTCAAATATTTACTGAACAAAGTTGATAGGGGGCATCTTCTGCCAAAGTTGATGATACGAGGTAGTTTTACAAATGCGGAGATTTGGGTAGTTTTAAAAATACACATGATTTAAAAGGTATACATATACAAAAAACCCTAAATTTTTGTTAAATACTGAGCAGAATACTTGATCAAGCTATTTAATTCTAACTAATTGTATGCATAATCTAATATTAGCCTGTTATTAAGCCAAAAAAGCTTGCATGTGCATCATGCACTCAATTACTTCCAAAATTAAAGCCCTTCTAATGTAGCAGAGGTCTTGGATGATTTCCTAGAGCAACTGGTTGACTAGAAGCCAAGGAAATTTTCTTGGCATCACTGAATTAAATATGCTTTATGGTAAATTTTGTAAGGCCATACATTTTGATCCAGCAGGGTTACGAGACGAACAACTTATCAAGAGGTAACTCTTCCAAATATGAATAAAACCTCCATCTACTTCATTTGGCGAAGCATCTGGTTGCATCGTAATGTTTCATGATTTCAAAAATGTTTTTGCCATCCAAATTTTATATTTGGTTTACTTTTTTTTATTTTATATTTGGTTTAGTATATGTACTAAGGCTCTTTGTTATAGTTTGATTTTTTTGTTGGCCTGAATATAGAAAGGTGTTTTATTTCCTTTTGTAGCCATCTTTTGAATTTTGATAATATCAAGAAATGCATCTTTCTATTTTCTGGTGTACTCCAGAGTCATTTAACATAGGGTTTTCTAGGATCTATTGTGCTAGAATGAGGTCTAGCCGGCTATATTGCTTCTGATATGCATCACCCTGTTTCCATCCATGTTATCTTGTTGCTTTGACTTGTTGACCGCACAATTGCATACTGAGGGAACCCAGTACACAGCCTTGAAAGAAACGAGGAATATGCACAAAATAGAAAAGTAAAGGAAAACCCGAAGCAACACTCATGGAGAGCACAATACAGGCATTAGATGTGTTCACATGAGGGAGGGAGAGAATAATATTGATGTATCCATTAAGGTTCGCAGTGGTAGAGACTCTAGTGAAGTAGAGGCATTAACATGAATGTCAAGAAAATATTCAGGTTTTAATAAAGTTCTTCTATATATCTTGTTTCTATTATATATTAGTTCTCTTAGATTCCAGCTTTAGGCCTTAGGGGGAACACAAGCCGACTATATACATATTAAACGTTCCTGGTATATTTCAACACATGGGTATGGGTATAGATACAACATGCAACAAGGATGCAAATACAAAATATCCTAGAAATTTTAGGATATAGTTAAGCCATGGCCTGTGGATAGAATCATAATAATTTGTTCCTAGTCTGTGTGTGCTGCACATTAATATTTATCTCTTGCTTGAATTTGTGCATGGAAACAAACTAAATCTATATGTAGCATGAATTTATAAAGTTAGAACTTAGAAGTTAAAGAAACAATAAACATAGGCGAATAAGTCAGTAGTTATCTGAATGTCATAATTCTTTATTAAAGTAGTCCAATAGTACCACACATATAGATCAAATGAAATTGTGAACTATCACCCATGCATCAGAATTATTAAATTTTTAGTCTAAGATATCTGTTTGATGTATGGGATAGGTCACATACATTAGATTACATTAAAAAGCGTATCCATTAAGTATCCATAAAGTATATGAGTATCCAAGTACTGGACACATGTTCAATATGGGTTTGTGTCCTTTCCTTTGCCAAAACATCTGTGTAATGGATTCCAAATCCTTGAAAACTTAACTACATGCACAAGGGAGAAAGTGGCAGCATCTAAATGCCAGGAAATATTTAAGCTTTCGTTAAATATTCTTTAAGCTACTTGAGTAAAAATCATTGTATTTCACTTTCTTCGCTAAGCCAGTTCTAGGCTTAAGGTTAGCTGTTGGCTAATTGTTTCTGAAAATGTATTTTTTCTCCAAGCTGCCAATCTATCCCAGTCAGCACAGGCCCCTAAGTGCCAAAATGTTTGGATTAAGCAGTTATACCAGATCATGATATCCATCCTGTGAAGAACGCGGGGTTAGGCATTATTGTAATCTGTCTAATTATTTCTGCTTTGGGTACAATAGAAGTCCGTTCGACAGAATTAAGGAAATCTCTGAAAGAAATTTCGTCTTGGCAATTTATGATGTTTTCTCGGTGTAATGAATTCCGCTAATTATTAACGCCAATTATTTAAGAAGAAAACATAGCTAATTAATTAATATTAAGATAACAATATTTCCGAGCTAATAAATTCATTTTACTACTTTGAGGTTTTGGCAATTTCTGACTGAATCATATTGGCAACATTCAATGTAAGTTCTTATGTTTTGCTACAACAGCCACTTGCAGATGCAATACACTACAAGAACCATGATGTGATTAAACTGTTGGAGAAATATGGTGCTAAACTTAAGGTATGGCATGAGAATTTTATTTGTGTTCCTTAAAGATGGTTGAACACTGTTTGATATATATTTGTCTTTGATTTGCATTTCATAGATTGCTCCAATGCATGTGAATAATGCACGTGAAATCCCAGAATATGAGATCGACCCCAGCGAACTTGATTTCAGTAACAGTGTTCAAATTACCAAGGTACTTATTGTTTTTTGTGCAAAGTAATCATGTTTTGAGTTGTTAGAGCATAAACTTTTCTGTTTATGTGCTTTAAGCTAGAAATGATTCTGCTCAAGTAGCTAGGGTACATAATTTTTACTGTCTAGATTTTTATACATATTTTCTTGTACATAAATGTCAAGTCGACTTTTATAAAAATAAAATGCTGAAAATAATCCTTTTTTGAGCTGTTAGAGCATGCACTTTTCTGTTTATGTACTGGCAACGAGAGGTGATTCTGCTCAAGTAGCTAGTATACATAATTTTACTCCAGATTTTTACGCATTCTTTTGTACATAAAATGCTTAGTGTATTTTGTGCATTCATGTTGACTTCATTGTGAAGCCTTTGTTTAAATGTACCTTGGATCAAATTTCATTATTGACGAAGTTAGTAATTTGATGTAATTGTCTAAACAAACAACTATTTTCTATTATCTCCACATATGGAAAACTTTCATAAAAGAATACTCTCCCATCTCAGATAAACTTTTCTTGAAAAGTTATTACAATGCTCTCTCTACACGAATGTTAATCCATCTTTTTTAATATTAAATTTGAGTGTTTTATCTGGTCACTCAAGGAAGCAATAATCTCAATCAGTCATATCTTAGGTGAAGATTGTTCTCAAAGATTTTAGATTAATGCTTCCTTTGATGTTATATTTTCATCTGATTGATCAAAAATTTCAAAGTGATATTTCCTAGAGAGGCCCTGTATTCTGTTGCGTAATAGAGTTGCATCCGGGGGTAATTAGTGAAGTCAATACAGAGTATCTTCTCTCATGTAAAACATTTTCTTCAAAATTTATATAGTAGTTTGTGTGAAGGATAGAGTTTGAACTTTGAAACATTACTTTAAATTTAGTTTATACTGCTTTTGTGCATGTATTCTAGTTAAAAGGTACATCTCATAGGACCTAGTTTTTTTCCCTTTCCTTTTCTCGTTTCTGATTTATTTCTGCAGGTGTTTGTGAAAGAAGGGATCATATTCCTTGATGATCTCTTAATGTTTTCCTAAGTACTTTTTTTTTTCCTTTATCACCTTTCTACTTGAGTTCACAGTGTCTTTTAGAGGTGTTTCTTGCAACATATCCTTCTTTTTCCTCTGTTATGTTAATGGTCCCCTATGAATACATTTGAAGTTTGAACTTTGGTTCTGCATATCATGTTAGGTTAACTCTTATATTGGTATCTTCTTGTTAAATGTTTTCTTCAGGGAACATTTCGTGTGGCAACATGGCGTGGATCAGAAGTTGCTGTGAAAACTTTTGGAGACGATGTGATCACAGATGAGGATAAAGTGTGGGTTGGTCCTTTAGTGTCGACAAAAGACAATCCTTTCTTCTTAGTATAAAGTCTAGATGGTGCCACTATGTTTTTCTTCTGTTCCGCTGGTTATATCTGGTCATTAGTTCTAACTTTTTTTTTTTGTTCTTTTTTCCAGAAGGGCATTTAGGGATGAACTTGCATTGCTTCAGAGGATACGACATCCTAATGTTGTCCAATTCCTGGGTGCTGTCACCCAAAGTAGTCCTATGATGATTGTGACTGAATATTTGCCCAAGGTTTCTGCCTATTTTGGATATTTATTCTGCTTTATCTTTAATTCATTTCTGATTCATGTTATATTTCAGATGCTTACTATTTTCTTTACTGCCTAGGAATCTAGAAGGATTAATTGTTTATGACTGGTCTTTCCTATCTGTTTATCAAAGTTTATGTAGCTGTAACCTAGATACTACCTTCAACCAGCTATTAACTCATAATCTGATCTTGATTTTCATTATGGAAAGTTAAAACGCTGGGCTTGTGTTTACTCTTGCTTGAGTACACCTATAAGGCAAGCAAGAATGCCATTATTCAAAATATTTGGGACTGGTTACATATAAATTTTTTCCTCTATTTAGCTCTTCATATGACCATCTTCTCTCTTCCAGTTGACAGCATGCATATCCTTTTAACTGCCTTCCTACTTGCCTGTTAGGTCTAACTCTAGTCCTTGTTACTCGACTAACTACTAATATTGCTTCTCTTAGCTACTAGACTCGTTGGTCTCTTATGCCCAGTGCTAAACCATCGCCAATATTTATTTTCCATCTTATCCTTAATTAAGTTGCCTGAAATTTTATTGCCACGTAACCATCTCAATATTCTCATTTCATCCACAGTATTTTGAACAGTTTGCTTCTTAAGTTGAGACATCTCTGTCTGATAGCTAGCACTTTAATAAAAGTTTCCTTCTTTATGTATTGTATGTCACGTAGTGTCTAAAAAGCACTTTTGTGGCTTTGTGATGGGTATCCTATCAACTGTCTCACTCTTTGTTGGGTATGCTATATCCAGGGCCGAAGCCAAAGCCATCTAAGGTTGGGCACTGCCCAACCTGACATTTATTTAAACCTTAATAATGCCTACTTTTAGCCCATGAATGGCCATTTTATATTCTCTAGAGAAAAAAAGATTATAATCTACTTTAATTTAATAAACTACTAGAAATATTGGTACAAATTGATCATTTTATTTGTAGGCTTTTTCTTAATATACAAGCTTAGTGAATAAATTATAAATATATGGATATTAACCTCACAAACTACTACTTAAGAAAAATCTTTATATGTGAAAATATAGCTAAAACTTTAAATTTATTTGTACAAATAGTTAAGTAATTTAAAAATAAATTGATGGTTCTTGAACAAAAGTTCTGCTCTTGCTTCTCACTGTGTTAGTGCCTTACCTGACCAAAAAGTTCCTAGTATTCTAGCTCCGCCCCTGGTTATATCAGTAAATTCTGTTGTATTCTTTTCTTTCTTGACTCAACCTTTATACAGATTCTAAACTAACTTACTCCAGAGGTGATCAGCAGATTTGGAGTTCATGCATTTAGATATACTCACTCCTATTTGGTTGTCTTGAAATGAACCACGCTCTTGCAGGATGCCAATTGATGGAAGTGAAATGATAGTCTAATTTTGTGATGTGAAAAATTGGAATATGCTCTTAATTGTTTCTTGGCAAACTGCAACCATTTTCTTTTAGAAACCATTTGGAAAGTTTGTTGATGCTTTTCTTTCCTGAAGCCTCGTTTGCTAGCTTCATATATATGGTAGCATCAGATTTCATTGTTTTTACTACTTTTCTGTTGTCACTTGAAAGATGCATATTGTGAAGTGCATGCTAATAGAATATACTGTATTTGTATTGAGGTTGTCAATTTTCTTATATATCTCTTTTATTAATTTCTTGTTTCTTTTGCGATACATGTGATAATATAGTATTGATGCCATTTCCATCTGCAAGGGAACTTACAATTGAATTTCAAGAAACAGAACTCAGATTTCTTATTTCAACTTTTGTTTTGACCTTTTGAGGTTTGTATTTAACATTTAAAATATGTAATTGAACCCGTCAGCATGTAATGCAGGGTGACCTACGTGCTTTCTTGAAACGAAAGGGCGCCTTGCAGCCAGCGAAGGCAGTCCGGTTTGCACTTGATATTGCAAGGTAACGTAATGTTGACGTTGACATTCCCTTGAATCAAACATACACTGTAAACTCATTAGTAAAATATGTATCTATCAATGAATAACCATGGGATTTTATCTTTCCTATTTATAAATATTTGTTATGTTTTTTTTTCTCTGTCTACTTTTCAATATCTGAACACAAAATGACTTTATGTCTCATTTCTAAAAGTAACTTCAATTTTTGTTCAATTCCAGAGGTATGAATTACTTGCATGACCGTAAACCAGAGGCAATTATTCACCGTGATCTTGAGCCTTCGTAAGTGATTATGTCTATTTTTTTAGTCCTACCAAGTCTGTTCTCACTATTACTTTCATTAGTTGCGTGAATTTTCTCAAGTTATTTGCACATCTTTATCTTGCCTATTGTAAGATAACAGAAATATATTGAGGGACGATTCCGGGCATCTAAAAGTAGCAGACTTTGATGTTAGCAAATTGCTGAAAGTGACAAAAAGGGTCAGAGAGGATAGACCGCTGACGTGTCAAGATACTGCCTGTGAGTTTGGTCTTGCTTTGGAATTATAATTTCATACACTATTTTAACATAATATACTGTTCTGTTATCATCTATATTCCAGTATCTTGTTAGATTTTATTGAATTCTTCCTTTCCATAGCTGTCCTGTTTGTGCACCTCTGTCATGGTCATTTGCATCTTGCTTTTGTTTACATAGTCTATAAAAGTAAATGCAGGAACTGATAAGCGTGAAAACAGATCTTTGGCGTGAGATCTACAGATGGAAATGGGTCGGTTATGGGTCAGATTCTACTAGATCCGCTTACTTGATCCACTATATATTGTAGAATAGCATTGGGGACTGACCTACTAAAAGTTAGGCTCCCTTGACCACTAAGAATTAGAATCAACTCGAGGATCCAAATCCAGTGGTATAAATTATGTGTGAGAACTAATGTTATATATCTGTGACAGAATTCTGTTAAACTATTAAGCCTGACAAGACAGAATACCTCTGGTGGTATAGAAGATTAGTAAGTTAAGAAAGTTGATGGGTTTTATAAAATGCATCTAAAAGTCGAATGAAAATTTCTCCAAATCATTCATGGAGTGATTTTTTTAAATCCTTTGTTTCTGGTTTTTCTTTAATACATTTTTGATGTTCTTGGGATATATTATAAATTTTGGGATATGTATTAGGAGTATGTAACACGCATCCATCAAGTATTTGAGTATCAAAGTATTAGACATGTATCTGACATGGGTTTTATCAAAGTACCATGCAACATAAAGCGCACAAGAGGTTGAGTGCAATGTTGGAAACCATTTGCCGTAACTCTTTGAAAGAAGTGAGAAGCAACTAAAATATTATGCTACACTGTAGTAGTCAATTATAAACCACATTTAGAAAATTAAGGACCACTGTTTTTCCAGTTATACTTGGTTGAAGCTCTTACCATAGTGCCATAGTTGCGCGATTCCCTGGACCCCCCCTTGAACTGTCGAACAGTTCATGCCACTGTTTTAAAAAGCCTCCGCCTAGGCCTAGGCAGTACCTAGGCCGCCTAACTAGCGCCTAGCGCCTGGACAGTATCTAGGCTGCCCACCTAGGTTTTGGGAGTGTTTAGGGGAGCATTGTCTGCTTACGTGGACTGCACCTTTTAGGCATTGATCGTGATTTTCTGTGTCGCAGCCTCCACGTCTTCCAACCTCTTTCAAATTCGTTTAACCTCCAAATATGAACACCTCCACTACCTCCTCCGACCTTTAGCAAAACCTCCTCAACCACCACTTAAATGAAGATAGAAATCCGCCTAGACACCAGTCCGGCACCTAAGCTTTCTATGACATTGACATTTACTATAAATTATTGTAATTAAAAAATAAAAAAAGAAAACCTTCTAGGCTCTAGGCGTCGCGTTGGGATCCAACGCTTAGGCTGCCTAGTGCTTTCTATAATCTTGTTAATTAGTATTTAGGCTATTTAATATTTAAGTATGCATGGCTTATTATGGATTTAAGATTGCTATCTTATTTTTGTGGCAAATTTATATGAATTTAATACATATTTTTATCAATTATTATAATTAAATAATTTTAAAAATAGTCAAATGCCTAGGCGTCGGCCCAAACGCCTAGTCCGCCTAGCGCCTTCTGTAACATTGATTCATGCGAACCGATTCCCGATACATTTACGAACCGATTTCCTCCGATATACGAATTGATTCCCCAAAATTAGCGTACCGCTTACTAAGTATGAGGGGACCAAAGTTGATTTACAAGTCTGTTTTCATGCACACGCGCTTGGATTTTTTTTATATGTTTCGATAATATTATTGAAAGTATTCTTTCAGTAAGTGGAAGTTATCCAAAGTTAATAATTAATTCTAGATCACTATTTCTTTAACTGATGTTACTAAGAAGATTTTTTCTTGGGCTATTAGTAGCTCTTCAGTTGAGAGAAATTGGAGTACTTATTCCTACATATATAGTGTGAAAAGGAATAGATTGAACAGTGGAAGGGCGGATAAGTTAGTATTCATCCATTCAAACATTCGTCTCTTGTCATAATTTTGTGAGAATTACAAAGTTGGTCCATATAAAGGATGTGATATGTATCCCAATAATGATAACTTGGAGGACTCTTCAAGTAAGTTGGAAGAGCTTAGATGGAATTGTTTGGACTCGGAATTAGCAGAAGATGCACTTGATGTTAAAGGGAAGAAAGTTGCAAAATAGAAAAAAAATTATTAAGAGGGTGTCTAATATTTAATATTTTAAGTTTTATGTATTGAAACTATAAAAATGAAGTGTTGAAGTATTTTGTATGAAAAAAATATTGAAATGCATAATTAGTTTTCTAGTTTCTAATTTTCTACTATACACTTTGAAAAATGATAAGCGTACCTAAAAAAAATTACATCGTATCCTATATCGAACTTGCGTATCGAAGCAAGCTACCCCCCGTCGAATCCAAAATTTCAAAGTCTCGAATTGCGTACCCGAATTTGTACGATGACCCGCTACGTATCGCAAACCATGTAACTATGCATAGTGCTATAAGCTTTAAACCCATTCATGATTAATATTCTAGTTCAAGAGGGAACAATTCTAGAAAATACTTTTGATAAAGTTTTCTAGATTGTTTGAATCTCATACAGTTCTTAGTTGATTATGTTAAGGAAAGCTTCATCTGGTAATTTATAAGTTTGTCCCATTCTGATGGATTCTAACCAACTATAGCCTATAGGATGATCTTGACGAAGATAATCTATTGGGAAAATTGCAGCTACAAACTTGGTATTGACTATTGAGTTTCATGAGATATTGGTATTCTTGATATTGGTACAATGGGCGGCATTGGATTGACCATATCAAATCCTATGCAAAATCTAGAAAGTAGGATCTGGTTTGAGGCATTCGGGCTAGTGATATGGGGTAAAGAACAGAGATGATTCACTTTACTTGAAAACAGAAGACATAAAATAGCTAAAAAGGGCGCCTACAGAGGGACTATTTCCAGATATTTTGATTGCAAAAAGCTTTTTGCTAGTGAAATTGAATTGTTTACTTATTGTTCTGCTTTTGTGTTTGTACTACTTTTGTGATGGTGGTTGTAGCAGATAGTGTAGCCTTACATCTTGTGTCCTCATGTCATGGAGGCTCAATTTTCATTCATGTGCCTGGTTCATTATCTTGTTTCTTATGTACAATATAATCACCTCTCTTTTTTTTTCCTTTTATTCTCCTCTTTTTGCATCCATGCTTGTTGACATGCAAAAATTCTTTTCAGTACCTTGCCTCCTGCTTTTGCTGTTTCTTTCTTCGTTTAGCGCAAAGTTTTTGCTTTTTTTGGTAAGATTCCTGCTACAGTTTATACTGATAAAATCTTTCACTTTATACACAATTTTAAACTATACTATGTTCGAGCCTTGTTATTAGTAAAATCTTTAGAGTAGAGTTGCTTACCCCTTTTGCAAGTTTGCTTTGTCTTTATGAAAATATTTTTGAATGAGATACATACTAGTGGTTTCTCTACATCCATTTCAGATGTTAAGGGTCTTTATTTTTAATCAATGGATTGCTAGAGAAATTTGTCTATACATGGTATTCAGTTAATTATGAGCTGTTGAAGATGTCATTTCCACATGCAACGAAGACTGAAGTAATCCCCCATTTAGTTGGCTAGAAAGGAAGGGATTGGGAGCATTATCCCTGTTGTTGATGGGTAAACACTGGTTGCTGAGGGGAATAATAATTTTGATAGAACATATGGATACTGGTCTTGTTATTCTAAAGAAAAAAAAGTCAAATAACAACCTACATAGTCGTTATAGGCATTTCCCTATGAATTTGGGTATAATTTTAATATTTATTATCTCCCACTTTTATCTAGGGTAGGTTTCTGATTGTTTCAGGAGTTTCTTATGCATCTTCATACAAAAATCCCTATGAAATTCTGTAAATTATCCCACATCATTTATGTTAGTTTCTGCGTTACCTTTCAACTTCTAAAACTCAAGTATATTTGTTCTGTGAACAGGCAGGTATGTGGCTCCAGAGGTTTTTCGAAATGAAGAGTATGACACAAAGGTGGATGTTTTCTCGTTCTCTTTGATTCTACAGGAGGTACTGAACACTTGTCTAACCTATCTTATATTTCTGTTACTAAACACTTAAATATACAAGAGCTATTGTCGCATATAAGAATTTGTAAGGTGCTCAATTTGTAAGGTTACACTTTACTAAATTAAATCCTTGAAATCTCTATAGTTGGCTATTCATTTGCTGGAGTATATCTTGCAACTAAGTCTGGATATTTAATTTTGTTTTTTTAATATATCCAGATGATTGAAGGCTGCCCTCCCTTTTCCACTAAACTTGACAGTGATGTTCCAAAAGCATTTGCCTCTAAAGAGAGGCCACCCTTTAGAGCTCCACTCAAGCTCTACTCGCATGGACTTAAAGAGTATGTATTAGAGTAGCTTTCATTTTCTTTTATTTTAGCTTACTGGAAGTTCTCATTCTCTTCATTCTCTATTTTTGACCTGCCACTTTGTTTTGATTATTCCATTCATTATTTTGTAGTTAAGAGCTACTAGATTATCAAATATTCTACTGAATTCATTTTACTTTATCTAAATGTATCAGATCAGAATTTATTGCTTAAGTTCCTTTTATTGTAATAAAATAATCTTTATTGCTTCTTTTTCAAAATCATCTCCTTATCCTGTTTACGTATATTCCTTACCGATATCTTAGCATTTTCTGAGAAATATTCACTAATTTAGCTATGTTCATTACTTGAACTGAACTGCGTTCCTTTCTTTGTATGTTCCATAAGGACCGGTATTGCAGTCTGTTTGTCATCATTGGATTGTTTTGTTATTTCAAGTGTAAAGAATATCCTGATTTGATGTCATAATGAAGTTCCGCTGAGATTTGACAAAGATCATTATATTCTGTATTTCTTGAAGTGTTTCACATGTTGCATTCAAGAGATTCACATCACTTGGAAACCATACTATACAGGTTGATTGAGCAATGTTGGAGTGAGAACCCTGCTGACAGACCTACATTCAGAGAAATAATTGATCGGTTGACTTATATTCAGAACCATATTGCTCATAAGAGACGTTGGAAGGTGTGTTTCTCTCAAAATCTCTACTACATGTTACACACTTTTATATGATATTTCTATTATTTATAAAACTGGATACATAATTCTATCATTATATACTATCTGGCTTTTGTGAACAAAGATAATTTGAAGCTTCTATTTTTCTGCAACCTGCAGGCAATTTGTTGTCTGGGGTGCTAGCAGGCTGTATAATATCAACTATCTAAGGTGGAGAGTTTATAAGCTACCCAAAGGCTTCAACTTTTGATTCAACATTTCCTTAGCCTGTGTGTTTGCCCCCATGTTATTTTCTTATTTTGTATGTGTGTATCAACTTTCCGGACAGATAAACGTTAAAAGGTCAGGTGTATATAAGCACATTGATGATAACACCAACTATCTTCTGCAAGCAGGGAATAATTCTATAATTGGTATGGGAATAGTAATACTGCAGTAACTGTTAATAACAAAATAGTAGAATATTTTCTGCTTATACTTGCCAAGGAGGCTCTCGGGTAAGGCTATATTTGCATGGTAGGTGTACGGGATACGGGTACCAAATGATGCTAGTACATACCTATGATTGACGGATGCAGAAATTGTCAATTTGACACTAACCCGCTTTGAAATGCGTGCCTCGTGGGATTTAAACATGGGTTGCTCTGGTACCTTTTTTAAGGTCTCTTCATTGCACCAAGAAGTGTGGTGAACTTCGAGAGAGAATATTATTCTAACAGTTTTCTAGGTATATAAATCAGTAGTTACTAAAATAACCATATGCTTTATAAGAAAGTGGATCTAGATACTATGTAGATAGAAGATAGAAATGTGAATCCATTAGTATTTGATAGATTTTAACTTGTTCTGGGAGACATTATACCTGTGTATGATACATATGGGTTGCATTATATTTTAGGAGACATTAAAGGAGTATCTTGTATACAGCAAGTTGTTTCTGGCATGTATAGATTCTAATTTGACTCCTTTATTCAATTATTTTTGCAACAGTTACAGGGCATCACTAATTTTGAATGTGGACTATTCATAGTCAAACTGAAAGATATTAGCTTCTGTTTTCTACATTAGGTTTGAATCCTGGCACAGTAGTTATTTTTTGAAAAAAAAAAACCTGTGTTTGGCTTGTAAAAACAGCCGTGGGGATACATGACTGTATAGCACTCCTGAGGCACTCCAAATGAAGGTAGTCTCATCCATGGGGCATCACCTTTTCTTTTTCTCACAATGCATGCTGAGTAAATTTGAGTTACAGATAATGTGTTCTAAAAACAGTATTTAACAATGTGGATGAGTCAATATCTGAGATCATAGAGGATTTCAGGCTTTGGATGCTCATTAACTGTCTTGCTACTCGCTTTATTTGATAATTTTATTTCTGTAGATTTTCTTGTTGTTTTTCTATGAATATGATTCCCCAGAAGTTACCTAAATCCTGACTCTTGTTACCAAGAAAGGATGGTTGATGCTTTGTATTTGTGCTATTTTGGTCCTTCACCAGGTAAGACCCTTGAGATGTTTCCAAAACCTAGAAGCCATTTGGAAAAGGGATAATTCTAATCCAAGCAGCCGGTCTTCTCGGTCCACCAACTCAAACTTCTGAGCATATTCCTGATTTCATTTTTTTCATGTTGTTTCCACATTTATTTTGACGAGTTATAAACTGCATATTCTTTAATATCTTGTTGAACTGTGGAATATATACCTTCGGATTTTGATTTGTTTTCCCATAAGGATGAAGCTACTGTACACAGCAAAACAAGAATCTGTCTGGTCTTGTACAGTAAGATACTTGCAATATACACTTTTTTAGAAGATCAATGCTGACATAATAGTGGGCAATATTTACGGTGGCATTCTGTATAGAAATATATCAGTTTATATATATATATATATATATATATATATATATATATATATATATATTTACTAGTATTATATGATTGAGATTTTTCCTCCCTTCTGCTGAACCAGGTATGTTTCCACTGTTCCACGTATCTAGATCGAGTAATAAGAAATTTTTTTTTGGCTAATGTTGTAATGGCACTTCTTATTTGTGATTGCTGATGTCTTAAGCAACTATCAACTGTGGCTTTGCATGGTGAAGATTAAAGTATTCCCCCTTTCAATTATGCCTTGATTATGATGGTTGTTTTGGCCATTTCGTCAATTTTTTGTATAGGCTTCTCGTTTTGGTACTATATTCTTCTAGTCATGGCTCTCAGTGAATGCTCATCTTTTCATCTTATGTCTCAGTAAGTCAAATTTTCTCTATTATGTTTTTGAGTAGCTCCTGAAATCATTTTTATTGAGCCTCAGATCTGATTTGGCTACCAGTAGCTGTTATTGTTGATGGATATTATAAACAGCCTTTCAATCTAAACGGTAAGTTACTATCTTTGAGGTCAGTTCGTTTGGATGAGAATGATTTTTGCTAGACTGTTTTGCAAAATTCCGAAAATCTCCAACCTTGTATTTCTTGTCCCTGTGGTTGACATCTCAGTCTTAGCTCGCAAGAACGAAACTTTAGGCTGCAGGCAAAAACATTTGGACTGCGGAAAAGTTGCTCTTGGGCTTGAGTTCATCCAACGTGAGCTCTGAAATGCTTGTGGATTGGAATCCTCTTATGAGTACAGCATCCATAAAGTGATGGATGGTTGAGCTATTTTGTTGAGCCTTGAGTTCTCTGTTTGTGTATAAAATTATAACCCCCATTCTAACCGCAATTGTAAAGTTTTAGTGTGGTCACAGGATCCTTTCGCATGGTATCAGAGCAGCTCGAGTTTAAATCTTTAACATCCACAAGTTTCTAAAGTGGATCTTTTGGGGTGGTTGGGGGAGGGGGGGTTAGTCAAGTAGAACTCAAAATTAGAACTAGAATATTTGTGGGACAAATTTTTATAGTGTTAATCAATTGGAACTAGAACTAGAGTAAAATTATACGGTGTTAAGTCAACTAGAACGGGATAAAAAGTAGAATTGGGATAACGATAAAAATTATCCCACTTTTGTTAAATTCATTCAGAAAAAGAGAGTGTTCTAGTCTCTCAAATTATCCTAAGTTTTAAACTAGAACTAGGTGGTAAAAATTAGAACTTTCTTATTTGCTTTTTATTTTTCATATTTTATTTCTCCATCATCTTCAAGCCATACCATAAGAAAGATCACATCTCTTCTTACCTTTCTATTAAATGTTATTTGTTTATTTTTTATTAAATATCAGAATTGTATAATTAATTTAAATTTAAAATTATTTTTTTAAAAATTAATTAAAATTAAGAGATGATGAATGATGTCTAGCGGATCGCAAAAGAAGAGGAAAAAAGGAGAAACTTTATTTTTTAATTTGTATTACACTAATAATTCTAAAAAATCAAAAGTTACAGTATTATAATAATAATATCTTTTAGTGTATCCAATATTTCTTTAAGATTAATTAATTCTAAAGTAAATAATTATAATTAATAATAGTAAGTTTTAAAATATATAAATAGTCTTATCCTCAAAATGCATGACTTATATGCTTATTGATTCTTGAAAATTATCCTTAATTATACTTGCAATTGCCCCAATAAATATACCGTTTTAAAAGTTACTCCCAATTATTCCACTAAAATATCCCACTTCAAAAATTATCCCATGCTAAAAGTTGTTCCACTTCTATAAAAAATGTTTTAGTTAACTAACACCCCCTAAGAAAAGAAAAAAAAGAACACAGCACCATAAAGTCTAGGTTTCGGCCATGAAAAAAACCACTCCACCTTTAGGGTGCATGTTATAGTATAAAGTTGTCTATCTCAATCCTTACCACGATCAAATCTTAGTGGCGACAATTTTTTTTTTCTAAAGTGGGACATAAAAGGGTTACTCTATTTTAGTCCAGGCTGCGGCCTACAAAAGGACGTTTAACTTGCGAGGGTATGTTGGAGTATAAAACTAATATGCTGAAATCTCACCATTTGGAGCTTGAAATCAAAGAAAGAGAATTTTTCTATATTCTCTTTAATTAAGAAGAAGAGTGTAATCTCACATACTTAATACATCTTGAAATGGAAACTTTCTTACGTGCTCATTGAGTACCAAGGTGGCATACAGCACACCAATAAGAGTAGTTATGTAGCACAAATCACGTATATGTTGGAACAAAATTAGCAAATAAAAAAAATTAAAATCTTGGGTTACTGTAGCTACAGTGCTCGGCCACCCTCTTATTTTTTTTCTTTTCTTTTTCTCTTAGATACAAGGATGCATGAATACCTATTTAAAAGCTTTACAAAGTGTTTCATAATAGAATTCTAGTATGACTATAATTCCTAAAGATAACTAACTCAAATTCTAATGTGATTAGGATTCCTAAAAATAACTAATTCAAATCCTTTTAGAATTAGGATTAACTTCAACATCCCCCCTTAATCCTAATTCTGTAAAGTCTTCAATCCCATCATGTGCTTCAGCTTGACAAATGCTTCAAACTTTAAGGGCTTCGTGAGGATGTCCGCAACTTGATCTTCAGACTTGCAATAAATCAACACGATCTCGTTCTTCTCAACATTGTCTCGTAAAAAGTGGTAACGAGTATGAATATGTTTGCTCCTTCCATGAGTGACTGCATTCTTCGCCAAATCAATTCTTTTGTTCCATGCTCATGGCCTTTGCCCGGCCGTTACAAGGCTTTTCAACTTGTATACTTTATGCTCGCACTCTTTCTTCACAAATCCAGGTGGTTGCTTCACGAAAACTTCTTCTTTAAGTGGCCCATTAAGAAAAACTGACTTCACGTCCATCTGATGAATATTCCAATGCTTCTGTGCAGCCGAGGCAATTATTAGTCTAACAGTTTTAATTCTAGCAACAGGGAAAAATACCTCTTGGTAATCATAACCAGGTCTTTGCTCGTAGCCTTTCGCCACCAATCTTGCTTTATGCCGCTCAACCTCGCCGTTCGCCTTGATCTTTATCTTGAAAACCCACTTCACATCGATTGCTTTATGTCCTTGCGGGATATTAGTAAGCTCCAATGTGTCGTTCTTCTCAATGGCCTTTATCTCTTCTTTCATTGCGTTTATCCACTTAGGATCTTGAATATCTTCTTCAAACATAACTGGCTCACAATCTGCGAACATTGCAAAGTGCACTATATCTCCATCTACATCAACATCATCATCTGGAGTTACTTCATAATCTCTCAAGAGAACTGATGGTTGGCGATTTCTTCTTGTTCTTTCAACTTCTAATGGAACTTGCGGGGTTGGATCTTCAGGAGCATTGGCTAGTGGTGCTTCTTCAGTTACAACTGTGATACCGTCTTCAAGAATATCAAGGAGAGTACGCCGTGAATTGTTTTGTGCTTCTAGATCCCAAATCTAAGCTTCTTTTTCTGCAAACATAACATCTCTGCTTACAATCACCTTCTTTGTAGCGGGGTTGTAGAGTTTGTAACCTCCGGACTTGTAGCCAATAAAAACTGTCTTCTCGCCTCTGTCATCAAGTTTCTTTCTTCTTTCTCCTGGAATATGAGCATAAGCAATGGAGCCAAACACTTTGAGATGTCTTACACTTGTCTTATAACCAGGCCACGCCTCTTCAGGAGTGAGATTATCAACACCTTTTATTGGCGACCTGTTCAACAAATAAACAGTGCATGAGACAGCTTCGCCCCAAAATAATTTGGCATACCTTTGGCCTTTAGCATGCTTCTTGTCATGTCAAGTATAGTCTTTTTTTTCCGTTCAACAACGCCATTATGTTGAGGTGTGTAGGAAAAAGTGACATCACGCTTTATTCCTTCTTCTGCACAATACTTATTGAAGTCGTTGGAAGTATATTCACCACCTCCATCTATTCGTAGCATCTTGATAAAGTAACCGCTTTCCTTCTTAACTAGGGCTTTAAAATTCTTGAAGCAATCAAAGACTTCAGATTTTTGCTGCAGAAAGTAGACCCATATTTTTCTTATAAAATCATCAATAAAAATAAGGAAGTATCGATTATTGTCATTGGATATAGTGTTCATAGCACCACATACATCTGAATGAACGAGCTCAAGAGGCTTCTTTGTACGCCAAGTATTTTCAATACCAAAAGGCGATCTATATTGCTTTCCAAGAATACAACCTTCACACAACTGATCGGGATGATCTACAATGGGCAACCCTCTCACCAAATTTTTTTGAGCAAGTAACTTTAAACTGTGAAAGTTGAGATGTCCAAACCGAAGATGCCACAACCAAGACTCATCTTTCATAATAGCATTGAAGCAATGATAAACATTGTTCTGGATGTCAACTCGAAACATGCGATTATTTGTCATGGGGGCTTTAAGGATAAATATACCTCTTTTATCAAAGATTAAGAATTGATTACCAGAAAAGCGCAGATCATACCCCTTTTCAAGAAGTTGGCCCATACTAAGTAAATTGTTCTTCATATTCGGCACATAGAACACATCAGAAATAAACTTGTGGTCTCCGTTCTTTAACTTGATGAGAACTCGTCCTTTTCCCATCACTGGTATAGTGTTGTCATCGGCAAACTTGACTTTGGACCGCATCGACTCATCCAGATCCACGAACAACTCTTTCTTTCCGCACATGTGATTAGAGCACCCAATGTCAAGATACCATGTGTTGTAGTTTGATTCTTCACCGGTTGCCGTGACCATCAACAAAGTGTGGTTGTCTTCATCACCTCTTTCTTGTGCAAATCAAACTTCTTCTCCAGATTGGGAATTATCCTAGTACTTGCACTCCTTTGCATAGTGGCCATATCTGTGACATATGTAACATTCACTGTTTGATTTATTAAAATTTCCTCTACCACGTCCAAAGCCTCGACCTTGACCTCGACCTCGTCCTCGATAATTTGAATTTGATTGATAATTGCTTCTCTGATTACCGTCATCTCTTTGATTATTGTTATAACTACCACGTCCTTGACCGTTGTAGTATCCGCGTCCTCGGTTGTTGTAGTTCCCGTATCCTCGTCCTCTGCTATGGAAATTTCCTCCTCGCTGGTCTCTTTCATCCTGCACTCCTTTGTTATTCTTTATTAAAGCTTGACTTTGAAAAGCTTTCTCAAGGGGCTTCTCGGTTGACCTCTCGTTCATGCGTTGCTCGTTAACTTGTAAGGTACCCATCAACTCATCAACTGTCATCTTAGACAAATCCTTCTATTCTTCGATTGCCACCACGATATGATCAAATTTTACAGTAAGAGATCGTAATATCTTCTCCACAATTGCTAAATCTACAACCTTCTCCCCATTTATTTTTATTTGATTTGTCCAAGCAAGTACTCGAGTCAGGTAATCTGCAATACTTTCAGCGGGTTCCATCAGCAAAATTTCAAATTGACGTCTCAATGTTTGAAGCCAAACACTTTTTTCACCTTTTCAACTCCATGGTACGATATCTCCAAAATATCCCACGCTTGCTTTGCTGTAGTTTCTCCGTCAATCTTCTCAAAAACTGAATCGTTCACTCCTTGATGGATGTAGAATAACGCCTTTCGATCCTTCTTCTTGATCTCACCGTGGGCTTTTTTCTCGGCTTCACTTACACTCTCTGCGAGATCGGCAACTCCGTTCTCTACGATGCCCAATATATCTTGGTACTCAAACAACACCTTTATCTGCACTCTCCATCGATGATAATTCTTCCCATCCAATATAGGAATAGAAGGCGACGTCGTCCCGTTTAGATTGTTCATGACTTTGATACCATTGTTGGAACAAAATTAGCAAATAAAAAAAAAAAAATTAAAATCCCGGGTTCCTGTAGCTACAGTGCTCAGCCACCCTCTTATTTTTTTTCTTTTCTTTTTCTCTTAGATACAAGGATGCATGAATACCTATTTAAAAGCTTTACAAAGTGTTTCATAATAGAATTCTAGTATGACTATAATTCCTAAAGATAACTAACTCAAATTCTAATATGATTAGGATTCCTAAAGATAACTAATTCAAATCCTTTTAAAATTAGAATTAACTTCAACAATATAAATGTGAAGGCTATGAGATTAAATAAATTTTCTTGTGCTACAAGGCCTACCCCTATAGCGATGGTGTATACCACATGGTGCTTATGGAGCACCTGAAAAAAATCTAACAAGAAAACGAAACATATAATAAAGAAAAATTCTAAATAAGAAGATATTCTATTAAAGATAAAAAAATTGTGAACGTCTGAAGAGTTGAGCTGGGACGTTAGCAAACTCGTGGGGGCCACAACGAAGTACAAAACCGCGTGAAGGGCCACAAAGCGCGTGAAAAGCAAAGCAAAGGCAACGTTTGCAAATCATGTGGGGGCCATGAATTGTACGTGGGAGGCTAAGAGCCAGCGGAGGCTTGTGGGCTCGTGAAACCGCGTGGGAAGCTATTGGAGCGGGTGCCGAATCCAGCGGACAAAAGAAGAGGCCCAGTTGGAGACTTGCTTTAACCGCTAGGCTATAAATAGGAACGCCTAGGGTTTTGTGAAGAGAGCGAGGCTGAGCAGTGTGGAGGCCGAAAATAGGGTTTTGAGCCGTCGTTTGAGGGAGATATTTGTGAGGGTTTAGAGAGCTTTGTTCTAGGATTTTGGTGTGAGATTTGTACCCTATTTGTATTCTCTTTCTCTCAAATAGTAGATCTCCCCCCTCCTTGCCCCGTGGACGTAGGCAACTTGCCGAACCACGTAAATTGGTGTGTCGCTATTTGTGGTATTTGATTTGTAATAGCTTTTAGGTTCCCTCGATAGGTCAGTCCTAGAACTGATGAGAGGAAGAGTAAATATCCAACTTTGTTGAGATATTTACTTCAGATTCTTATTTCCTTGGTGAGACGAGAATTCTTATTGTGATCTAGCTCTCTTGTTGTGGCCATTGTTCGGCAGAGGTGCTGTCGAAATTTTCCGCTGTGCACAACAAGTGGTATCAGAGCCCAGATTTCAGATCTAGGGTTTTAGAATTTGGTGGAGGGAGATTCTTGTGTGAAGCTTAGTTCTTGGAGTTCTCGGCTTCGGTGGAGATAGCATTAGGAGTTGCCGTTGGAGATTTCGCTTTCCTCGTGTGGTTAGGAAATCTATTTGGAATTCGATCTAGGGTTCAGTTGGGTGATTCTTTAACCCTATCAAAGTTATTCTTTCTCTACAATTTAGAGTTAGTTTGCAATGGGAGGAGAAGGTGAAAGCAGCAAGTCAATGGCGAGTCCAATACAAGTTGGTTTTCCGAACACCAAAATTAATGTGGTGAAGTACGACGGTAAAATCAACTTTGGTTTGTGGATGGCGGCGTCTGAGATCGCTCAATGCTCAAAATTTGGAGGAGACCATCATGGTCCAAGAGAGGCCATCTAAATATGATGAGGAGGTATGGGACAAGATGAATAGGAACGCGTGTGGGGTGATCAGGTCCTGTTTGGAGCAGGAGCTGAAATATGATGTGATTGGGGTGACGTCTGCTCAACAATAAGTATCTCACGAAGAGTGTTGAGAACAGGTTGCACTTGCTGCGAAGACTCTTCAGGTTTCAGATGTCCGGGAGCACCTCACTAGCGGCTCATGTGAACAACTATACTAAGTTGTTGTCCGACTTGGCAAATGTTGATGAGAAGATAACGGATGAGTACAAGGCAGTTATTTTATTGGGCTCCTTACCGGATGAGGAGTATGACACCTTTGTACTCACTTTGTTAAACGGACGTACTTCTATCAGCTATAGTGAAGTTACTAACGCATTGACCAACCATGATTTGAGGAGGAAGGACAAGGAGACTTCCCGTGCGAGTACTTCAGGCGAGGCCTTGTCGACGAGAGGTAGAAGCCCATATCCGAAAGGTGGCAATAGAAGGAGGTCAAAGTCAAGAAGCCGCCACCAATTGTCCAAGAACCAATGTGCATTCTGCAAAGAGTAGGGACATTGGAAGAGAGATTGTCCAAAGCTCAAGGAGAAAGAAAATGGCAAGAAAAAGGGCCCGAAGGCCAATGAGGTGAATATTGCTAAAGGCGATGATTCTGACGATTCGTGCTATTCTCTATTGATTACTCCGGAGGTGAATTATGTGAAAGCATCAGATTGGATGCTTGATTCAGGCGCTACTTATCATGTGACCCCTAGGCGTGACTGGTTTGCATCTTTTGAGAAAGTCGACGGGGGTATTGTTGTCATGGGAAATGATCAACCCTGTGGCATTTGTGGGATAGGTACTGTGCGGATTAGGATGCATGATGGAGTAGTCTGTGAGTTGAAGGAGGTGAGATTTATTCCTCAGCTGAAGAAAAATCTTATCTCAGTTGGAGCTTTGGAGGCGAAGGGATTCAATGTGACTTTCAAAAACGGTATAGGGAAGGTTACTAAAGGATCTTTGGTGGTGATGAATGTAGGCGTTGAAAAATACTTACAAGATCCTCGAAACCAACTCGTGACAGGGAGTCGGCGAATGACAACCCATCGAATGATCTGGACGTCGAATCGTTAAAGGCGAACTTCGACGGCGAACCCACGGCGTCACAAGCACGGTTTAAACCGAACTTGAATAGACGATCGGATCTCAGGACCGTTGAGCCGGAACGAACCAAGAATTAGTCCCTAATCAAATACGCATGTAACTTAAGCCCGAGAGATGAAAAATGCCTAAAACGACTTAAAACGACAACGGCGAGATGCAAGATTCGCCTGGTATCGAGGTACCTCACAGGGTCATGGTTTCCTACTAATTGTCGAAGCCATTTTCTACCACTTGGTCGAGGAACCCTGGCCAGTGGTCGGTAGTTTCCACTTTGGTCGAGCCACCTGGCCATTTGTCGAGGTGACTCTACCAAGTGGCCGAAGCCACCAAACACCTCGAAGTTGTATAAATAAGAGGGGTGTCATCTTCGAGGGGGCTTCAGCCTCCATTTCTGGACTTCTGGATTTTTATCGATGGAGACTACTGACGGTCGGATTTTGGGGCTGGCTTCCCATTGATTTTGGGATCTTTCAAAGGCTCGGACTTCAAGAGTTTTCTTAAATCTACTTGCAATCCAAGGCGACCTGCTCAAGCAACCAAGAGCACAAGTCCAGCCAACGATCTTCAATCAAAGGTAACCAATTCGGTCGAATTACAGATACCCTCTAGATTAAGCTTCGTCTTAATCTCGGGGATAGCGTGATTTCTCCTAGTAGATCTCACCCGCCCGCGATCCTCTCCTTCGTGAGTGTGATCCTCGCTTCCTTCTCGCGGAAACGAGCCCCTTTACATCTCAGAAGTTCCGCAACCCGGCTTACACCCGTGATTGAATTGCGCCGTGGTCCACACACAAAAGTCCCCAAGACAGTAAAGAACCCACGCAAGCGCAGGACCTCGATATATGAGATCCTCGTGTTTGTTCTAAGGATAAAAGTTGTAATCTTTTGATTTTCATTGTACGCTTAAAATAAAGGCATTTCTTTTGAATTTCGTTGTAGGCCAAAGAAGGCGTAAGCAAATTCAAATCAATGACAATCATCCCGACTTTTACCGCGAACAAGTCATTAATTATTAAGTAGCCAACGGCTTCAATTAAGAAGCCGCAGGTCGTGAGCCATGATCCGCATCCCTACAAGAAGAAGTCAAAGGCCTCAAGGCGGATAGAAAAAAAAAAAAAGGATGCCGCCTCGACTAGATGGGCCACGCCTCTTGACTTCTCTCGCTAACCGGCTAGCGGACCCCAAAACTCAAGGTAGGGTGTAATAATTACGCCCAAATAAGTCAACCGAATCCAAGTTGATCCGGGTTCATTTGTGAGTATCATACTATCATCCTTGTCGGATCGTCCTCCCCACAAATCGAGAAGGATCTCGCTACAAGAAAGATCCATTTGTCCTCGGCCCGAACTTTAAGGCGAGGATCTTAACTCCGCCAAGGCCGGGTTGCACCAAAAATCCAAGATCGCCGGATCTATAGAGATCGCCACGATGGCGCGTCACTCTCCTCGACGCTGAGTTCGCCAAGGCCACAGAATCGATCGGCGGTGTCGCTACAAAGTGGATCGAAGAACCTCATCAGCAGACGGTCGGCAACCCCTCCAAGCCGTCAACAAATGATTGGGTCCACGTCAAGCGGAACCGATCAACACTTGAAGAACGATCCGAGGCCGCGGCATTGCTTGCACGCGGGCTCTAGTTGAAGAGGCTCGGATATAGAAGAAAGGAGAAGTGGACAAGAAGCCACCAAGAATGCACCAAGTTTGGAGGCGAAACCGAACGGTTCGAGCCAAGGCGAGTATCAGCGAGGATCAGCCACCCCAAGCGATTCTACAAAGGCTCGGCCACCCGGGATGATCTCCGTCAAGGGAGGTGCGCCTCAATATCGATTCCACCTCCACGATCGCATCCAAGTTGCCGCCCACCTCGCCCGCCGGCCGAAGCTCGCTGGAGCTTTCCAAAGCAAGAAAACGGCTTTGGAGCACCTCGACTCATTGCATGATGATCGAGGTAAAATTCAAACGATTGGGCGTTAAGAAAGTCGGGTCACTCCTAGTGCGGGTCGCACCTCCTCAACCGTAATAGGAAGACTCTTGTAGGCTGCTTGCACCGGGTTGCGGATTAAAGTCAAGAGCCCGTCAAAGATTCACACCGAAAGCTGCGACGCGAGGGCAGTGACTCTTTGAAAGTCCTAATAAGGCAATTCATCCTCGGATGGAGGCGTTTTCATCAGTGGCGGGGCGTTATACGAGAAGTTGTACCAACACACGAGGGTTGCTCCGACATTCATGCCGATGAGTTGTACTATCGTCTTTGAAGTGCAGTAAATCTCGAAGAAAGTTCTCGAATTGAACACGCATTGTCCGTAAGGTGTTGTCGTATCGAATCTACCCAAGCCACCAAGAAGGCCGCCTTTGATAGGCTTGGCAACAAAATGCCAAAACCAAGTCAAGATGCTTCTGAAGAAGATCGAGTCTTAAAGCGATGAATTGTCAAGGGTAACCACCAATATGACCAGCGAGGGTTGGGTTATGAATCCTCCTCGAAGATGAATGCTCATGGTGATTGATAATAATCCACCCAATGAGGGAGACGACATTCGCCCCGATTCTTCTCTTTGACTCGACACCAATTTCTGAGAAGCTTTCAAGGCTTTGATGTCAAATATGGCTACTGGCCGATCCTCTAGATTGATGAAGATATGCCGGCATGGGAAGACCCATGGATCCATCAACTCGACGCCGGAGTTCGCTAAGGCCCCCGGAATCGGCCGACGGTGTCCGCTACAAAGTGGATCGAAGAACCTCATCAGCAGACGGTCGGCAACCCCTCCAAGCCGTCAACAAATGATTGGGTCCACGTCAAGCGGAACCGATCAACACTTGAAGAACGATCCGAGGCCGCGGCATTGCTTGCACACGCACGCTCTAGTTGAAGAGGCTCGGATATAGAAGAAAGGAGAAGTGGACAAGAAGCCACCAAGAATGCACCAAGTTTGGAGGCGAAACCGAACAGCGGTTCGGGCCAAGGCAGTATCAGCGAGGATCAGCCACCCCAAGCTGATTCTACAAAGGCTCGGCCAACCCAGGATGATCTCCGTCAAGGGAGGTCTGCCTCAATATCGATTCCACCTCCGGCGATCGCATCCAAGTTGCCGTCCACCTCAGTGCCAGCCGTCGAGCTGTTGGAGCTTTCCAAAGCAAGCGGCTTTGGAGCACCTCGCTCATTGCATGATGATCGAGGTAAAATTCCGACCAAAGAACGATTGGGCCCGTTAAGAAAGTCCCGGGTCACTCCTAGTGCAGGGGGTCGCACCCTCCTCAACCGTAATAGGAAGACTCTTGTAGCTGCTTGCACCAGGTTGCGGATTAAAGTCCAAGAGCCCGTCAAAGATTCACACCGCCGGCTGCACGCCGTATGCAGTGACTTTTGAAAGTCCTAATAAGGCAATTCATCCTCAGATGGAGACGTTTTCATCGAGTGACGAGGACGTTATACCTGAGAAGTTGTACCAACACACGAGGGGTTGCTCCGACATTCATGCCGATGAGTTGTACTATCGTCTTTGAAGTGCAGTAAATCTCGAAGAAAGTTCTCGAATTGAACACGCATTGTCCGATGCGGTGTTGTCGAATGTGGCGCACCAAGCCGGCTCGAAGGCGTCGCTCTTTGATAGGCTTGGCAACAAAATGCCAAAACCAAGTCAAGATGCTTGGCGGGAAGAAGATCGAGTCTTAAAGCGATGAATTGTCAAGGGTAACCACCAATATGACCAGCAGAGGGTTGGGTTATGAATCCTCCTCGAAGATGAATGCTCATGGTGATTGATAATAATCCACCCATGAGGGAGACAGACATTCGCCCGATTCTTCGCTTGGGATTCTGACACCACTTCTGAGAAGCTTTCAAGGCTTTGATGTCAAATATGGCTACGGTCGATCCTGCTACTATTGAGGGTGATGAAGATATGCGGCATGGGAAGACCCATGGATCCATCAACTCGAGAAGCGGTTTGGGGATAGGTTGAACAAAGAGAACCCCCACTAAGGATGAGGTAGTCGAGGTTAATATGGGGATGAAGAGCATCCTAAACTCATAAACATCGCAATACTCTCCCTTCGAAGAAAGGAAGAGTTGATTGCCCTAATCGGGGAGTATATCGATGTATTCACCGAGTTACGAGGACATGCGGGACTCGACCTAATGTGGCAACACATCGCCTCAACATCAAGGCGGATGTCAAACTGTCAAGCAACAGCAAAGGCGGTTTAGTCCACAAATATTGGAGGCAATTGTTGGCGAAGTGAAGAAACTCATAGAATCGGGATTCGTCGAGGAAATTCAACATCCGGATTGGGTGGCGAATATAGTCGGTCATGAAGAAGAATGGTTCGATTAGGGTCTGTCGCACTACGAGACCTAAACGCCGCTTGCCCAAAGGATGATTTCCCTCTTCCAATCAGCGATGTCATAGTTGACAACACGTGTGGATTTGAAAGAATGTCTGTATGGATGGCTTTTGGGGTATAATCAAATCAAGATGTACCCCGATGACGCCAAACACACAGCCGTCGTAACTTATTGGCATATATTGCTACACGGCCATGCCGCTCGGCTCAAAAATGCTCTACGCATACCGAGAGCAATGACGAGATTTTCCGATGCTTCGAAAACGGCCGAATGCTACGCCGACGATTTGGTCGTGAAAAGCCGTGACAAAGGAGATCACATCAAAAATCTTAGAAGCGGTATTGAACTCATGCGAACTCATCGGCTAAAGATGAATCCCGCCAAGTCCTTCCTTGGGATGTCCAAAGGCAAGTTCCTTGGCCGTCGTCACCAACAAAGGAATCCACGCCGATCCCGACAAAGTGAAGGCGATTCAAAATTGCAACCTCAGAAATGCGAGAGAACTTCGAGGGGTTACAAGGGCGATTGGCGTACATCCGGCGGTTCATATCGAACCTATCAGGAAGTGCCGGCCGTTCTCCAAGTTGAACAAGAAGGGCGGTCATATATTGGGACGACGCCGTAAGGCATTCAAGAGATCAAGTCGTATCTCGCTAAACCTCTGTTCTTGTTGCACGCGTCCGGAAAACCATTTTTGATCTACGCCAAGGCAACGGATCACTGCTAAGCCTTTACTCGCAAGACGACGACTACGGTCACTTAACAAAGCAGTATTACCCGAGCCAACATTAGTCTGCGGCCGAAGTCTCGATATCCAATGGTGAAGCGGTGCCTTGCATTAGTGTTCGCGATTCGTAAAATGCGACTATTTAGCCTACGCACGCATTTATGTTATCTCTAATGTAAATCCGGTCGAATATTTATGACCCACCGCCTCAATGAGTTGGCGTCTGGCGAAATGGGCCTTACTCTTGTCCCAATATGACTTGCACTTCAAACAATGTAAGTCACCAAAGGACAAAGGACAGATCTCGGTCGCCACCACAACGGATGTAGTTGAGCTATATGATGATCTTCGGATGAAGTTCAAGAAGTCAACACTACATCGCACCAACAAATATGGCGATTGTATTTTGGCGGAGCCTCTCGAGCTACCAATGTGGCAAGTGCCCGGATGTTCTAAGATTTCCGGAGTCGGGGTTGTCTTAGTTTCCAGGAAATCATGTCATGCCCCGTATGCATCACTCATCAACTCTTTCAATAATGTAGCCAATACAATGCGCTACTTATTGGACTTAGTTTCGCCAAGGAGCCGGGGTCAATATCTCGCTGCATGGGCACTGCGAATTGATAGTTAAGGTGTCGCGTGACTACGGTCGTGAACCCCGATCTAGTCCCCTATCATCGTAGCCGGAAATGGCGCATCGCTCAAGAATTCTTCATCGAATATATCCCGCCTTAACGCCATGCAGACGACGGGCGGCGTTAGCCGTGGTCGCTAGCACAACCCTCAAGACCGAGCAATTAGTTACGGTCGGGACTCATCGACTTTTGTACCAAGGTATGATGAGGCACAAGGAGATAAGGGGTAGCTACCAAAGAAGTACATGCGACCCAAACCAAGTTGGAGCCAGAGATTGGCTTTCCTATCATCGACTATGTCTTACATGGCATTCTCACGAAGACGGAGGGAGGTCATATTTGGGACGCCGCCGTAAGGCATTCGAAGAGATCAAGTCGTATCTCGCTAAACCTCTGTTCTTGTTGCACGCGTCCGGAAAACCATTTTTGATCTACGCCAAGGCAACGGATCACTTTGCGCTTTACTCGCAAGCAGACGATTACGCACACGCAATCGTGCAAGCAATTACCCGAGTCAACATTAGTCTGCGGCCGAAGTCTCGATATCCAATGGTGAAGCGGTGCCTTGCATTAGTGTTCGCGATTGAAAAATCGCGGCACTATTTAGTCCGGACGGGCGATTTATGTTATCTCTAATGTAAATCCGGTCGAATATTTATGACCCACCGCCTCAATGAGTTGGCGTCTGGCGAAATGGGCCTTACTCTTGTCCCAATATGACTTGCACTTCAAACAATGTAAGTCACCAAAGGACAAGCGACAGATCTCTTGGTCACCACAACGGATGTAGTTGAGCTATATGATGATCTTCGGATGAAGTTCAAGAAGTCAACACTACATCGCACCAACAAATATGGCGATTGTATTTTGGCGGAGCCTCTCGAGCTACCAATGTGGCAAGTGCCCGGATGTTCTAAGATTTCCGGAGTCGGGTTGTCTTAGTTTCCAGGAAATCATGTCATGCCCGCGCGCTTACTCACCAACCTGTTCCAATAACAGTCAATACAATGCGCTACTTATTGGACTTAGTTTCGCCAAGGTCAATATCTCAAGCGTACGCGATGCCGCAATTGATAGTTGCTAAAGTTCGCGTGACTACGAAGTCGAACCCCGATCTAGTCCCCTATCATCGTAGTCGCGGAAATGGCGCACTCGTTCAAGAATTCTTCATCGAATATATCCCGCCAAAACGCCATGCACGCATCGGCAAGCAATGGTCGTTAGCACAACCCTCAAGACCGAGCAATTAGTTACGGTCGGGACTCATCGACTTTTGTACCAAGGTATGATGAGGCACAAGGAGATAAGGGGTAGCTACCAAAGAAGTACATGCGACCCAAACCAAGTTGGAGCCAGAGATTGGCTTTCCTATCATCGACTATGTCTTACATGGCATTCTCAAGACGGAGGAGAGAGAGAGTCAATCCGCTAAGAGCTCCAAGATTCTTTTATGACACGGAAACCCGGATGTTATATCGTCGAGTGCGATGGTCTTTTACTCCGATGCCTTCAAACAAGGAGGCGTAAGAGGTCCTTCGAAGCACACGAAGTGAATGTGGTGCGCATACCGTCCCAAGCTCTACGATCGAATCAAGAGAATGGGTTACTTTTGGCCCACAATGATTAATGACGCAAATGTAACGCCGAAATGCCACGCTGCGTCATTCACGCCAATTATATGCATCGGCCGCCCGAGCAACTGCATCCCGGCCACATCACGGCCATTGAGACATGGGGAATGGGCGTGGTAGGTCCCATTTTCCTCCATCGGTTAAAGGAGATCGGTTTATTCTAGCGATCACCGACTACTTCTCCAAGTGGTGAAGCAATCGCTAAAGGAAGTAAAGGCGAAGTACCGGCCAATTTATCAAACACCATGTCATTTATCGACATGGTGTCCCAAACGGATCGTGCATGATAATGGTCCCCAATTTATCGGCAATTCCTTCATCGGGTTTTGCGAGAAATTCAAGATACAAGATGTCTCGCCAATGTTTTATAATCCAAAGAAGAAATGGATTAGCCAAGCATTCAACAAGGCGATTATCAAAATCAATGAAGCTTGTGAAGAGTAACAAGGCGGGATGATAAACTTCGGAGAAGCACTCGGCGATCGCGACGATCAGACGCGACGCCAACCGAGAGACCCCGCACTTCGGTTTACGGGTGCGGGCGCTTCTCCGCTGGAAATTCAGATTCGCCACTTCGCAGACGCCTTCAACAGATGACGATCAAGAACAACATCGAAGCGTCTCAAGAGCTTGAGATGTTAGATGAGAAGCTCGAGGCTCAACAATGCATTGAGTTCTACCAAGCTAGGATGTCGAGGGCTTTCAACAAGAAAGTTCGACAGAGAACCTTTAGAAGGAGATTTGGTCCTCGCCGCCGATTTAATCGATAATCCTCACTTCCAAGAAGAAAGGTAAATTGAACCTAAATGGGAGGCCGTTTGTAATAGAAGCGGTCTACTCAATGGTGCGTATCGCCTAATTACCTAAATGGCGACCGGCAATTAATCTTAGATAAATGGGAAGTTCCCCAAGAAATACTATCCATAGTATCTTGGGATAACCCGTTCGGCGGGAAGTTCCTCGTGGGATGTTTCACCCACTTTTAGCGAGGATAACCCTAGATTTGTCCTCCATCATAATTTTCCCCACGATCAAATTCCTTGGCGGTAGGTCTATAAATTTTCTCGGTACATTACCAAAATCCTCTTGATTCCTTCTATGAACAAGGGGCTCACTCAAAATTCCTTTCACACCGAGAGAGAATATAAAATCCTTCCTCTCCAGCGTAAAATCCTTTTAGTGTCAAGCGGAAGGGTTTCACCTTTCATCTCGGGTAGCGCCGTGAAGGTATCTTGTAGGGATTTTCGGACCAGGTTGTCCGTGAAGGTCACTGAGTCTCTTCGGTTCTCGGTGGAGATCCCTCTTAGTTCCATCTTCATCTTAGGTAGCGCCGATCAAGGTATGCGGGATTTTCGCACTGTGTTGTCCGATCAAGGTCACCGAATCTTTTCGGTTCTCGGTGGAGATCCCTCTTAGTTCCATCTTCATCCTAGGTAGCCCGTGAAGGTATGCAGGGATTTTCGGACCAGGTTGTCCGTGAAGGTCACTGAATCTTTTCGGTTCTCGGTGGAGATCCCACTCTTAGTTCCATCTTCATCTTAGGTAGCGCATTGAAGGTATCTTGGGATTTTCGGACCGGGTTGTCCGGTGAAGGTCACTGAGTCTTTTAGGTTCTCGAGTGGAGATCCCACTCTTAGTTCCATCTTCATCTTAGGTAGTGCCGACCAAGGTATGCGGGATTTTCGCACTGTGTTGTCCGATCAAGGTCACCCGAAGTCTTTTCGGTTCTCGAGTGGAGATCCCACTCTTAGTTCCATCTTCATCCTAGGTAGCCCGTGAAGGTATGCAGGGATTTTCGGACCAGGTTGTCCGTGAAGGTCACTGAATCTTTTCGGTTCTCGGAGTGGAGATCCCACTCTTAGTTCCATCTTCATCCTAGGTAGCCCGTGAAGGTATGCAGGGATTTTCGGACCAGGTTGTCCGTGAAGGTCACACGAGTCTCTTCGATTCCTACGGTAAGGAATCGTTAGCCTCATCGGGAAATAGAACACATTCTTCCTTTCCCACCTCAATCAATCTTAGTCGGTTCAATCCTTCTCCGGTCAAAGAAGGCCAAGATTCATCTTGGGGCATTTTATCCGAAGCCTAAGAAGGATAAAGCCAACGCCACACGCAAGGTTTCCGCTTAGTCTTTCTCCGATTGAAGAAGACACCGAGTTCGACTCGGGTATTTTATCCGAAGCCTAAGAAGGGATAAAGCCAACGCTTAACACGCTGCCGCCGTTAGTCTTCCCGCGGAAAAGATGAAGCTTACGATTCAACATCGTAGCATTAAGTCTAAGAGAGTCTCATTCTTTTAGCACAACGCCATGTGCGAACGGATCCAGATAATCCGCGACGCTAGCCCAACTCAAGCGGTAGTTGGTAAAGGCTCATCAAACCCGTTGAGGGTCGGGTTGGCCAATAACCCTAAAGTCAACGCCACACGCTGCGGGTTTAGTCTTTTTCCGATTGAAGAAGACACCGAGTTCGATTCGGGCATTTTATCCAAGCCTAAGAAGGGATAAAGTCAACGCCACACGCTGCCTGGGCTTAGTCTTTCTCCGATTGAAGAAGACACCGAGTTCGACTCGGGTATTTTATCCGAAGCCTAAGGAGGGACGAAGTCCACGGTAACACGCGCTGCCGGGTTGTCTCTTGCCCGTAAAAGAGTACAAAGCCTATGTATTCAATATCATAGCAACAAGTCTAGAAGAGTTTCATTCTTTTAGCACAACGCCACGCGGCGGAACGGATCCCCGATAATCCGCGACGCTAGCCCAACTCAAGCGGTGGTTGGTAAAGGCTAATCAAACCCGTTGATGGTGAGGGTTTGCCAAAATCCTATAAGTATTATGGTTAATTATTTCGGACGAAGTAAGAATCATAATAAACAATGAAAGGGATGGATCTTATTCATTTGAAGCAAATATAGAAGGAGCTACAATTGTCGAGACAATTGATTCAAGCAAGGTTATGATAATACATCTAAATAAAAATCGTGAATGACCGGCTCAACAAAGAGAACGTAAAAGTCTCGCAAAGACATCGACTTCATTGGCGCAATCCAAGAATGTGAAGGAAGCAAGGTCAGCCTTGACGGCGCTAATTTTTCCTCCCCGGATCGCCGAACCCGAGCCTTGGCTTCCTTCTCGTTCCTCTTCGTAGTTCAAGGCAATAGCAATGATGTTCCCGACGATCGCCTCGAGGACTTGCTTCTCCGCGTTCGGTGACATCACGGACTCTGGTACACTCCGCGTGAAATCCTTCAGCGTCTTCTCCCTTGAGCAGTCGATTCATGCGTTCGACATGGGTGTGGTACAAGTTTATCTTACGCCGCATCGACGCTGCCGCCATATGAGTTCGAAAATATGATCTCTTGCTCGATATTTTCCTCTCGCGAAAAGCGCTGCTCACGAAGTCTTGATCCGAGCTTCGCCGATGAGTCGATCACCTCATCGATGATTCAAAAGGCTAAATCCTCCACACGGCGCAAGAGTTAGCCAACTAGTGAGCTTTGCTCTAGCGATTAACTAGGCGAGGGCCACCAACACGCTGAATTTCCTCCAAGATACTCAATATGAATGGGCGAGAAGACCATAGAATTAAGCCCATCTAACCTCGATAATAGAGATCGCTGTTTCAAACTATTCTCCAACAGGTGAAGGAGACCCATCACGTAACCGAGTCGAACGCAGATTTTGGCCCGGCAATCTCTAATAGGTTGAATCCATGGAAGTGGTCCGTCAAGATTAACACAGGGCCTCCACCCGCCCTATACTCAAGGGTCGGAAATCTTGGTTTCGCCAAGGTCGTAAGGGAGGCGGTGGGCGGATGATGGAAGCGATCCCTCAAACTCGTCATCAGAAATTATGATAGTAGGCTCAGCTTCAGGGTGTCTTCATACGAAAGTGTTCGCCGCGGTTCGCTTCCTCGGTGGAAAAAGGCCTTCCTGATGACCTTGAGAATCGAGACTTGACATTGGGAGCCTTAGTAGGCGAATAATCATCAGACATCCGCCTACCACAAGAGAATAAAGGGTTAACAGATCATTTAGGAGGAATATCTTAAAAAAAAGGAAGCAAAGATAAGGCGAGAACTCTTCTCGAAACCCATGAGATCGAAGTCATTTACCTTATAACGGTATGACGATTTCATCCAGATAAATACCCGAGAACGATAAATATAGTCGTAAACAAAGCGACAATATATATCCCGCTCTACAAGCAAGAGTACGGTATGAAATCGCCCCGCTAAAAACATCGAGACGGTGATCTTTGAAGCCTCAATCCTCACGAAGGAGAATCTCGGCTCTTCCAATCGCCTCACAAAAAGAAGCGAAGCGGGGTCATGCGAGCGTGCTGTCGAAGCCTCAACCCTCACGAAGGAGAATCTGGCTCTTCCAATCGCCTCACAAAGGAGAAACGGCGGGGATGCATATATGTCACGAGAATATGATGGCTGGCGCACCACAGAAAGAAGAGCATTCCGCAGCGCCGTCGCGAGTTGATCGACTCCTCGAAGCAGCGTGATCTCCCAGCGACATCGAGCGCAAAAGAAGACAAATAAAGTCGGATATGCGGTTAAAATCAATAAAAGGCATCAAGAAAGACCCGAAGCCCGTGACCGTATATGAACAATAGCCGACGACCAATTTCTGGCGAGGAACCGCGCCCGGCAGCGCCGGGCTTGCGGCGAATGCGCCGAGCAGCGCCAACCACTAACGCCGAGCAGCGCCTTATTGTGACTGGCCCGGCATGAGCAGCTTATAAAGGCGCTGCTCACGTCGGTGCCGGCCATTAATCGCTGCGTCGTCGCCACCGTCGGCGCCGTTCTCCGTCTTGATTTTACTTTTGTTCATGCAAAACAAAAGAGAGAGAGAAAGAAAAGAAGAAGAAAAAAGAGCGTCTACGTGCATGTACCGTCGTTTGAGAGAAAGGCGAAGCGAGATGAAGACAAAGAAAGAGAGGGGGCCTAGGTCGAGGAAGAATAGGAGGAGTATGGGTATTTATAACAACCCCACATGCACCCAATCCTCTTTGAGCGAGGACTCCTATTTGGCAAAAGTAGGAATTCTAATTGGTCCAAATCAATTCTAATTAGGACTCTAATCAGCCCCAATTAGGAGTCCTAATTGGAATCTCGTTGGATGTGAAGATAGCATGCGTCGATTAAGTTGGTGGCTCCCAATTCCTCCGCTATATTAGGAAAGATCACGAGGCTTATTGTTGGATAACACCTACGAATTCTATCGGCCGATCAGCGTCGCCTAATCCTACTCAACTAGGATTACGGTATAAGCTGTTTCCTAATTTATCGAAGTTCAGGAAGAATATTTTCACAAGAAATATTCTTAGGGATAACTTCGATCGTGCGGATTGCATCGGCCGATCAGCAGCGTGCCTAATCCTACTCCACTAGGATTACGAGTATAAACTGTTTCCTAATTTATCGAGAAGTTCGGGAAGAATTTTTCACAAAAATATTCCTAGGGATAACTTGATCATCGCGGTGCATCGGCCGATCAGCAGCGTGCCTAATCCTACTCAACTAGGATTACGGTATAGCTGTTTCCCAATTTATCGAGAAGTTCCGGAAGAATATTTTCACAAAAATATTCTTAGGGATAACTTCGATCGTCGGATTCCATCGGCGTAAATCAGCGTCGCCTAATCCTACTCAACTAGGATTACGGTATAAACTATTTCCCAATTTATCGAGTTCCGGAAGAATATTTTCACAAAAATATTCTAGGGATAACTTCGATCGTCGGATTCCATCGGCGTAAATCAGCGTCGCCTAATCCTACTCCAACTAGGATTCAGTATAAAGCTGTTTCCCAATTTATCGAAGTTCGGAAGAATATTTTCAAAAAATATTCTTAGGGATAACTTCGATCGTCAGGTGCATCGGCGCCGATCAGCGGCGTCGCCTAATCCTACTCAACTAGGATTACGGTATAAGCTGTTTCCCAATTTATCGAGAAGTTCAGGAAGAATATTTTCACAAAAATATTCTAGGGATAACTTCGATCGTCTTGGATGCATCGGCGCCGATCAGCAGCGTCGCCTAATCCTACTCAACTAGGATTACAGTATAAACTGTTTCCTAATTTGTCGAGAAGTTCGGGAAGAATATTCTCACAAGAAATATTCTTAGGGATAACTTCGATCGTCGGATGCATCGGCGCCGATCAGCGTCGCTAATCCTACTCAACTAGGATTACGGTATAAATGTTTCCCAATTTATCGAGAAGTTCGGAAGAATATTTTCACAAAAATATTCCTAGGGATAACTTCGATCGTGCGGATTGCATCGGCCGCCGATCAGCGTCGCCTAATCCTACTCCAACTAGGATTACGAGTATAAATGTTTCCCAATTTATCGAGAAGTTCGGAAGAATATTTTCACAAAAATATTCTTAGGATAACTTCGATCGTGCGGATTGCATCGACGATCAACGCCGCCTAATCCTACTCCAACTAGGATTACGAGTATAAACCGCTTCCTAATTTATCGAGAAGTTCCTAAGAATATTTTCACAAAAATATTCCTAGGGATAACTTCGATCGTGCGGATTGCATCGACGATCAACGCCGCCTAATCCTACCCAACTAGGATTACGAGTATAAACCGCTTCCCAATTTATCGAGAAGTTCTAAGAATATTTTCACAAAAATATTCTAGGGATAACTTCGATCGGCGGATTGCATCGACGCCATCAACGCTGCCGCCTAATCCTACTCCAACTAGGATTACGAGTATAAACTATTTCCCAATTTATCGAGAAGTTCCTAAGAATATTTTCACAAAAATATTCCTAGGGATAACTTCGATCGGCGGATTGCATCGGCGCCGATCAGCGTCGCCTAATCCTACCCAACTAGGATTACGAGTATAAACCGCTTCCCAATTTATCGAAGTTCTAAGAATATTTTCACAAAAATATTCTTAGGGATAACTTCGATCGGCGGATTGCATCGGCGCCGATCAGCGTCGCCTAATCCTACCCAACTAGGATTACGAGTATAAACCGCTTCCCAATTTATCGAAGTTCCTAAGAATATTTTCACAAAAATATTCCTAGGGATAACTCGATCGGCGGATTGCATCGACGATCAACGCCTAATCCTACTCCAACTAGGATTACGAGTATAAACCGCTTCCTAATTTGTCGAGAAGTTCCCTAAGAATATTCTCACAAGAAATATTCTTAGGGATAACTTCGATCGTGCGGATTGCATCGACGCCGATCAACTGCCGCCTAATCCTACTCCAACTAGGATTACAGTATAAACCGCTTCCCAATTTATCGAGAAGTTCCTAAGAATATTTTCACAAAAATATTCCTAGGGATAACTTCGATCGTGCGGATTGCATCGACGCCGATCAACGCCTAATCCTACCCAACTAGGATTACGAGTATAAACCGCTTCCCAATTTATCGAGTTCCCTAAGAATATTTTCACAAAAATATTCTAGGGATAACTTCGATCGGCGGATTGCATCGACGATCAACGCCTAATCCTACTCCAACTAGGATTACGAGTATAAACCGCTTCCCAATTTATCGAGAAGTTCCGGAAGAATATTCTCACAAGAAATATTCTTAGGATAACTCGATCGTATGGATTCCATCGACGAAATCAACGCGTCAGCCTAATCCTACCCAACTAGGATTACGAGTATAAACCGCTTCCCAATTTATCGAAGTTCCTAAGAATATTCTCACAAGAAATATTCTTAGGATAACTCGATCGTATGATTCCATCGACGAAATCAACGCTTAATCCTACTCCAACTAGGATTACGAGTATAAACCGCTTCCCAATTTATCGAAGTTCCTAAGAATATTCTCACAAGAAATATTCTTAGGATAACTCGATCGCATGGATTCCATCGACGAAATCAATCAGCCTAATCCTACTCCAACTAGGATTACGAGTATAAACCGCTTCCCAATTTATCGAAGTTCCTAAGAATATTCTCACAAGAAATATTCTTAGGGATAACTCGATCGTATGGATTCCATCGACGAAATCAACGCTACGCCTAATCCTACTCCAACTAGGATTACAGTATAAATCAAGCTTCCCAATTTATCGAGAAGTTCCTAAGAATATTCTCACAAGAAATATTCTTAGGGATAACTTCGATCGGCGGATTGCATCGATGTAAATCAACGCTACGCCTAATCCTACTCAACTAGGATTACGAGTATAAACCGCTTCCCAATTTATCGAGAAGTTCCTAAGAATATTCTCACAAGAAATATTCTTAGGATAACTCAATAACCCTCAATTTTCTCCTATTGTGGAACCTTAAAGAAGGATAAATTGACTAATCGACGAGGCTTATATTGACGACAACGCCGCCTACCGAAAAGACTCCTCCCATCGCATCAATGCCAATTCGTATGCTGTCTAAGGCCTATCGGTCAACAAACCGAACGGGAATAAATTCCTCTCACTATGGATAATAGTATTCCAAAGAAGGAGTAATGCAAGAGCGACGCCAACCAACGCCGCCACCAAAAATTTACCGATCAACGCTCGATCCACACCGGTCAAAGCCGCCACACACGAATCGAAACTAGGACGAGGGTTGAAACCCAAATGGTCCCTCGCTTCGACAAGGAATCCTCTGAGTATATCTCCATAAAGATCACCCTCCGGCTGGTTAAACTAACAACACACGGATGACTAAGAATTAGCCGATTGAGGGTTATGAAATTCCGTGTACTTTATTACCAATGTGTCGCCAACAAAGAGTTTGCCGACATACGAGAAGTCCAAAAGTCGATGGTTAGTCAAACAACGACCAACCGACACGAAGTTACAAACAAAACTCACCCACCACTTCAATCAAGATAACAAGCGTCGCACAATAAATGCAAAGACCGGATCTTATCGAATCCTACAAAGAACCGGATGATCCGGAAGAATCAAGACTTGAAGCTATCTTTTGGGACCTCACCGATCGAAGGTCGGAATCATGTCCAAAGCATCCCGGACTCATTAAGAATTGAGACCGAGACGCTTTGGAGGGGTATCTCAGAGGCTGGAAAATACTTACAAGATCCCGAAACCAACTCGCGACAGGGAGTCAATGACAACCCATCGAATGATACGGACGCTCTAATCGCTAAGACGCCAACTCGACGGCGAACCCACAGCCGGCCGCTACCCGCTTAAACCGAACTTGAATGTACGACATCGATCTCGTGACCGCTGAGCCTGAACTAACCAAGAATTAGTCCCTAATTAAATACGCATTTAACTTAAGCCCGAGATGAAAAATGCCGAAAATCCACTTAAAAACGACGCCAAACGGCGAGAGCGGCGCGACTCTACCAATCCTTGGTCGAGGTACTGCCAGGAAGTCGGGCGGCTCGCCACTTTGGTCGAAATATTCGCCCACTTGGTCGAGGAACCTGGCCAAGTGGTCGGTAGTTCTCGCCACTTTTGCTTCGCCACCGCCAATTTTGCCGAGGTGACTCTACCAAGTGGTCGAAGCACCAAAACCCCGAGTTGTATAAATAAGAGGGGTGTCATCTTCGAGGGCTTATCTACTTTGACTCTCGGATTTTGGCGGATTTTTGAGACTACGGACGGTCGAATTTTGGGGCGGGCTCATTGGATTTTGGGATCTTTCAAAGGCTCGACTTCAAGAGTTTCGAGAGATCTACGAGTAATCGGGCGCATCTGCTCGGCAAACCAAGCACAAGTCCACCAACGCCGATCTTCAATCAAAGGTAACCACCTAGGATTACGAGTATAAACCGCTTCCAATTTATCGAGAAGTTCCTAAGAATATTCTCACAAGAAATATTCTTAGGATAACTCGATCGTATGGATTCCATCGGCGTAAATCAGCGTCGCCTAATCCTACTCCAACTAGGATTACGAGTATAAACCGCTTCCAATTTATCGAGAAGTTCCTAAGAATATTCTCACAAGAAATATTCTTAGGATAACTCAATAACCCTCAATTTTCTCCTATTGTGGAACCTTAAAGAAGGATAAATTGACGACTCGACGAGGCTTATATTGACGGACAACGCTTTACCTCAAAAGACTCCTCCCATCGCACTCAATGCCAATTGCTATGCCGGAAGGCCTATCGTCAACAAATTGAACGGGAATAAATTCCTCTCACTATGGATAATAGTATTCCAAGAAGGAGTAATGCAAGAGCGACGCCAACCAACGCCGCCACCAAAAATTTACCGATCAACGGTTCGATCCACACCGGCCAAAGGCCACACTCACGAATCGAAAGCTAGGACGAGGGTTGAAACCCAAATGGTCTCCCTCGCTTCGACAAGGAATCCCTGAGTATATCTCCATAAAGATCACCTCCCGCCGTGGTTAAACTAACAACACACGGATGACTAAGAATTAGCCGATTGAGGGTTATGAAATTCCGTGTACTCGACATTGCCAATGTGTCGCCAACAAAGAGTTTGCCGACATACGAGAAGTCCAAAAGTCCGATGGTTAGTCAAACAACCACCAACCGACACGAAGTTACAAACAAAACTCACCCACCAATCAAGATAACAAGCGTCGCATTAATAAATGCAAAGACCGCGGATCTTATCGTGAATCCTACAAAGAACCGGATGATCCGAAAGAATCGAAGACTTGAAGCTATCTTTGGGACCTCACCGATCAAGGCCGGAATTATCATGTTCAAAGCATCCCGCACTCATTAAGAATTGAGACCGAGACGCTTTGGAGGGGTATTCAGAGGCTGAAAAATACTTACAAGATCCCCAAACCAACTCGCGACAGTGGAGTCGGCGAATGACAACCCATCGAATGATACGGACGCCGAATCGCTAAGACGCCAACTCGACGGCGAACTCACATGCCACAAGCACCGCTTAAACCGAACTTGAATAGACGATCGATCTCGTGACCGCTGAGCCGAACGAACCAAGAATTAGTCCCTAATTAAATACGCATGTAACTTAAGCCCGAGATGAAAAATGCCTGAAAACCACTAAAACGACGAACGGCGAGAAAGACTCTACTAAATGCCAGTACCCTACCAAGTGGTCGAGCGTTTACCACTTTGTCGAGCCACCTCTACCACTTGGTCGAGGAACCTGGCCAAGTGGTCGAGGTAGCTCTACACTTTGTCGGAGCCACCGCCAATTTGCCGAGGTGACTCTACCAAGTGGTCGAAGCACCAAACACCCCCAGTTGTATAAATAAGAGGGGTGTCATCTTCGAGGGGCTTGGCTTCTTGACTTCTGATTTTGGTCGGATTTTGGAGACTACTGACGGTCGAATTTTGGGGCGGCTCCGATTGATTTTGGGATCTTTCAAAGGCTCGACTTCAAGAGTTTTGAGAGATCTACTTAGCACTCCACACGACTGCTCGGGCAACTAAGCACAAGTCCAAATAACGCCGATCTTCAATCAAAGGTAACCGAATTCGGTTGAATTACAGATACCCTCTAGATTAAGCTTCGCCTTAATCTCGTGGATAGCGCGGATTTCTCCTAGTAGATCTCACCCGCCCGGCCCATCCTCTCCTTCGTGAGTGTGATCCTCAGCGCTTCGCTTCCTTCGCGGAAACGAGCCCCTTTACATCTCAGAGTTCCGTAACCCGTTTACACCAGATTGAATTGCGCTGTGGTCCACGGACACAAAAGTCCCCAAGACAGTAAAGAACCCACGCAAGCTGGTGACCTCGATATAACAGATCCTCGTGTTTGTTCACAAGGATAAAAGTTGTAATCTTTTGATTTTCATTGTACTTTAAAATAAAAGGCATTTCTTTTTGAATTTCGTTGTAGGCCAAAGAAGTCAGAAGCAAATTCAAATCAATGACAATCATCCCGACTTTTACCGCCAACAATGAAGGGGTCCGAATCGAAATTTATACTATCCGAATGGGAGCACCAGATTGGCCACGCTGTTTCCGCTTATTTCGTGAGGCGACAGAGCGTGCTTTGGCACTATAGGTTAGGACACACAGGTAAAAGGTCACTGCAGGCGTTATGTAAGCAGGGGCTATTAAAGGGAGCCAAGAGTGGAAAAGTTGAGTTCTGTGAGTATTGTGTTCTTGGCAAGCAGACAAAGGTGAAGTTGAATAGCCATCCATCGACGAAGGGTATTCTCGCACTCACGCATACTGACGCTTGGGGTCCCACCAAGACGACATCGCTGGTGGTAGACATTGGTTCGTCACATTTATTGATGACTATTCTAGGCGATGTTGGGTGTACACCATGACAAAGAAGAGTGAAGTTCTAGATATATTCGTGGAGTGGAAGAAGAGATTTGAACTGTAGACTGGGAGAAAGATCAAGACGTTGCGATCCGACAGCGGTGGTGAGTATACTTTAGACCCCTTTGACTATGTCGAGGCGAGGGCATAGAGACACTTCATGGTTAGTCATACACCGAGAAAAATGGGGTGTGAGAGAGGTTGAATCGGTCTTTCTTTGGAGAAGATTCGATGTTTATTGGCGCATAGTGGTTTGGAGAAGATCTTTGGCTGAGGCACTTACATATGCGAGCCACCTCATCAACAGGCTGTCTTCATCTGCGATTGGGGGAAAGACCCCTATGGAGAAGTGGTCAGGAGAGCCAGCACAAGATTATGACCAGCTCAAGGTATTTGGGTACCCTGCATTTTATCATGTGAGAACAGATAAATTGGAACCGCGAGCTAGGAAGGCCATATTTGTAGGATTCAAGCGTAGTGTCAAAGGATACAAGCTATGGGATCCAGTTGATAAGAAGATTGTGTTGAGTAGAGACGTCACATTCGATGAGGCTTCTATCTTGAAGCTTCCCAACTCTCATCAGGTGGAGAGTGACCCGACAAAGGAGATATCGCAGGTGGTGGAGATTGATGCAGCTCCACATTGTCCGGATGGTATAATATCCATTAGAGTGCCGACCGAGGTGACGCCAAAGCAGCACGCACGTGACACGGAAGATATGAGTACGATGTACAGGATCGTGGACCCACGCCAGTTCGTGATTCTATTGCGTTAGGAGACAGAGGAGAAACATACGATGCCAAAGACGCAGATGCCGAACAGCTTGCATATGCACTTCGGTGGAAGTATCGATGAGATGATACCTACTACATTCAGAGAGGCCGGCAGAGTTCGGAGGCGATTCGGGTGTAGCTATGCAGAAGAGATGGAGTCTCTTCACAAGAAGCGATACATGGGAGCTTGTTGAGCTTCAAAGGGACGGAAGGCAATTGGTTGCAAGTGGGTATACACTAAGAAGGAGGGCATTGAAGGCACTCCATTGAGGTTCAAAGCTAGGTTGGTTCGCGAAGGGCTATGCACGTGAGGAAGGTATTGATTATAATGAGGTCTTCTCTCGGTGGTGAAGCATTCGTCGATTCGGATTTTGCTAGCATTGGTGGCACAAGATGGATTGGAATTAGATCAATTGGATGTGAAGACAACATTTCTTCATGGTGATCTTGATGAAGAAATCTATATGACTCACCATTGGGATTCCGAAATGCAGGAAAGAAAAGTTAGTTTGCGACTAAAGAAATCGCTATATGGTTTGAAGCAGCCTCCTCGACAGCCGGGTGGTTAAGCCGATTCGATGGTTTTATGCTTGGTCATTCATACACTCGGAGCCAGTTTGATCCTTATGTATATTTTCGCAAGTTGAAAGGAGGTGCGTATATCTATTTGTTATTATATGTCGATGACATGTTGGTTGCCTCTATTTTCAGGTCTGCTATAAATGAATTGAAGGCACGGCTTTCAAAGGAGTTCAAGATGAAGGATTTGGGTGAGGCTAAGCGCATTTTGGGGATGGAGATCGGCAGAGACAAGAAGAAGGGTAAAATTTATTTGACACAGATGGCTTATTTGAAGAAGGTTCTACAAATGTTCCATGTCAAGATGGATACGGCTACCGCTGTACCATTAGGAGCCCATTTGAAGCTTTCACCGACCTTTCACCAAGACAGTTGAAGATCGAGAGTTGATGTCGAAGACTCCATATGCGAGCGCAGTTGGAAGCTTGATGTACGCAATGGTATGTATGAGACTAGATTTGTCACAGGCGGTGAGCATGGTTTCGAGATACATGCACGATCCAGGAGTGGGTCATTGGAGCGCCGTGAAATGGATTTTGAGGTACATTCGAGGTAACGCCAATATTGGTTTGGTTTATGAGCCGACACTACAGTGGGCGCTGTGGGTTGGTTATGTTGATTCGATTATGCCGGGATTTGATAAACGCCGGTCTACGACGGGTATGTGTTCACTTTGACCCGCGGCGCCGGTGTATTGGAGATGCACCTTGCGCCTATGGTTGCTTTGTCTGACGGGCTGAGTATATAGCAATTACGAGGCCGGAAGGAGGCGATTTGGCTTCGAGGACTTTTGGAGGAACTTGGTATATTGCAACGGTCCGTCACCATTCATTGTGATAGCATGAGTGCTATCTATTTGGCTAAGAACCGTGCTCTTCATGCGAGGGCGAAGCACATTGGCGTTCGTTATCACCGTTCGTGATGTTCTTGAAGATGGTGATGTGGAGATTGTGAAGGTCCACACGAAGGATAATCCGGCGATATGCTCACAAAGGTGGTTCCGAGCAACAAGTTTGATCATTACAGAGACTTGTTGCACATTCGTGATTGTTGAGGCCGTTGGCGGCCATTGGCGGCCATTTGGGTGAACTACGTGAAGGCTTGATTCCTTGGGCAAGAGGATACGAGGCGCCGCTATGATGCACCGATTTGGTGAGTTGATCACAGATATTTGGAGAATGTTCTCATTCGATTGGTCTCGACTTGTTGTGGATTGAGTCCGTTGTGCGTGAATAGTTTCACTTGCACCGACACAACAAGTGAGACGTTTGTTTAGTATTGGTGTCGGCTCAGTTTGTGTTGGTTTTGATGGGGAGGAGATTGTTTGAACTCTCGTTTGGGTTCCTGACTTGTTGTGGATTGAGTCCGTTGTCGTGGATTTATTCCACTTCGTTCTGGACGCAACAAGTGGGACATTTGGTTGTTTGGTGTCGACTCAGTTTTGAGAGAAACTTCACCGAGGTGGAGAATTGTGAACGCGTGAAGAGTTGAGCTGGGACGTTAGCAAACTCGTGGGGGCCACAACGAAGTACAAAACCGCGTGAAGGGCCACAAAGCACGTGAAAAGCAAAGCAAAGGCAACGTTTGCAAAGCATGTGGGGGCCACGAATTGTACGTGGGAGGCTAAGAGCCAGCGGAGGCTTGTGGGTTCGTGAAACCGCTGGAAGCTATTGAGCGGTGCCGAATCCAAATGGACAAAAGAAGAGGCCCAGTTGGAGACTTGCTTTAACCGCTAGGCTATAAATAGGAACGCCTAGGGTTTAGTGAAGAGAGCGAGGCTGAGCAGTGTGGAGGCCGAAAATAGGGTTTTGAGCCGTCGTTTGAGGGAGATATTTGTGAGGGTTTAGAGAGCTTTGTTCTAGGATTTTGGTGTGAGATTTGTACCCTATTTGTATTCTCTTTCTCTCAAATAGTAGATCTCCCCCCTCCTTGCCCCGTGGACGTAGGCAACTTGCCGAACCACGTAAATTGGTGTGTCGCTATTTGTGGTATTTAATTTGTAATAGCTTTTAGGTTCCCTCGATAGGTCAGTCCTAGAACTGATGAGAGGAAGAGTAAATATCCAACTTTGTTGAGATATTTACTTCAGATTCTTATTTCCTTGGTGAGACGGGAATTCTTATTGTGATCTAGCTCTCTTGTTGTGGCCATTGTTCGGCAGAGGTGCTGTCAAAATTTTCCGTTGTGCACAACAAAAATCACATAATATCTTCTAATACTCTCCCTCAAGCTGGGGTGTAGAGATTAGTGAAGCCTAGTCTGTCTCGAAAAGAGTTGAATAATTTGGCCCCTCATGATATCCCGTTATATTAGAAATCGACGAAATACTGATGATAGAGGTGAACTGGCATTAGAAATCGACGAAATACTGATGAACTGGCAAGACAGATAAAAGAAAGCTTTGTAACCAATGTTTTTTTTCCGCTAGTGATAAAAGGGAAAAAGAAGTTTTGTAAGGGACAATAAGATAAATCTTTATTATGTTTCCTTATCTTATTAATAATTTTCTTTTATAGATATTTTACAAGGTGCCTCTTCATAATCAATGACAGTATAGAAAAATCATGATCTCTTTCTTTCAGTTCAACTTGGTGCTAGTGTGAAGTTCTTGATCCTAGAGAATCCATCCACGCTTGAAAATTGAAACCGTGCGAGAAGGTTTTGTAGAAAGCACCACCTTCGCGTTTCCTCTTAGCGATTTTGACATCACAAATATGTCATATCATCAATTTCTTAGTGTTCTATATCACAGTGATGATGCATATCTTCTTGTTGGAGGTTTGAATCTCGTCACAATCATCGCATGAATCTCCATCGACTTCTCTCATTTGTCTCCACCTCTCCAAACACTTACATCTTGTCTTTTTTTTGACTTTCTGTGCCTACTCAGACTCTTCGGATACCAATTTTGCATTGGATTAACTCGACTTTTGTATTGTTACATAGCACAGTTTTTATCTTGCTTGCACCCATGAAGTATCTTGTTCTCTTTGTCACCCATGAGGTATCTTTTATTCTAATATCACTTGGGAAGATTCGTTTTCTCGATGTCATTTTTGCTCTACAACCTTGTCACCGATTGTTAATATGACTGAGACATCATGGAAAATAAATTATTCAATTCTTTTCAGAACAAAATTTATCACTGGTGGAGCTAAGGGGGCTGAGGGGGGTCATGGCGCCCTTTAGCTTCCACTTACAAACATAGCATAGATACATTTGTGCCTGCGTTATTACATTGTCTGCACATATATCCTTTGTAGTCTGTAGTATTAGTCCTTTAAATCTTTCATATTTTAAAATTAGTCCCACAAAAAACATTAAAATTTTTATTATGTCCCCAAACTTTTAAGTTATTTTGAAATCAGATCTCTTCAAATCATTGAAATTGTTATTAGTGTCAGAATATAACAATATAACTTTCAACTCTCATCAAAACTTCGGAGTTTGGTGCAATTGGCTAGGGACTTTAACATGGTATCAGAGAAATCTAGATTCAAATCCCACCGAATACAAATTTAAAGCAAATTTTCTAAACATTAGTACTGCTGCGTGAGTCTAGATTTCTGCCCATAAAAAGGCCTTCAACGTACATGGGCATGTTGAATATAAAGCTATAACTCTTAACCCTCACCACAACTATGGAGTTTTGGTGTAATAATTGAGATTTTAATATGGTATCAGAGCAACACAAATTCAAATCCCAACGGCTACAATTTAATGCAGATTTTTTTAAAAATTGATATTGCTACGTGGGTTTAGATTTCAGCCCATAAATAGAGAGCTCAACTTGCGGGAAGCATGTTAGAATATAAAAATATAACTCTCAACTCATACCAAAACTTTAGAGTTTTGGTCTAATTGTTAGAGAGATTTTAACAATTAGGTCCCCCGATTCTCATAAGTTTTTTCAAATTAATCCCTCTAATTGTTACTTCTACTCTTGCTCTGAGGGATTAAGTTCACAAATTAAAATGAATTGTGGCCTTATGGATGAAAATAACTAACTGGTTAAGCTACGGATCTGGATGAGAAATATCAGACGATCTAGCTAAAAATTAATTAATATTACCTCATCCTCAATTAAAATAAGTCTTCTTCTTTCTTTCTTCTTAGACTCAATTTATAGAGTTTGAATTCAAATACGAACCTCTCCGATGAACTCACATAGGATATTTGTGGTTATATGAAAACCAACTATAAGTAGTATATTTTTAAAAGAAACTTTAGAAGATTAAAGCATTTTGATTCAATGTTCAATGTATACGTCAAAAGATTTATGATTTTTTAGTAAAATCTATTTTAGATTTTTCTTTCATCTACTTACATATGTGAAAAGTTGATATCCTAATATCGATCATTTTGAACTGATGTATAGTATGATGATTGCACTTTAGTAACCCCCAACCAACCCCGACCCCCACCACCAAAAAAAAAAGAAATTATCTGACTCTGCCACCTAGATAAGTGATCCAGTTATCTCTACACTCCATCTTAAAAGAGTATTAGAAAATATTACATTATTTGTTGCGTTTTACATGAGGTGTCTAATTTTAATGTATGAGTTAAATATAATATATTTCTATTAAGAATATTTTATTAGCTTTTCTTTTATAGATAGTTTAAAAGGTGTATAAGTATTGGATATTAAACACTTCTGCATAAGTAATATAAAATATAATTTTTTATTTGTTTGCTTTCAATGTCTTTCCGCTCATATGAGGGTAATAAGTTGTTTAGGTGGTATTATATGTATATATGATTATTAATACTCCTTCTAAGTGGATAAACTTTGGATAAAATAATTAAAATTTCCTTAAGTTACTCGTAAACTCTCAAACCTCTCTCTTTGGGGCTGTTTGGTTCAAGCAAAATTTTGGCATATGGTGTGGATTATAAAGTTTGGGATCAAAAAGTGAGTTTTTTTTTGTGTTTTGGGATTCCTCTCAATTGGAGAGGATTTGGCAAATCCATAAATGGGTATACTTACCTCTCTTTTTATACCCTTGTATTTTATTTTTTGTGGGAGGTAACTTCACCAAGGTAAGTATATTCACATTTTCTTCTTTTAAGAATTTGTTATTCTATAATTTGGGTTTGAACCAAACAAGATATTATAAATTTTAGGATTTGCTTTCTTATAATAATGTTGAACCCAACAAAATATTAGAAATCCCAAAGCATGTATAAAACCCTATGGATATGAAATTCTCCTTGAGATTACAAATCCTAAAATTTTGGCATTTGAACCGAACAACAAATTTGTCTCCTTAAACTATTTGTATAAATTCAATGTGATTATTTTTTATAATCTGCAATCAAATATTTAACAGATCGATGATGTGAGAGTATGTTTTTTACATTTCTTGTATTTTCTACAATATTAAAAAAACTAATAGTTTTCAATTCTAAAAAAGACATAAAAATAAAAAGTTATTTGGAGAAGATGAATATTTGGTTAACCTGCCACCCGCCATGGGTGGTGGCGGCCGCGCCCCAAGAAACCATAGCCCAAACCCTAACTTCTTTGGAGAAGATGAATATTTGGGTTGGATGTCTTAACGACTTTTTAACCCAAAACTCATTATGAATAGTGTTAAGTAAACAGGTAATGATGAACTTTTAAACGGACCCGAAACCCACAAACTTATTTGGATAAGTTCAAATAGGATTTTCGACTTGTACCCAGTTCCGACCCGACTCGTTATTTTAAAACTGGTTTAAAATTATTAAAGCGGGTTTACCCGTGACAGACCAAAACCCAAACCCTGATAACTTAAATTTTATTATAAAATTATTATCAGACCCCTGATTGACTCAGAAACTATTCTGAAGTCCGCATATATTGGTAAATTTGCTGTAAAATTAATTTCAGCCCCCTGTTTGAACTAGAACTACTTTGGAACCCATCTGAAGATAATGGTTGTTTTCTGTTTACTCCCTAACAGTTGCAGAAATTATTTTGAAGTCCATATACATGTATTACTTAGTTTCTTTTATTGAAAAGATTATCTAACTCTTATTGAATTGTTAGAATTGCTATTTTTGAAATACTTGTTTAAATTATATGTGCTATATATAGTTGTGCTGATTTTAAATTGTTTAAATTCAACAATTCATGTGATTGAAGTAATTGCATGGAAAATTATCATAGGTCTAGAGTATGTTCGACACTTCTATTAAATATAAGCAGTTTAGAATCTATTAGAAATTGACTACTTAGTGAATTTGCAAACTTGTTGTGTTCTCTCAATTATAATAAACAAAAGTTGTATAGAAGTGTAGATAGATTATTATTTAAAGAAATAAAAATCTAAAGGTCTTCCATTATAGAGATAAAACTTAGATAATAATTTTTAGCTTATTCGATGCCACAAAGGATAAGATTTGTTAAAATTTATTATCGGTTATATCTCATAAAATACCAAGTATTTTATGTATAATGGGATCACTAGACTAAAAGCAGTAGTGCCACCTATTTTATATAAAATAGGCTGGATTGATGGGTTAACACTTCATTGATATCTTGGGGTGCTCACTAAATTAGTAGGGGCACATCATACATCAAAGATCAAAAGTTGAAGGAAAATCATTAAGGTAATGATTGAATAAATGATTCTACCTTATTTAATTATATTCGATCTTGAAAATCTAGATGTTTATAATTAAACTTGGATTTCCTATTCACATTTAAATAAATGAAAGAAATGTTGAATGTGAAATCATTACTTAAAATATCCCTGGTAATGATTGTGCAACAACAAAATAATTTTTGAGATTTTTGTGCTATTATATTCTACTAATACATGATGATTAAAATTTTATCATCTTGATATGCTATTGAATGATTATAAATTGTATAGCCTGAACTATTAGATTGGAAAAGAAATTTGTTTAATATCGTTATAGTTAAAATGACCTAAGATTGTAAAATATGACATATTCACTAAATCGGATGTAGCTAGTGATAAAGATAATCAGTCATGACTCTACTCAAAGATAATATCGATAAAATTAAAGGAGTATTCATAAGATAAGCACATATATATTTTTATAAAATGATTTGATATATGTATTGACAAATTAGATTTGTTGGAAGTTGAGATCAAAATCAAGCGTTGATATGATTTTTACTTCGATCTCTAATCCTTGTTTAGTTCAAAATGAATATTTTAGAATTCAAGATCCAACTATCACTTTATTGGAACTGAACAATTTGTTGAAAAAGGAAAAAGAATATTATGAAGCGAGTCAAAATCATAGTGATGGATATCGAATTGGATTGTCTAGTTTTAAAAAACATGTTTTCTTAAGAGAGAAATCTAAAAAGGAAAATAAGTTTCGAACATAAAGCATGAATTTAAATAATGAAAGTCACTAGTGAAAGGAATTTTAAAAGTTACATTACATCACTTAAGAAGAAAATATCTTTTGAAGATAGATCCAGCCATTAGTTAGTAGAGACTAATAATGTGAGTGATTCCTTATATATGATGTATTGAATATAGTTTATCTTCACATACTTATAAATTATTGTAAGAGTATAACAAATGCATAAAATTTGGAAGATAGAAAGATTAACTTTGACAATAGAAATAAAAGCCTTAGTTTCAGTATTATAAAAAAGAAATTTATTTCTGGATATTGTAGACGGTTAAAAATATATTTTCATCTAGGCCAATGATCAGCTTGGATCTAAGAAGTGAACGACCATGAGCTAAACACTTCAAATGGGCCCAAAACCCAAGCCTACAACAAGCTGCAGCGAAGGTCGTCTTAACAGCTGTAGCGAACCCCGCCGAACAGCCCACCTTGACCCAACTTGACCAAATCATGAACGGGTCATGCCTCAGGCCGAATCGAAAGGCGCCACCAGTTGGCCAAATCATGAGTTGAATTCTGTGTCAAATTCAAACTCATAAACGAAGTTGCCAATCAACGAACTTCGCTCATGGCAACTCAAGTGGACCAAGTCTTCCGTCCCCGAAGAAGATTCGCCCACATCCGCAGTGGCCGTCGCCCATGACTGCAGCGAGCTTCGTCCACATCTTGAACGAACTTCATCAAGCCAACGAAGTTCACCAAATAGCCGTTTTAGAGCTATTTTCAAGGGAATAACCATTCCCCACTATCTCCTACTTTAATGGCCACTTAATCCATAATTAAAGGCCATTGACTCTCTTTTTTAGCCTATAAAAGGAGAGGAGATCATTCATTTTAGAGGATCGGAGGTCTCAGCCAAAAACACACACGCATAGCGAAATCATCATCATCGCACTTGCGATTCTATTGAGAAGAGCTGCTAAGAGAAGACTGAGCTATCTTCCAAGCAACTGAATTCTCATCAACCGTAAAAGACTCGTCGTCTTAGTCAGTGCGTCAACAGAATACAAGATCGACGTTTCACTGGCACACAGAAAAGAACCCCAGGAAATATAAATTTTTCTTTTGTTTCACTACATTCTTTCAATTTTCATCTGAGCTTGTTGATGTCAGTTATCAAATAGGGGGTTAAGATGTGTGTTTTAGGATGAGTAAGGTCCTCTAACTCCTTGGATGTCGATCCGGGGTCCCTTTGTTCTCTCTAGCATGAAAAAACTCGTAAGAGGGAGGAGTTGGGTTCTTCGGTGGTTCCTCCGACGATCAAGTCAGTATAGAGCTTGAGTGGAGAAATAGAGTTTAAGTTCAAGAGTTTCTTGGATAGAAATTGCTCACCCTAAGCAGAAGACAACACTTTCCTTTTATAGCAGATCTAAAAGGACAGAAGAGTAACTTCAGCTGAGTCCAAACAGCGGGCTTGGCATTACTTTTGTGTGCCTACTGTAGGCTTAAAAATACTTACAAGATCCCGAAACCAACTTCGTGGCGAAGTCGGCGAATGACAACCCATCGAATAATCGGACCTGCGCCTTTTGGCGAACCTGCGCCTTTTGGCGAACCTGCGCCTTTTGGCGAACCTCGGTTCCTTGTGGCGAACCTCGGTTCCTTTGGCGAACCTCGGTTCCTTTGGCGAACCTGCGCCTTTTGGCGAACCTCGGTTCCTTTGGCGAACCTCGGTTCCTTTGGCGAACCTCGGTTCCTTTGGCGAACCTCGGTTCCTTTGGCGAACCTCGGTTCCTTGTGGCGAACCTCGGTTCCTTTGGCGAACCTCGGTTCCTTTGGCGAACCTCGGTTCCTTTGGCGAACCTCGGTTCCTTTGGCGAACCTGCGCCTTTTGGCGAACCTGCGCCTTTTGGCGAACCTCGGTTCCTTTGGCGAACCTGCGCCTTTTGGCGAACCTCGGTTCCTTTGGCGAACCTGCGCCTTTTGGCGAACCTGCGCCTTTTGGCGAACCTGCGCCTTTTGGCAAACCTCGACCAATTGGCGAGCCTGCGTGTTCACTTGGCGAAGCCCGGTTCATTTTGGCGAACCTCGGTTCCTTGTGGCGAACCTCGGTTCCTTTGGCGAACCTCGGTTCCTTTGGCGAACCTCGGTTCCTTTGGCGAACCTGCGCCTTTTGGCGAACCTCGGTTCCTTTGGCGAACCTGCGCCTTTTGGCGAACCTGCGCCTTTTGGCGAACCTGCGCCTTTTGGCGAACCTGCGCCTTTTGGCGAACCTGCGCCTTTTGGCGAACCTCGGTTCCTTTGGCGAACCTGCGCCTTTTGGCAAACCTCGACCAATTGGCGAGCCTGCGTGTTCACTTGGCGAAGCCCGGTTCATTTTGGCGAACCTCGGTTCCTTTGGCGAACCTCGGTTCCTTTGGCGAACCTGCGCCTTTTGGCGAACCTGCGCCTTTTGGCGAACCTGCGCCTTTTGGCGAACCTGCGCCTTTTGGCAAACCTCGACCAATTGGCGAGCCTGCGTGTTCACTTGGCGAAGCCCGGTTCATTTTGGCGAACCTGCGCCTTTTGGCGAACCTGCGCCTTTTGGCAAACCTCGACCAATTGGCGAGCCTCGGTTCCTTTGGCGAACCTGCGCCTTTTGGCAAACCTCGACCAATTGGCGAGCCTCGGTTCCTTTGGCGAACCTCGGTTCCTTTGGCGAACCTCGGTTCCTTTGGCGAACCTCGGTTCCTTTGGCGAACCTGCGCCTTTTGGCAAACCTCGACCAATTGGCGAGCCTCGGTTCCTTTGGCGAACCTCGGTTCCTTTGGCGAACCTCGGTTCCTTTGGCGAACCTGCGCCTTTTGGCGAACCTGCGCCTTTTGGCGAACCTCGGTTCCTTTGGCGAACCTCGGTTCCTTTGGCGAACCTGCGCCTTTTGGCAAACCTCGACCAATTGGCGAGCCTCGGTTCCTTTGGCGAACCTCGGTTCCTTTGGCGAACCTCGGTTCCTTTGGCGAACCTGCGCCTTTTGGCGAACCTCGGTTCCTTTGGCGAACCTGCGCCTTTTGGCAAACCTCGACCAATTGGCGAGCCTCGGTTCCTTTGGCGAACCTGCGCCTTTTGGCGAACCTCGGTTCCTTTGGCGAACCTGCGCCTTTTGGCGAACCTCGGTTCCTTTGGCGAACCTCGGTTCCTTTGGCGAACCTCGGTTCCTTGTGGCGAACCTCGGTTCCTTTGGCGAACCTGCGCCTTTTGGCAAACCTCGACCAATTGGCGAGCCTCGGTTCCTTTGGCGAACCTGCGCCTTTTGGCGAACCTCGGTTCCTTTGGCGAACCTGCGCCTTTTGGCGAACCTCGGTTCCTTTGGCGAACCTCGGTTCCTTTGGCGAACCTGCGCCTTTTGGCGAACCTGCGCCTTTTGGCGAACCTCGGTTCCTTTGGCGAACCTCGGTTCCTTTGGCGAACCTCGGTTCCTTTGGCGAACCTGCGCCTTTTGGCAAACCTCGACCAATTGGCGAGCCTCGGTTCCTTTGGCGAACCTCGGTTCCTTTGGCGAACCTGCGCCTTTTGGCGAACCTGCGCCTTTTGGCGAACCTGCGCCTTTTGGCGAACCTCGGTTCCTTTGGCGAACCTGCGCCTTTTGGCGAACCTGCGCCTTTTGGCGAACCTGCGCCTTTTGGCGAACCTGCGCCTTTTGGCGAACCTGCGCCTTTTGGCGAACCTGCGCCTTTTGGCGAACCTGCGCCTTTTGGCGAACCTGCGCCTTTTGGCAAACCTCGACCAATTGGCGAGCCTGCGTGTTCACTTGGCGAAGCCCGGTTCATTTTGGCGAACCTGCAGACAAGCCCCCGACTTGTATAAATAGGAGGGCTACGGAGAGCTTGGGGAATTCTGGAGAGCTTCTTGGAGGCGGACTTTGGGCAATTGAGGCGGCTTGAAGAGGCCGGAACTTCTGAGATAGAGTTTGAACTTCGAGCTTGATCAGAGAAGAGACGAGATTCAGATCAAGAGGAATTCATGCCCGCATCTACACAACGAGTAGAGGATCGGCTCGAGTCGCCGGTCTAGGTCAAGTTCTTGGTTACCCTCTAGACTAAGCCGTCTTAGTCTCGAATGGCGTGTGATTTCTCTAGTAGATTTCACCCGCTCGGCGATCACCTCCTTCGTGAGTTGATCCCGTCGGCGTCTTATTTCCTTAAGTGAAATAAGCACTCCAGATTCGCAGATCTCGTATCTAGATCTCCACTTTCGGATCGGGATTAGCGGTCCACGGACACAAAAGTCCGACACGGGCAAAGAACCCATGCAAGCTTAGGATCCCGATATAATAGAGATCCTCGCTTGTTCATACAGAAGAAGTTGTTTTCATTATGCGCCTTAAAATAAAAGGCATTTTCTTTTGAAATTTTGTTGTAGGCCAAAGAAGTCAGAAATGAATTCAAGGACAATGAATAACAAGTCAACTTTCCCCGAACAAGAACAAAGCCGGGCGACCACAAGGAGCCACCGCCTCGATCGGAGGTTCGCCGCACCGCGGATTCCTATCCTGGTGGAGGAAGAGGTCGAAGTTCGACCACTCCAGAGAAGTTCGAGGAGTACTGTCCTCACCCTCTTCGAATCAGTTCCCCGCCGCTCCAAGAAGGTCTCCACGCAAGGAGAACCCGATGGGCCTTCGATGGAGAGCCCCTGTGATGGCGAAGTCCAACCCCGCCGCCACGTAGCGAAATCCCTGCTCAAGTCCGAACTACAACAACGCGCCGAGATGAACGCCAATGACGCTCCAAGCTTCTCCAAGCTCGCCAAAGGCGACGACAAAGCATGGCGCGCAAACATGCCAAAGCCGTGCAATCCATGGATGGGGTCCGCTATGAAGCGGATCTAAGGTCAGACTTCACGCAGGCCTCCATGATCGGGATCGACTTCCATCCAAGCCGCCAACCAACGAGTGGGTCCGTGTCAAGCGGAACCGATCCACGCTTTAGAGCGTGATTCAGAACGCCGCCAAGACTCTTATCGCACGAAGCTTTGGTACAACAAGCTCGTGAATTGAAGAAAGAGGTGGTAAAGAAGCCGCCGACATACCACCAGGTTTGGAAGCCCAAAACTAACGGTGCTCCAACCCCAGCTGGCACGGCTCCAAAAGCTAAAACTGCCAACATTCCAGTTCCTGTCCCGGCACTTAAGCCGAGGGCCGCAGGCGTTGCAAATTCGGCGCCAAAATCCAAGGTGTCTGAACCGGTGGCGAAGCCAACTCCCGCCACCACCACCAAACCAACTATCAAGGATCGTCTAGGTCCTTTAAAAGAATCACGGGTCACTCCTCATGCAGGAGGTCGCATCCGCTCCAACAAAGACAAGAAGACTCCTGCAGCCCCTCCTATCGGATTGAAAATCGAAGTCCGAGAGTCCGCTGAGGCTTCGCGCCCACATCGGCGAAAGTCTAGGCGAGTCACTTTCGTAAGTTTCGATGAATTGACCCGTCCTCGGAAGGAGACATTTTCATCTGACGATGAGGACGTTATACCCGAGAGATCATGCCAACACACTGTGGGTTACTCCGGCACTCGTGCCGATGAGTTATACTATGGTACTGGGGGTACGAAGAAGACTCGAAAGAGTTCTCCCAGCTCATCACAGTCATGTTTGTGCTCTAAGCTCATCGAAACGGTGCTCTCGGAATGTAAGTGTAGCCGAGAAACTCCAGAAAGGGTCTCGGTCTTCCGAGACTTACCACCAACACGAGACCTAGGTCAAGGCGACTCCATGAAGGATGACATCAGAGAGGATGAATTGCGAGGTCACTAATAACATGACCGCAAAGAACCGCCATCATCGCCATCCCCAAGATCGCAACTGCTAACTCGCTTATGTCCCGACTATCCGACGGTCCGATAATGCACAAACTTCAAAGGGATACCCGCGGAGGATGATCGTCGGATATCGGCTCATGTCGCCTCGATCATACGGTATCTAGCGAAGGGAGCCCCGAAGCGCTCATGATCGTCTGAGATCAAGTGGCTAAGATGCTAGACGAAGCGTTGGCTAAACAACGGGAAAACTTTAAACTAGAGATGGATTTGGCCATGCAGACGATGAGAGAAATGCATGACCAACAGATCCAAGCCTTGACAAAACATCAAGGTGAATCGAAGTCACGCGATCGACGCCGATCAAGATGACAAATGATTCGACCAGAGGAAATACAAGAGGATGATAACCCTCCGAACCACGCAACCGGGCATAATGTAGATATGGTACGCTCATGAGGCGAGAAGATCAAAGACCTCGAGAGCAAAATCAACTCACCGATTTCCGCCAAGAAGTGAAGAAGACAGTATTCCTTGCCCATACCCAGGGAGTGGGAATCAATTCGCACTGCCTAAGTTTAACTTAATAAACTTCACACCATTTGATGGGAAGGGTTCCCCGACGCAGCACTTGATTTATTTCAAGTCGCACCTCGGAGTTATTTCCGGTAACGAGCCCCTGATGGTTCGGTCATTCGTTGACACCCTTCGTGGAGCTGCCTTCGATTGGTACCGCCGTCTCAAGCCGGGGAGCATTCACAGCTGGGACGACATGGAATCTAGCTTCCTCACCAATTTCTTCGGCGGCGATACCGAAGTATCGTCGGGACATTGCTCGGCGAAGCGAAGGGCGGAGCTGTGGATATCTTCGTCAAACGATTCAGGAACAAGGCAATGAATTGTCGGGATCCAATAACAGAGGAGTTTATCCTCTAGACCTGCCATAACAACTTGTCGATAGACGTGTTAGAGGCAATGGGGACAGCACCGTCTATAACGTGGAAGGATTTGAAGGTTCGTGGAGAGCAAGTCAAAGATTCCTCAAGAGGAAAAAGGCGAAAGAGGCCACCGACACCGAAGCTCCAAGCAAAACTTTGTCCCACGCGCAAGGGAAAGAGCAGCCAAGACTCGGGTTATAACCAAACGCTCCAACTCCAACCCCAAAGAAGAGCGAAGAAGAAGAAGAAGAATAACAGCCAAGAACAAAGTAATAATCGACGCAAAACTGTGGTCACAGAATAGAAGGCCTCGAGCCAAGATTCCCAAGTCCTATTCCTTTAGGGACGGCGAGATTCCGGTCTCTTCAAATATCTTGTTGAAAATAACAAGATCAAGCTCCCTCCGATTCAGAATCAAGAGGAAGCAATGAGGACTAACGACCCAAAATATCATACGTATCACGTGGCAATTCATCACCCACTAAACCTCGCTTCACCTTTAAGGACAAAATCCGGGCTTTAATTGGCGTAGGGTCATCACTATGAAGCCGTCCAAAGAAAAGAAGGTCGAACAAATCACGGTGTCCATAAGTTTTGGGTCAGTGCCATTGACATGGTTTGAACCTAAACCGTGGTCAAAGTCGCAATGAAGGCGGTGAGCGGCGACCCACATAAGCAACGCCGTAAAGGACTTGTATCTTATCTGACCCCAAATGGCGAAGTCTGTGGATCCACCGGACACAGCGAGGATGAGCAATGGGTAGCCTCTTCTTCATCGAAGAAAAATCAAAGCGGAAGGGAAAGGCATGCCATGCTACTTCCGCACTCGAGGGAGATGACGAACGTGTGGTAGCATTCCGCTTGTCCCAAGGAGAACTCGGCCCACGCCACCGAGCGACACGCAGTACAAATACAAGTATCAGGAAGTCTCAGACCCTAATGCCAAGACCGGCCGAGTCGGGGTACCAACAATTCCCCTCACCGCACCGAAAGCGCAATAGCCAGTGGTCGCCAAAGAAGTCACGACGAAACAGCCGAAGAAGTTCCCCCGGCGTTCGGTTCAATCACCCGATTAGAAGAGACAAACCGAAGCTCCAACTCTCCATACCGTTTGGCGTCATGGCCCGGTTGGCAAACATCCGGCGGGATAACTCTCTGAGTTGCTCCGATTGTCAAAGAGCAGGAAGCTCTACAAGAAGCTCGGGTCGACTCGAGGTGTTTCTCACTTTCGGATCAAGCGATTCGGAAGAATCGCCCAACAATGCAACCTTAGCGGCTAAACACTTTCCTGCATCACCTTTACAAAGGAGGATATGCGGACAAGGAATTCAAACGATAGGCGCTTTACTTCACGGGTATATTGGCTCTAGTGAAGTTAGCAGGATCCAAGTCGATCCGGGTTCATTGTGAGCATCATGCCCTACGCCTCATGTATCATCTTGAATCCCCTCCAAGAAGTCAGGCCGACAGCACGCAGATCTACGGATTTAACACCGGTCTCGTAGCTTGGTAAAATCGGATAAAGTGCCAAATGGGGACTTAAAGTCCAAGTCACCGCTATGTGATTGACGCAGACTTCCTATAACTTATTGTTGGGTGGACCTTGGATCCGCGGTAGCGTTATAGTCCCATCTACTCTTCATCGGTGTCTCAAATATGTAGACCACGAATAATGAGTCAAGGCGGTGGTCGCGGACAAACAACCGTTTAAGGGATGGAGAATTATTTCACCGATTCTCCTCTACCAGAATGAGTCCAAAAATCATCATTACCAAGGCACTGACAATGGTGGAGAAGCCGATACCAAGCCGGTTTATAGTGGTGGTTTTGTTTTAAGCGACATTGTACCTTGTAATCAATCTTGGCGATGAAGAATCGTCGGATGAACATTGTAATTGGCAACTTGCCGATGAATCAATAAATGGCGATTTAGAGTATCCTTTGTCTTTGAATGATGTGATGGCGAGGTTTATACAGCGATTGAGTTGCACGCCAACTTCGGTCATCTTGCTTTACACAAAAGCGGTTCGAGACTCCTTTGGGGCGGCACTCGTCATCCCACGAAGATCAAGTAGTGAGAAAGACTTGGTTTACTAAAAGGAAATGCAGCCCAACGAATCATTTCTTTGAAGAAGATGAAGATAATAATGGGCCTATCCTCCACACATTCAGATATAGTCCAGAGACACTGGGTATCATGAAGAAGTGGGGGTACGACTTGACACAAGGGGAAGGTCTATGTTTTGGGCGAGGTCCTCGAGTCCCTCCTAAAAGCGGCATATGTCCCAAGAGGGAAGCTGGATAACTACTACGCATTTAGAAGGGGATTGGGATACGAATCCTCCTCAGAAGATGAATGCTCATGGCTGATTGATAATAATCCACCCAATGAGGGAGACGGACATTCGTCTGATTCTTCGGCTTGGGATTCTGACACCAGCCTCGGAGAAGCTTTCAAGGCTTTGATGTCAAATATGGCTACGGTCGATCCTGCTACTATTGAGAGTGATGAAGATATGCCAACATGGGAAGACCCATGGATTCATCAACTCGAGAGCAGCTTGGGGATAGATTGAACAAAGAACCCCCACTAAGGGCGAGGTAGTCGAGGTTAATATAGTGATGAAGAGCATCCTAAGCTCATAAACATCAGCAATACTCTTCCCTCAGAAGAGAAGGAAGAGTTAATTGCCTTGATCAGGGAGTATATCGATGTATTCGCCTGGAGTTACGAGGACATGCCAGGACTCGACCCTAATGTGGCGACACATCGCCTCAACATCAAGATGGATGTCAAACCTGTCAAGCAACAGCAAAGACGGTTTCGTCCACAAATATTGCAAGCAATCGTTGACGAAGTGAAGAAACTCATAGAATCGGGATTCATCGAGGAGATTCAACATCCGGATTGGGTGGCGAATATAGTCCCGGTCATGAAGAAGAATGGCTCGATTAGGATGCGTATGGATTACATAGATCCAACGCTGTTCAAAAGATGACTTCCCTCTTCCAATCACTGATGTCATAGTCGACAATACGTGTGGATTTGAAAGAATGTCATTCATGGATGGTTTCTCGGGTTACAATCAGATCAAGATGCACCCGATGACGCCAAGCACACGGCGTTCAGAACGCCCATCGGTATATATTGCTACACGGTCATGCCGTTCGGCCTCAAAATGCGGCGCCACATACCGGTGCGATGACTAAAATTTTCGGGATCATCTCCGAAAACGGTCGAATACGCCGATTTAATTTAGTCGTAAAGCCGGATGAGGAGATCACATTAAAGATCTTAGAGCGGTATTGAGCTCATGCGAACCCATCGATTAAAGATGAATCTGCCAAATCCTTCCTTGGGATGTCGGTGGCAAGTTCCTTGGCCGTCGTCACCAACAAAGGAATCCATGTCGATCGATAAAGTAAAGGCGATTCAAGAATTGCAACCCCGAGAAATCGAGAGAACTCGTGGGATTACAAGGGCGACATGCGACATTCGACGGTTTATATCAAACCGCCCGAAGTGCCAACCGTTCTCCAAGTTGAACAAGAAGAGTATCATATATTTGGGGCGACGCCACCGTAAGGCATTCAAGAGATCAAGTCTTATCTCTCTAAACCTCCCGTTTGTCGCACCGCAGCGGAAAGCCATTCTGTTTTACATCAAGGCAATGTATTGCTGGAGCGTTGCTCGCTGCAAGACGACGCATCGTCACGTAACAGTGCAAGTATTTCCCGAAATAACATTAGTCGGCTACCGAAGTCTCGATACCCAATGGTGGCGATGCCTTGCATTAGTGTTCGCGATTCGTAAAATGCGACTATTTAGCTCCGGACAAACGATTTATGTTATCTCTAACGAACCGTCCGAATATTTATGACTCACCGCCTCAATGAGTTGGCGTTTGGCGAAATGGGCCTTACTCTTGTCCCAATATGACTTGCACTTCAAACAACGAAGTCGGTCAAAGGACAAGCGATTCGCGATCTCTTGGTCGCCAACCCGACAACGACGCAGCTTGAGCTATATGATGATCTTCGGATGAAGTCCACGAAGTCAACACTACATCTCACCAACAAATATGGCGTACTTTGGCGGAGCTTCTCGAGCCTAGCGTGGCAAGTGCCCCGGATGTTCCAAGATCTCATTTGAGTCGGAGTTGTCTTGATTTCCCAGGAATCATGTCATGCCCGTGCTTATTCACTCACGAACCTTTTTCCAATAGCGTGGCGAATACAACGTTACTTATCGGACTTAGCTTCGCCAAAGAGTGGGGTCGAATATCTCGAAGCATCTGACGATTCACAATGATAGTTAAGCAGTCCGTGGAGACTACGGTCGAAATCCGCATCTAATTCCTTATCATCGGTAGCAATCGAAATGGCGAGCTCGTTTGAAGAGTTCTTCATCGAATATATCCAGCGCCAAAAGCGCTTACAGCGGATCTTGGCGGCGTTAGCGGTGTCGTTAGCACAACCTTCCGAGACCGAAAGCAACCGTTACGGCCGACTCACCACTTTCGTGTCAATATATGATGAGGTACGAAGACAAAGAGGTGGTTACCAAAGAGGTATATGCAACCCAAACCAAGTTGGAGCCGAGATTGGCTTTCCTATCATCGATTCGTCTTACATGGTATTACGCGAGGAAGGCGTGAAGGAGAAGTCAATCCGTGAAGAGCTCAAAGATTCTTCTACCACACGTAGACCCGATGTTATATCATCGAGGGTACGATGGTCTTTACTCGATGCCTTTCAAACAAGGAGGCGTAAGAGGTCCTTCGAAGCACACGAAGGTGAATGTGGAGCACACCACCGGGTCCCAAGCTCTGATCGAATCGGAGAATGGGCTACTTCGCCAACAATGATTAATGACGCAGCTTGAGTACGCCGAAATGCCACGCTGCGTCGATTTACGAATTATATGCATCGGCCTCTGGCGGTTGCATCCTACGGCCACATCCCCGCCATTCGAGACATGGGGAATAGGCGTTGTAGGTCCCATTTTTCCTCCGTCGATCAAAGCGTCGGTTCATTCTAGCGATCACCGATTACTTCTCTAAGTGAAACGAAATCCGTTGAAAGAAGTAAAGGCGAGAATCACAGTCATCAAATTCATCAAGCACCATGTCATCTACCGACACGGTGTTCCAAGGCGAAGCATTACATGACAGCGGTCCCCAATTCATCGGCAATTCCTTCATCGGGTTTTGCGAAATTCAAAATACAAGACGCCTCACAATGCTCTATAATCCACCGCAAATGGATTAGGCGTTCAACAAGACAATCATCAAAATTTTGTCAAAACTTGTGAAGAACAACAAGCGAGGCTGGGGCGATAAGCTTCGGAGCTTTTCTGGGCATATCGCTGCTTGATGCGCCATGGCCGGGCGACCCGTACTCCACGGTTTTGCGGGTGCGGCGATTCTCCGTTGGAAATCGATTCCGTCGCCGCGCCGCCCTTTCAGCGAGATGGCGGCCAGAAGATCAACATCAAAAGCGTCTCGAAGAGCTTGAGATGTTAGATGAGAAGCTCGAAGCTCAACAATGCATTGAGTTCTATCAAGCTAGGATGTCGAGGGCTTTCAACAAGAAAGTACGACAGCGGAGTTTCAAAGAAGGAGATTTGGTCCTCATTGCTCGGCGACCAATAATCCTCACTTCCAAGAAGAAAGGTAAATTCGAACCTAAATGGGAGGGACCGTTTGTAATAGAGGCGGTCTACTCTAGCGATGCGTGTCGCCTAATTACCCAAAATGGCGGCCAGGCAATTAATCTTAGATAAATGGGAAGTTCGTGAAGAGTTCTTCATCGAATATATCCCGCTCCCAAACGCTTACGCTGGATGCGCCATGGCGATGTCGTAGTTAACAACCTTCCGAGACCGCAACTGTTACCGACTCACCGCCTCTTCGTGTCAATATATGATGAGGTACGAAGACAAAGAGGTGGTTACCAAAGAGGTATATGCAACCCAAACCAAGTTGGAGCCCCGAGATTGGCGCTTTCCTATCATCGACACGCCTTACATGGTATTCTCGCCGTAAGACGGAAGGAGAGAGAGTCAATCCGCTAAGAGCTCCAAGATTCTTCTACCACACGTAGACCCGATGTTATATCATCGAGGGTACGATGGTCTTTACTCGATGCCTTTCAAACAAGGAGGCGTAAGAGGTCCTTCGAAGCACACGAAGGTGAATGTGGAGCACACCACCGGGTCCCAAGCTCTACGATCAATCAGAGAATGGGCTACTTCGCCAACAATGATTAATGACGCAGCTTGAGTACGCCGAAATGCCACGCTGCGTCGATTTACGCCAATTATATGCATCGCCTCCGAAAGTAGCATCCTACGGCCACATCCCGCCATTCGAGACATGGGGAATAGGCGTTGTAGGTCCCATTTTTCCTCCGTCGATCAAAGCGTCGGTTCATTCTAGCGATCACCGATTACTTCTCTAAGTGAAATGAAGCAATCCCGTTGAAAGAAGTAAAGCGATAAGTCATCAAATTCATCAAGCACCATGTCATCTGAGCCACGGTGTTCCAAGGCGAAGCATTACATGACAGCGGTCCCCAATTCATCGGCAATTCCTTCATCGGGTTTTGCGAAATTCAAAATACAAGACGCCTCACAATGCTCTATAATCCACCGCAAATGGATTAGCCGAGTATGCTCAACAAGACAATCATCAAAATTTTGTCAAAACTTGTGAAGAACAACAAGCTTAGACCGGACGATAAGCTCTGAGAAGCACTCGGGCATATCGCACAACCAGACGCGACGCCAACCGAGCAACCCCCGCACTCTCGGGTTTACTGCGCGGCGCTTCTCCGCTGGAAATCCAGATTCCGCCACCAAGACGCCTCTTCAACAGATGACGATCAAGATCAACATCAAAAGCGTCTCGAAGAGCTTGAGATGTTAGATGAGAAGCTCGAAGCTCAACAATGCATTGAGTTCTATCAAGCTAGGATGTCGAGGGCTTTCAACAAGAAAGTACGACAACGGAGTTTCAAAGAAGGAGATTTGGTCCTCGCTGCTCGACGACCAATAATCCTCACTTCCAAGAAGAAAGGTAAATTCGAACCTAAATGGGAGGGACCGTTTGTAATAGAGGCGTCTACCTAATCTAAGCGTGACGCCTAATTACCCAAAATGGCGACCGCAATTAATGCCGATAAATGGGAAGTTCCTGAAGAAATACTACCCTTAGTACCTTCAGGATAACCCGTTTCGACGGGAAGTTCCTCGTGGGATGTTTCACCCACTTTTCTTGAGGATAACCCTAGATTTATCCTCCATCATAATTTCCCCACCGATCAAATTCCTTGGCGGTAGGTCTACAAAATTTTACGGTACATTACCAAAATCCCTCTTGATTCCTTCTATGAACAAGAGGCCCACTCAAAATTCCTTTCACGACGTAATATAAAATTCTTCCTCTCCAAGCGTAAGATCCCTTTCGTGATAAGCGGAAGAGTTCTATCCATCTTTCATCTTAGGTAGCCGACCAAGGTATGCGCCGATTTTCGCACTGTGTTGTCCGATCAAGGTCGCCTCGAAGTCTTTTCGGTTCTCGAGTGGAGATCCCACTCTTAGTTCCATCTCTCTCTAGGTAGCGCCGGTGAAGGTATCTTGTAGGGATTTTCGAACCGGGTTGTCCGTGAAGGTCGCTGAGTCTTTTCGGTTCTCGGCGGAGATCCCACTTTTAGTTCCATCTTTCATCTTAGGTAGCCGATCAAGGTATGCGCCGATTTTCGCATCGTGTTGTCCGATCAAGGTCGCCTCGAAGTCTTTTCGGTTCTCGGCGGAGATCCCACTTTTAGTTCCATCTTCCATCTTAGGTAGCGCCGGTGAAGGTATCTTGTAGGGATTTTCGAACCGGGTTGTCCGTGAAGGTCGCTGAGTCTTTTCGGTTCTCGAGTGGAGATCCCACTCTTAGTTCCATCTCTCATCTTAGGTAGCCGACCAAGGTATGCGCCGATTTTCGCATCGTGTTGTCCGATCAAGGTCGCCTCGAAGTCTTTTCGGTTCTCGGCGGAGATCCCACTTTTAGTTCCATCTTTCATCTTAGGTAGCCGATCAAGGTATGCGCCGATTTTCGCATCGTGTTGTCCGATCAAGGTCGCCTCGAAGTCTTTTCGGTTCTCGGCGGAGATCCCACTTTTAGTTCCATCTTCCATCTTAGGTAGCGCCGGTGAAGGTATCTTGTAGGGATTTTCGAACCGGGTTGTCCGTGAAGGTCGCTGAGTCTTTTCGGTTCTCGAGTGGAGATCCCACTTTTAGTTCCATCTTTCATCTTAGGTAGCGCCGGTGAAGGTATCTTGTAGGGATTTTCGAACCGGGTTGTCCGTGAAGGTCGCTGAGTCTTTTCGGTTCTCGAGTGGAGATCCCACTCTTAGTTCCATCTCTCATCTTAGGTAGCCCGGTGAAGGTATCTTGTAGGGATTTTCGAACCGGGTTGTCCGTGAAGGTCGCTGAGTCTTTTAGGTTCTCGAAGTGGAGATCCCACTCTTAGTTCCATCTCTCTCTAGGTAGCCCGGTGAAGGTATCTTGTAGGGATTTTCGGACCGGGTTGTCCGTGAAGGTCACGAGTCTCCTCGGTTCTCGAGTGGAGATCCCACTCTTAGTTCCATCTCTCTCTAGGTAGCCCGGTGAAGGTATCTTGTAGGGATTTTCGAACCGGGTTGTCCGTGAAGGTCGCTGAGTCTTTTAGGTTCTCGAAGTGGAGATCCACTTTTAGTTCCATCTTTCATCTTAGGTAGCCCGGTGAAGGTATCTTGTAGGGATTTTCGAACCGGGTTGTCCGTGAAGGTCGCTGAGTCTTTTAGGTTCTCGAAGTGGAGATCTCACTTATAGTTCCATCTTTCATCTTAGGTAGCGCCGGTGAAGGTATCTTGTAGGGATTTTCGAACCGGGTTGTCCGTGAAGGTCACGAGTCTTTTCGATTCCTCTGGCCGGGCCCACGCTATTGGTTTCGATACGAGAAATAGAGCGTAAAATTCCTTCTCTCTCACATGCATTAGGTTCGGTCATTCTCGGTCAAAGAAGGCACCAAGGTTCATCTTGGGGTATTTTATCCGAAACCTAAGAAGGGATAGAGCCAGCGTCTAACACCGTTGCGGTTTAGTCTTTCCCGATTGAAGAAGACACGAGAGATCGATTAAGGGTATTTTATCCGAAACCTAAGAAGGGATAGAGCCAGCGTCTAACACCGTTGCGGTTTAGTCTTTCTCGATTGAAGAAGACACGAGAGATCGATTAAGGGTATTTTATCCGAAGCCTAAGAAGGGATAAAGCCAGCGCCTCACCGCGTTGCGGTTTAGTCTTTCTCCGATTGAAGAAGACACGAGTTCGATTACGGGGTATTTTATCCGAAGCCTAAGAAGGGATAGAGCCAGCGTCTAACACCGTTGCGGTTTAGTCTTTCTCCGATTGAAGAAGACACGAGTTTGATTAAGGGTATTTTATCCGAAGCCTAAGAAGGGATAGAGCCAGCGTCTAACACCGTTACTGTTTAGTCTTTCCCGATTGAAGAAGACACGAGAGATCGATTAAGGGTATTTTATCCGAAGCCTAAGAAGGGATAGAGCCAGCGTCTAACACACGCTGTTTCGCTTAGTCTTTCTCCGATTGAAGAAGACACCGAGTTCGACTCGGGTATTTTATCCCAAGCCTAAGAAGGGATAGAGCCAACGCCTAACACACGCCGGGTTTAGTCTTTCTCCGATTGAAGAAGACACCGAGTTCGACTCGGGTATTTTATCCCAAGCCTAAGAAGGATAAAGCCAACGCCACACGCTGCTGTTTGCTTAGTCTTTCTCCGATTGAAGAAGACACCGAGTTCGACTCGGGTATTTTATCCCAAGCCTAAGAAGGGATAAAGCCAGCGCCTCACCGCAGCGTTGCGGTTTAGTCTTTCTCCGATTGAAGAAGACACCGAGTTCGACTCGGGTATTTTATCCCAAGCCTAAGAAGGGATAGAGCCAACGCCTAACACACGCTGTTCGCTTAGTCTTTCTCCGATTGAAGAAGACACGAGTTCGATTACGGGGTATTTTATCCCAAGCCTAAGAAGGATAAAGCCAACGCCACACGCTGCTGTCGGGTTAGTCTTCCCGCGAAAAAGACGGCCACGATTCAACATCGTGAGCACTAAGTCTAAGAGAGTTTCATTCTTTTAGCACAACGCTGTGTGTAGAACGGATTTAGATAATCTACATGCTAGCCCGACTCAAGCGGTAGTTGGTAAAGGCTCATCAAACCCCTGAAGGCCGGGGTTGGCTAATAACCCTAAAGTCAACGCCACACGCTGCTGCCGGTTTAGTCTTTCCCGATTGAAGAAGACACCGAGTTCGACTCGGGTATTTTATCCCAAGCCTAAGAAGGGATAGAGCCAGCGTCTAACACCGTTGCGGTTTAGTCTTTCTCCGATTGAAGAAGACACCGAGTTCGACTCGGGTATTTTATCCCAAGCCTAAGAAGGGATGAGTCTACTTAATAACACGCTGCTGCCGGTCTCTGCCCGTAAAGAGTACCAAGTCTATGTATTCAATATCATAGCAACAAGACTAGAAGAGTTTCATTCTTTTAGCACAACGTTGCAGGCGAACGGATTTAGATAATCCGCGACGCCAGCCCGCTCAAACGGACCCAGAAGGCTTATCAAACCGCTGATAGCCGAGGGTTTGCTAAAAATCACGGAAGTTGGTCAACAGAGGGTTGTGCAAGCAATGAACTTCATTTATAAAGGAATGTTGAGACAATTGATTCAAGCAAAGTTATGATAATACATCTAAATAAAAATCATAACGACTGGCCGAACAAAGAGAACGAAGTGTCGCAAAGACACTTCATTGGCGCAATCTAGTAATGTGAAGGAAGGTCGCTTTGACTCGCGCTAGTTTTTCCTCCCGCCGAACCCGAAGCTTTTCCTCTCGTTCTCTTCGAGTCCGCAGAATAGTACCGCGATGTTCCCGACGACGCCTCGAGGACTTGCTTCTCACGCTGATGCCTGACTCGTGCACTCACGCTGAAATCCTTCAAAGTCTTCTCCCCGAACGGTCCGGATTCCTATGCGCGATCGACATGGGTGTGGTACTAGCCTATCTCGACGCTGCAGACGCCGCCGCCATATGAGTTCGCGAAAATAACCTCTTGCTCGATATTCTCCTCTCGAAATGCCGCTCACGAAGTTTGATCCGAGCCTCGCCGATGAGTCGCCACCTCATTGCATGAATCAAAAGGCTAAACTCTCCACACGATACGCAAAGTTAGCTACCGGTGAGCCTTTGCTCACAATCTAAGGGCCACCGACATCAATTTCCCCAAGCTACTCAATATGAATGGGTAGAAGACCATAAAGGTCGCCCATCTAACCCGATAATAGAAATCGCTGTTTCAAACCATTCTCCAACGGTGAAGGAGACCCATCACGTAACCGAATCGTGAATGCAGATTTTGGCCCGGCAATCTCGGCGATAGGTTGAATCCGTGGAAGTGGTCCGTCAAGATTAACTGGGCCTCCACTCGCCCTACACTCGAAGAGTCGGAAATCTGGTTTAATTTTGTGGGGAAAGCGGCGGATCGGATGATAGAAGCGATCCCTCAAACTTCGTCATCGAAATTATGATGGTAGGCTCGGGCTTATTTGGTTTCTTCTGCGGGTGTTAAGCTACTGCTGGTTAAGCTTCCTCGGTGGAAAGAGGTGTTCTCCTGATGACCTTAAGAATCGAGACTTGACATTTGGAGCCTTCAAAGTAGACGAGTAATCGCCTGAGCATCCGCCACCACAAGAGAACAAAGAGTTAACAGATCATTTAGGAGGAATGTCTTAAAAAGAAAGCGGCGTAAAGTAGAACTCTTCTCGAAGCCTATGAGATTGAGTCACGACCTTATAGCGGGCATGGCGATTTCATCCGTATTGAATACCGAAGAGCGATAAATATAGTCACAGAAACAAGGCGGCAATATATCCCGCTCCACGGCAAGGGTACGATGAAATCGCCCCGCTAAAGATATCGAGACGGTGATCATCGGCCCGAACCCTCACGAAGGAGAATTTCGCTCGCTTCAATCGCCACAAAGGAGAACGGCTGGGTCGTGAACGAGTGTACACAATCGGCGTCGATCCTCACGAAGGAGGAATCAAGGCTATATGGCGTTGTTCCCGAAGGAGGAATCAAGGCCGTGCAATTCATGAATGCAAGTTGTGAATGAGCAATTTAGCAATCTCACCAGCAAACGATGGTAGTACGTCATCGCGAGACGGAGTAGACGGTTGGCCTCGGCACGCGGATCTTCCCGACGACATCGAAGCCGCAAAAACACGACGAAGAGTCGACGATGGCTAAAATCAGCAAATACAACAAAGAAGAAGTCCCGCTTGGTCGTTGTGACTCATTGGCCACGACCGGGCACCAACGGACGACATGGTCGTCGCAACACAACCAAACAACCGAGCCCGGCTCAGCTTCCAGCCTCACGCGATCGAACCAGCTCGCCCAAAGTTCGTCATGACCGAAGTCAGCGACCGAGCCAGACTCGCCGCCTGGCTCGGCCGCCAGCGGTCGAATTGCCAAGCGCCGCGGCTGGCAGAACTCCGCTTCGGCCGCTGGCCGGGTTGCCGCCGCTTATGGCCGCTGCCAGATGGTCACCGGCCGCCGCCACCGCCGCCTCGGGTCACGGGCCACCACCTATTCATGGCCACGACGTTCTTCTCCTCCCATGCATGCATGCAACAAAAAGAGAGAAAAGAAAAGAGAGGAAGAGAAAATATACATATAAAATCCTCGTCATACCTCGTTGTTCGAGAAGATGGAACCACACGAGGCAGAAGAAAACAAAAGCGCCTGAGAGAAGGGGCGGCCTAGGTCAAGAGGAAGGAGGATTTTGGGTATTTATAACAATCCCATATGGACCCAATTCTCTTTGAATAAGGAGTCCTATTTGACAACAAATAGGAATTCTAATTGGAGCCCAATTGATATTTAAAAGGAATCCAAAACAGCCCAATAATTTATCCATCCTCTTTCCTAAATATTTGGAAAGATTTTGGAGATGCTACCGCTCAATTCTCCAAATATTCTCCCATGTGGTCTAATTCTACTCCAACAAGGATTACAGTATAAAGCTGTTTCCCAATTTGTCGAGAAGTTCCCGCAAGAATATTTTCACAAAAAAATATTCTTAGGGATAACTTCGATCATCGCGGATTGCATCGGCCGATCAGCGTTGCCCAATCCTACTCAACAAGGATTACAGTATAAAGCTGTTTCCCAATTTGTCGAGAAGTTCCGCAAGAATATTTTCACAAAAAAATATATTCTTAGGGATAACTCGATCATGGATTGCATCGACATCAACGCTGCTCCAATCCTACTCCAACAAGGATTACGAGTATAAACCGCTTCCCCAATTTGTCGATAAGTTCCTAAGAATGTTTTCAAAAAATATTCTTAGGATAACTCGATCATGGATTGCATCGACGCCGATCAACGCTGCTCCAACTTACTCCAACAAGGATTACGAGTATAAACCGCTTCCCCAATTTGTCGAGAAGTTCCTAAGAATGTTTTCAAAAAATATTCTTAGGATAACTCGATCATGGATTGCATCGACGCCGATCAACGCTGCCCAATCCTACTCCAACTAGGATTACGAGTATAAACCGCTTCCAAATTTTCAGCGAGGAGTTCACGGAGAATAAACCCATATTCTTAAGGATAACTTCGATAACCCTTAATTTCCTCCTACCATAATATCCAAGAGAGGAACAACCGACGAGGCATGTAAGTCGTGTTGACACCGACAACGTGTCTAGTCCCTGAGGAACTTCTCCCACTATGAATAATCATATCCCAACAAAGGCCAAAGCGCCGCGACTCACGAATCGAAGGCCAAAGACGATGGTTGAAAGCCAAATGGTCTCTTGTTTCGACAAGGAATCCTTGGAGGATATCTCCATGAAAAGATTAGTCCTCCCGCTGTGGTTAAACCAACAACACACGGATGATGGAAGAAATAGCCGATCGAGGGTTACGAAATTCCATGTATTCGACACAACCAACGGTCGCCAACAAGGAGTTTGCCGACATACGATAAGTCCAAAAGTCCGATGGTTAGTCAAACAACAACCAACCGACACGAAGTTACAAACAAAACTCACCCACCGACTTCAAATCAAGATTTTAACAAGCGTCGACAATAAATGCAAAGACCGCGGATCTTATCGTAAATCCTACAAAGAAGCTGGATGATCACGAAAGAATCAAAGACTTGAAGCTAACTTTTGGGACCCTCTCACATCAAGGTCGAACTATCATGTCCAAAGTATTCCGTGCTCGCCTATAAAAGAACGAGGCTGAAACACTTTGGAGGGTATCTGTGGCGTTAAAAATACTTACAAGATCCCGAAACCAACTTCGTGGCGAAGTCGGCGAATGACAACCCATCGAATGATACGGACCTCGCATTTTGGCGAACCTGCGCCTTTTGGCGAACCTCGGTTCCTTTTGGCGAACCTCGACCAATTGGCGAGCCTCGTGTTCACTTGGCGAAGCCCGGTTCATTTTGGCGAACCTCGGTTCCTTTTGGCGAACCTGCGCCGTTTGGCCAACCTCGGTTCCTTTTGGCGAACCTCGACCAATTGGCGAGCCTCGTGTTCACTTGGCGAAGCCCGGTTCATTTTGGCGAACCTCGGTTCCTTTTGGCGAACCTGCGCCTTTTGGCGAACCTCGGTTCCTTTTGGCGAACCTCGACCAATTGGCGAGCCTCGTGTTCACTTGGCGAAGCCCGGTTCATTTTGGCGAACCTCGGTTCCTTGTGGCGAACCTCGCAGTACGGCGAACCTCGGTTCCTTCTGGCGAACCTCGCCGTTTGGCCAACCTCGGTTCCTTTTGACGAACCTCGCCGTTTGGCCAACCTCGGTTCCTTTTGGCGAACCTCGGTTCCTTTTGGCGAACCTCGGTTCCTTTTGGCGAACCTGCGCCTTTTGGCGAACCTCGCCTTTTGGCGAACCTCGGTTCCTTTTGGCGAACCTCGACCAATTGGCGAGCCTCGTGTTCACTTGGCGAAGCCCGGTTCATTTTGGCGAACCTCGGTTCCTTTTGGCGAACCTCGCGATGCGGCGAACCTCGGTTCCTTTTGGCGAACCTCGGTTCCTTTTGGCGAACCTGCGCCTTTTGGCGAACCTGCGCCGTTTGGCCAACCTCGGTTCCTTTTGGCGAACCTGCGCCGTTTGGCCAACCTCAGTTCATTTTGGCGAACCTGCGCCGTTTGGCCAACCTCAGTTCATTTTGGCGAACCTCGGTTCCTTTTGGCGAACCTGCGCCTTTTGGCGAACCTCGACCAATTGGCGAGCCTCGTGTTCACTTGGCGAAGCCCGGTTCATTTTGGCGAACCTCGGTTCTGGCGGCAAACCTCGGTTCATTTTGGCGAACCTCGCGATGCGGCGAACCTCGGTTCCTTTTGGCGAACCTCGGTTCCTTTTGGCGAACCTGCGCCGTTTGGCCAACCTCAGTTCATTTTGGCGAACCTGCGCCGTTTGGCCAACCTCGGTTCCTTTTGGCGAACCTCGCGATGCGGCGAACCTCGGTTCCTTGTGGCGAACCTCGCGATGCGGCGAACCTCGGTTCCTTTTGGCGAACCTCGGTTCCTTTTGGCGAACCTGCGCCTTTTGGCGAACCTCGACCAATTGGCGAGCCTCGGTTCCTTTTGGCGAACCTCGACCAATTGGCGAGCCTCGGTTCCTTTTGGCGAACCTCGACCAATTGGCGAGCCTCGTGTTCACTTGGCGAAGCCCGGTTCATTTTGGCGAACCTGCGCCTTTTGGCGAACCTCGACCAATTGGCGAGCCTCGGTTCCTTTTGGCGAACCTGCGCCTTTTGGCGAACCTCGACCAATTGGCGAGCCTCGGTTCCTTTTGGCGAACCTGCGCCTTTTGGCGAACCTCGACCAATTGGCGAGCCTCGTGTTCACTTGGCGAAGCCCGGTTCATTTTGGCGAACCTCGACCAATTGGCGAGCCTCGTGTTCACTTGGCGAAGCCCGGTTCATTTTGGCGAACCTCGACCAATTGGCGAGCCTCGGTTCCTTTTGGCGAACCTCGACCAATTGGCGAGCCTCGTGTTCACTTGGCGAAGCCCGGTTCATTTTGGCGAACCTCGACCAATTGGCGAGCCTCGTGTTCACTTGGCGAAGCCCGGTTCATTTTGGCGAACCTCGGTTCTGGCGGCAAACCTCGGTTCATTTTGGCGAACCTCGGTTCCTTTTGGCGAACCTCGGTTCCTTTTAGCGAACCTCGAACCTCAGATTCGCTTGAACTCGCGGCCGAGGCACCTCGGCACAGTTAGCCGAGGCACCTCGGCACAGTTAGCCGAGGCACCTCGGCACAGTTAGCCGAGGCACCTCGGCCAACTTGGCCGAGGCACCGACGCTGAAGACAAGCCCCCGACTTGTATAAATAGGAGGGCGGCGGAGAGCTTGGGGAATTTGGAGAGCTTCTTGGAGGCGGACTTTGGGCAATTGAGGCGGCTTGAAGAGGCCGGAACTTCTGAGATAGAGTTTGAACCGGCGTTGTCGGGAGAAGAGGCGAGATTGAGATCAAGAGGAATTCGTTGCGGCCCGGATCTACAACGAGGTAGAGGATCCACCGAAGCCCACGGCCTAGGTCAAGTTTCTTGGTTACCCTCTAGACTAAGCCGTCTTAGTCTCGAGCGGCGTGTGATTTCTCCTAGTAGATTTCACCGCTCGGCGATCACCTCCTTTGTGAGTTGATCCCGTCGGCGTCTTATTTCCTTCGTGAAATAAGCACTCCGCATTCGCAAATCTCGTGATCTAGATCTCCACTTTCGGATCGGGATTAGCGGTCCACGGACACAAAAGTCCCTAAGACAGCAAAGAACTCCACGCAAGCCGGTGATCCCGATATAACAGAGATCCTCGCGTTTGTTCATACAGGAAGAAGTTGTTTTCATTGTACGCCTTAAAATAAAAGGCATTTTCTTTTGAAATTTTGTTGTAGGCCAAAGAAGCTGTAAACGAATTCAAGGACAATGAATAACAAGTCAACTTTCCCCGCGAATAGGCTGCAGAGGGGAATGAGTCATCTAGGTGTTTAATGTGATGGTGACGGGGTGCACGTGGCGCTGACGTGGTCCGATGAGTCATAAAGACTTTCGGGCAAAGGAATAATGACTCTGATCATGCATTTAATGTGATGGTGATTGACTGTCGGTGGGGTTTTCGAGGTAACCATCATCTATCAACTCGTCAGGTCGAGGGCCGAGAAGTACCACCTTTTAACTCGGTTAGGGAAGTTGTCGGTCGATAGGTCGAGTGCGAACGGCTTGTGGAGTCGATCTAATGAGGTGGCCGACAAGTATCGCCTTTTAACTCGGCTACGCGAGTTGTCGGCCGATAGAGTCGGTTGAGGCGTTCATCTGGTCAATGGCTGAGAAGTACCGCCTTTTGACTCGGCTACGCGAGTTATCGGCCGATAGAGTCGGCTGAGGAGGGGGAGATCTCGGTCTTGAATTAGTCTGAATAGGCGTAGTGTGGGACACGTGTCGGCTTCTCTATGGAGATTAATATTTATTGATTTAAGGGTTATAACAGTTGGCCCCTTTCACTTGGAGTCGGCATGGGCCGGGTCCGAGTGAAACGAGACTGTGGCTTGCTGAGTCATGAGGTGCATTAATGAGGGGTGACTGAAAAGTCTCTTGGATGTGATGTTGCTGATGGCAGAGGACATTTCTTGGCTACCATCGCCTTGTCTTTCATGCCTGATTGTGGGCTATTCAAGGCGAGGCTGCTTCGAATTCTGGGATTGATCTCGGCCGTTGGCCCGAAACCTATCCGATCGTTATGATTCTTACAGCTATCAATCTCGATGCCTATAAGTACGGTTTGTAGTGAGGAGATAGAGACTGCTATTTTTCAAATCTTTTAACTGAAAACAAAAGAATTTCGATCACCCGCTTTTTCGGCAATCTCCCAAGAGTATTCCGATGGCGTCTTCTACTCTTAATGTTCGTCAGGGTCAGCTGGAGAAGCTTCATTCGAAGGTGACGCTGGCACAGTTGAGGTCGTTATAGGAGAGGTTCGACATCATTCGTTCTTACAGGCTGACGGGGCCGACGAAGTCACAGGTGATTTTTGACCACGATGCGAGTAGGGCTCCACTGTATGGTAGGTAAATAAATATGAACCTAAAGTTGCAAGTATACAACCATCAAGTTATAATATGAAAAGTTATCGATCCCACGAGGAAGGTGTTGTAATGAGTTAATCAAAATCGGTTCTTATGTTGTGTGCGACAATTAGGAGTGATAATAGAAGAAATGTGATGGATTGTGGAGAGATTTGAGAGTGATTGTGAATATGTGCAAAGTAAAAATAAAATGAGATTGAGAGTGGAAAGATAAAGAGTGGTTGATAAAATGAAGGAAAATAAAGAAGGTAATATGAGGAAAATAAAATAAACAAATAAAAGCAAGAATAAAGAGGAAGATCAAGAAGGTAAAATATGGAGGATTAATTAAAGATATGAGGAATCTAGAATAGATCCACTTAGCTAATCTCAATCTTATGTGAATAAGTTGGATATAAAAGCTAGTTTCAAATAATTTCTAGAGTTCCCATGAATATTAGCTCCACATTTAGAAAAGGGCAATTCCTAGAGGGTTCTCACTTTAAGGTGAATTAAAGAAAAAAAATAAACAAATAAAGAGGAATCTAGAAAGCAAGAATAAAGAGGAAAATAAAATAAACAAATAAAAGGCAAGAGTAAAGAGGAAAATCAAGAAGGTAAAATATGGAGGATTAATTAAAGATATGAGAAATCTAGAATAGATCCACTTAGTTAATCTCAATCTTATGTGAATAAGTTAGATATAAAAGCTAGTTTCAAATAATTTCTAGAGTTTCCACGAATATTAGCTCCACATTTAGAAAATGGCAATTTCCTAGAGGGTTCTAGCTTCAAGGTGAATTAAAGAAAAGAAAAATAAAATCTAAACTATAAAATAAATGCGAGAAAGTAAGGACATGAAAGTAAATGCAAGAAATTAAATGCAAGGAAGTAAAGACATGAATGTAAATCTACTCTACAAAGCATTAAATAAGCAAGAAAAGAAAATGTTACAAGAAAAGAAAAGAAAGGAATAAAAAGCAAATCCTCATCTCATCTTATCTTCATCTTCATCCTCTTTTCATCCTTGGACAAAGAGAAGAAAAGAAAATATGAAGAGGTGAAAATATTTTTTTTTATTAATTACAACTAAAAGTTATAAATTTGGAAGGTCTTCTCAATTAAGAGTAACCCTCCTCTCCAAAAGGAGTTATTACAAAATATTTCACACCTCAAGCCCCTCACTCTACCCCTCTATTTATAGCCTACAGCAATGAAGGAGAACTCTTGGATGAAACTTGGCCACAAAGAAATTGAAATCCAACCACATATCTGAAACTACCATTCACCAATCGGTTGGCAGACCGATTGGTTTAGCGACATATTGATTTTTTTTGTTAATTTCTTGACCCGATTTCTTCATGGATCCTTGTCTCTTCTTGGGCCTTCTTTTATCTTCATATTTGGGCTTCAATAAATGGTAGAAAATCAGGGAGTTTGAGTTTTTGGGCTTTTATTCATTATTTCACCATTAATCTGCAAATTAAGATAAAAACAATTATTAGTGGTGTATTTATTTGTATAAAATAGATGATGAGGGTATAAAATTGTAATAAAAATATGATTATCACTGTACGTGAAGAATTTGGAGTACGGCTTGCATTTACCTCTGCACCCCTTCCTCCGTCGTGTTTTCATAGCTTTAGGGGTGTCGCTAATGCAGATGAAACCGAACTCGATCGCGACTCTAGTGGGGTTCATAGTCATTTGTCATTGGTTGGGGGTCGAACCATCTTTGAACGTGCTCGGCCATCTGATCAGCGTCAAGGTGCACCAGCGCGATGCCCATTTCCACTTTTAGGTGGTGGGAAGGTACAAAATCATGATCGACCCTCCCGAGTCAAACAAGGATTGGACGGAGAAGTTCGTGTGGGTCTAGGGGGACGACTACAATCTGGGTTGTTTGAATTAACCCGAGATCGTAAGGGAGGCTTTGATGGTGGGGCCTCTGTCGGATGCTGAAGGGCAGGCGCTGGAGAAAATCAAGGCGTACACCGGCTCCCGCAAGATGGAAGATTTACTTGATAATTCCGTCTTGCGAGTAGTCGGTATCTCATTCGTGACTCCTACGCCTAAAGAAGAAGAGAGGGCGGCGAGATTGACTCTGGGTTAGGACGAAGCTGTCGAGGTGCCGCCGGCTCTACCCACTTTGGTCCAAGAAGGTCCTTTGACAAGGCTGGCAAAGCATCTTTGACAGGACCTAGCCCCTGAGGAGGTTGCTACGGTTCGTGCTCAGGCAGCCGACGTAGCCGCTAAGTTGGTAGGGCCAACTCCTGTAGCCATCCAAGTTGAGAGGAAGAGGAGGCTAAAGATAGTGAGCAGCCAAGGGCCTAGGAGGGCGGCCGAGCCAATGGAAACTAAAGTCATCCATGTTGCTGACGGGTCCCCAGTGCGAGAAAAGGGGTGGACCATCAGATGACAGAAGTCGAAGCCGAAGCCGAGGCCCCAGGAGGAGATGAGGTTTTGGCAAAAATTGAGGCCCAAACTGGGAGAAAGCTCTGGCGTTCTCGTGAGTCGACTTCGTCGTCGGGGAAAAGCTGTGGGGAGGCATCTCCTACTGAGGATTTGGGGTGGCCGTTCCCTCATCGTATTGATGAGATCGAGCCAGAGAAGTGGGAGAAGCTCAGGTTGCTACTGATAGGATCCCCCAAGGTCGGCCCTCGTTATGACAAAGAGCCAACCCTAGAGCGCCGGCACAAGCCAACCCGTTATTTGGACGAGAGAGGGTTGGTCCTGGAGTCAAAATTCGCCTAGTCTAAAGCAGTGGAGCAGCTCTATCTCCCTCATGACGAGACGATCCTGAGGGAGATACCCGATGTTGGCCTCCACCAGAGTCTTAGGAGGTTGATGGGAAATAAATGATTACCTCCTTAGTTGCAAGTATACAACCTTTATCAAGTTATAGTATATAAGATTATCGATCCCACGAGGAACGGGAAAGTAGGAAGGGCTTTGCTCAAGTCTTGGTTCTCAAATTATGCGCGTGACAATTAGGAGTTTATTAAATTAAAATGAAAGTGAGGAAATGGTGAGAGTGGTGGTGAAGAGGTAAGAGAGAGTGGATGTGGATTATGTGCAAAAGAGGAGAAAATGAAGTTGAGAATGTGTGTGTGGTTATATGCACATAATAACAAAACTAGGTTTGAGATTATATGCACATGAAGGGAATATGAGATTGAGAGAGAAGTAAAAATCAATGAAATCAAAAATAAAGGAAAATAACAAACAAATGGAAAACAAGGATAAGAGGAAAATAAAGAAGGTAAAGTATGGAGGATTAATTAAAGATATGAGGAATCTAGAGTAGATCCACTTAGCTTATCTCAATCTCATGAAAATGAGTTGGATTTGTTAGCTAGTTTCAAACAATCTCTAGGATCCCACCTAATATTAGCTCCACACTTAGAAAAGGGTAATTCCCTAGAGGGTTCTAGCCTCAAGGTGAATTAAAGGAAAGAAAAATCTATTCTAGAAAGTAAATACAAGAATTAAATACATTGCATGAAAGTAAATTGCAAGGAATTAAATTGCATAAAGGTAAATTGCAAGAAAGTAAATTGCATGAAAGTAAATCTATTCTACAAACAAGAAAATAAAGAAGAAAATAAAAATGAAATAAAATAGAAACCAACAACTCCTCGATCTTAATCTAATCCTCCTTTTGGTCCTTGGATTAGAAGAAGAGAAAGGAAATTGAAGGGTGAAACATTTCATTTATTGTGTAACAAAGTTACAATTTTGGAAGGTCTTCTCAATTAAGAGTGACCTCCTCTCCAAATGGAGTTTTACAAAATATTTCACACTCAAAACCCTCGGCCTTCACCCTATTTATAGCCCAACGGAGTTGATGTGAACCATTGGATCAAATCTAGCCAAAAGGAAGAGAAATCCACCATTAACTGAATTGTTGGGAACCGATCGGTTGGTCGATCGTTAGCCAACCGTTAGCTCAACCGTTGGTCAACCGATTGGTTCCCAACCGAATTTGTCTTTTCTTGATTTTTCTTCACGAATTTCTCTTGGATCAATTTGGTATCTTGGGCCTTGGTTTGTCTTCGATTTGGGCTTCAAATATTGGTAGAAATTCGAGAATTTGAGTCATTTGGGCTTTTATTCATTATTTCTTTATTAACCCGCAAAATAAGATAAAAATGATTATTAGTAATATCGTTATTCATATAACATAGGTAATAAGGGTATAAAAATGTAATTAAAATGTGATAATCAGAGGTACTTGGTTCGAGGAGCTCTGGTGGAGGAAGAACTATTTGGCCGGGTACAGCAAATCCGAGCCTCCTTCCTTAAGCTGCAGGAGGAATCGGAGGCCCAGAAGGCAGACTTGGAGAATGCCCTCCAGTCGCTGTCAATGAAGGAGGATGAATTGGGCGATTGGCATCGAGAGATGGCGGTGTGGGAGAGCATGATCGAGGGTTTTAAGGCTTCGGATAGCCAGAAATCTACCGAGATCGACAAACTCAAGCGCGAACTCCTTGAGCACAATAAGAGGATAAACCACTTATCCGAGGAGGTATCGCGTGGGAGACGGGAAAGGGATCACGCAGTGGAGCAGGCCTAGTCAGACTGCCAAACCACCCAGTGCTTGAAGGCCGAATTGGAGGAGGAACGCTCGACTCGCAAAAAGCTCCAGGAGGAAAGTGTTGAGCGCGAGTCGCTCTTAGTCGAGGCCCAAAGCCGCATCGCTTACTTAGAATCCGAGGCTCATCGGTCGGAAGTCATCGAGGAGTATCACCACAGTGTCTTCGAAAAAGTAGAGGTGGCGATGACTTGCAAGGAGGGGTATGACTACCTTGAGGCACAACTTTCGGCCGAGATAAGAAGCGTTCCCGATCGTTTCCACTATCCCTCAAGAGTAGCCAACTACTTGGAGGCGCTCTTGGAGATAAAGAAACACGGTGGAGGACTTGATCTCGATGGAAGTGGTGCAGAGGATTAGGAGTCAGATGACGAGGCTGATGAGGGCTCCAATGAAAGGACCGGAGAGGGGGGCGAGGACTTGGCTAAGGAAGGTGGTGAGGGCTTAGCTAAGGATAGCTGGGTGAGATTGCCAGGCAAAAAGAAAGGTGAAGAGGTCGAGCCGGAGGTTCAGTCGACTCCTCCGTCAACTACTGCCAACATTTCTCTGCCTCTAAGTCCTGGCGCGGATATTGATATACCCTAGTCTCCCTTCTTAGCCTCGTAGGACTCCTTGCATTTCGTCTTGGTTTTGCACTGTAAATATTTTGAAAGAATATGAATAAAAGATACTTTTTTCAATTTTGATTGATACTTTTTTCAATTTTGATTTGTTCCTCATGTTCTCTATGTTTGAACTATATTTAGATTTCCATGGATTGGGACGGCTCAATTTTGAGTCTAACTGTTAATCGATTCGCCTGTGGCTAACAATTTTTCGGGCTAGTGGTAAATGCCTTGGGCTTATAAAAAGGGTGCCAAGGTCTTACTCATATTTTAGCCGTATAGACAATAAGTGTTCTGGGTCGGAGTCGACCAAATCGATGAATCCCAAGCATACATAGGCTAGCATAGGAAGAGTTAGTTTGAACAGGCACGTTGAATGATGTCGAATTGAAACTTAATGACGACTCAATTTGCCAAAGATATGTACCCTGGTCGCTCGAGTCTGCCTTCCGCGAGTCGACCTTTCGAGGGCCGACTAACACCATGTTTTCAGTTGACCATGCGAGGTGTCGGTCCTTCGAGTCGGTCGCTCCAATCTAATGGGTTGTGCTAACTGTGGTTTGAACTGTTGTCAGTTGGTGAATTTCGAGGGGTTATTATGGCGGAGGTGATGGGTTGCTATTGAAGAAGCCTTTTGACGTCATCAAAGACCATGCGCCACTATCGCTTTAGGCTCCGTGCAGAGTGACGCGTCGAGTAGGTGGAGCTTCATTTTTCGTGTGGCCCGTTCAGATTTCGAGGTTACTCTCACCCGTTCATTTTGGATTGAGGCGTCCGTTCAGATTTCACGACGTGTGTCCTCACTGGAGCATATATATATATATATATATATATATATATATATATATATATATATATATATATATATATATATATATATATATATATATATATATATATATATATATATATATATATATATATATATATATATATATATATATATATATATATATATATATATATATATATCCCTTTTTGTAGATGAGATTTTCTTTACAAACTCCTTGCCCTAATTTCCTAAACTCGAGCTCTTCTATTAAGTGGACTTTAGCTCTAACTTTCGACGATCTCCCATGGCTTCCCAGTCTTCTACCACCGGTTGCAATGAGATGAGGATCGATCTCTTTCGTCCCTTCCATTTGAAGATCTGCATGATGGAGCTCGAAGCTTACTATGACCGTTTTAATCTCCCCAAGGCTTTCACTTTGTCGGCGCCGGATAGGGCTGAATTCGTGTATCATCATGGCGGCGATATGTCGCCAGTTTATCTGAGGCATTTGGAGTATGGGCTCTGACTGCCACTTCACCCCTTCATCAGCCAAGTGTGCATGGCTCTTGGGGTGTCTCCTACACAGATCATGCCAAACTCCATCGCCACTCTGGTGGGGTTTGTGGTGATCTGTCATCGGGTTGGCATCAACCCGACTCTGTGTCTGTTCAGCCACCTCGTCAGTGTTAAGACGATGAAGAAGGAGAGGCACTACTTCTTTCAGAATGTGGGCAGTAGCAAATTGGTGTCGAATCTTCCCGATTCCAATAAAGATTGGAAGGAACGATTTATGTGGGTCTTTGAAGCCGACGCCATTCTGTCCTGTCCTACTTGGCCTGAGGTCAAGAAGGACGTGCTGAAGCTGTGCATACTCTCGGCTGAGGAGGGGTAGATGCTCGAGAAGATTTGAGCCTATGCCGGGTCATGAGAGATTAATAATCTCTTCGAGTCGGCATCCCTCCGAGTGGCCGGCGTGTCTAGGGTCCCGGGACCGAAGCCGACACCATCCGAGCAGCGGTCTTAGCTCCCCCCTTGAAGAAGAACCCATTGAAGAATTTGAAGGGGGAGGACCCAGTTTCGGTGGAGCAGGACTCAATTGTGAGGCCCCAAAAGTGCTTGAGGGAGGAGTTGGCTCCTGAGGAGCTGGCGATGTTGAAGGCGAGAACTGCCGAGATCGCGGCTAAGTTGGCGCGGCCGAGCGCTACTGCCCAAGCTGAGAGATTAGAAAAGAGGAGGAGGAGGTTGAGCAGAGGCCAAGGGCCCTGTGGGGTAGTCGAGCAGGCTCACGGCGACTCGACCGAAGCAGCAGAGGTGGGTGCTTCAGCTTCGAGTCCCAAGGGAGGTCTGCAGCTAGTTGCCCCTCCTCTAGAGCCGACAGAGGTCATCATTCTTGATGAGGCTTCCCCTCCTAGGCAAGTGGGGGGGGGGGGGGGGTGATGAAGTGGCTGAGCCTATCGAGGCCGAGGCCCAAGTTGGAGAGTCGATAGCTTCGACTCCTTTACCCGAGCTCGCCCATAGGCCTGGTAAGGAACCTGCCGAGGTGTCAGGTATAGCTGGAGAGGAGGTGGCCCCACTCCAGTTGACTGAGGAGCAACCAAGGGCTGATGCCACCTGGGTGCCAGAAGGTGACTTCCCTTGGCCCTTCCGCCATTGCATCAACGAGCTCGACGCCCAGGTGTGGGGGGAGCTTAGGGCCATGTTGATTGGTGAATCGGGAGGAGGCTTCGAGCATAGGGAGGAGCTCTCGGAGGATGACAAGTTCATCCCCAAGAGGCCTCTTGATAATGGGAGTTCAGTTCTGGAGTCTCGAAGGGCTCAGTCTCAAGCACTGGAGCAGTTCTCCCTCCATAGGGATGAGGAGATCTTGATGGCAATGCCGAGCAGCGGCCTGCACCAAGCCCTTAAGGGTTATTTGTTGGGGGTGGCGGGGGCTTTGATCGAGCAGGAGCTATTTTCTCAGTTTGGTTTTGCGCAGAGGCTCCCCGGTAATTTTGAAAAGGTGCTGGCAGATGAGAAAAAGGCTAGGGAGACGGCTGAGAAGAAAGTCGCCGCTCTGGAGGCCGAGCGGGAGGCTTGGAGCCGTAGTGAAGGCAAATTGCGTCGGGAGGTGGAGATGAGGGAGGAGATGGTCAGGGGGCTTCAGGCACATCGTAGCAAGCAATCGGCTACGCTCACTAAGCTCAAGGATGAAATTGGCCATCTCCAGCATGAGATCCTTTAGCGGGAGGACCGAATCAAGTTTCTGGCTGTAGATGATGAGGCCAAGAAGCGTGAGAGGCTCGATGCTCAAGAAAGCGCTCGGTCCTCTAGGTTTGTTTTGTCTTTGTGAATGAAAATTTAGACTTGTTTGTCTTTAGGAATTTTTTATTCTGCTTCGTTTAGATTTGTTTTGTTTATATCTTTACCTCATTTGAGAGATTGATAGTGGAGGCGAGTCGGTCCTCTAGGTTGAGGTGACTCGAATGTATAGGTGGCGAGTATCACGACTCGCTTTGGCACCTCGTTTGTCTTATGATGGCATGCCTTGGTTTTATTCATGGATGATACCAAGGTCTTTCGAGTTGAAGCTGATCGATTGGTTGGAATGCATTAGTTTTATCCTGAGAGGGTACCAAGGTCTTTAGTGTCGATGGAGTGCCTTGGTTTTACTCATGCGATACCAAGGTCTTTTCGAGTCAATCATGATGCGGCGCATCTTGGGTTTATCCCAGGAGGGTACCAAGGTCTTTTGTCGGAGGAGTGCCTTGGTTTTACTCATGTATGATACCAAGGTCTTTTAGTCGAAGCCGACCGAGTTGTTGGAGTGCCTTGGTTTTATCCCGAGAGGGTACCAAGGTCTTTTGTTGATGGCATGCCTTGGTTTTACTCAAAAATAATACCAAGGTCTTTGGCGCGTGCCTTGGACTTAGGAAGATGCCAAGGTCTTTTGAGTCGAAGCCGACTGAGTGGTTGGAGTGCCTTGGTTTTATCCCGAGAGGGTACCAAGGTCTTTTGTCGAGGAAGTGCCTTAGTCTTACTCATGTGATACCAAGGTCTTTTTAGTCGACCGTGTCGTAGCGTGCCTTGGTTTTATCCCAAGAAGGTACCAAGGTCTTGAGAGGGCCGTGTTGATCGAGGGATTGGCGCGCCTTGGATTTATCCCAAGAGGGTACCAAGATCTTTTATCAATGGAGTGTCTTGGTTTTACTCACAAGTGATACCAAGGTCTTTTGAGTCGAACATGTTGGCCAGATGGTTGGCATGCCTTGGTTTTATCCCGAAAGGGTACCAAGGTCTTATGAGTCGACTTGATTGGGCTTTGTGCCTTGGGTTTACTCATAGCGACACCAAGGTCTTAAGGTACGTGCCTTGGTCTTATTAGAATAATGCCAAGGTCTTTGTGCGAATTGACCAAGCAAGAGATGACTCGGTCTGGACTTCCTACGAAAGTGTGGCACATAATAAAGTTAGACAAAAGATTTTATATCATAAGAAAAATATATTACAATCAGCATTACTGAAAGTATTTCTTGAGATGCTCGATGTTCCAAGGATGTTGCAAGATCCTCCCATCGGGGCTTCTCAGTCGATAGGTGCCCGGGCGCACTTCCTTGATGACTGTATAAGGTCCTTCCCAATTGGTAGCCAATTTGCCACGCTTGGTGTCTTTATCAAAAGTGGCTTTGCGAAGGACAAGATCGCAAATATTGAATCTTCGGGGCCGGACCTTGCTGTTGTAGTGCCGGGAAATGCGCTGCTGATTGATGATTTGGGATCAGAGAGCTTTCTCTCGGACTTTGTCCATGAGGTCGAGCTCGATTTGAAGTTCTTCTGAATTCAAGTCTTCATCATAATGCCGCAGTCAGATTGTTGCCATGCCGACTTCGACTGGGGTGACCGCCTCGGCTCCATAAGTTAACTTGAAGGGGGTTTTACCCGTAGAGTTCTTATGGGTCGTGCGGTATGACCATAGGATCCCAGGCAATTCTTCAATCCAATTTCCGACCGCTACATCTACCTTCTTCTTTAAAGCTTGGAGGATGCATTTGTTAGCGGCCTCTGCGAGCCCGTTGCATTTTGGGTGTGCGACTGAGGCAAACTTGAGGCGGATGTTCCACTCTTCACCAAAGCTTCGAAAGCCTCCGTTGTTGAACTGAGTACCGTTGTCGGTGATGAAAGAGAGAGGAACGCCAAATCGGTAGACGATGGACCTCCACACAAAATTAGTGACATTGCTCTCACCAATTTTGGCCAAGGGCTCGGCCTCCATCCACTTGGTGAAGTAGTCGATGGCAACGATCAGAAACTTCTGCTGCGCAGAGGCTATCGGAAGAGGCCCCAGCAAATCTAATCCCCATTGAGCAAATGGGATTGGGCTCAAAATGGAGGTGAGCTCAGTGGTTGCTGCTCGCGGGATGCTTGATAAAAATTAGCACTTCTTGCACAGGGAGACGAGTCTCCTGGACTCGGTTAAAATGGTGGGCTAATAATACCCTTGGCGAATGACCTTTTGGGCGAGAGTTCTGGCCCCTAGATGATTTTCGTAAGTCCCTTCATGAATTTCTTTGAGGACATAGCTGGCCTCTGCTAGTCGGAGACACCGGAGATAGGGCCCCATACCACTGCTGGAGTATGACATTTGATAAAGTTGATTATCGAACATAAGATATCGACAACCATTCCTTTGTAAACTCCTAGCTTCAATGGCATTCATAGGTGAGGTCCCCCCCGTCAGGTACTGGATGATCGGATCATCCAATAGTGTTCCGTAGGCATCTCGGTCTGCATGATCAATGGAGGTCTTCATAATGCTTGGATGCTTGAGGGTATCGGTGTATATGGGTCCTGAATTGCTTCCCGAGCTAGTGGATCCAAGTTTGGACAAAGCGTCCGCCCTTGCACTGAGGGCGCGGGCGATTTTGAAATCTGTGAAGTTGCCTAACAGCTCTCTGACCGCCTTCAGATAGATGACCATTCTCAAATCTTTGGCCGCATACTCTCCGTTTACTTGATGGACCACAAGTTGGGAGTCGGTCAAAATGTAGACGCGCTCGGTCTTCACTACCAAGGCGGCTCAAAGACCCACCAAAAGTGCTTCATATTCAGCCTCGTTGTTCGAGGCGGAGAAATCAAAAGCTATGGAGTATTCGTGCGTCGACCCGTTAGGGCTGCGTAAGACTACTCCCGCTCCACTACCGGCTTCGCCGGAGGACCCGTCCACCTTCAGCAACCACTAAGAGGTGAACTCTGGTGAGTCATGTTTGAGGGTGCGGCGCATCCGAGGAGTAGATGCCTTGACTACTTAAGATGTCGAAGGCTGTGGTTGAGCAGGTGCCAAGGGTGCTGATGGCTCGTCGTCTGGTGAGGTCGACTCAATGAGGAAGTCAGCTAAGGCATGGGCTTTGATCATCATCCTTGGTTCGAATTGCACATCATGCTCGCTGAGTTCAACCGACTAGGTGACCATTCTCCCTGAAGTGGTGGGGCTGCCAAGTGCCTTCTTCAAAGGTAGACTCGTCCGCACAACTATGGAGTGTGCTTAGAAATAGGGGCGGAGCCTCCTAGCTGTGGTAATGAGAATGAAGGAGGCCTTCTCCATGAGAGTGTAGTTGAGTTCGGCCACCTTCAGGATCCGGCTAACATAGTACACCGGCTTTTGGGTGTTCTCTTCTTCTCGAACCAAAACGGAGCTGATGGCTTCAGGGGATACAGCCAGATATAGATAAAGGTCTCCCCTTCTCTGGGTTGACTCAGCAGCGGTTTGATACTCAAATATTTCTTGAGGTCTTTAAAGGCTTTGCTGCATTCCGTCGTCCAACTCTTGCTTTCCTTCAGCTCCTTGCTCCCTCTCAAAGTTTTGAAGAAAGGGAGGCTCCTCTCAGCCGACTTCGAGAGAAAACGGCCCAAAGCTGCTATCTTCCCATATAGCCTTTAGACATCCTTTAGTGTGCGGGGCTTGGGCAGCTGTTCTATGACGGCTATCTTCTCGGGTTGATTTTAATGCTTCTCTGAGTGATCATAAACTCGAGGAATTTACCCGATTGTACCCCAAAGGCGCACTTGGCTGGATTGAGCTTCATGCGGTAGTGCCGGAGAATGGAGAAAGTCTCCTCAACGTCCGACACGTACGATGATGCCATCTTGGATTTCACGAGGATATCGTCCACATAAGATTCCACATTGCGACCAATCTGGGGCTTAAAAATCTTGTTGACCAGCCTCTGGTAGGTAGCGCCCGCATTCTTGAGGCCGAAGGGCATTACGTTATAGCAATAGGTCCCTTGGTCCGTAATGAATGAGATCTTTTCCTGGTCATGCTCCTCCATGTGGATCTGATTATAGCCAAAAAAAGCGTCCATGAAGCTGAGCAGCTCATGGCCCACGTTCTCGTCGACTACCTGATCGATCCTGGGGAGGGGATAGCTATCCTTCGGGCAGGCGTTGTTGAGATCTATGAAGTCTACACACATTCTCCACTTGTTAAGGGCCTTCTTCACCAATACCACATTGGACAACCACTCCGGGTACTACACTTCTCGAATAAAACTGGCTTTGAGGAGTCAGTTGACTTCATCTGCGGCCGCCTTCTGTCTCTTGGGGCCGAGATGTCTCTTCTTTTATCGAACCGGCTTGGTGTGTCGGTCGATTGAAAGTTAATGGCTAACCACTTCGGGGGGGATCCCTGGCATGTCTTCTGGTCCCTAGGCGAATACATCGGTGTTTGCTAGTAGGAACACAATCATTACTCCCTGTTGAGGCTCAACGAGGCTTGATCTGATCTTGACCTTCTTCACTCCCTTCTGGTCGATTGGTATCTCATGGAGCTCCTCGACGGGAGTCGTCCTCTCTCACTCCAATACTCTCTCCATCTGGAGGCATGTCTTCTTAGTAGGCAGGGTCTCTAGCACTCCTTTTCCCTTCATCGAGACCAGATAGCAGGATCTGGCCTCTCCCTGGTTACACCTGGCAATCCGGACTCCTTTGGGAGTCGGGAACTTCATTATTTGGTGATAGGTAGATGGGACGGCCTGCAAGTTACTGAGGGCTGTTCTCCCTAAAATAACATTGTAAGCTAATTTGAGGTTCATCACCAAGAACTGAATCTAAATAGTGGACTAACGAGGGTATTCACTGACTGTTAGGGGGAGGATGATCATCCCTTCAGGTAGGAGCGCATGTCTGTGAATCCAATGAGTGGGCTCTGGCATGGCTACAACTTGGACTTGTCAATGTCCATTTGATTGAAGGCGTCAATGAACAGGACGTCAGTCGAGCTTCCTGTGTCGACCATTACCCTATTGACCTAGAAGCCGTTGATCCCGGCCGAGATGATGATAGGGTCATCGTGAGGTGTCTCAACGCCTTTCAAGTCTGAGTCGCTAAAGGAGATAGGCTCTCCCACCCTCGACTTCTTGTCACATGAGTGCACCTGCAACCCTCGCTTAGCATATGTCTTGCGAGCGTTGTTGGATATTCCTCCTGCTGTGGGGCCGCCACTGATGGTGTTAATGACCCCCTTGTTGCTGGGCTCGGTGGGTCGAGCGTTGGCTGGCTGCTGGGGAGGAGGCAACTTGGAGGGGACCTCCTGTCCGCTCCTCCTGGAGTGGGTTCTCTCCTATCTCTCTGGGAGACGAGCTTCTTCAGATATCCTCTCTGGATCAAGTCCTCAATGTCCCTCTAAAGGATTCGACAATCATTGGTAAGATGGCCGTGATCTCGATGATACCGACAGTATTATCGGGTATCTCGATTTCGAGGATCCGACTTCATGCGAGGGGGGCGGAATTAAGATATCCCTCCTTCTGGACCATATAGAGAGCGTCGGTGAGGGAGGTGTTAAAGGTCTTGAGGACCGACTTTGGTGCGAGCTCCCTCCTGTTGTCCCTCCTGTTGGCTCGGTTTGGGCAGATGTCGGCCCTGGGGGGATCCCTTGCTAGTTCCTATCTAGGCGGGGGGTCAGCCTTGGCTGCTGATCCGGTCGTCGATGCTGCTGCTACCGCTGCCGCTGGTGGTGCTACTGTTGGGGTTGTCGCCGTTGCTTCCCCCGCTCTAGCAGCATTCTTATTAGCTTGGGCGTCCTCCATGTCCATGTACCCATGGGCCTTAGCCATTAACTGATCATAGCTGGGTGACTCGCTTCTTAGCGAGTGAATCAGCCAACTCATTGTTCTCCAGATCGGCCATAATAGAGGACATGGCGACCGCACTCCCAGGGTCATCAACCTCCAATCTCTTAGCTTGGAACCTCTTGATGTAGTTCCTGAGACTCTCTCCCGGCTCTTGTCTTATTTGTATCAACACATGGGGAGGCAACTTCTGCTTGGTGTTGGCCAAAAAGTGGTGTACAAATTTTTGGCTGAGCTGTTCAAAGCTGTTGATAGACGTCTTCTCCAGAGAATTCCACCATAGCTTAGCACTTCCCGTTAAACTAATGAAAAAACATCTGCAAATGACCGGGTCTGAGGCCTGCAGCATGGTCATCATGTTGTAATAGTTCTGGACATGCCCAGCTAGATCTTGTTTGCCCTTGTATTTCTCCATCTGCGGCATCTTGAATTTTTTGCAGGTGGCATTCATGATGTCATCATTGAGGGGAGTATTCCCCCCAATAGCATCAGTGATGGGTTGGAAAGTCTGGTCATAGCCAGACGCCATGTTGGTGGTCGACGGGCCTTGAGCGGCATGCTGGTACCGAGGACCCCGCGACATTCCCCTTGCGGCGTGTTCTCTGCCATCATGGTTAGGGCTAGGGCTTTCCACTGTGGCTTCCACAAACTGTGGGTAGCACCGGTGAGGATCTGCGAAGCGAGCTTGCTGGCGTGGCAGGGGAGATACGTACTCGGTGTAATCCCCCGGCTGTCCTGCCTGTACAACGCACCCAGGGAGAGGAGGAATGAATGGTTGACCCGTCCGGGGTGGAGGGACAACCGGTTGTTAGCTCGCCGAAAGTGGAGGAAGAGCTGATGAAGAAGGCTATTGGGGAGGGATCCGATTGAGGAGTTCATTGGTGAACGCAGTGAACTGCTATTGAAAAGATTGGGTGATCCGCTGAGTGGATTCTTCTAGCTGGGCTTGAGTAACATAGCCCGCCTGTTGTCCTTGAGGGAGAGGGTTAACGGACCGGCCAGGATGTTCAGATCTAGGCATCTTGCTTCAAAGAAGAAAGAAGGCCCCATGACCGGTGCCAAACTGTTGATGTCAGTTATCAAACAGGGGGTTAAGATGTGTGTTTTAGGATGAGGAAGGTCCTCTAACTCCTTCAGATGTCTAGTCCAGGTCCACTGTTCTCTCCTGCGCATGAAAAAACTCGTAAGAGGGAGGAGTTGGGTTCTTCGGTGGTTCCTCCGACGATCAAGTCAATACAGAGCTTGAGTGGAGAAGTAGAGTTTAAGTTCAAGAGTTTCTTGTATAGAAATTGCTCACCCTAAGCAGAAGACAACACTTTCCTTTTATAGCAGATCTAAAAGGACAGAAGAGTAACTTCAGCTGAGTCCAAACAGGCGGCTCAGTTGGCATTACTTTACAGGTGTCGGCTGCAGAGGGGAATGTGTCATCTAGGTGTTTAATGTGATGGTGACGGGGTGCGCATGGCACTGACGTGGTCCAATGAGTCATAAAGACTTTCGGGGCTGAAGGAATGATGACTCTGATCATGCATTTAATGTGATGGTGATCGACTGTCGGCGGGGTTTTCGAGGTAACCGTCATCTATCAACTCGTCGGGTCGAGGGCCGAGAAGTATCATCTTTTAACTCGGTTACGCGAGTTGTTGGTCGGTAGGTCGAGTGCGGACGGCTTGTGGAGTCGATATAATGAGGTGGCCGACAAGTACTGCCTTTTAACTCGGCTACGCAAGTTGTCGGCCTATAGAGTCGGTTGAGGTGTTCATCTGGTCAAGGGCCGAGAAGTACCGCCTTTTGACTCGGCTACGCTAGCTGTCGGCTGATAGAGTCGGCTGAGGCGAGGCAGATCTCAGTCTTGAATTAGTCTGATTAGGCGTAGTGTGGGACACATGTCAGTTTCTCTATGGATATTAATATTTGTTGATTTAGGGGTAATAACAGAGCTAATTACAAATTCAAAGACTTGAAACATATATAAGTGAAGGGCATCTAATGAAACTAAAATTGTCTTTATGTTTCTCAAGTTAGGAGAGAAATTTGATTTCTATTTCTAAACTCTATTGTAGTGATTATTCTATTTTATTTGTAAAATAGAACCGCTATTAAAGTTTAGAAATTACTTTGTTGACCATTATGAAATTAAAATCATTTATTATATCATAATTATCACTCTTAACTCTTATATAATGTTATTGAACTGATAAATTTCTTTAATGTAGTTTGGATCAAGGTAATCCAACACGGCACACTAGAGCTAATCATGTTATTGATAAGATCGACAAGTTAATAAAGGACAGTCCTTTGAATTTTTAAAAGTAGAAAATTTCTCAACTTATGAACATTGTCTAAGAGACAAGATGACCAAACTATTTTTTCAGAAAAAGTGCTAGAGCTCTAAGTACTCTTGACGTCATACATTTTGATGTATATGGTCCTTTAAATATTAAAGCAAGAGTTGGATATTCATATTTTATAACATTCATAGATGATGCATTTATATATGGATATATTTATACGTTGCATCATAAATTGGAATGTTGAATAGTTCAAAGATACAGACCGAAGTTAAAGAGGAACTTGATAAAAGTATCAAAATCATTCGATTTGATCGAGGTGGAAAGTTCCTATTCTTAAGAGTTTAAGAGGTTTATAAATGAAATGAAATTATTAGTACTTGACACCTCCCAATTCACCACACATAACAATTTGTCTGAAACATGGAACTAAACCTTATTCGATATGGTTAGATTTATGCTTGAGCATTTACTTCTTACTTTCTTATTGGTTATGCATTAGAGACTGCAAATTATTTATTATGTAGAATTTCTACCAAATCTTTTTCTTCCACTCCATATTAGATGTCGATATGAAGAAAATTAAGTGCACGACGCTTAGAGATTTAGGATTGTCACATTCTTGTTAGAGAATAAAATATTAGCAAATTGGAATCTAGAATAAATAACAACCTATTGGTAGGTTACCCTAAAGAAAGTACTAAGTATTATATTGATAATTCGATATAGTTTTAGGACAATAATTGTTATTAGAAATGTATTTTTGTAAGATCAAATTGTTGATCAAGGATCTATATAACTCTACAAGAAAAGTTATTTTCTTTAGTGGGAGAGTTATTTAATCCAATGGGAGAAACGTTTAATGTAGTTGGAGATTCTATGAATTCAGTGGGAGCTTCAAGTAATAAAGTAAATGGAGATTTACTTACTAAATTTATTGTTGAATACACTGATTACAATTAGGAGATCAAATAGGATTTTCATCAACTTTGTATAGTACAAGAACCTTGTTAAAACATATTTGATAGAAAGTAATAAGGAGATAAAAATCCTAAAACTTATACAAAGGTCATGTTGGACATGATGTCTTGTAAGTGATTTATGTTATATTTGATGACAAATGATTATTAATTATGAGGAGACCTTTTCTCCAATTGTAATACAAAAGTTTATAAGGATCCATTTAACCATTTCAAAGATATTATGAATATAAGATATTGATAAGTGGATTTCAAAATAACATTCGATCATTATATTTTATTGCACTTTTATACACTCATTATCTATCTTATTTTGAATAAAATATCTGCTAATAAGTATTTTAATTTTTATTTGTAGAAAATAAAGGATTAAAGAATAAGAGCCCAAAAGAACTCAAAACTCTCTCAATTTTCAACTCTTATTGAAGCCCAATATCAAGACAAAGAAGCCCATAAAAGCCCACATAAAAGAGCCAAAGAACTTCAGCCAAAGGAAGGAAATCGAAGAAGTATCGATAGGAGTATCGATACTTGTATCGATACTAGTATCGATACTGTATCAATACCGATGTCGATACCCAATAAACAGCTACTTAATCAAGGCTAAAATTGTGTAACTTAGGGTTTAAGTTTGATGTAAGGGCTAATATTGATTAGAATACTCTATAAATAGGGGTAGAGAGTGAATGTTTAGAGTGTGAAAAATTTTGTAAACTCATTTTTGGAGAGGAGGACCTTTAATTAGGTCTTCCAAATTATAAATTTTCTAAGTTTGCATTAATAAAAATTTTTATTCATCTTTTTCAATTTTATTTCTTCTTCTTTGTTGATGAAAATGAATATTTGCTTTCAAGGGGCCAACCAATTGCAATGTAATTTTTATTTTTCTCTTTTATTTTCTTATTTTAAAATTCATGTTTTAGGATTTTATGTTCTCTTTATTTTTATTTGGTAGATTAGATTTATTTCATGCCTTGTAGTGTAGATTTACTTTCATGCTCTTTTATTTTTGTTGTTTATTTTTATGCTTTGTAGAATTTATTTTCTTATATTTTTTGTAGAATATATTTACTTTTATGCTCTTTTATTTTTGTTAGTTAGATTTCCTTTATACTCATAGTTTAGATCTTTATTTCATTGTTCTTGTTCTTCTTTTTGTAGTTAGTTTTATTTTTATGCTCTTTCTTTTATGCCTTCTAGCCTAGATTTTATTTTTTTATTTTTATTTTTTAAAATGTGCAACTAAATCTTGTAAGAACTCTAGAATTGTATGAACTAGTTTGATTTTTTAATAATTTGTGGATTGCTCCTTTGTGCTCAATATAATCATGTTTAGAATAATCAACTAGAGAACTAATTGGTAGAAGAAGAATTTGATAATCTATGCTTATCTTAAGTGGTTTGATAGGTTATGCTTATGAATTCTAGAATTACTATTTAGTTGCTTATTCTTTTCATGAATGATGATTTTACTTGAATGATAATTTGATAGGCTATCGTTCCTTAAATGGTTTGATAGTCTATGCTTAGTAAATCTAAAATAAAATGTGATAAAAGAGAGTAATTCATAAATCCTAAATAAAATAACTAGTGGATTCAATTCTAGATTCCTATCTTCTCTACTTGATTTCCTCCATATTTTACTTATTCTAATTTTTTTTTCTTTTTGATTAATTTTTCTAGTCTTGATTTTATTTTTTTCTATTTTCTTTATTTCTCCTCCTTGTTTATTCTTTGTTTTTTATTTGTTCACTCTCTTTCTCCCCTCTTGTTCTAGTTTTCTTTTATGAGTAAATAATCACAAACTCTTTATATCTCTTCACTTTCAGTCCTATTTGTCCACACACAACTCTAGGATCCAATTTAGAATATTTTCTCTGACCTTCCTTGTGGGTTTGATATTGTATCTATACTATAACTTGATTATGTACTTGCAATCTTGATACTATTTTCACAACACATCACATTCTTGAATGGATATCTTAAAGAAGATATTTACAAATAGAGATTAAAGAATCAAGTATGTAATATTCAAGAAGATAAGATTGATTAATTGAATCAATCAAGTTATGAACTTAAACAAGCTTCAGATAGTTGAAATATTCATTTTGATAAAACGATTAAGGAAATTGATTTAGATCAAATCCTTAAAAGCTAGCTTGTGTGTATAAGAAGCAATACAATAATTCCATTATGCTTCTAGCGTTACATATTGAAGGCATATTAGTCATTGAGAATGATAATTTAATGTCACGATTAAAAGTATGGCTTTTGACAAGTTCTATATGAAGGATCTTGTTTAGACATTTTTATCTTGGATCTCAAACTCTATAGAGATAGAGAAAGGGATATATATGATCATCGCAATCTACTTATATGAATAAGATCCATAGAAGGTTTAATTCACAAGATTTTAAAAAAAAGATCGGGTCCTGTAAGACATGAAATCTCTCTCTCCAAGGAAATGTGTCATAAAGAAGATTGAGTGCTTTAGAAACAGTTGATCTTCTGAGTAGATTCTAGTCCAATCCTAATAAGGAATTGTTGATGTTAGTTATCAAACAGGGGGTTTATATGAGGATTATGAGTGTTTAGGGTCCTCTAACTCCTTCAGATGACTGGTTCTGGGGCTCGCTGTTCTTCCATACACATGAAAGAACTCGTAAGAGGACGGAGTTGGGCTCTCCGATTGTTCCTCCGATGATCAAGTCAGTAGATGATCTTGAATGGGGAAATATAAAGTTAGTGGTTATAAGTTACGTAAAAAAGCCAGATCCCCTTACTTCATGCAGTGTCGCTCCCTTTATAGGGGGATTGAGGGGCAAGAAGGTAACTTGGGTTGAGTCCAGCTAGGCAGCTGAGTTGGCAGACATCTGCCATGTGTCGGTTGCTGAGGAAGGTGAGTCACCTAGTTATTTAATGTAGGAATGACAGTAGATGCTCGGTGCTGACTAGGTCCGATGAGTCATAAAGACTATGGGGGCTAGAGTAATAATGAATTTGTCAGGGCAATTAATACGAGAGTAGTCGGCTGACGAGGGGTTCGAGGTAACTGTCGCCTCTTCATTCGTCTGGTCAAGGACCGAGGGGTACCGCCTTTTGACTCGGCTACGCGAGATGTAAGTCGGATAGTAGGTTGAGTGCGGGTAGCTTGTGGAGTCGATCTAGCGAGGTGGCCGATAAGTACAACCTTTTGACTCGGCTACGCGAGATGTCGGCCTATCGAGTTAGCCGTGTTGAGGTAGACGTTATCTCGGTCTTGAATTAGTTTGATTAAGCGTAGTGTGGGACACGTGTCGGCTTCTCTATGGGATCAATATTTAGTGATTTGGGGGTTATAACAGGAATATTGGACTACAATATAAGTCATATTTATATATTTGCATAAGACTAAAATTACTGTTTAGTTTATGATGCAAAATAACATAAGCTTGAAGGATATACAGATTTAGATTTTCAATCCAATCCTAATAATGGAAAGACTATTTTGAGTTATATTTATATCATTAATAATAATAGAAAAGTATATGGTGTCATCTGAAACCATTAAAGAAGGAATATGGATAAATCGGTTTCTCCATAAGCTTAATATTTTCCCTTATAATGTATTTCTTTCTTCTTGCTATTTAATAGTAGTGGAGCTGCTATAAAACTTACAAAGAAATATTATCTTGTTAAATGTTAACAAGAAGAAACATGTGGTGTTTTAAAAGATGGCTAGCAGATAGCAATTAATATCTTTTACAAAACCTTTGTCATAAAATGTTTTTGACAAATGAGAGTTAGGATTATATATGATTGGATGTTAGGGCAAGTGGGAGATTGCTGGAGTAATAATAATATGCCCTTGAATATCCAATAGAAATTATATAATATTCTTGAAATATTAATAGATTTAATTGTTGCACATATAATTTGGATATCATTTATACAATTGTTATATATTTTAGAAATTATTTCGTTAGATCATGCACTTTGATGGTCACCTGCTTGGAGATGTGATCTAACTTAGAGATTTCTTAAACTTGTACTTAACCTATAAATAGTAAACGATAACTTTGTTATAATAGGTTATTGTGCATGATATCGACATGTGAGATGTGGTGGTGGGTCTCAATCACAGGGAATGGGAATTCATCGGGGATATGTCACAAGAATACATTGTGATGTGTGTAGCACTAGACCGTATTTGAATTCTCTAGGACAAGTCACCTAGGAGATGGAGAATTCAGATTGTTACATGGTCCCTTTGACTTGATGATATTATCATTTCCGATTTGATAATTTAGTATGCTTTGATGTGATGGTTAAGCTTGTTTAGGAAGCGCTACACAACTTGAAATATTGGGTTACTAGATTTTATTTAGGGAAATGATGGATATCTAGATAGGATCCAGTATGCTCATTATGATGAGTTAATTTATTATGCATTTCCATGAAGTTGTTAAAGTCCAGTCGGCGGGTGATTTTGAAAAATATTTTTCAAAATTTATTTTCTTATAAAAATAAAATATCTTGATGTTTCAAAATAATTTTTATTTATGTTCATGGGAATTACAATTTAGGCATGAGCAATTAGGTGAATCTGCTCAATAAAGTTGCCTAAAATAAATGATCTTGGAGGGACTGAATGTAAGATATTATTTATAAATAATTAATCTCATGTTATGGAAGAGGATTAATGAACATTTGGTTGGATAGGGATTTGATTGTTAAATTAAAATTATTAATTTGATTAATAATTGGTTCTCAATATGGGATCCAATTGATCTCACTTATGTCATTAGAAGAGGTTTACATACAATACAAATTCTATTATATCCTTAATTGTTATGGATAGAGTTTTAAACTATTCTATTCTATCTTTAATTGTTATGGATAAAATTTTGAACAATTATGAATTGTTTGAAATTAAAATCCATAAGGCTAGTCCAATCCTATATATAGGGTTCATATGTACCCTTAGCGGAACCTGAAACTCTTATGAAGATAAGATGAAGAATACAACAAAAAAAGAAAAGAAAATTGAGAACCTATTTCTCAGTATTGCTCCTCTTTGGTAACGGGTAGATTTCAGTTAGAGGATTTTTCTCTTAAGGAAGCTCTTTTCAAGTAGATCTTGGGAGATGACATTGTGGAGGATCAGAAAGCATTTCAGGTATTCTTCTAATTTTGATTAATAGTCACGATATGCATATTCCGCCTTGTTGTATGTTGTGTTCCCAACAATGTGATGGTCAAAGCAAAGAGAGAAAGAAGACAATTAATCAAAGAAAAAAAAGCCAAGAGCAAGCAAAAGACACCTTTGTCTAAAAAAGTAGTAATTTTTACTCCAAAAATAAAAAAATATTAGCTTTGTCTAGAAAACCCACAAAAACATCTTTCAACACCAACATCTTGCAAGGGATCTTCAAGCGTTTCGCAATGTCAAACTCTAAATCTAAAAACTTATTTTCCTATCCAATTTTGAACGTCACGGTATTCTTGCTACAAGATAAGAATACCGTTAGCCATTTAGTATTGAAGAGATCAGAGTAAACCCTAATAATTTTACCTACAATTCTAAGATAAGGAAAATAGAAGATAAGAGGAATGCAAGATAAGAAGGATTCGGAGGGAAAATTCAACATTTCTCTACAAAACACAGCATCAAATAGCATCACATCGAAACCATACTGCCAACTGTCCTTTCTTGTTGCGGTTATCAAATCTTGAAAGATTTAGAAATATTTTCATATTACAGGTTTCAAGGAGGGTAATTGAGAGAGATATATAAAGGGAAAGAGTACTTTTGGGATTTTTGAAAATACAGTATATGCATGATGTGTATACACTGGTGGGGATAGGGGCCTTTTTCCTTGTTTTTTGGGGTCCAAGGGGTTTTCCGCTAGCTAAAAAAGGTGAGGAAGTTTGTTGCTAGGATTCCTATTTTTAAGATGCTTGGTGCAATTTTCCCTATAAAAGGTGCTTGGATTGATCTACAAGATACGGATGCCATATGCCATCAATGTGGTGGCAAACAGTTTAAATTATCCGAACCGATCTGCATCTGTATCCGAAACGGATGCTGATATGGTAAGCAAAATCTAAAACTGGGTGGATATGGTTTTGGATACAGATACGGTTTCAAATTATTTTTTTGATCAAGATACGAATACATATATTACTTTAAAGTTTGGATACGGATATGATTATCCATATTTTACTTAACATTGTAAGTTCATGGATTTGGGTCCTTTTATTTAGTGTCCAAACCCGCTTTGACCCAACCCAAAACCTAATTAGCAACTCCAAAAAATACCTTATCTATTCAGATATGAATCTAACTTTACCAAAACTGAAGATTGCTAATTTCATCGCTCGAAGTTTCACCGTTCAAAATTTCACCGCCTCTCTCCACGTGAAAATCACTCAAAATTTCACCGCTCCGCAATTCTCCGCTCTTTCTCTTCTCCGACTTTCTCCACTATACTTTCTCTGCTTTGAAGAGAGTCGGTCATCTTAAGATCTTCCTCTATAGCATGAAAACTCATCATCTCCAGCGATCATCTCCATTATCTCCAGCGACCCTCATCCTTAGCACGATAATCATCCTTCCCAGTCATCCACTACCTCTCATCAATAAGGTCGAATCAAAACCCTAATTTTACATTTCGCTTGCTTTGTAATTGTGTGATTATAGAGTTTTTGATCAGTATTTTTTAATTCTTTTAATAGAAATCATGTCTAGCCTGTTTGTTCAAGCATCTAATGAAGAACCCACTATTAAACCCATTGTTAAACCTATTGTCGAACCCATTGCTGAGGAGTCTTCCAGTAAAATTGATGATGAACTTGAGAAGACAAAAAGATTAACATTTGAAGTGTGGTTAGATTTTGACAAAATAGATAAAACAGAAAAAAAGTAGTTGATGGAAAAGAGGTTGCAATAAAAACTACGAGAGCAAAATGTAAACACTGCCCATTTGAATCTGATGGATGTAGTATTAGGGGTACATCACACATTAAAAATTATATTGCGAGATGCCCTAAAAAGAAAAGGCCCGATATTCGTCAACAATTAGTTCAAGCTACTATGAAAAATAAAGATGGAACTTATGCACTTAGTAATTATCAATTTGATAATGAGAAGAGTCAAAGTTTGCTTGCAAAGGCAATAATAGTGCACGAATATCCATTTAACATCGCATCACATGAGTTTCATCAAGTATGTGCATTCTCTTTGTCCAAACCACAAGATTCCAAATCGTAAACAAATCAGAAAGTTGTGTTTGAAGATTTATGATGGTTATAAAAAATCTCTTTTTGATTTGTTTTCCACATCTTCTATAACATTAAGTTTAACAATGGATAAATGGACATCTTCATCACAAAATTTGTCTTATTTGTGCATCACTGCTCACTTTGTTGATGAATCATGGAAGCTAGAAAAATGTATAATTGGCTTTATTAAAGTTCAAAGCTCTACGGGAAAGGACATTTGTAATGTATTAATTGATCATTTGCTTGAGTAGAAAATTGATAATAAAGTATTGTCAATTACAGTGGATAACGATAAAGCTAATGATGTTGCCGTAAAAATGGGAAAAGATCGTCTAAAGAAGTGTTTGCCTTGTGGTGGAGTCCTTTTTTATGTGAGATGTGGAGCACATATAATAAATCTTATTGTTCAAGAGGAGCTAAAAGTTATCACGAAAGCTATTAAAAAAATAAGGCTTAGTGTTAAGTATGTCACATGTTCGCCAAAAATGGAAAAGAATTTTTATCATGTTGCTAAACAAGTTAATGTGGAAAAAGAAAAATATTTTGCTCTTGATTGTTACACACGATGGAATTCTACTTATTTAATGTTGACAATTACTTTAAAGTAAAAAGTTGCTTTCAATAGATTTGAGCTTAGAGATAATAAATATCTTCATTGTCCATCGGAGGAAGAATGGAATTTGTTATATCCTACAAATAACCTAAGTATTAATCCTCCTTCTAGAGTCGACACCTGTCTCATTGTAATTAATCCTCAGATCGGCTTTGCCCTAGCGAGGATGACTCGAGCAGCATGGGCACAACTCTTCCCAAGAAGGGTGAGTCAAGAGGCATTCTCACTCAAACTCCCTAGTTGGATTGACCTTACTCCTTTACTCTACGAGACCGGGTTGATAACTTTCGAAGCCGACTAAAAAGGCGATACTTATCGGCCCACTCGTAGAAATCAGGATGAAAGGTGTCCTCACTTGGCTTACCGTTCAAGTCGATTCCACTCCCCTTCAGCACTCGACCCTTCCAGGTCGGCAACCTTTGAGGCTGACTAAAAAGGTGTCACTTGTCGACCCTCCAGGGAGACGAGTCGAATGGCGGTGTGTCCTAGGGCCCCCTGCCGATAGTCGATTGCCATCACATTAAATACATGATCAGAGTCATCATTTCTCTAGCCCTGAAAGTCTTTATGACTCATCGGACCTCATCAGCACTATGCACTCTCCGTCACCCTCACATTAAATGCCCGGGTGACTCAACCCCCTCTGCAGCTGACACCTGTAAAGTAAATGCCGACTGAGTCGCCTGCTTGGACTCGGCTAAAATTACTCATCTACCCTTTAGATCTGCTATAAAGGGAAACTTCTGTCTGTTGCCTAGGGTAAGCAATCTCTTGCTAAAAACTAAACTTTTAACTCTCCTTCTTCCCCACTCAAGCTCTGTACTAACTTGATCGTCGGAGGAACCACCGGAGATCCCAACTCCGACCTCTTACATGTTCTTCATGTGCAGGATAGGACTCTCGGCTCAAGAACCAGCAGCTTGAAGAAGATTGAGGACCCTAACCCCCTGTATAATCCACACTTGAACCCCTGTTAGATAACTGACATCAACAGAATTATATTGAATTATTAAGCAAATGTTTGAAACATTTTTATGATGCAACAAAACTTCTCTCCGGCACCATGTTTCCCACTTGCAGTATTTTGTTTGAAGAATTTTCTGAAATTCAATTACTTTTAATGGAGTGGTTAAAAAGTAGTGATGATACAATTGTGTCTATGGCTTTTGCTATGGAGAGAAAGTTCGATAAATATTGGGATATGTGCAATAAGATTTTTGCGGTGGCTACTTTTCTTGATCCAAGATACAAGATGATTGGAATCAAATATTATTTTGACTTGATTTATAGTGTGAATGGTGAAAAGCATACAAATGATATTTTAGTTGTCATTAAGAAGATGCATGGAAAATATGCATCTACTGAAAAAGAGCAATCCAAGAATGTCAAAAATGCTTCAAGTTCTCAAACAAAAGAAGTGGAAAGAGTTGGCGATAAAAGAAAATCTAGATTTGTACAATTTGCTAAAACCATTGATAAGGAGCCTACAAAGACGGATTTAGATTTATGTATGGAGGAGAGTATTATTACCGAATGGGATGATGTCAAAATGGGGTAATTTGATATCTTGAGTTGGTGGAAAGCAAATTTTAGAAAGTATCCTATTCTTGCAAAAGTTGCAAGAGATAGTTTGGATATATCGGCTTCAACCGTGGCATCCGTATTGGCTTTTAGCATCGGAGGGCATGTGATTCATTGTTATAGAAGTTGAATGACAACAAATATGGTGGAGGAATTGATATGTGCATAAGATTGGATTAAAGCGGAGGGAGGAGGTACATATAAAATTTATACAAATTTTATCTATGTTTGGTTAATTGTATATCAAATGATTGTATGTTTTCTCTAATAATTTTTTTTGTAGGTACAAAAGTGCAAACTATTAAGGATGGTATTCTTGATGTCGACAAGATTGCAGATGACGATGACTTGGAGATTACCGAGACGTTTATAAAATCATCCATAGGTATGTCATCTAACTTTATAAGCATATGATTTGAAAAGTTTTATTTTTCACAAGTTTAACATGACAATTGTTCTTTTTATTTTTTTCTAGGTGACATCGTGGAGGTCTACGACTCAGACGATGAGATTTGATATTTCTCTTGTACCAATTAGTCTCATCTTTTGGTTATATTCTACTTTTGAGGAACTTTATATAACACGCAAATGTGTACTGCTTGAATCTTTAGATAACAAATTATGTGGCGTTATTTGTTTGCATCTTGTTTGCTTAGAGAACTACATACTAAAACATGTGGCTTTTGAGTTTGCTGTATGTATATATATGTTACTTGTTGTGGCTTTTAACTTTGGTTAAAAATTTGCAAACTTGAAGTTTTTTGTTTATGATGCAATGTTCCTTTTAAAATGATTTTTTTGAGTGGTCCAGTTTGCAATTCTTCATGGAGTCATAGATCTTGAGCAAGGCTCATTAGCATATTATGTGTATGTTCATTTGGGATGTTCCCATGATTCTAAGAGGTAAAAGTTTAGAACTTGATCTTTAAATTATTTTCAGCACCCCACTTCAATTTGTTTGTCTTGATTAAGAGGATGTTTCCATCGGGAGGAGTGAGATGTTGTCTCAGTGCAACTGCTCTTTTATCTCTTAGGCAAAAACAGTAGAAGGTAAAATTGCCCATTCTTTTTCTTCTAATTTTCTATAGTTTTTGGGTTGTTATTTTTTTGAGAAATAAAATATGGGTTGATGATTAATTTGGGTATTGTGCAGGGATGCAGATATTCTCAAATCAGTAACCAGAGTTAACCAATTGAAGGATTTAGGTAACTAGGAGGGTGTTTGGGGGAGCTTTTTTTGTGGTCAAACTAGCTTTTAAGCTAGCTTTTTCATATCTACCTGTTTGGTAAAATATCAAATAAGTTAACTTATAAGTCTCATTTTGAAAAGCTGGTATACCCCGGCTTTTCAAAAACTAGCTTATAAGCTCACCTAAATAAGCTAGGTTTGACCAAAAAAATTACTATTCTATCCAAACAATTTTCATAGCATTTTTATCATAAAAGCTAAAAGCCACTAAAAGATAGCATAACTTATAAGCTTAAAAAATTAAGCCCTCCCAAACACCCTCTAGGTCTTCTTTGATTTGACTTTTTTGTTATCTGAATTCGATATATGAACTGGTTGAGTTGAAATTATTTGAGAATTTTTGCTTTGTTTAATGACATTTGTTATTTTTAATTAGGAAGCTGATAATCACATTTTTATACCCTCATTATCTATTTTATATCAATAAATATACCACTAATAATATATTTTATCTTAATTTGCAGGTTAATGAAGAATTAATGAATAAAAGCCCAAAAGACTCAAACTCCTTGATTTTCTACCATTTATTGAAGCCCAAATATGAAGACAAAAGAAGGCCCAAGAAAGCTCAAGGATCCATGATAATCACAATTTAATTATAATTTTATACCCTCATTACCTATTTTATATGAATAAATATCCTGCTAATAACTGTTTTTATCTTAATTTGCAGGCTAATAAAGTATTAATGAATAAGAGCCCATATGACTCAAATCCTCTGAATTTCTACCAATTTTTAAAGCCTAAATCTGAAGACAAACGAAGGCCCAAGACACCCAAGGAATCCAAGAAGAATTCGTGCAAAAATATCAAGAAAAAGATAAAATCGGTTGGAAACCAATCGGTCGGCCGACCGATTGGTTTTCAACTGATTCCGAATTAAGGGCTGATTTCAACTCCTTAGTGGCCAAGTTTGATCCAATGGTTCATGTTCACTCCGTTGGGCTATAAATAGGGGTAGAGGGGGAGAGGTTTAAGTGTGAAATATTTTATAAAAACTCCATTTGGAGAGGAGGGTTACTCTTAATTGAGAAGACCTTCCAAAAATTATAACTTTGTTACACAATAAATAAAATTTTTCACCCCTTCAATTTCCTTTCTCTTCTTCCTGTCCAAGGACCAAAAGGAGGATGAGATGAAAATCAGGAGTTGTTGGTTGTTCTTTTATTTCTTTTTCATTTCTTGTTCATTTATATGCTTTGTAGCTTAGATTTACTTTCATGCAATTTACTTTCATGCAATGTCTTTAATTCTTGTAATTAATTTCTAGTATAGATTTTTATTTTCTTTAATTCACCTTGAGGCTAGAACCCTCTAGGGAATTACCCTTTTCTAAGTGTGGAGCTAATATTTATGGGATCCCTAGAGATTGTTTGAAACTAGCTAACAAATTCAACTTATTCCCATAAGATTGAGATAAGCTAAGTGGATCTACTCTAGATTCCTCATATCTTTAATTAATCATCCATGCTTTACCTTCTTTATTTTCCTTTTATCCTTGCTTTTCATTTGTTTATTTTCCTTCAATTTTCTTTCTCCTCTCTTGATTTCCTTTTCTTTTTATTTGCACAAATCACAATCACTCTCCATCTCTCAAACTCATTTTTTTTATTTTTACTTTACCACTTCCATCTTTAAATCCCTCCACACTCACTTTCTTCCTCATTTTTATCACACACATTTTCTAATCTCTCCACTCTCATTTTCTTCCTCGTTTTATTGCGCATAATCCACAACCACTCTCTCTAACCTCTTCACCACCACTTTCACCATGTTTTACTTTTATTTTGAATAACTCCTAATTGTCGCGCACATAATCTAAAAAGAACCAAACTTGGATAACTCCTACTTCACGTTCCTCGTGGGATCGATAACTTTATATACTATAACTTGATCAAGGTTGTATACTTGCAACTTAAAGGTAATCCCGTTTTTACTCCATCAAATTTTTGGCTGTTGTCGGGGAACGGTGTTAAGTAGGAAATTTTTCTAGTTTAGTTCTTTAACTTGTGTGTTTTTCTTTTGTGAAGGAACTTGGAGCTTGAAGATTAAGAGTTGAAGATTTGAGATTGAAGATTTGCCTCCAACGAGGCTTTGGATTGCTTTTGCGTGGGTAACTCTTCTTTCTAGTATTCTCAATTCTACCCTTTAGATAGTTCATCACAACTAGAGACAATTAGGTTAATAAAAAAAAAAGAAAAAATATATAGACATTCTTTCTTGTTGACCATAATAAAATCTATCCTCCACTTGAACTTTGACTACCAAGATAATAAACTCAAATAATTTCCACCTCTCTCACATTGTTTGTTGCTAACCATAATTAAAAAAAAAGATTTTTACTTTGGCATCATTTTTAGTTGCTTTTAATTTCTAGGGTTGCATTTCATATAATAGTAAGAATTCACCAAAGTGATTTGAGCATCTTAATTTGGCACTCACTTGAAAATATTTTTAAGGGCAAAACCCATTAATCAAGATAAGGTGAGGGATTTCATCACTCTTTCCTTAGCCCAAAAATCACTAATTCCTCACTACACATACCCAACCCTCTTAAAACTTATTCGACGTTGGCCCCTAAGGATTCGAGCTCATTAAGGAACAATAATTCCTTAAGTGAACCGGTCCAAGTTTATTTGGATTAATTGTTGTCTAAGATAAGGTTTAGGGGTTGCGTAAAGCGCTCCGTAAGGAACGAGGTACTTAATTGATCTTTGATCTCCCTCTAGTACTATCCTTACCTGGCTAATTACCCGAGTAAACTTTGATCTTTTCACTAAAAGAATTTTTAGTTAGGAGCTGGTCTAGTGAAGTTTAGGCTTAACCCTAGAAGTTAGCGTGATTGAAAAGTGTTTGCATTGATTTGTTTTAGTTAGGTTTTCCTTTTTCTTTTCTCATCATCATCTTTTTTTTTCTTTCTTTTCTTTCCTCTTAAAAAAAAAAGAAAACTAACTTTAGTTATTAAAAAAAATTATAAAAAAAATTTGCTTTGGTGTATGCAAGGTTGGATTAGGGATAATACCAATCGTTTAATCCGTTTTGAACTAATTTTTGAAGAAATGGCTATTCCTAATCAACCTATTCTTCAAGATATTTGTTATCCCACTAGGAATGCAATCCCCTCTTGCATAAAACTCCCCGAGGTCAATGGAGCAAATTTCAAACTTCAACCGCATTTTATTAACATGCTTCCCAAATTCCTAGGAATAGAAACTGAAGACGCATACATTTTCATCTCTGAATTTGAAGAAGTTTGCCTCATGATTAAGATGAGGGACTTAACCGAAAATGCGATCAAACTCCGATTTATTCCATTTGCCCTTAAGGACAAGGCCAAGAAATGGCTGTATAGCTTGCCTATAAATTTCATCTCAACTTGGGATGAATTTGTCATCGTGTTTCTTAAGAAATTCTTCCCTATTCATAAAACGGTCAAGCTTCGAAACAACATTATGAATTTTAAATTGTCCCGAGAGAACCGTTTTGAAAGTATTTTGATAGGTTTAAGGATCTTCTCATCCAATGTCCTCATCATGGTCTTGAAAAATGGCGACTTTGCCAAATCATCTATGAAGGATTGGACTATTCTTTAAAAACTTCCTTAGAGTCAATGTGTCAAGGGAATTTCATGAAGAAAAATGCTGATGAAGCCTGGGACTTTTTAGAGAGTTTATCTGAGAAAACCATGCAGTGGGAACATTGTGATGACCTAGTTTCATTAGTTCCCCAACCCAAAATCCGTGGTCTTTCCTTAGAGACGAACATAGCCTCTGAAGCAAAGATGACTACAATCATGCGTAGGTTAGAAGCTTTAGAAGTCAAAGAACGAGCTCCAGCTCAAATCAATCAAGTTTCTGCCTCAGGTTGTCATAACTGTTTTTCTCCATCTCATGTTTCAGAGGAATGTCCTCTCTTAGGAAATAATCAACCACTAGGTCAAGTAAACACTGCATTCTAGCGTCCGGTGAATGATCCATTTTCTTCAACTTACAATCCAGGTTGGAGAAATCACCCGAACTTTGCATGAAATCAGGGAAACTACTCCGGGCATCAAAATTTCACTCCCTCTTCAAACCAACAAATTCCTAGGGGAAACACAGTTCCTTTCGGTTCTCAAAATTTTCAACAACCAAATCTGCCATACCCAAGTCAGTCTCCTCATCATCAATCTGTAAATCCTACTCCTTCGAACTCTGATCATGATAAACGTCTAAATGTTTTGGAAAAGGGTTTGGAACTATCATTAAGGCTTCTACACATACCACCAACATGTTGACTCAAACATTCAGCACTTTGAATTCCTTCATGCAATCATCCGGACAAATTCTCAACTCTAACACCCAAGCCATAGCTAGGTTAGAGACTCAACTTAGTCAACTAGCTAGTGCCATAAGTGAGAGAGAGAAAGGAAAATTTCCGAGTCAACCTGTGGTCAACCCTAAGGACACAACATCTGGCTCAGCATATGAAGCTCAAGTGAAGGCAATCCATTCACTACGGTCAGGTAAACAGGTTGATAATCAGGTTAGAACGCCTCCAGATGAAACCCTTGAACCAGAACAAATTTTCTCTCCTTCTGATAACTCTATTCAACAATCACGCAATGACCCAGAGCCTGAACCAGAACCTGAGCTTAATTTTGATCGGTTTAAACCAGTTGCTCCCTACCCAGATAGACTCAGGCCTAGAAAACACTCCCCTCAGGAGGAGAAGATCTTAGAAATTTTCAAGCAGGTTAAGGTCAATATTCCTCTCTTAGATATAATTGAAAAAATTTCTTCTTATGTAAAATTTTTGAAGGAATTATGCACTAAGAAGAGAGGAATAAATGTTCCAAAGAAAGTCTTTCTTGCTGCCAATATCACTGATATACTCTCAAAATCCGTACCTTTGAAACATAAAGATCCAGGTTGCCCTACCATATCATGTGTCATTGGTAATAGTTTCATTGATAAGGCACTCTTAGACTTAGGGGCCAGTGTCAATTTGCTCCCATTTTCGGTCTATCAACAACTAGATGTAGGGGAGCTCAAACCAACCAGATGCATCCTATAGTTAGCTGATAGATCTGTCAAGGTCCCTATGGGTGAAATAACGGATGTTCTAATTAAGATTGGGGATTTCATCTTTCCTGTGAATTTTGTAGTTTTGAAAACACAGCATGTTTCCAATCCCAAAGGATAAATACCTGTTATCTTAGGAAGACCATTCTTAGCCACTTCTAATGCTCTCATTAACTGTAGAACTGGTCAAATGAAGCTATCCTTTAAGAATTTGACTGCTGATCTCAATATTTTTAACCCAGGAAACCAACCAGATAATCAATCAATGGAAATAAATTACATTCAGGAAAGCTCGATTGAAGAGATAGAAGAAGAAGAGAATAAATCACACCTTAGTTTTGAGGAAATCTTTTATGAGGAGCTGGAAACCTTAAAAAATCAGATTTAGTTTTTCAAAACGAGAAAACTGTGTTGAATACATGCCTCTTGAATGCAACAGTCGAGGAACTCTTTTCTGATGAGCTTAGATTTTAAAACAACAACCAAAATATCAAATTTTTATTAATAAAAATCTAAGTTCAAAATGCATAACACCAATAATACCTACCTTTATTTGCTGCAAAAATCATTGAAAACCTTGGAATTTTTAGAATTTGAGAACATCATTGATTATATCATCTTGAAATTTTTAAATTTTGGGGTAGATTTTCAGCAATAAGGTAGAATTTAATGTAGAATGTGAGCTTCTCCTATTTCATCTTTTATTCTACATTTTTATTTTTTGTCTCATAATAATAAAAGAACTTATTCTTCTCTCATGTGAGAGTTTCTTATTCTTCTTTGTTCCAAAAAAACTAAAAATAAAAAAAAAAAAAAAAAAAAATAAAAATAAAAAAAAAAAAAAAGAAAAGAAAATATATATATAAATTTTTTAAAAAAAGAGATATATATAGAGAATAAATTTTGGACTCCATCACCCTCATATCAAAGGTAATTGCAGAATTTTTATCATTGTTCGAAGTCGACCGAATAACTGTAAGTGCTTCAATTATAATATACTTTACCTTGTGCTTAATAGAATTTGCATTGAGGACAATGCAAAATTTAGGTGTGGGGTGGGCTTAGTCATTTTTCCTCTTTGTTTAGCCATTTTTCCTCTTTTTCTCACCATTTTTTTATCACTTGCCAACTTAATAGAGTTGATTAATAATTAATCTATTTGATAGATTTTTAATCTTCTAATCTTTAGTTAGTTTCATATCAAGTTTATCTTTTATGATAACTCTAAATAAATTTCTTAGGAATTGATGTTCAAAGTAGCATACTTCACTTAAGTTTTAACTTAAATTTTTAATTAAAGTAATGAAATTTTGCATGCTTAGCTTAGAGTTGAAAATAAATTTTCAAGTTGTCTTGATCCAAATATTTTTCAGAATATATATACATATACACATATATATATTATACTAACTTAACAAAAGAAGAGTGTGAAAAATGGGCACCAAATAAATTTCTCTTAAAATCATTGGTGGTTCTATTTTACTAAGCCTAAGTTGACTGAGTAATTAAGCCCAAGGAGTATTTTTATGCTTAATGACCTAAGCCCAATTGGGTTGGGATTCATTGGCCCAAAACTCGCTAAATGGTTGCTTGAAAGCCGATTAAAAGAACAAAACAACCAAGGAATAAAGAGTTAAAAAGCATACTAACCATATTTTTATATATAGTTATATTTGTATATGTTCTTGAAGAATTAAATGGATTAAAAGACTTGAAGTTTGTTTAAAACAAAGAGTTAGCATGTTCTTTTCAAGACTTTTAAATTAAAATTTTGAGTTAAACTTGGTTTTGTATAACTATAATGGAAGGATTTTCTTAAGAAAATTACATTGGAGTTATGATAAAAACGTTTTCTTGAGTATTAACCAACTTCAATTGGAATGTTTGAATATATCAAATGAATTAATTATTTCATTAACTTCTTTAAATTGGCAAGTTGACTGAATTTTGTGGGTATATTCACTGCAAACCCTCACGAGACTACAACTCGTTCACTGGGATAACTCAGGGGTTTAAAGGCTTGTTGTATGCGCTAAATGCAACCGCGATTCCTGCGAAAGTGAATTAGGAATTTTATTTCGTTTTCTTTCTTTGCTAGAGGACTAGCAAAAGTTTAGGTGTGGGGGTATTTAATAATCACAATTTAATTATAATTTTATACCCTCATTACCTATTTTATATAAATAAATATCCTGCTAATAATTATTTTTATCTTAATTTGCAGGCTAATGGATTATTAATGAATAAGAGCCCATATGACTCAAATCCACTGAATTTCTACCAATTTTTAAAGCCCAAATCTGAAGACAAATGAAGGCCCAAGACACCCAAGGAATCTAAGAAGAATTCGTGCAAAAATATTAAGAAAAAGATAAAATCGGTTGGAAACCAATCGGTCGACCGACCGATTGGCCAATCGGTTGGCCGACCGATTGGTTTTCAACTGATTCCGAATTAAGGGCTGATTTCAACTCCTTAGTGGCCAAGTTTGATCCAATGGTTCATGTTCATTCCGTTGGGCTATAAATAGGGGTAGAGGGGGAGAGGTTTGAGTGTGAAATATTTTATAAAACTCTATTTGGAGAGAAGGGTTACTCTTAATTGAGAAGACCTTCCAAAAATTATAACTTTGTTACACAATAAATAAAATTTTTCACCCCTTCAATTTCCTTTCTCTTCTTCTTGTCCAAGGACCAAAAGGAGGATGAGATGAAGATCAGGAGTTGTTGGTTTTTCTTTTATTTCTTTTTCGTTTCTTGTTCATTTATATGCTTTGTAGCTTAGATTTACTTTCATGCAATTTACTTTCATGCAATTTACTTTCATGCAATGTCTTTAATTCTTGTAATTACTTTCTAGTATAGATTTTTATTTTCTTTAATTCACCTTGAGGCTAGAACCCTCTAGGGAATTACCCTTTTCTAAGTGTGGAGCTAATATTTATGAGATCCCTAGAGATTGTTTGATACTAGCTAACAAATTTAACTTATTCCCATAAGATTGAGATAAGCTAAGTGGATCTACTCTAGATTCCTCATATCTTTAATTAATCATCCATGCTTTACCTTCTTTATTTTCCTTTTATCCTTGCTTTTCATTTGTTTATTTTCCTTCAATTTTCTTTCTCCTCTCTTGATTTCTTTTTCTTTTTATTTGCACAAATCACAATCACTCTCCATCTCTCAAACTCATTTTTTTTATTTTTACTTTACCACTTCCATCTTTAAATCCCTCCACACTACTTTCTTCCTCATTTTTATCACACACATTTTCTAATCTCTCCACTCTCATTTTCTTCCTCGTTTTATTGCGCATAATCCACAACCACTCTCTCTAACCTCTTCACCACCACATTCACCATGTTTTACTTTTATTTTGAATAACTCCTAATTGTCGCGCACATAATCTAAAAAGAACCAAACTTGGATAACTCCTACTTCACGTTCCTCGTGGGATCGATAACTTTATATACTATAGCTTGATCAAGGTTGCATACTTGCAACTTATAGGTAATCCCGTTTTTACCCCATCAATCCATGAAGAAATCGGGTTAAGAAATCACAAAAAATTAAATCTACGCAAGCCAATCGGTCGGCCAACCGATTGGTCAACCTATTGGTCAACCGATTGATCAGAAACGGAATTGGTTTTATGGCTGATATTAAATCCTTGATCTCCAAGTTTCATCCAAGGGTTCTCATTCATTGTTGTAGGCTATAAATAGGGATAGATAGTGAGGGGTTTGAGTTTGAAAAATTTTATAAAAACTCCATTTGGAGAGGAGGGTTACTCTTAATTGAGAAGACCTTCCAAAATTGTAACTTAGTTGCCGTTAATATAAGAATTTTTTCACCTTTTCATATTTTTCTTTTCTTCTCTTTATTTAATCATGAAGATGAAGATAATATGGAGATGAAGATGAAGATTTGCCTTTATTAAGAGGCTAGAACCCTCTTGGAATGTAAGTTTTTCTTTTATCTTTTATTTTCTTGTAATATATTTTTATTTTAGATATTCAAGAGGCTAGAACCCTCTTGTTTTAGATTTATTGCTTTGTAGAGTAGATTTACTTTCATGTCTTTATTTTCATACATTTATTTTGTAGTATAGATTTATTTTCTTGCATTATTTTCAAGAGGCTAGAACCCTCTTTGTAATTAGTTTTATTTTTATTTTCTCACAAAGAGGCTAGAACCCTCTTTGGAGATAGTCTTTATTTTTATTTTCATTTTCTTTCTCTCTCAAAGAGGCTAGAATCCTCTTTGGTGTTAGTTTTATTTTCATTCTCTTCCTTTTATTTTTTCTTTGTTTTATTGTCTAAGATGTGGAACTAATTCTTGTAGGAATTCAATTGTATGAAACTAGTTTGATCTTTTTATAATTTGTGAATTATTCTCTTGTGCTTAAATTGATCATGTTTAGGATTATCAACTAGAGAACTAATTGGTAGATAACTAATTTGATAATCTATGTTTTTCTTGATTGGTTTGATAGGTTATGCTTATGAATTCTAGAATTACTATCTAGTAGCTGTTATTTTCATGAGTATTAATTTTACTTGGATGATAATTTGATCGGTTATGCTTTACTTAAGTCGTTTGATAGTCTATGTTTAATAAATCTAAAGTAAAATATGATAAAAAGGAGAATGGTTCATAATTTATAAGTGAAATTGGCTAGTGAATTCAATTCTAGATTCCTCACATCTCTAATTGAATCCTCCATCTTTACTTTCTTGATTTTCCTCTTTATATATATATATATATATATATATATATATATATATATATATATATATATATATATATATATATATATATATATATATATATATATATATATATATATATATATATATATATATATATATATATATATATATATATATATATATATATATATATATATATATATATATATATATAACTTTACAAAATAAGAGTCTGAAAAATAGGCACCAATAAAAATTCTCTTAAAATTCAAGGTGGTTCTATCTTACTAAGCCTAAGTTGACCGAGTAATTAAGCCCAAGGAGTATTTCCATGCTTAATGACCTAAACCCAATGGGTTGGGATTCATTGACCCAAAACTCATTAAATGGTCACTTAGAAAGCCGATGAAGTAGAACAAAATCACCAAGGAATAATGAGTGTAAAAAAATACTAACAATATTTTTATATATATAGTTATATTTGTATATATGTTCTTAAAAATAAATTGATTAAGAGACTTGAAAATTATTTAAAACAAAGAGTTAGCATGTTCTTTTAAAACTTTTAAATTAAATTTCTAAGTTAGACTTGGTTTTGTATAACTATAATGAAAAGATTTTCTAGGAGATTTACTTTGGAGTTATACATAAAAACATTTTCTTGAGTAAAACTAGCTTCAATTAGAATGTTTAAATATATTAAGTGAATTAATTATTCATAGACTTCTTTAAATAGGCAAGTTGACCGAATTTTATTGGTATATTCACTACAAACCCTCACGAGACTACAACTCGTCCACTAGGGTAACCTAGAGGTTTAAAGGCTTGTTGTATGCGCTAAATACAACCGCGATTCCTGCGAAAGTGAGTTAGAATTTTTCTTTCTTTCCTTTTCAATTTCTTTCTTTATTAGAGGACTAGCAAAAGTTTAGGTGTGAGGGTATTTAATAATCATATTTTTATAATATTTTTATACCCTCATTATTTATTTTATATCAATAAATATACCACTAATGATATGTTTTATCTTAATTTGCAAGTTAATAAAGAATTAATGAATAAAAGCCCAAAAGACTCAAACTCCCTGATTTTCTACCATTTATTGAAGCCTAAATATGAAGACAAAAGAAGGCCCAAGAATTCTCAAAGATCTATAAAGAAATCGGGTCAAGAAATCACAAAAAAATCAAATCTGCGCAAACCAATCGGTCGGCCAACCGATTGGTCAACCGATTGATCTGAAACAGAATTGGTTTTATGGCTGATATTAAATCCTTGATCTCCAAGTTTCATCCAAGAGTTCTCATTCATTGCTATAGGCTATAAATAGGGGTAGATAGTGAGGGGTTTTAATATAAAAGTTTTTATAAAAACTCTATTTGGAGAGGATGGTTACTCTTAATTGAGAAAACCTTTTAAAATTATAACTTTATTGCAATTAATAAAAGAATTTTTTACCTCTTCATATTTTTCTTTTCTTCTCTTTATTTAATCATGAAGATGAAGATGAAGATCAAGATGAAGATTTACCTTCATCAAGATGCTAGAACCCTCTTGGAATGTAAGTTTTCTCTTTTCTTTTATTTTCTTATAATATTTTCTTTTTCATTCTAGATATTCAAGAGGTTAGAACCCTCTTGTTTTAGATTATTGCTTTGTAAAGTAGATTTAATTTTATGTCTTTATTTTCTTGCATTACTTTCTTGCATTTATTTTGTAGTATAGATTTATTTTCTTGCATTATTTTAAGAGGCTAGAACCCTCTTTGTAATTAGTTTTATTTTTATTTTCTCACAAAGAGGCTAGAACCCTCTTTGGAGATAGTTTTATTTTTATTTTCATTTTCTTTCTCTCTCAAAGAGGCTAGAACTCTCTTTGGTATTAGTTTTATTTTCATTCTCTTCCTTTTTTATTTTCATTCTCTTCCTTTTATTTCTTTCTTTGTTTTTATTTTCTAAGATGTGGAACTAATTCTTGTAGGAATTCTAGAACTGTATGAAACTAATTTGATCTCTTTTATAATTTGTGAATTATTCTCTTGTGCTTAAATTGATCATGTTTAGGATAATCAACTAGAGAACAAATTGGTTGAAGAAAAATTTGATAATATATGTTTATCTTGATTGGTTTGATAGGTTATACTTATGAATTCTAGAATTACTATCTAGTTGTTGTTCTTTTCATGAGTATTAATTTTACTTGGATGATAATTTGATAGATTATGCTTTCCTTAAGTGGTTTGATAGTCTATGCTTAATAAATCTAAAGTAAAGCTGTGATAAAAGGAGAATGGTTCATAATTTATAAGTGAAATTGGCTAGTGGATTCAATTCTATATTCCTCATATCTCTAATTGAATCCTCCATCTTTACTTTCTTGATTTTCCTCTTTATTCTTGATTTCATTTATTTATTTCTTGAATTTTTTCTTCTATTCTTTCTCCCCTCTCAATTTAGTTTTGTTTTTATTTACACATAATCACAGCCACACTCTCTTTTCTCTCCACAACCACATTTATCACTCCTAATTGTCACACACACACAACTTGTGAACCGATTTTGATTAATTCTCACAACACCTTACTCGTGGGATCGATAACTTTTTATACTATAACTTGATAGTTGTGCACTTGCAACTTAGGTTTTATTTAATACCTATCAGAAGCAAAAGTAGTTTATTAAAATTAATATTATACAATGATCATTAGCCATAAAAATCCATTCTTTTAGTACAATGCCTAGGTTTTCATGATATTTCTGATGTATTCCATCTAATCATTTGGGTGGCAATTATTTGCCTGTGCGCGTTAAGAGTATTGAATTATTTTTTTGTATCTTTTTATTTATTTATGTATTTTTACTATGATAGATATGAGTATTGCATTCATTTGTATGGATGTCATTTGCAGCGGTTCTATTAGATACTGCTTGCAACGTTTTATCTCTGGTTGTTACTATATCAGGACGAGTTGGGTCAGAGACACCAATAAAATGTGAACACAGTGGCTTACGTGGTGTAATAGTTGAGGAAACGGTATATTCACTTCTTTCACTCAAGCACTTTGGTTTGTTTTATTATCCAATAGTCATTAATCCATTTCCTGTTAATCCGTCAGATTCATTCACTAGAGGGTGTATTCATGGGCTGATTCAGGCTTCATCTGATCTTCAACAGTTGTGTTGACCAATGCTATCTTCAGTAAGTATTTTAATTGTTATATTTATGCTTGTGTCAATTCAATTATCTCCTTAGGTTAGATGTTGCCATTTAAAGTTATTTTGTTGCGAAACATTGTAATCATATGTATTTTTTATCGTATCCAACTATTCAAATCATATCCGTTTCATGTCCGTCATCATATCCGATCCGCTTCTATAATATCTGAACCGTATCCGTTTCCGTTTAGTACGGATATGGTTATGATTTTTTTTTACCGAAAAAAAACCGTATCTGTATCCGTTTTTAGAAAGTGGATACGGATATGATAAGTGCCCTATCTGAATAGTATCCGCTCCATTTCCACGCCTGGGCTCCATCATCATCAGCAGTATAATGGGCATTCTTTATTGTTTCCCTCCCATTCGTCACTGTCTAGTCTTCAAAACTCGTGCCGAGAGAGCCGGAACAGGATTTTCAGAAAAAAAAAAAATTAAAACAAAATAAAATGAGAAGTGAGCTCGTACAAGAAGCTTTGCTACCGTCTCTAACTCAGACCCCTCTCCCTTCCTCCATCTCAGTCTAGAAACCATGGCGGTCTCCTTGGAGAGATTCTCTATACGGTAACTAAGCATCCCTCAACTCCCATTACTATCTTTCTGTTTTCATTCTCTATACGGTAACTAAGCATCCCTCAACTCCCATTACTCAGCCAAAACGAGGAGCGTCGACATTGCCAAATGCTGGCCATTCAGTGAGGATGATAGTCTGAAATCTCTACCACCAATATCAGTCCCTAAATTCCATTGGTGGGCCGATGAACTCGAGGCTCGAACACGTAAGAAACAAAGAGCCCCAAACAAGAGGTCCATCGTGGAGCTTTTCAATGCGTCGCCTGAAATCGAGGCTGATGAAGAAGATGAATGGAATGTAGACACATGTCTAAGAGAAAGTGTATGTTCCCAGCTACTTTTCTCCTTCACTATTTCTATATAGCATAAATTGCTGATAGCTCTCCTCATGTATACCATCGGTAGCATTTAGTTATCGCCCTCCAATTTGTTGGAGCGGAGGGGGTTATATGCAATTTATCTTTCTAAAAAACGCTAACCCTACAGAGTGATAAGCGCTACTTAATGCATAACTGAGGGCTTACCTGCCATTTAAACTTCTATAATAGTCTGTTTTTATTTCAAGTTCACTTACTTATGAGGACTTGTAAGGTCTAATTGCTAAGACAGATAGTAGGCAAATATACACTAGAAGTTCTAGGCCTGTGATTTTGAACTTCGAGGTTATTACCTGTAGTTTTATGTAGTGAATAGAACAAACACGAGGCTCCAAATGGGGATAATGGATGGTGGATCGCTGATTTGAGCCATGTGTGGTGTTATTACATTTTTGGATTGATATTGTGTCGTTGGATGGAAACGTCAGCACTTAGTTGGTACTATCAACATAAATTCATTATTATTTTCTATAGTATTTGATAATGAAGAAGGGGTGAGTCAAGTCCTGGTCCTTCCACTAGTACATCTAAACTCTAAAAATTGTGGTGAAGATTGAGGGTTGGAATTATTTATTAACTTAACCAAGATTAGTTAAATATTTATGAAAAAGTAATCATTACAATAGAATATTCCAGGTTATTTCCCGGAATTTAAGGTGGAGGGCACAATTGAGAGATGACTACAATTTGAGTAAAATAACAATTACAATAATTTGAGGGCTATTTAAAACTGTGACTTGGGGCCGTGAACTGAAAACTGCCTTTGTTTTCTTTTAGGGGTCCTGTTCATCATATCTATGCAGTACATGAACAAGTATGAAAGCAGTAGTCTTTCTTTAGCCGACGAATCGCCTTGATGATTTTTAAAATTTTGTAGCTTGGACAAATATAGTTAGTCCAATAAATGTAGAATGACCTTGGGTTCTTCTAATAATGACAATTTTTTGGATGATTATATGTTTTATGCATTTCTAAGGATAAATGAATATGTCATGCTAACAAATGAAAAATTTGTAGTTGACATTAAATATAGTATTGTAGCTTTGAAATGTAAATTTGTGCCAATATTTATATATCCATATAAATGATAATATATATTGCAAAACTTTCTCAAACTTTATTTTATTCTAATTTAACAATTACTTTCAAAGTTCATGTTAAATTCACAATTTATTCAAGGGTAAATTACACTAAACCCCAAGAACATTCAGCATTTTGTAGTAAACCCCCCAATAACTTTCAAAATCACTCAAAACCCCCAATAACTTTTGCAAAGAACTCCCCCAATATCTTTTGGGTAAATTACACTAAATCCTCAATAACTTTTAAATGCCATTTTATGTTGTTTTTTGGCTCGAATTTATGGGCGTTATCTGCAAGATGCGGAAACTTATTGGGGTTTTTGTGCAATTCAAAAGTTATTAGGGGTTTAATTGTGATTTTGAAAGCTTTTGGGGCTTTTCTGCAAAAAGCTGAAACTTCTTGGGGGATATAGTGCAATTTACTTCTAATTTTAATTTTTTTACAAGCTAAACATGTCGATTTGACTAGGTTTTACATTGGTTGTCAGCTACCTAGACACAAACGTCCTCCTTTTTTCTCATGGGACTAGACTTAGAAAGATGGAAAGAAACTCTGGAATCTAAAGAATTTTAGATTAGTAGAAACAACACAATACACTGAATGTAATTTTAGTAAAACCATTAAGAGGAATGAGTGTATGGTACATATTAATGGTCAAGAAATACCTAAGAGTAATCAATTTCGTTATGTAGGATTAATCATTCATCAAAATGGTAAGATTTGGGTTTATGTAGTTCATTGAATCAAATAGGATGATAAAATGGGATTTAATAGGATGATAGAATGGGATTTTTTTGAGTCTTGCGTGATCATAGAATACCTATAAAATTGATAGAAAAAAAATCAACATGATGATAGCCACAAGACCAACAATGGTTTAGATATTAGAATGGTGCCAATCGAGAAACAACACGTGTAAAAAATGAGTAATATAAATGAGAATTTTGCGAAAGATTTGTGGGTACACAATAAGAGATAAGATAAGAAATGAGTATATCCATATGAGTATATTCATAAGACATAGTTGTTGCTCCTAATAATGATAAAACGAGAAGAAATTACGCTAGTGTGGGTTTCAGGGGGGAGATGAAGGGATTTTTTTTAAGGGAGAGAGCTGGATCTCAAGTAGAATTCGTTTGGGATGGAATTTTGTCGGGGTATTTTAGTCAAATCAAACCATATTTTAAATAGAGGGGAAGAGTTAGATGTAAGCCCGAGAGATGGCCTGGACCAGAAATTTCATGGTGGGGGCAGAGACTTGTGTCAAGGAATAGTTTTACGCACCATCCCTCTTACACACAAAAAATTAACTATGTCATCTTTGTGATGCAGTTGCATGCATAAATCTATCGATGAGTGTGTGCAAGTTGGTGTATCCCAAAATAAAAAACCACCATGCACAAAAAAAGAAACTATTTTGTGCTTTACCTTGCAGGATTGTTTCTTTGGTTTTTGGAGATTCTGTTCATTTATGTGCACTCACATTTCTAATGAAAATTTACACCTGCACTATATAATGTAAGCTTTTAACAGTACGCAAGTAAAGCTTAAATTGGTATATCATGTTCACTTTATTTATGAGCAAACAAAAATAAAACTTTCTCCTTTTCTATAAGACTCTCCACTTCTAAAATCTCCAACTTGGATATCTGACTGTGATTTACAAAAAAGTGTAAATAAATATGTGCTTCCTCGCTGGATCTCCATGCATATCTATTATCTGCAGCAACATGCGTACGCATCGTTCACAAAGTCCAATGTCGTCAATTACAAAGGAGCATTTGATATATTTTCTCTCTTTTTTTTCTGCTGTATACAAACTTAACTGTTTAAACATGCATCTCATGTGCAAAAACAAGTTGAATATGGTGTTATTCATCCAAGTATCTTGTGGTGCTTCTTGTTTTGTACAGGGTAAAAGGCAAAAGCCTTTTAATTTGCTTAAATACTCAGTATGCAAAAACCAGTTTGAAAAGACTCTAATGGATCCTGGTAATCATCCAAACCAGAAGTTTCCAGTAGTGAATAATTCTACACAGAACTACAATTACAAAGGTACCCAGAGATTGAATTCGATCCCTATGCAGCAGGAGATAAGAAAGTCTTTTCCTACCAATAGAATTCTCAAGAATCAAACAAGAACCACATCAGCCAAGCATACAACTGCAACTGGTGAGATGCAGGGTGAGAAGTTATCCAAGCTTGTCACCTTTTCTAATAAGGATGACATAGTTGAGGCAAAACACGAGAAATACTCTTCCTTTGTATCAAAAAATGGCTTGCCTTTGTCTGAAGAAACAAATGATTCAAGACAAGGAGATAAAATTTCCTACGCTGTTGAGGGAGATTTGATGGAGAATGAAAAGGACAAGGATGTTATCACCAATTTAGCAGAAGAGAAACATGTGAGGGGCTCTTGCAACCATTCTGACTCAGAGGAGGTCTTTTTCAATGAAACTTCAAGCCACAACTTTAGGGATTTTACTGGTTCAGACTCAGGCAGGGAACAGACTCTGAATTCTAATAATGAAGAAGGTTCAACTTCTGTTGGTGGAAATACAGAACAATGCACCGTAACAACATCAGTTGGTCAAAGTTCTATTTTTCCAACTGAAAATGGTATTTCAGAATCTTATCCAACATTGTCATGGGCCACAACGAGTGTTCCTTTGCAATCTTGCTTAGTGATGAGTAGGAAAGCAAATGAAGGAGGATCTGATTTTTCATCTCAGAGCAATATTAGTTTTGTCAGTCACATCCTGAAGACTCAAGCTAACAGACAGATGACACCTGGATTAAATTTTACAGAATCCCCAACTATCCAAATAAGGGAAATGCAGCGAAATAAGCAAATGAAGGATCAATTAAACTGTGTACATTGCTATTCCGATCCAGAAAATTTTGGTGACAGATCAACGGGTTTCAATCAAAATCATAACTGTAGTGTGATGGAAAGGGTTCCATCTGAGGGTGTTCAGCTTTCTATCGGACCAACTATACATTTGATGGGAAAAGATGTAATAATCGGTGAAAATAGTAATGAATACCAACAGGTCCAGCAGAAACCAATTGCACCTTCGGTGTTTGGAACATCAGAAAGAAGTCTTTTGTTCCAGCAGAACCACATTCCCTTTATTTTTCTTCAATGCAATTTAGATCTGTTGGCATAGCAAGTAACGGCATTTCCACAAGTATTGGAGACCTTGGTCTCATATTGCAGACAGAATCACATTCGCAGGATGTTCACGGGCCTACATCACTAAATTTTACCAACTGCAGACAGAATCAAAGCCTCTGTAATGATAGATCAACAACTTACCCTGTCTCATTTCCAACTCATAATCATGGAAACTTTACCAGGCCATTTTCTGTTAGCTCACCATGCTATCAGTGGCCAGTAAACCTAAAAGATCAGAGGAACCAAAAGACTAATTCTCTGTGTTCTGATCCATTTGTTAGACAAGATCCTTATGCTTGGTCTCCATATCCCTCATCAATGTTTTCTTTTCCTATTTGCAACACAAATGATATTGGCTCATCTAATCCGACTTCGGTAGCTCAACCTTCGCGTATACCAGCCTCTCCAACAAGCAGATCTACTTCCGTTGTCAGTGGAAATATGATAAAGAACAATACATATTTTGGAGGTGTATACGATGCTAATTTGTCCAGAAAAAGGCCTGCTGGTAAAAGTGGCGGATTTTCAAGACCAAAGAAAAAGTCCAATTTAACAGAAAATTCAGACTCATGCCCTCCATTTAACCTGCTTGGTTATGGGTACCAAAGAACGAGCATGAACTTTCAAGTAATTGATAAAAACAAGGATGCAAATAATGAATTTAGAACATCCTCTGGTCCTTTGAAGGATGGGGATGGGTTGTCAAAAGTTGTCATATTGAGAGCAGGAGCAAAGCATATACTGAAACTCTGTCAAGATTTTGGCACAGATAGTGGCAGGTCACTACATTCAATAGTACCTTTTGAAATTGGCACCGTTTTGGTACAAATCCAATTTCTCTGGAGAAAACAACAAAAATTTACAGTTTTTAGTGCCAGTTCACAGCATTGTGTTCAAAAGCATTGGTTCTTTTTTCTTTTTTCTTTTTTCTTTTTTTTTTTCTCTTTTTTTTTTTTGGTATGTGTTGAAAGGGAATTATAAGTGGCTCAAGCTTAGGGTTCATAGGGTTCAAACTTTGTAAACTCATGCATGTATATTATTGTATCATGTTAGTTTCCCATTTCTGGGGAGTTTTAAACTTGTGTTGTGATGATGCAAAAGTTCTAGCACTTTCAAGCTGTGTTAATCAGGTAACCCACAGTTTTCTTTGCCTTTCCTGTAAGGGAAGTTTTTTTGTGAAGCGAGGAACTTATCAGCTTGTAAAGTAATATGTTATTTATTATGTTAGCATTCTCACAATATAAACACTTCTTTTATATCTTTCTTGTTATTTTTTCGTTATTACATTCTGACAGATGATTCTAGTTGATTCTCTAGCATCCCTATATTTTCTTGATTCACTTGATATGAGATATTCTAAACTTGCAGTGATCAAGAAAATTGATGTATGGTCCCAAGTGATGAACTGTGTTGTGGTTACTGCAAGAGAAAGGGAGCGAAGATGCTTCAAGCAATTATTTTGTTTAAGTTCTTTCAGATACTGATGTTCTTAAAAACATATCAAAAAGAGATGGTGGCGATCAAGCGGCGATTGGCGATCCCCTCCCCAAGAAGACAGGTAAGATTCATTAATGGTGAGCTCTCCATTCAAAAACCTACCTCTCTCGTTCACCAGCCGCTGCTGCCACGTGGTAAGGAACCATCTCCTCACCAACAGCGCCATTCCAACGCCTCTAATCCAAACCCTTCTGAATTCTTTTCCAAAAAAAACCCTAACTTCACACCCGCCACCCCCAAACCATTCTCAAGCTTCGTTGACCTCTTCAAGAAACCCTCCACCACAGAGACTATCCCCTCCGCCACCCCCAAACCCTTCTCATCCTTCGCCGACCTTTTCAAGCAGCCCGCCATCCCGGAGAGAGAGAAAGGTATTCACTAGTAGAAAATCGGCTTTTGGCGACGGGGCATTGGTGACGAATTCCAAATCCGTCACCATTGTATGCATTGGCGGCGGATTACGGTCCGTCACCAATAACCCGTCGCCAATGAACATTGGCGACGGATGGCTACCACTTCGCTAATGCCCGTCGCCAATGTTTTGTGGCGACGGATCGCTAACCATTGGCGGCGGTGTTGCCCGTCGTCAATGTCCATTGACGGCGGGTATAGTGCGTCGTCAATGAACATTGGCGACGGATGGCTACCACTCGCTAATGCCCGTCGCCAATGTTTTTGGCGGCAAGTCGCGTCGTCGCCAATTCATTATTAGCGACGGGTAACCATTGGCGGCGGTTGTTACCGTTGCCATTGACCATTGATGGCGGGTATCGTTTAGTCACCAATGAACATTGGTGACGGATGGCTACCGTCACCAATTCCGTCGCCAATGTTTTGTGGCGACGGATCGCTAACCATTGGCAACGGTGTTACCCGTCACCATTGATGAGGGGTATCGTTACGTGCCAATGAACATTGGTGAAGAATGGCTACCGTCGCCAATGTTCTTTGGTGAAGGGTCTACAACCGTCTCCAATTCTTATTAGTGACGGTTACCCGTCGCCAATGAGTGGCCCCCACATAAAAATATGCGTTTTCAATATTAGTCCCTCAAATATTCAATAATTCAAAATTAGTCCCCCAAAGCATGGAAATTGCTATCACATCCCTCAAATCACCATATTATTGTTTACAATCGGGTTCCTCTGTATTAGTTAACTCCTATTTAATTGGTGAGAGGCCTAATTTGTTTTAATCTAACAATTTATTATCTAGGTAAAGGATTGCTTGATTTTTAGATATTAGGCTTCATTGAATTTGACATTGGATAGATATGAATAATTTATTATATTTATCCATGATAAAAATATGGACAAATAGTTAAATGGATTCTCTTGGATTTGAATAAATTGTGAACAATATATATTTTTTGATTTAATATTTAAAAAGATCTCGGTTTATCTTCTATTAAAACTTTGAGAGAGATGTTTTAGTTATATGTGTTATTAACATGTGATCATATTGTTCTTACTAATGATATTCGAAATTATCATAATCCTTTTCAATTAATTATGAATTTTATATTAATATTAAAATGCAAAAATAGAATATTCGATGACCTCCACTACTCGGTTTCAATTCTGAATGAACTTGAGCTTGCAAGCATCAATAATGAACTTGAAATGAGCTAAATGAAATTCAATCACTAATGAAATGGATGAAAATGGTTTGGAAAAAGTTGTCTTGGAGTTTTTATAAGATTGATAGGAGAAAGTGTCGTTGGAGAAAAAAAGTTTTAATGGATTTGATTTTTCATGGTATAACGGGTCAACCGGTCTAAACGGGTTGGATTTTAATATTTAAAAGATATGTCATTTTTAGTTATATGTGTTATTAACATGTAACCATAAATTGTTTTACCAATGATATACGGAACTTATAATAGTCCTTTTCAATTAATTAGGAATTCTATGTTAATTCTTTATGCTAGCAGATTCGATGACCTCCACTACTCTCGGTTTCAATTCTGAATGAACTTGAGTCTACTATATTCATTAATGAAGTTGAGAGGAGCTAAATGAGATTTAATTACTAAAGAAATGTATGGTAATAGTTTGGATAAAATTCTCTTGGAGTTTATAAGGTTGAGAGGAAAAAGAGCTATCGAAATTGAGTTAGAGTGTAGATGAGATCCGTTGGAGAAAAAAAGAGTTTTTAATAGATTTGGTTTTTCATGTTTTAATAGGGCAACCAGGTCTAAACGGGTTGCATTTTTAATGGACCAATTTTAAAAATTGAGATAGATTGAATATTCCTTTAAATCTAACTGCTGTTAATTAGGGGGAACTGATTGTAAACAATGTGATGATTTGAGGGACCAATTTGGAAATATTGAAGATTTGAGAGACTAATATTGAAAAAACCCAAAAATTAACGCTAAACTCAAGGATATAAAAGGAAAATTGGTAATAATAGTTAGATTTGAAGGAATCTAGTCGGTGTTAATTAGGGGGACCTGATTTTAATCAATGTGATGATTTGAAGGCTGTAATTACAATTTCCATGATTTAGAGGACTAATTTGCAAATGTAAAAAATGTGAGAGACTAAAATGAAAATAACCCAAAATAATTTTGGAAAACCCTAGCCGCCAGTTTCTCTTTTCTCTCTCTCTCTCTCTCTCTCTCTCTCTCTCTCTCTCCATCTAGATCTAAACCCAGCTCTCTCTCCTCTCTCTCTCTCTCTCTCTCTCTCTCTCTCTCTCTCTCTCTCTCTCTCTCTCTCTCTCTCTCTCTCTCTCTCTCTCTCTCTCTCTCTCTCTCTCTCTCTCTCTCTCTCTCTCTCTCTCTCTCTCTCTCTCTCTCTCTCTCTCTCTCTCTCTCTCTCTCTCTCTCTCTCTCTCTCTCTCTCTCTCTCTCTCTCTCTCTCTCTCTCTCTCTCTCTCTCTCTCTCTCTCTCTCTCTCTCTCTCTCTCTCTCTCTCTCTCTCTCTCTCTCTCTCTCTCTCTCTCTCTCTCTCTCTCTCTCTCTCTCTCTCTCTCTCTCTCTCTCTCTCTCTCTCTCTCTCTCTCTCTCTCTCTCTCTCTCTCTCTCTCTCTCTCCATCTAGATCTCCTCTCTCTCTCTCTCTCTCTCTCTCTCTCTCTCTCTCTCTCTCTCTCTCTCTCTCTCTCTCTCTCTCTCTCTCTCTCTCTCTCTCTCTCTCTCTCTCTCTCTCTCTCTCTCTCTCTCTCTCTCTCTCTCTCCATCTAGATCTAAACCCGGCTCTCTCTCCTCTCTCTCTCTCTCTCTCTCTCTCTCTCTCTCCATCTAGATCTAAACCCGGCTCTCTCTCCTCTCTCTCTCTCTCTCTCTCTCTCTCCATCTAGATCTAAACCCGGCTCTCTCTCCTCTCTCTCTCTCTCTCTCTCCATCTAGATCTAAACCCGGCTCTCTCTCCTCTCTCTCTCTCTCTCTCTCCATCTAGATCTAAACCCGGCTCTCTCTCCTCTCTCTCTCTCTCCATCTAGATCTAAACCCGGCTCTCTCTCCTCTCTCTCTCTCTCTCTCTCTCTCTCTCTCTCTCTCTCTCTCTCCATCTAGATCTAAACCCGGCTCTCTCTCCTCTCTCTCTCTCTCTCTCTCTCTCCATCTAGATCTAAACCCGGCTCTCTCTCCTCTCTCTCTCTCTCTCTCCATCTAGATCTAAACCCGGCTCTCTCTCCTCTCTCTCTCTCTCTCTCTCTCTCTCCATCTAGATCTAAACCCGGCTCTCTCTCCTCTCTCTCTCTCCATCTAGATCTAAACCCGGCTCTCTCTCCTCTCTTTCTCTCTCTCTCTCTCTCTCTCTCTCTCTCCATCTAGATCTAAACCCGGCTCTCTCTCCTCTCTCTCTCTCTCTCTCTCTCTCTCTCTCTCTCTCTCTCTCTCTCCATCTAGATCTAAACCCAAATAATTATTTTTATTAATTTTAGACATAAAACCCTAATACCCTAAAATATGTGAATTAATCAAACATTTATATTTTTAAAAAATTATTAGTGTGATATATAACACAATAATGTGTTATATATTGATTTTAGGTGAATAAAAAGTTAACGTTAGTAGTAGATTCCGTCCAATAATTACTACCAATTATTTAGACTTATAATATAAATGGGCGATTCCACTTTGGGTATGATATTTATTTTTATACGAAAAGGATCGCCTAATTTATATTATAAGTAGAAAAATTGGAATGTAACTATTATAAGGTCTTTGCCAAAATTTTCTAGAAATGAAAATACGAAAGTATTCAAAGTTAGATGTAAGCACTACTATATTCTTAATGGGATAGAAGCCTTCCTATGACAGTAGAGAATGTTGGTTCAAATCATGATTACTCATCATAGAGTGTTAGCTTTTATTTCAAGCGACAATGAACATTATAGAAGAGTAATTTCATCCGCTTGATTATTTGTTCAAATCAACTAAAATAAAGACTATTAAACTTAAGATGATTTATGAGATATACAATTAATTAATAAGTGTACATATTATACGATGAGAGAAGTTCCCGATAAGTCGTGGATTGATATTCCTATATTGAAAAGAAAAGTAAAAGGTGATACTCGATATCGAGGCGGATGGGAAGCGTTCCTTGAGTATCGTATGCTAATCAGGAAGATAGAAACGATTTGTTGTGTTGTCCATGTAGTAAGTGCGGGAATAGAGTGCGGTGGATAAAGTTGCTATACGAAGACACCTAGAAAGATGGGGATTTGATGAAGATTATAAATTTTGGAGTTTTCACGGAGAAGGCTAAGATATTGAACCGGATGATATAAATATAGGCGATAATCAATCAATGTTCAACGATATTACGGCGATTCTGAAGTTGACAAAGTCCCGTATACCGGAGGTTGTTGAAGTTCACGGAGATGGAGATAATGTCCAAAATACAGAAGATGCGTGATACGGGGCTACAAAAATTTAATGAAGTTATTGGAAGGCGGCGAGAAGGAGCTATATGATGGTTGCTGAGTATAGTAAATTGTCATTTATTCTTCAACTGATGCGTATTAAGACCCTGAGCGGAATGGCAGATAAATATTTTCAAATGCTTCTTAATTTACTACGCAAGGTAATTCCAGACGGAGAGAATAGCATACCAGAAAAGTGTTATGATGCAAATAAGATTGTTGGTGCTCTGGGTTTAGATTACAATAAGATCGATGCTTGTCCTAATGATTGTGTCCTTTATTATAAGGATAATGAGAAACTTGAGGAATGTCCAAAGTGTGGAGTGTCTCGATGGAGAAAGAATACACGCACTTCAACCCGGAATGATGAGTCGGTGAAACGAGAAGAAAATTCAGCGAAGGTGCTCAGACATTTTCCCTTAGTTCCTCGGTTACAACGGTTGTATATGACAAAAAACACAGCTAAAGATATGCGGTGGCATAAGGAAGGACGTGTAGATGATGGTAAACTGAGACATCCAGCAGATGCAAAGGCATGGGAGCATGTGGATCAAACTTTTCCCTCATTTGCTCTGAGTGTAGGAATGTCGGACTTGGTCTATCTAGCGGCGGATTCAACCCGTTTGGCATTATGAGTTCGGGATGGTCTACTTGGCGGTGGTGTTAATGCCTTATAATTTACCACCGGACTTTGTATGAAGCAACCATATATGATTCTTTCATTGTTGATACCGGTAAGCATTCACCGTAATGACATAGATGTGTTCATGGAGCCGTTAATTGATGAGTTAAAATGTCTCGGGATGAAGGGGTCCCAACATATGATGCACTTTCTTGTGAGTCTTTTAATCTCCGTGCTATACTTATGTGGACAATTAATGATTTTCCACTTATGGTAATCTTTACGGTTGGTCTCTGAAAGGGACATTCGCTTGTCCCGTATGTGGTCGAACTTTGAAGGCTTCTATTTACAACCGATCGAAAAATGTGTTATTGGTTCAACGAGAAGATGGTTACGAAAAGGTCATAAATCTGAGGGGCAAAAATGGGCAAATAAGTTTGATGGCCAAGAAGAGAAAAGAGGGAGCAGCGTCAAATGGTGGAGATGAGATTGTAAACCTATTTGAGGGATATCCTAAATTCAAGTTCGGAAAAACCGATACACAAAAGAAGAAATCCTCGCTCGAAGCGCTTCCATCATGAAGAGGGCACCAAAGCGAAAGAGACAAGTCGGAGTTTGGATGTCACACATCTTTGAGGATTTGCGACGGGATGGACAAAATTTAGTATATTCTTTCGGTTGCCTTCGCGGCATAAGCTCAAACTCAGACACAATTTAGATGTAATGCATATTGAAAAGAATATATGTGATAACTTATTATCCACTCTCTTACGGGATGGTAAGAAATCAAAGGCGATTTAAGGGCTCGGCAAGACTTGAATCGTTGAACATCCGACATGATCTGCAAGCAAAAGAAGTCACCAATGGCAAATTTGAGTTGCCTTCATCTCGCATTACAATGTCAAAGTTGAGATCTGAGAGATTACGTGAGGTTCTTAAGTCGGTGAAGTCACCGGATAGTTCTTGCTCTAATATTTCAAATAATATACAGGTAAAAGAGCGAAAACTTTTGGGACTTAAGACTCATGATTATCATATCCTTCTTCACCAATTGCTTCCAGTAGCACTCCGTAACAACATGGCCGATGAAGAAGTAACAAAAGTTATAATTGAATTCTGTGGATTTTTTAAAAAGTTATGCTCCAAAGTTATCAATATTGATGAATTTAAGGCACTAAAAGCAGAAATGAATGAAACCCTCTGCAAAATGGAGATATTCTTCCCTCCATCATTTTTTACGGTCATGGTCCATCTCACACATCATCTTGTAGATGAGGCATTACTCGGAGGACCAGTTAACTATCGTTGGATGTATCCCATGGAGAGGTTAGTTAAAATTCAATTAAGTTTATTTACATAACATGTAATTGCTTTATATTAACAACTCATTTTAATGTTATCTTTAGATATTTGGGTTTCTTGAAGCATAATGCTAAATCGAGCTCATCCTGAGGGTTCGATTGCAGACCGTTACGTGGCTAATGAATGTATGGCGTTAACCTCTCGGTATATACAAGGTGTACATACAAAAAATAATTCACTAAATAGAGATGACACCTTTCATGGAAGTACCAAGATGAACAAAGACTATTCCAGAATAGACTTGAATCAGGCTCATGCCTTCTTATTGCAGAACTTGGAAATCTTTGAAGATTACCGCAAGTAAGAAATTAACTTTAACAAATATGAAATTTTGAATTATATCAATAATTAAATGCTAATGCTGTGTCAACAGACGACATTTGGAGGAATTAGGAAGCTATCTTATCCTCGGGATCGAGAAGGTCCACCATCCGGTATAAGTATTCAAATTTTGTTTTAATAAATTGTATTTGTGATACAAATAAGCATTATATTCTTGTTTTGTTTATTTTTCTAGGATCATCCTCTAACCATCTCGGAGTTCATTATCTCCACATGGATCCTCACCTATTGAAGGTATAAATTTATTTAATTGTATTATGTCGGTTGATAAATTTATATGCTCATATCGTATTTATTATCTAGGATCGTCCTCACGCCATCTCGAGTCCATTATCTCCATATGGATCCTCCCCATTGAAGGTATAAATTTTTTAATTGTATTATGTCAATTGATAAATTTATATGCTCATATCGTATTTAACACTTTGTTAGATATTGCGGGGACATCTCAAATGGGTCCATCGCGGCATCGAGACGCATCGCCAGATCTAGGTATTATTTTCCAATTTTTTATTTTTATATTATATTCTTAATATACATTTGTAGTGTAATGATATTTTATATTCCTATTATATATTTGCGATAATGCTTGTGATGGATCTGGTGATGACGAGATCGAGCACGAGATGATGTCTGGATCTTCTCAGTCGAGAGATGGCATGTCTCGCCCATGGACTCCGTCGATATCTCACATTCCTCTGCGAGAAAAAGCTATTGCATTACAAAAAATCGATAGGAACTACAAAATGAAGAGAGAATATATTAAAAGAAAGGGCGTGCCATAATCACGAGACTAGATAAAGCTATAGAGATATAATGAGGGAAAAGGGTAATAAATCCTTGTAAAGTTTTGAGATTTCATATTTATTTATTTATTTAAGTTTATAAGAAATTTATTTCTCTTTGTCTTCATAGGCAACAAAGATTATGAGAAACACGGTAGGCATGGGAGTGAGGAAAAGACTAAAGTACCTCAGAAAGTCTAGGGCCATTTTGGAGTGGAAGGGCAATATTCTGTTGGGGATTGGGCCGTCAGTTAATAACTTGATCTACCGCTTAATAAGAGACCCATGCTCCATTAACATTGCTCATAACTTTGTGAGCAAGAATTTAAAGGCATAAAGAAGATTTGGGATAAGCTCATGGTAATTATTTATTATACTACTTATTTTGTTTACAATTCACAATGATTGTTCTTATAGTGTAATTTTTTGGCCATGTAACTTGCAGGATCATTATTGTCTTGAGGACAACCCAGAGTCTTGGGATTATGTTATCCCCAGAATGGCCAAGCTTATTCGGTGTTGGAAAAGTGATCTCAAGAAAAGATATTTTACAATAATATCTGCTGATTGGAAGAGGATCTATGAGCTTGATAAGAGAGTTCCTCCATTTAATTGGATGACTCTCATTATCGAGTGGGAGGGCGAGAAGAAGGTGGATTATTTTTAATTTATAATATTATCTTGGAATCATTTTTCATTTATATACTATCATCGATACTAATAAAGTACTTTATTTTGTAGAAAATATGTGAGACGGCATCGCTGAATCGCAGATCGAAGCTTTACGATCACTTTTTAGGATCTACTCCTTATGCTCGGATCGAGCATAAGTATTTGAGTGAAAACCCGGTATGATCATATTATTAAAATTGATATCATGTGATTAGTTTCATACCTTTAATTTGGAATTTAATATATCACAGGACGCTTTGACTATGCCCACTCTTCTTGCGGAAGAGCTTATACACCGCCCCAGGGCTATGAAGATGTAGATGAGAATGCCAAAAAGGTGGAGAAAATTAATGAATTGCACGTAAGTATATTTTGAATTTTAGATTTGTATATACTTAATGATTTCTCATCATAGTTCCTAATTTTTTGATATGTGATATCTGAGTGGCTAGAAGCTTCTCAAAATGTTGTCTTGACCCAGGTCATGCAGTCTCAGGGTATAGAGGACACTCCTGTAGAACCTAACCGCATGACGAGACGATTGGATGGAAGTCATTGACGGAGTTCACGGTTTAAAACCAAGAAAGAAAGGAAGAGTGCCTTTGTCAAGTGCTAGAGTTAAGACATTCACCACCACCATTAAGCCTAGCGACCCATCTGTGACCTCGGCGACCATGTGACACATCATACGTGGGTAAGATTGGAAAATACTTGATGAAGAATGTTGAACTTCCTTTGGCTTTAAGTTTTCTTCCCACTATTAAGCAAGAGTTAGGCGGTACACAAACGACTTGGGATGTCGTTCAGCGACTCATCGATTCTCAACCCTTAAAGGAGTTACTTCCGCAGCCTATATACGGGGATATCATGGAGTTGGCATTTGATGAGCATTCAGCTGCAAGTGGTGGAGAGGTATATATGTCATATTATTTTTGTATTTATTATGAATATTTTGGAATATATTCTCATGTTGATTTACATTTTTTTCAGGCTAGAGGAGGTACTCCCGTAGGAAGCAGTAGTACGGTACGTCATTCTGATGCAACCGCCATCGACGATAGGGATCATGATGATAGGGACCAGCATGAGTGAGTTGTGAGTTAGACTTTTTTGTTACTTTTGTGGACTTCTGGATTGTGTTGAACATATTACGACCTTTGAATTATATATATGTTTTATATTTCTGATTTCTAGTTTTATTGATTTGTGGTTGAATATGTACAAATATTGTTTGAGGATGGACATGTATTGTGTTTGAATTGATTTGGAATACTAGATGAATATGAATCAATGAGTGTGAATATTGTTGAATGTGAATTGATAAATGTGAATATTGGTATTAGGTATATATTCCCAATTGGGGCTCAAAAGCGGTGAAATTATTTTTTGAATTATAATCATTGGCGGCGGATTGCCCGTCGCTAATTAACATTGGTGACGGGGCCATCCGTCGCCAATGTATATACATTTGCGACGAACGACGCCGTCGCCAATGTGCATTGGTGACGGCTACGTCGCCGTCGCCAATGCTCATTGACGACGGCGTTATAGGCGTCGCCAATGTGCGTTGGTGACGGCGTCGGGCCGTCTACAATGATCATGGCAGCGGAGACATAGCGTCGCCAATGATCATTGGTGACGGCGACATTGCCGTCACCAATGATCATTGGTGACGGCTATGTCGCCGTCGCCCATGCTCATTGACGACGCGGCGGACAACGTCGTCAATGTTCATTAGCGACGGCAACAGCCACATCGTGTGCGCGTGGCGGCGGCGTAGCCGTCACCAATGTTGTCCGTCGCCAATGCTTGGCCGTCGCCGATGACCATTGGTGACGGACGACCCCGTCACCAATGTACATTGACGACGGGATTATTGGCGACGGGTTCGTAGGCGTCACGAATGTGTATTCGTGACGGATTTGACCACATTGGTGACGGATTGCCCCGTCACTAAAAGTCGATTTTCTACTAGTGATTCTTCCCCTGCCACCTGCCTCAGATTTGCTCTCCAACCAGGGCTGGACTACGGTAGTTCGGAAGAAGAAAAATTCTAAAAAGACCCATCCTCCTTAGGCTTATCCCTCTTCTAAACCTAAGCGGTGTTTCCTCTGTGGAGATTCCAACCACATGGCGAAATCTTGCAGCCTGGGAATTTTCAAGTGCTTCAAGTGTAGCAGCAGGGCCATACTTCCCGTGTCTGCCCCTTGGGACAATCCTCAACCCAGATCTGCCCCCCGCCTGCCAAAATCCCTATTTTATCTACCTCATCCTCTATCAAAGATAGGATCTTGAAGCTTTCCTCACCTTGGGCATGGGCTCCCCTTCCATTCCAGAAATCAAAGAGATGCTAGAGTATCTTTTCAACATTAAGGAGTGGAACTTTCAGATCCTCGAGTGGATAAGATCACGTTCCTCATTGAATTTCCCTCCTACGAGCTGCGTGATCAAGCTGTCCTCATGGGTTACATTGACATGGGTTCCTTTGGTGGTACATTCGGCCGATGGACTGAGACCAAAGGTCTGCAGATATTCCCAAAACCGAGCTTTGTTGGATTAAGCTCTCGGGCCTTCCACTTCACCTATGGGACGGTACCTTCATCTCTGAACTTCTTAAAGATTATGGAGAAGTGTATGCTTGTAGCCGCAATGTTATGTTCATGGAAGAAATTGATGTTTGCAAGGTGCTCCTCAAATTCAAAGCCCGCAAAGACATCCCCAAATCTATAACCTTCCGTTATATCTCCCCTATTAATGGGTGGCTCCTAGAAGGCAAGGTATCTATTGACCTCCATGGTAAACCTATCACTGAGGAAGTGATCAACTCTAACAAAGGCAAAGAGTTCCTCCTGCATGAAGGTGACTCAACAACCTCTACTCCTGGAAAGACCTCATGGGTATAGTACTGGATTGGGAATCCGAAGTGCGAAGGCCCTTATCATAGGATCTTACCCCAGAAAATCAAGCGCCGATGGAGCAGTCGCCTCCTATAGATTTGAATGGCAAGAAAGTCATTGACCAGGTTTCAAACTTGGCGGGAGAAGGCATTCGTGACGAGGATCCATGTCGAATAGAACAATCACTGCAACAGCCTTTTAATAACCCCGTTCCCACCTACCCTAGCATGGTGGAAATCCAAGTAGAAGGTAAAAGTGTCTTTTTACCGAGAGATAGCTGGGAGAACTTTTACTCCCACCTCAAGAAGGGACCACAAGCTGGCCCTAGTTCAAATCTTGAATCCCCCATCCCTCATCCTCTCCTCAAAGCCCCAAATCAGACTCCGACTCTCCAGCAAGGATGTCCACAGATGCCATCTCCTCCTCCACCTAGCCCCTAGGGTTTGAAAGACCAAGAGCTCACCGCCTAAGGAGACGAAGGAGGACTCCCCTATCTCTTAGTCACAAGCCTTATCAGCGATTCATGGCTGGATCCAGCAAGCCTAGCCACAGCAAGAAGGGTCAGTCAAATTCTTCTTTTACCCCTTACTTACCTATTAATTCATTGTCACATGAATCAATTTCTTCTATTGCTGCAAACTGCGGGGTGCTCCAACCCCTATCCTTAGATGTGGTTAATACTGTCAAGGAACTAGAGGTAGAAAGAGCCAAAATCTCCCTTAATCCCTTTGGATGAGGGTGAGCTCTGATGGGCTTTTTTGTTGTTTTGAGTTGTTCCATTTTTTTCTATTTCAATATGAAGATAGGTTCATGGAATGTTAGAGGTTTAAACAACCCCACTAAGAGGAGGTCAGTCAAAGATTGTATCCTATTCTCAGGAGTTGATATAGTGGGTCTCCAAAAATCCAAACTTAATTTAGTGAAAAATAGAACTCTGTTAGCTATGGGTGGTAATAGAATTAACTCTTGGCTTAATTTAGATGCGATTGAGTCTAGGGGTGGTGTGCTCTGAGGATGGAACAATTCCATCTATGACTGTATCGACACTTATATAGGGATCTTCTCTGTATCTGCTGTCCTTCTCCACAAACAATCAAATTGGAAATTCTTAGTTACCACAGTTTACGGTCCGTGTGATAGAGACGAGAGACAAGTTTTCTGGTGGGAGTTAAAGAGAATCCATTCCATCTTTACCTTACCTTGGGTCCTTTTTGGGGACTTTAATGTGACTCTTAGTCTTAGGGAAAGGAAGGGTAGTACTAGTTCCATTGGGGATATTAATACCTTCAAAGCAGTGATTGACTCCTTGTTTCTCATGGATATTCCTCTTTGTGGTAGACAATTTATTTGGTCTAACATGAGGGAAGACCCCAGTCTTGCTAGACTTGATAGATTCCTCATCAACGGAGCTTTTGAATCCTCCTTCCCTACCCTCACCCAATATGCATTTCCAGCTTTATGCTCTGATCATAGCCCCATTATCCTGGACTCTGGAGGGCCAATTCCCATACCCCCATTCAGATTTGAAAAGGTGTGGCTCACTCACCCATCCTTCAGAACTTTCATTGCTAGCTACTGGACTTCATTCCATATTCATGATAATCCAATAGCATCCTTCAAGTTCAAACTCTACCTTCTGAAAAAAAGAATTAAAAAGTGGAAAAAACACGTCTTTGGATCCATTCAAAACTCTAAAAAAGCTTTCTCTCCTCTCTTAAAGTCATTGAAGATAACCTGGACTCTAACCCTTCTTCTCCATCTGACATCTCCGCTAGGCTTGAGCTTAGAACTAAATTGGTTGAGATTGCTAAACAAGAGGAGATAATATGGCGCCAAAGATCCAGAATTACATGGCTAAAGGAAGGAGACAACAACACCTCCTTCTTTCACAAATCAGCCTTCTCTAATAGAAGAAAGAACTTCATCCCCCACATCATTCAAAATGATCAAATCATCACTTCTGAATCAGAAATTCATAAGTGCTTCCTTAACTTCTTCAAAGACCAATTCTCAGCCAAATATCAGCCTTCAATTGAGGTGGACTGGCCCCATCTTTACCCCTACCTCGTGCTAGGCCTATCTAGCCTTGACAACCCCTTCTCCAAAGAGGAAATTAGGAGAGCTGTCTTTGGTCTTCACCCTGACAAATGTCCTGGACCTGACGGATTTTCTCTATTCTCTATCAAGAATTTTGGGAGATCATCAAAGAAGATATTTTCAATATATTTGATGCTCTTCATTCTGATTCCTCCACTCTCCTTTCCATCAACTTCTCCCTCATCTCTCTCATACCCAAGGTGGAAGGAGCTTGCCAGCCCAAAGACTTCAGACCCGTCAGCCTCCTCAATGGCACTTTCAAAATCTTCTCCAAAATTCTTGCCAACAGACTATCACCCTTCATATCCTCTCTTGTCCATCCTACCCAAACAGCCATCCAAAGTGGCAAATCCTCCTTAGACTCATGTGCAATTGCACATGAACTCCTCCACTCTTGTTCCTCCAAGCGGTTAGAGAACTGCATGCTTAAAATAGATTTCAAGAAGGCTTTTGACTCTATCAGTTGGCCCTTCATCCTTAATCTGCTTCAAGCTAGGGGTTTTGGCACCAAATGGTGTCAATGGCTTAAGAGCAGCCTATCATCCTCCAAGTCAGTCATCCTGATTAATGGTACCCCCACTCAATACTTCAATTGCTCTAGAGGTCTGAGACAGGGTGACCCTCTTTCACCCTTACTCTTTATCCTAGCAGCAGATGTCCTCAATAAAATGCTCCAGTCTAGTGTTGAGAGAGGAGACCTCTCTGAGCTTCACCTTAAAGGAGAACTCAACAACATCAGGGCTCTTCGATTTGCTGACGATACTATCATCATGTGTAGAGCCACATCTCCAGACTTTCTAGTCCTCAAATCCATCCTATGCATGTTTGAAAGCATCTCAGGCCTAGGCATCAACTACTCCAAATCTACCCTCTTCTACTTTGGAAAATCCCCCTCCAAAGGTTCTATGCTTGCCAACTACCTCAACTGCAACCTCTCCTCCCCCCATTCTCCTATCTAGGTATCCCTCTAAAAAGAGGAACCCTTTCTAAGCAAGGCAGCAACCCTCCTAGATAAAATGACTAAGAGGCTATCCATGTGGAAAAGTAGGCATCTCTCCATTGGAGGTAGACTAACCCTCATAAACTCAGTCCTAACCTCCTTCCCCCTATACTTTCTATCTTTCTTCAAACTCCCCTCTTGACTAATTAAAGCCATGGATAAAATCCGTAGGAACTTCCTATGGGGTGGAGACGAAAAGAGTTCCCCTTGTAAATCCTTAGTCAAATGGAGTGTGATCTGCAAGCCTAAAAAAGTTGGGGGTCGGGTATCATTAACCTCTAAGATTTTAACCTCGCACTCCTATCTAAATGGATGCGGAAGGTACTTCAAAGAGAGACCTTCTTGGGCAAACTTCTTATCTCCATATACTCCTCTCAGTCTCCTAACCCTAGCTGCACACCACCCCCGTCTCTGCATCTAAATTCTGGAAAGACTCATTCTATTCTAGCCAAGCTTTAAGAAGTCTAGTTCACTGGAAATTAGGGGACGGATTTTTTTAAGGTTCTGGGAGGGCAAATGGTCAGATTTTAACTCCTTGGCTTCCATGTTCCCTGAGGCCTACAAACTTGCACTATCATCCAACGTTAGTGTGAGCTCCCAAGGCCTCCATCATGTCAATACATGGAGATGGCAGCCTCTGATCAGGAGGCCCTCATCTAGAAATGAGCAAGCAGATGTTCAAGCACTTAGAGACCACCTCTCTAAGTTACCCCCACCTAACCAAGATAAGGATGGTGCTTATTGGCCTTTTCACCCCTCAGGAGTTCCTACAGTTAATCCTTGTACTCCCTCATTGGTGGCATTAACACATTAGCTACTGATATCACTTTCATCTGGAAATCAGCCACTCCATCTAAAGTTAAAGTCTTCATGTGGATCCTTCACAAAAGAAAACTCAACACAAAGGTGTAACTCAGCTCCAAAGGATGGCCAGGGGATGTCACTTGTTCCCTTTGCGATAGCAGCCCAGAAAGCGATGATCACCTCTTCCACAATTGCACCTATGTGATTCAGTTATGGTCCTTTTTCCAGCCATTCTTGCATTGATCCCCTCTGCAACATGAATTCAGTTCTATCTTAGATGGCAAAGGTAAATTCCTGGATAATAGAAATGACAGAAAGCTCTGGAATATCCTCTTCCCAACCCTATGTTGGTGTGTTTTGAGGACAAGGAACAAACTGATATTCGAAGGCATTGGGACCTCTCCGAGGGTTTTAGCATCTAGCATCTCTCACTTGATTATATTGTGGTCAGGTACCCTAGCATCCAGAAGAACTGCCGACACTCACAAGGTGGTGATTGAGAAGGGTATCAAACGGTTGCTGCTGCAGGGGGACACCCTATCCAGTGACATAGCTCAAGTGGGGGACAACTTCTGATTTGGGATAGACTCTCAACTCAAGCTTTTGTAATCCTTTGTAATTAAACTAACAATGTAGTTCTTTTGGGTGGTGGTTTTGTACATATTAGCTCTGTTTGAGCTACAACTATCTTGAGCTAATTTCAGCTCAATAACTTTGTAATCCCTACCGTATATCCCCTTCTTGAACGCCTATAGCCTATTTCCACCGTTTCTTCTTCACTTGCATTAGGTGACGGCTATGGTCCTCTCCCAATTCTGTGGAGATGAGCGGTTGGTTACATAGGATATAGGTTGCAACGAGGGGATAGGTAAATTTTGGTTTTATATATGATATATGAACATGGAATTCACCCTGTTTTTTTCTTTCAAAAAAAAAAAAAAAGATACTGATGTTCTTTCTAAATTTGATATTTTGAGAGCAAAGTGAACTGAGAATAAAGATTCTATTTCTTTTTCTCTCCAGCTCTAATTTTTTATTTCTCAAGAAGCATGCACAAAGTTTTTATGTGTTCTATGGTTATTGGTGTTTGCTTAATGAATAGGAAAGCATGTCCAGATGATTGTTGTTTTTCGGCATATAATATGTTAGATCTATAAACATAGGAAAAAAATGTTCTTATTATGGATTCATAATTTGGGATTATCGATTATGCAGTTTGAAGTGGAAGTGTCCAAGATTATTATCTTGTACCCTTTACTTTGGCTTGTTCTGTTGACCTTGCATTGCTGATCCAGAAAGCTACTTAATGAACAAGTTTCCGGAGAAAAATCCTTGTGCTGTATATTATAGATTTCATTCTTTAGGTTCCTTTATCCCTTCTTTTCTTGGTAACAGAGGAAAGAAGACTTGTAAGAGGTCCATAAAGAATTCTTTACTTGTTTCCTTTTTCAGAGGAAACTAATCTTTGCTCACTTTTGTCTCCCTCGTCCCTCATACAAATGGAAGTGCAGTTCTCCAATCCATTATCACGTTAAAATCTCAGATTTAGGACCAGTTCGAAATCACACAGATAATATGGGTGTCATTAAGGTCATCGCTGGGCATCTTGATGCACTTATTGGGTAAGTATGTCCATATAAACTTAAGTTTTTCGTTACATATTTCTCACTTGTTATGCTTGATTTTGATGACACTTACTTCTTTTACCTGTCATCAACAATCAGCCCAGGAGTGATGCTGCTTTATCCTCTGTAAGTAATCCATACATAAATGTCCATGAATTCAATAATTTTTTTTAAAATAAGTGTTTTTTTTTTCACTAACTATTTTCCTACATGATCAATGGTCCAGGTATGCATCAATACGTGCGATAGAAACCCCTTCATCTTTGGATGACCAGCAATGGCTAACATATTGGGTCTTATATTCATTAATCACCCTTTTTGAACTTTCCACTTGGAAAGTCCTACAATGGTATGATTCAATTTTAAGCTATTAATCCCGAAGAAATACGAAACTAATTATTCCCTTGCTTTTAATTTGCTTGATGCATGACAGGTTTCCTCTTTGGCCATACATGAAGCTTGTGGTGTGTCTCTGGTTGGTTCTACCAACATTTAATGGAGCTGCATATATATATGAGAATTATGTGAGGAAATACGTGAAGATTGGGACATTTGTGAACACAAGCTACCCTGAAGAACAGAGAAGAGTGTTGCAGATGATGAGTCTTGATGCTAGAAAATCGGTGGAGAGATATATCGAGAAACATGGAATTGATGCTTTTGAAAGGGTTGTCAAAGCGGTAAAATCCATTACGCTAAGAATCTCAACATCATATCATGTTAGATTTAATTGCTCATACACCTTCTTAATATGGATTGTTAGTCATTTATTACCCCTGAACTATTTTATCACACAAACCCCCAACTGATTTCTTTTTTTTTCTTTTTTTTTTCCTTTTTTTTGGGTGCACTCAGGGTCTATTTGCAGAAGGAAAATAAAAAATAAAAAATTCGGTCACAGGGTGTATTTGCTAATAAAATAGTTCAGGGATAATAATTGGCTAACTTACCATAATAATGCAGGGATGTATATGCAATTAACCCTATTATCTATTGGAAGATTGCTAATCTGAACTTCCTTTTGCAGGCTGAGAAGGAAGCAAAGAAACACTGAATAAAGGATCGTAACGAACTATGACTCCTTTTTTCTCCATTTGTGTGAAAATATTGTTGACAGATATATATTGGCTTTTGAGGATACAAACTACTGTAATGAACCATAAGGCTGATATGTTAAAGAAATATGTATTGAAACTGGAATGAGTTCTTCAATGTCAATTCATCCTTTTATTGGTGTTCAAGTTATCCTTTACTGAATAATGAGTTGTAAAATCTTCTATCAGGATTAATTTGATACTGTGTCATGTTAAAATACTTAGTTTGACATGTAAGATTAGCTTCATTCAGGTATTCAAAATTTTACTTCGTACCAGTCAGCTATATATCAGACACCATGAACCATCTTATATCAAATTCAATTATCAAATTACAGAAAAAATTATCATCCACCTCAGTTCCTACAGTAACAATATCAATAAATTTCAGAAATCTTCACACCATAAATTTGCTACTTAACCATGTAACTGTGATAATTCTAATAGGAAAATCCTCTTGTACAATTCAATACTTACAGAAGATTCTGCAACCGAATCAAATCTGAGCAAGTCGACGAATATCCATAGGATAAGCATCAGATGAAGATTGCGCGCTATAAGTTCGCCTACCGATGAGAATGTTGAAAGCTTCACTTGGATGAAAGGCATCCCAGAACAAATACTGGTTCCTATTCTCGCAAGGTGTTTGATAAGGCAAACAAGTGATCTGTCCATTGTTTCTCCCAACTCCACAGCACCCTCTGTTGGTAACTTCTAATCCTGTACAAAACATAAATTCGTAAAAATTCAATGGCAACAATAATGAGCAGTGCAATTTCGATGATTACCATTTGCTGGAGAGTTCCTGAGGATATCCTGAAAAATCCCATAAGCATTAATGTAGGTGAAGTGAGCTCCATCCAGCTGATTAAACTGATCAACCATCTCTTTCAGTCTCTGATTGAACATTTCACAAGCCTCATTGATCTTATCGATGCAAGTTACACCGTTGTTGCTCAATTGAGCTAGCTCATTCGGACTGCAGCCAACTTGACCAACACCGATAATGGCCACCTTTCGAGCTCCATAGTTGTAAAGAGTCTATATGCAAAAATCAACAGTATCAAACACTAGTTCGAGGCTAAAAATTTAAGAGTTAATTTGGATAGTCACCCTGTACTATATATAGCTCCAATTGTGGATAGATTCCTTGTAGTTCTATTGCTGCAGATAAACCACCAGCGTGAAATTCTTAGACGTTTTTACCCTCAGGAGGTCTATTTGTAAAAAAAACAATTTTCTCTTTCTCTGAGGGTAAGAGAGTCGAATAAATTCACCCAGGGGGTCCCTCTGCAACAACAAATACTAAGGGGGTCTATCCGCAATTAACACACTCAAACTTTAGACTGAAAGATAGAAGAGGGGAAGGAAATTGACCCTAATTTGCTGAGAGTACTGGTTAATGAGGATATCAGCCCATTGTTCAGGAGAGTATTGGTTACTGGATGAGTAGTAGTTGGGCATGAAGTAATTGTTGAGGTAGTCATTGCTGCCCAAGCCTAGTGAAAATATGCATTGGCTGAGATGATCTGCAGCAGAGTCTTCGTCTCCTAGCATGTTCACTATTTGCTGTGCTGCTTGTACATAATTTTGCACCTGCCCACCAAAGGTTATTCTTCCTCCCTGTAAGAGGGAAATCATCTAATAAGGTTATCATTATGAGCTAATAATGTATATCGGACAGACATAGGTGCGCTCGACAGTCTGCAACTGTCACTTGTGTGCAACTAACTGGTTGTAATCGTTATTGGCGAGTGTAGTAGCAACAGTTTGGTACAAAATTAAAATACTAGAACTTGTAGAAGTAACTGCAGTTCTAGCTGTTTCATTCCACGTGCAACTTCTCATATGCAACTTGTTTTCACTTTTAATAAGTTAAAAAAATATTGTTTAGTTTCTTCGGATTTTTTCCAATTTTAAATGCTTACCAACTGTCGCCCGGTTTCATCTCGTATTCCTGCAGCAGCAGATGCAAAGTTTACACCGGTGAGAAGTTGATCTCCGCTCGCGCTTGCATATGGTGGAATGAAGTTCTCAAATCCCAAAAGTTGAGCTGAATTCATAGAAATGTTTAGAATTAGTTTATAAACTGGAGAGATTATGCCAAGGACTAAGAAAGAGAATTTATTGTGATAATTGATTGATATTAATCATTTATGATACGTAATTAAATTGCCACCCAACCCTATGAAGATTTCTGTACGACCATCCTTTGAGACAGTTGTTTATGTCATATGCCTGTGTGATTCTGTGAATGCTACTGCAACTACCTTGTATACTTCTGGTCCATGCAGTTTGGGTGCAAGATTGGGTCAGAATCAGACTTGCATCCGGCAACACCTCTAATTGAGAGCAGTTTTCATTTAATGCTCTCATTCATTACATGTCCTGTAGATATTGACATAACTGTATGAATCTCATAAAGACTAGGGCTAGTCTTTAGAGATATACCCGTGTACTATACTACTATGTGGGGCTAGCTATTTGTTACCTCTGTACTTTTATACCTCTTGACTCTGTTACCATGTCACATGAAGTGTTCATGAAGAGAGATTCTCTGATACTTGAGTTTTATTTGAGAGAGACAGACTATTCTCTTGTAGGTGTCTCTGAAGTCAAATCTACAATTAACATAGAGCTAACTATGTTTTGACTCCAAGAGGCTTAGTTCTAATAGAAAAGTTTTAAGGGTAATATTAGTACATGGTGTTAGGAATTTTATACCCACATCATAAGTTAATAAAGACTTGTGAATATAAATATGAGATGGGATCAATACATAATTGTTTTAGCCTTTTGCTTAATTTGATTATCAGTCTCTATGTAACACCATTTAATGTATGAATATAGTTTCATATTGAAACAAGTTAAGGAAGAGGTATTGACTTAATAAGAGTTGAGACCAATAACTAATACCTTATGTTTTGAGTTAATTTGATTCTTAGTCTCTATTTAAGGCTCATTAACTCCCATTTAGATCCAACTTAGATTAATGCCCTAATTTGTAATCTCTTTGTTTTACACTGAATTGAATATTAGCATTCAGTACACTGACTAATCAATGGACAAGTACCAATAGTAGTATTTTTTTTCGTCAATCTAGACATGTTTTCTATTAAAACATGAACAAAAATAAAATGCTAGTGGTGGGCAATTTTGAACGAAAAAGAAGCAAAGGCATCCATTGCTTCATTTAAAACTGCCATATGATGGTGATACTTCAACAATATATTTGCAGAAATAGATGCCCTTCTGTGAAAAACATGTGATGCTAATGGAATTAGATGGGGGCTAGTCAAAGGTGATGAACAAACATGATGATGGCACAGTGAAATTATGTACATAGTCATGATGGATGATATGATGTTTCATAAATGTTAATGCTATGAATTTGAGTGCGGTGTAGAGAGAAATTAATGCGGGTCCATAAAATACCTTATCACAAGAATAGACCGCTCCATTAAGCATCGTTCTTTGTCACGAGAGGCATCGGTCATTTATCATAGATTTATTTGTTTCACATTTTTGATGAAAAATACATTAAATATCATTAGATAAATGAATTTGGATCCTCTCCACTATAAAAATTAGCAGAGAGACCACTACATTTAATCTCAACTGTTGAGTATCTAATGGGCTTTTATGATACAATATAAATCTAATACTCATCATATACCCGTGTATTGCACTCAAAGAAAAATCATAACTACTCACTAGGTAATCAATATGGTTGTGATTATGTAGTGGTCCTTCCACTACTTTTTTGCTAGTGGAGAGGATCCAAATCCTAAATAAATAGCGTTTTTAGCTGGCAGACCTAGAATTTTGCCCCAATAGCATCCGCATGTAACTTATTATAATTGTCTTTAGATCTGCATTGACAATTTTATAATTTCATTCTCCTTGATGTGTCCCAACCTTATTGTAGTGGTTTCCTAAGTAGTAAAATCAAATAAAAGTAAGCAAAAACATCTACAAACTACATGATCTATGATGCTCTGTGATATTATTGGACACTATATTGCTCCACCACTAAGCTTAGCGAATCCTTCATTTGGTGTTTTGACATGTTTAACGAAAAATAAATAAGTGACATAGCAATCAAGTCTTTCATTAAAGATTTGGATATGTATCCTACAAGCTGCACTACCTTAGAGGCGGTGTCCCGTGAGTATGCCATTCGGAAATCATATAGTGAAGCTTATATATAGTCACGTGAAATATATGCGAACCTTTCAAATTTTCTACATTTTTTTGTTTATCATGTTAAAAAAAGGAATTATAGCCACCTTGAATCAACTTAAGACCATGAGACCCATATTGAAATCTCTCAACTATCCGCAAAAACCCACGGTAGATAATCATGTTCAAATGTAATCATGAAGATCATATTAATTTAGCGGTTTATAAAACCAAGTACAAATCGTATCATAGCTGTGAGAATATTGAATGACTCACATGTGGGAATATTTTAATGTGATTTGTACTCTAAAAGCTGAAATTATAACTTAATATACCAAAATAAAAATTTTCAGTTTAATAATTTATCTGGCATCAATATTTTCAAAAATAATAATAAAAAGTTTATCTACCATCAATGCATACATGCATGTTATATCGAATTACTCAGATAAATTTTCCATCTCTACTAATATGAATAATTTTTTTTCTTATTTCTCGTTGTCTTTTCTATGGCATAATAGGAAATCAAGTATTGCACATCTTTATTGCATGGGACTTTTGGATCGAAAACAGATCGACAAGTACTAAAAGTATTTGCTTTCACTCTAATGTACATTAGATTGTGAGCTCACTTTGATTTAGAAATTCTTCTTCTTGCTTGCAAGCTTAAGTAGAAGAAAAAGGTCCTCTAAGTCACTTGCTAGCTAGACTCATCCGAGAATAACGTTTTTGGTTTTAATTTCTCAAAATTAGCTCAGCTAAAGTGATTATCAAACAAAATTCTGAATCCGCAAGAATGTTAGTTAACTGAGCAGCAATATATAACAAAGATAAGATTAAAGTAGTTCTTTTCTCTTTAAGTTTCTTTTTCAACTTTATCTTTTTGTTACATTTTCTTTTTTTTTTTCCCCTCTTTAAAATGAACTGAAATAACATGAGGACCATGATGAGGTAAGCCTTGTAGCCACCAAACAGTACAGTTCCCGTGACTTACAAGTGCAAACAAATTGACACTTTGACATGACTATAACTGTAACTAACCATGTACAAAAATAAAGAAGGATTAGCTCTCTTTCCTATTCCTCACAAAAAAAGCCTCCTTTCTATGTAATGACACTGTCAAGCTCTAGTATTTGAACACAAGCAGAAGTCAAAATGCTAAAAATGTTTGACAATTCACTATGAATATTTGTTATATGTGAAATATAAATAAGATAATTTCTTAGCCTAGTAGTGAAACATTCCACTTTTGCTTTTATTCGAAAAGAAAAACAACACTTTCTTTATCTTAGTCTGGTACTGGTTATACTGTTCCTAAATGGCACTTTAATTTCACTAGGGCTTGACTTGTTAGAAAAGTAAGAATTAGGTAAAGAGAAAACAATAATGAAAGTTTAGTGTTTGAGCACAACTCTAAGTCAAAATTCTAAAAAGATATGGCAAGTGGTGCAATCAAGCTAAAAATTTTAGAATAATCCAAAACTATAAAATTTGGTATTTGAAATATCATAAAAAATTTCAACCTCTGAGAAATTATCCCAATTAATTTCTACTGAAAATGATATCCGTTTCACCAATGATGAAAAATCTCAGATCAAACTTTTTCCCCCCTTTTCAACTAAAGAGTAGTTATTTTTTTTAATATAAAACAAAACAACAAAAGGAAGAAAAGAGAGAGAGGTACAGTAGAAGGTACGAGAAAGAGTAACTTTATAAGTCTCATGTATATATTTAGCTTACCTACGACATCAACGGTAGTCAAGCCATTGCAGAATCTCCCGGTTGGTCCATCGGGGAAATCGATACCATAAGGGGCATAGTTGGCTCGAGCCAACGATGCCATATTGTTGTTATTGCCATTATCAACCAACGAATCACCAAATATGAAGTAACAAGGGACTTGAGGAGCACAACTCACATTATTAACCAACATCAAGACTATCAGTAACACTCCAAGCATCCCATACTTAGCCATTTCTTGGAGTGGGAATTGGTTGAGAATTGTATAGGGTAAAGAGAGTGAGTTGGACAGTGAAATTAAGGGACACACAGGGGTTATATAGAAAGCTAGAGGGGGGTGTGATGAGGGTTAAGTGACTATGGATTTGGTTACGGTTGGATTTGGGGTCTTGGCATTTAAGGCTATGAGCGGATATAACGTGCATTCATGTGGACGTTGGGTGAGTCACAATCTTGATCTAAGTATGGAAACAGTAGGCTAGAAAATTGAAAGCTAAGCCTAGCTTGGGAAAAATTCCTAGTAAAATTAATGTAAAGAGAGAATTTTCTTTTTGTATGTAGACAAATTAATAGGAGGCTGTCCAAATTCAAATTCTATTTTTCGTAGTTGTGATCTGTTACTCTATTAACTGTTGGAACAAATAACGACAAAGCAAATAGAAGTATAATATGTATGAGGAGAGATTTAGTGGGAGAAGCAAATTAAAAAAAATTATTCTCTCGGGTTACCGTAGCTATACTGCTCACCTCTTTTTTTTTCTTTCTCTTTTTCTCTTTTCTCTTAGATACAAGGATGCATGAATGCCTATTTAAAAGGCTTTACAAAGTGTTTCATAATAAAATTCTAGTATGACTATAATTCCTAGAGATAACTAACTCAAATCCTAGTGTGATTATGATTCCTAAAGATAACTAATTTAAATCCTTTTAGAATTAGGATTAACTTCAACATCCCCCTTAATCCTAATTCTGTAAAGTCTTCAATCCTATCATGTGCTTCAGCTTGACAAATGCTTCAAACTTCAAGGGCTTCATGAGGATGTCCGCAACTTGATATTCAGACTTGCAATAAATCAACACGATCTCGTTCTTCTCAACAATGTCTCGTAAAAAGTGATAATGAGTATGAATATGTTTGCTCCTTCCATGAGTGACTGGATTCTTCGCCAAATCAATTGCGGACTTGTTGTCAACATAAATCTTTGTAGGACCTTCAACTTGCATGTGAATCTAACTTAGCACATTACGCAACCAAATTGCTTGACAAGCACTTCGACCAGCTGCTATATACTCCGCTTCACAAGTTGAGAGTGCAACAATAGACTGCTTTTTCGACGACCATGAAAATGCGGTGGTGCCAAAATTAAAAACATAGCTAGAAGTACTTTTACGATCATCATGATCTCCACTCCAATCACTATCAAAAGAACTTTTAAGATAACAAAGAGTGATGAGTTTAAGTAGGAGTTTGGGTCAATACCTGATAGCTATAGCTTTTGGGTCAAAATTGATTTCTAACTTCTGTTTAAGGCCCATCAACTCTAAATTGGGCCCGATTTCTTCCCCAACAAATGGCATCAGAGCCTAAGGTCATGGTCCAAGTAATTTAAAAAAAAATTCGATGTGAAGCCCAAAGGTGTCGGGAGAATCCACGGATGCCCGTAGGAGTGATATAGTCTAGTTAGCCACCATGAGTGAAGTGGTGGAAGTTCCTACAGATGTTTGATAGCCATGTGCTGAATGCATGGTCTGGTTAGCCCACGAGTGAAGTGGTGTAAGAGTTAGTGAATTGGTTAGCCCACGAGTGAAGTGGTTTAAGAGTTAGTGAATCCCGTGAAAGATTGAATTATAGTTGAACTAAACTATACTCACAAATTAAGGGAGAGTTGTTGAGGTGATTAATATGTGAGTATAGTCCCACATCGGATAAGATAACAAAGAGTGATGAGTTTAAATAGGAGTTTGAGTTAATACTTGATAGCTATAATTTTTGGGTTAAAATTGATTCCTAAGTTCTATTTAAGGCCCATCAACTCTAGATTGGGCCCGATTTCTCCCCCAACATTAACAGGGGTGCAAATGCAAAATCAATTTCCATCAAGTGAACTTAGCAAGTGGCATTGTCATTTTCTGGAAGCTTGTGAGAGTCAAAATAATTCTCTATATAATGTATTTTTGAATTAGTATAGAAATCATCTGTCATTATATGCATAATAAGAGTTTCTCCATATTTTTGTACATTTTCTTCTCACTTAGATAAGCATTTCGTGTTGCAATTTATTGGACTTAAATCTTCTCCACTATGAAAAAGTAGTGGAGAGACAACTTCTTTTATCAATCGCAGTCACTAATTTGAAATAAATCACAACTATCCACTACACAGATTACCTGTTGTTAAAAAAGAAGTGATATCTCCACTATTTTTTCACAATGTTGAGATGAAAAGCTGAAAACATGAACAGCTTTACAGCTCGTGTTTGATTATGTGTATGGCTTAGATAGAAAGACATTGCAGATGACAAGATCTGAATCTAGTTATTCGATCTATATGAGAATATATATATACTACTAATTATTTTCATTTCATTTTCTTGATAAACAGGTTTGATTCTTGTTGGTACGGAGCATGTAGTGTCCGTCATAAGCTATATCCGACTTGACATATGATTGCTACTTTAAGTAAACTAGTATAATGCATGTGCTTTGTACGCCAACGCATATGTTTTAAGTTTTGAAATTTTTATTGAATAGTAAAACTATGTATTAATAAATAAAATTGCATAATAAGATTGATAAAAAAATATATGAATTAATTATTATTGTGTAGTTATTGTAGTTGAATATTTTTCTTATAATGATGGCCCGGTGCTAATTTTTTTAAATAAGTCCCCAAAATTTAAAATTATTCTTAAATAAAATGTCAATTCTATAAGTTCTCTTAAATATGCCCCTCCAAGTTGAAATTTATTAACTTAACTCTAAATTAAATAAGCTGCAGTAATCTTGCTAGCTTTTTCACGATATTCCCTAGATAGTTACACTTAATACCGTAACATATTGCAATAGTTACTTCTCATTATAATTATTTAATTAGGTAAATTACACTAAAGTTATTAGGGTTTTGTGTGATTTCTAAAGTTCAAAGGGTCTATTTACTATAAAATGCTGAAAATCATGGGGGTTTCTTGTAATTTACCTTATTTATTATTATAATTCTTAGTTCAATTAATAATATTAAAATAATTATACTATCTATATACTATAAAATATTTATCTAATTGAATTTTTTAGTTATGCTCTTAAATAATTTAGTATTATAAACATTTTATAAATTTTATTATATTATCATTAATAATTAATAGTACTATTATTAATATTAAATAAATTTTTTATAAAAGATTAGTTTTCAATTGTTACCAAGAATAGATTATTTTGTATCATGTAATAATCTTTGAGAAAATACTCTAAAATAATGTTAAATTATTTATTTAATTATATAGTACTAAATAAATAGTATGATTCATAATTTATGTGATATTATTAAAATAATTACACTATTTATAAGATTAAATATTTATTCTATTTATTTTATAGCTCATTGAATTATAGTATAATTCTTAATAGTATTAATTTATTAATATATTATCTTTTATACTATTATTTTAATTGTTTTATTATAATTTATAAATAATAATTATAATAATTTAATTGGTTACTACTAATAATTGTGTATAATTATTTTATAAATTATTTTATTATATTATTTTTAAATAATTAATAGTTATAATATTATTGATAATTATAATTATTTAGGAAGGTGAGGAGGTACATAATTAATAAGAGGTTATATTTTTTAATGAAAGATTAATTAGAGATAATGGCATAGTTCGACTTTATCAAAATTTGAGAGGGCAAAAAGAAAATTAAAAGATTTTAACACATCAATCCTCTTTTTATAGTAGTATAGATTAATATCTTTACACTGTTTTGGCTGCCTTCACCCGTTCACTCTATGATTGATAACCAAGTAAGCTTGTAAACATTTTTCATTTTTGAGAGTCAGCTACATTAATCTTAAACTTCCATTTAGTTTAAGCTTTATCCATCCCAAGTTATCGTATCCTTTTGAATAGGGATCCTATAAAAAAATAAGGTTCTATCTTCTGGAAAAAGAAAAAGCAGGCATTTTGCATAGATGTGATGCCTAATGGGCTTACATGAATTTGTCTGTCCTTAGATCTTACTTTCCCTTGGATGTCTATTTACATCATAAGGTTTGTGATCTCTAATGTCCTTGTGGTACAATATCACAACATTATCATGTATGGTTAGATTAATTGTACGGCATAGATTACTCCAATTTATGAAGCAAGATTAAACAGATACACAGCTCCTTGGACTGCAGAAACTGAAATCAAGAGATTACTTTCACCATATTAATAATGTCAGACTATAAAATTATAACCCTCAACCCTCATAACCTATAGATTTTTGATGTAGTGACAATGTCCTTTGAAGGTTTGAGTCTTACCAATTACACACTTCTAAAGCTAAATAAAGAATTTAAAACAAAAAAAATCACTCCATAAGTCTAGGTTTTAGCCCATGAAACAGCCCTCAACCAATGGAGACATGTTCGAGTATAAAATTGCAACCTCAACTCTCACCACTACGTCAAAATTTTAGTGTAGTGACCATGTCATGGTCCTTTGACTGATAAGATAGCGGAGATGGGATTCAAGAGAAATTATTTGGACCAATCATTAAGACCACGATCTTTTTTTGGGTACAAATTAAGACCATCATTTTGACAACACCAAATCAAGAATACACCAGAATTCTGCTTGCTAAAGCAAATTGAGTCACATATATCACATAATTTCATCATATACGTACGTAGAGAAATCAACAATTAATGTCCGGCATTTATCACGTCCCAGCGGAGGAAGCCTGTTTCGTTTTCCAGTCATAAGACACGCTCATAACAACAATTTAACATAATCACCTATCGCTGTCCAATTAAACACTGTATCGACAAAGGCAGTGTTAAATGTCAACATCAGCCAGCATATGAGTGCAGTCCGCTGCCGTATTCCGCAGTAACGCGATCAAAAGGAGCGACATTAAAAGGAAGGTTACACAAAGAATAGTGCTCTAAAGAGCATGATAGGCGAGGCAGCAAATGATATGCGTCTCTGATGATGAAGAAGCTAACAAGCGAGGCCAACTAACCGTCATCAATGCATGCACATAGGGAAACTGCTTGTACAGGAAACTGATGCTAATTTCTGTCAGAGATCAAGGGGGCCCCCTAGATTCCGAGTGCAATAATGGCTCAACTGCAACCGTAAACCAAACCTCCATGCATGAAAGCAAGCAGACTGGCAGCTGAATCTTTCATATATTGTGAAGTTATTGGACCGTCCGTCTTATTCTTTTCTGCAGGGCTGGCAATAGAATACTAAACTGTTGCTGATCTGGGCTGTTCCCCACCCTACAATAAAAACAAAAGAGATGTTGTCAACTTGTCCTCCCATACTGTGTCATAATGTGGCTATAAATCATAACTAGAAGGTGAATATGAACGTCAAATGAGATGGCGGAGTTACATGCAGGCATTACAATAGACAGACAATGTATTGTTAATACAGTAATTATAAATTTAAAAATTTTAAGAAATTGTCAGTAAAATAACAGGGCAGAAGCAGACTATTTAGTCACCAATACATACAGAGAAAAGAATAAAACCGGAAAGTATTTAAGGTACTGAATCAAAAATTAAAGAATACTAAGCGAGATTGGAAAACAGTGATACTCTGAAGCTAAGCCAACTACAAGATACAGGCCTATGAATTGATGGTAAGCAGAGCTTTGGGCAATGAAGCAAATCAACATAGTGAACTGTTAATGCAAGAAATTGAATATTACACGGTCTCGCGGGAGAGTAGTTTTTTAACACTGCATGAAGAAACAGGGTCAATAATGTTCATTTGGCCAAAAGAATTAAGGAATAAGGAGATAAGGTCACAAATGGCAAGGTAAGCCATTAAATATACTGGACCCTTCGCATGATCTTATAACTGTTGTAACCCATAAGAACTAATTGCTACAATTGCTCCATCAAACTCTGCACCTTCTACTAAAGTTATTTGGTAAGAAATGATAGATGAGGAGGCCAAATTAAAGATGTCAAATATTCAAATAGATATGATTAATTGGCGCATTTGCAGCCCACGGTCCCCTTAAGGTCCCTATCAACAGCTACGAGTTGTGAGGATGTTTAGTGCGTTTCTCTCCTCCCGTAGTCTTTCAGAAACCAGTTAGAGGTGTATGAAATATAATATTCAACTTGTATCACTACAATGGGTACTCACTACCCCAAAAAGAATCCAGTCATGTTACTTACTGTAGGGTTCTACTAGGTAAATTGCTTATTCACGAAAGTAAATTGTTATAGTACACATACAATGCACTGAAGGAATAAATAATCGCGCATTGTTCTACCAAAATTAAGTTCACAGGGCACAAGATGAATTAAATAACTTCGCACTGTTCTTCCAAAATTATGTTCGCAAAGGAAAAATACCTAACTAGAGCCAACCCAATAGGCAGGCAACTCTCCATCCCATTCAAGATAACTAAAACTTGACTATTTGTATTTGCTCACATCCGCTTTGTTTACACCTGAGTGTTATAAATGTAGGATATCAGATGGAACAATCCCACATATCGGATGTGACTGATATCCGATTACCCGGGGACATTTAGTAAAAATTGAAATATCAGTAAGGAAATGCATATACATAGCATAGACATACTAAAGGAAATCTTAAATAAAAAAATGTAAAATTATGTAATAAGTGTTGGGGATTTTCGTCCCCGCCTACTACAATATGCACAACTCGGAAGCCAACCAACAATCAACAAGATAGAAAACAATCACAATCAAGAAGAAAGAACACCAAGATTTAAGTGGTTCAGTCGACCAACTTCGACCTACGTCCACGGGGCAACAATACGAGAAATCCACTATGTATCAGGGAGAACTACAAGAGGAACTACTCAACTCTCGTCTCTCAATCTCTTAACCTCACGTACATAATCAACTCTCATATTCTCTCCAAAACCCACTCATTACAATCTTTTGAACGGACAAAGACTGCGAAACTCTTTCCCAATGTTATAATCTTTTACACGGATAAAGACCACGAAACACTCGCCTCTCACACAATATTCTTGAATCAGGCTACGCCCTCTGCTAACCCTAGATTACAAGAACATTGGCTCTCTCCTTGATTTTTCCTCCAACAATAGAAAATTATATATAGGGAAACCAAAACTCTATCTCTAGCCTAACTTCCTAATTAGAATAGGATTCACACTCCTAATCATGATGAGACCCAATCTCCTAATCATGATAGATCTCTAACCCTATCTAATTCTCATGAAGCTATATAAAGAATCAAAGACACAATATCAACAATCTCCACCTTGGATTTGATTCTCAAACTCCCTTGAAGATATATCATCGCTGTCTTGAAACTTTGTCTCTCCCTCTGGCATCTTCTATTACTTTGCGCTTTAACCATAGCGCCCTCACTCCTAACTAGAACATACCGCACTCTAACCTGGATGCCCCGTGACCCTCACTATGTCACCTGCCTTGCCGTGGCGTTTCCACCTCTCTTGTGCGCACCAAGAGATCTTCGCCACCTCTAACATTAGAAGCAAATAAACCATGCTTCTCCTCTCAAACCGAGCCTGCCAATAGCCTCCTCCCGCTTATTGTCCTTGTGCTCCACCTGCATCGCTCGTCTCAAACTTTATCGGTGCACCTTTCCTACTCCACACTACGAGCTGGATGTCTTCATCTCCTCCATCATTTGGCCTGGACCAAAGATAACCGCTCATCGTCTTACACCACTCGTAGTCCAATGTCACTATCTCCATCTCCATGTGTGTCACTCGATCATGCCTGCTTGCGAGCTCCACCTAATCTGGCACTATCATCCACGAGGCTACACACCAACCAACTCATGCTCCTGCGATGACTCCGAATAACTATATGCTGACAAATAAACTACTAGAACCACGTCTGATTCTCTACACCAGTCTCATCCGTCGCATACTCATTCACCTTATTTGCCATCAGATCTGTCTTGTCACTAACATCAGAACTTTCCTCCATCTTCTGACTAATTCGAGCACAATCTGAAAAATCAAACCCTTCCATTGCGTTTCTTCTCCTCCAAAGCTTGATCAACACCCTGCTGAACAAGAATATCTTGAATCATGCATTGCCATACTGTAAAATTTGTCTTGCCGTTGAATAGCGGAATATCGAACTTCGAACCTGAAGAAGTCATCACCTCTAACCACAATCAAAATTCAAATCAGTCACTATATAGTTTGAATTTGATAAAACCAACGTTAAAAACAAACTCAGCACATTGAAAAATCCTAGGAACGACTACTGGATCACCAAAATCTGCCTCCAAACCCTCGATCAGAAGACAAATTAATCTGCACCGTCGGATTTGATTTATTAATTTTTAACCAAACCCTCACCCACGTGAACAGTGTTCCCACCCCTACAGTGTTCCTGCCACTACAGTACCTTCATTTTTTTCTTGATTCATACAATGCCGCCGATCTTCGATCTCACACGACGACGATCTCATTCTTGTAAACTAACTCCCGGATTCATCACCATGGCTCTGATACCACTTGTTGGGGATTTTCATCCCCGCCTACTACAATCTGCACAACTCAGAAGTCAACCAATAATCAACAAGATAGAAAATAACCACAATCCATAAGAAAGAACACCAAGATTTACGTGATTCGGTCGACCAACTTCGCCCTACGTCCAGGGGGCAACAATACGAGAAATTCACTATGTATCAGGGAGAACTACAAGAGGAATCAGTCAACTCTTGTCTCTCAATATCTCAACCTCACGTACATAATCAACTCTCATATTCTCTCAAAAACCCACTCCTTATAATATTTTGAACGAACAAAGACTGCGAAATCCTCTCCCAATGTTGTAATATTTTGCACAGATAAAGACCACAAAACCCTCGCCTCTCGCACAATATTCTTGAATCAGGCTACGCCCTCTGCTAACCCTAGATTACAAGAACATTGGCTCTCTCCTTGATTTTTCCTCCAACAATAGAAGATTATATATAGGGAAATCAAAACCCTATCTCTAGCCTAACTTCCTAATTAGAATAGGATTCAAACTCCTAATCATGATGAGATCCAATCTTCTAATCATGATACATCTCTAACCCTATCTAATTCTCATGAAGCTATATAAAGAATCAAAGACACAATACCAACAATAAGATATGTTTAGGGGGCTGAGAGGCTGAGAACTAAGAGGAGTCACAAGAGAGGCAGAGAGAACGAGAAAGGGAGGGGCTTACTGCTAGCAATGCATAGTCTAAAGTAAAGGAAGGACAGATAGAAGAGGGGGAAGAGACTCTCGACACAAAAAAAGGCGAGGCAAATTAAGCTCTACTATTATTTTAAGATTTATATAAAGAGGGTTCATGTTTTGGTTTAGGGCTCAATTGATCCATAAACTCTAACTCGAATTGTAAAACATGTTAACTTGAAACTTGACATGCCTTCATTTTGCCTACTTTTGAAAATGTTGCTCTATATATCAAAAACATCTAAAAAATCACGTGATATATCATGAGAATTCAAATATATTGCAGATAATTACCCAAAAATAATAAATGTCATGCAAAACCCTTCGCATTGCAGCAAGCCCTACAAAATAAAATTTTGGATGACATAGACATTCTGCCCAGTTATACATCCGCAATTAAGCTTACAAAGTAACAGTATGGAATTGGTATCCATAAAACAAATTTAGAAGAGATCAGCTTAATTGCATGATAAGTTGTTTGAGTGTACTTGAAAATTTTCAAATTGTAGGTTAGAAAGTTTGACCCTAAATGAAAGTGCATTCTTTTCTGGAATGTCACTTGGCAAGAAGATACCATGAGTCACCACATACATAAAAATTAAGGCTTCAAATTACAAAGAATTCCCAAATAAGATTTGCTTAGTCAGTCAAATAGGGGAATAAAGATGGTATAAAAGAAGAGGTGATCTATACTTGGAAGCATACCAAGCGCGAATTGAACGGAACTATCAGAAACATACAAAAGTAAACGTATGTTGTACTGAGTTTTTATCCTAGTCAATAATCCTCTGATGATTTGTTATAGTTTGCTCAAATACTTGAATTATGCACTAACCCGAATTGGATTTTTTAGCTCGGTTGAATTTAGCATGAAATCATACTACAGTGGGGTTGATTACAACGTGGCTTTGTCATTATTTGGCCAAGAGTTAAATGGCTATGGAATCCTTTCAGAGTTCCAATTGGTTATGCATACATAGTATGTGGATAAAGACAAACGTCATTTGGATTCTAATGGAATTAAGAATCCTATCTTTTATGGAATTCCTTGCTAACAACAACGGGCAAGATTAAGCCTTTATAAGATGCATGACCCCTGTGATGACTTCTTGAGCCACCCGAGAGTTATAGGCAGAGAAAGGCAAAAGCCTTTTGGGATTACCTGCATCAAACCCACATCTTGTTAATGGGTTTTTCGATCAACTCTTGGTTGGTAATTATAGGCTCTCTTTTGTTCCTTTATTTTAGAGAGATTATATTTAAATTATCAGGGGTGTTATTTGGGATTGAGAGATTGAGAGATTCCACTTTTGTATTCCTCACAATTTAGTAAAACTATTCTCCTCCTTCGCTAGTGGATGTAGGCTACAAGCCGAGCCACATATATCTTTGTATTCGTGTGTTCTCAATATTTTCGTGCTTTCGTGTGATTGATTTTAGTTTACCCTGGGTTTGTCATAACAAATTGGTATCAGAGCCCTCAGCTATCGATCGGACGAGAAAATAACGACAACCACTACGAAGTGGGATATCGAGAAGTTTGATGGCAACATCAGTTTCAGCCTTTGGCAAGTTAGGATGATCGCCGTGTTGACACAGAGCGGATTGAAGAAGGCTTTGTTCGGAAAGTCGAAGAAACCTGCTACAATGACGGAGGAAGATTGGGACGAGTTGGATGATAAAGCTCTCATAGCGATCCAGTTATGTTTGACAAATGAAGTTTTGCAAGAAGTTCTCACTGAGAAGACAGCCGCTGATTTGTGGTCTAAATTGGAGGATTTGTATTTGACGAAGTCGTTCACTAATCGCCTCCTCTTGAAGCAACGGTTGTACACACTTCGGATGTCGGAAGGTACACCCATCAAATCTCATATTGATGAATTTAATTCTATGATTACAAATTTGAGTAAGATTGATGTTAAGATCGATGATGAAGATCAAGCCCTATTGTTATTGTGTTCTTTTCCTACAAGCACTTCAGGGATACTATGATTTACGGTCGAGATTCTATTGGCATCAAGGACGTCAAAGAGAACTTGTTGAATAAGGAGAAGATCGACAAAGAGTTAACCGCAAGCGAAAGTGGTGATAAAGCTGATGGCTTGTTTGTTCGAGGAAGATCGGAAGAAAGGGAATTTGGAGGTAACAAGTATAAGTCGAAGCACAAGAATCTAACCTGCAGATATTGTAAGAAGAAAGGGCACATCAAGACCGATTGTTACAGATTGAAGAACAAGAATAAACAAGAAGAGTATGATGAAAAATCTAAGGAGAACTCCGCTGAAGTTGATATTGCTGAAGATGTGATTTTGTTGGCTACAGATGATGAAAACAGGAGCATGGATGATTGGATTCTAGATTCGGGTTGTTCCTATCATATGTGTCCTAATCGGGACTGGTTCACCACTTATGATGCTATTGATGGTGGAGTTGTTCTCATGGGAAATAACGCCTCATGCAGGACTATTGGGAAAGGCACAATTCGGATTAAGATGCATGATGGAGTTATCAGGACTTTGACTGATTTTAGGCATGTTCCAGGTTTAAGGAAGAATCTCATCTCTTTAGGCACTCTTGATCGTCTTGGGTGTAATTTTTCAGGTAAAGGTGGAGTTCTTAGGGTTATAAAAGGCTCTCTTGTGGTTATGAAAGGAAAGAAGATCGGCAGCTTGTATGTTTTGTAGGGTTCTACAGTTACCGGTTAGGCTGCAGTTGCATCATCGATATCAGGAGTTGATACTACCAAATTATGGCATATGAGACTTGGTCATATGAGTGAGCGCGGATTGGCCGAATTGAGCAAGAAGGGTCTTTTATGTGGACAAAGTACAGGAAAATTGGGATTCTGCGAGCATTGCATTTTCGGAAAGCAGAAAAGAGTTAGCTTCAGTACGGCAGTACATCAGACTAAAGGTACTTTGGATTACATTCATTCAGATCTTTGGGGACCTTCTCAAGTTGCCTCTGTAGACGTGTAAAATTGCCTATAAGTCCCCAAACGTAACTCGTGATAGTGAGTTGATGATTGACGGACCGTCAATAATATAAATGCATAAAACAAGTGAACAAAGCGCAATAAGCACATCGGTGAAGCATACGAGTCAATGGGAACGGCAAAACAACGAAGAAACGACTTAACCATGAGCTACAGGGTACCCATAAAATACTTAGCACCACGTGTGTCTTGCTCCCACCATGGGTGGCTTGGCTATGAAAGGTTGTAGATATCCTCTCCAGCTTTCTAACGCATCTTGGATCAACTCATTCCGAGAACGGACGAGAGAGTTAGAGCCGAAACAACCGACAGGGTTCAGACTGTTTCACACCTGCAGGACACCAATGATGTCTCACACATTTTGGCCATGATATGGTTCGAATATGAGGAAGCTCAAAACATAAAAGTTGTAGCTCTCCTCTCCAGATTTCTAGCATCTTGGATCAACTCATTCCGAGAACGGACGAGAGAGTTAGAGCCGAAACAACCGACAGGGTTCAGACTGTTTCACACCTGCAGGACACCAATGATGTCTCACACATTTTGGCCATGATATGGTTCGAATATGAGGAAGCTCAAAACATAAAAGTTGTAGCTCTCCTCTCCAGATTTCTAACGCATCTTGAATTGCATCAATCAGAGATCGGACGAGAGAGTTAGACCCAAAACAACCGATCCACCTCGTCCAAGGCCGAGCCACTTTCAAGTGGCTCGGTGGCCTAGCCACTTGGAAGTGGCTAGGCGGGCTTTTGGGCCCAGTTTTGACCCGTTATCCGCTTTGGGGCTATAAATAAGAGGTAGGGGTCTCATTTGCACACATCTGAAATTTTGGGGAGAAGCCGAAGCTCTGCCAAATTGCCTTCTCACCTCAGATCCAAACTTGAGAGCGACGACCGATCTTCTTCGACACCGGATCGGATCTCGTGAACTCTTAAGGGCTATTATCATCCTTTGTGAGATAATCCCGGGGCTATTATCCTCCTTCGTGAGATAATCCCTCGAGAAAGGTTCGAGATCGGATCTCGGATCTACGTGATTCCTCGAGATTAAACTTTGTTTTGATCTCGAAGAGCTTTGATTTCGCTTGGTCGATCTCATTCGCCGGGCTGTTATTTCCTTTGTGAAATAACCCCGCTACCGTAGATCTCTATTGTGGATCCGCGATTAGCGGCGGTCCACGGACGGAATAAAATCCCCGGCACAGGCAAAGACACCCACGCAAGCGAGGACCCGATAAACGGATCCCGCGTTTGTTCAAAAGGATAAAAGTTGTAATTCTTTGATTTTCATTGTAAGCCTTATAAAAAGGCAATCTTTTCGGAATCTCGTTGTAAGCGACTGAAGTTTGTAACAGATTCAAGCAATGACAATCATCCCGACTTTTACCGCGAACAAGCTGGCGACCACAGTGGGAATAGCGGTCTCGAATCGAGATCGATCGTGCATAGCGGATCCCAATCCCGGTCGAAGAAGAGGTCGAGTACAAGTTCGACCAACAGAAGTTCGAGGAGTATCTTTCGTCCTCGTCACGATCGTCCTCCCCCCGCAGATCCAAAAGGATCCCCGCTGCAAGGAGGATTCGTTGGTCCTCGGATCTTAAATCCCAAGGCGAGGATTCCAATCCCGGCCCTACCAAAGTCGCGAGGCGGCTTGCGACCTCGAGGCGGCGGATCTGAAGATCCCAACTCCTTGGCGAAGGAGAAAATCGCCGATGGTGCACCGATTATGTCGAAGAGAGCTTGCCAACGACGATGCCAAAGCCATGCACGTCGATTCGCCAAGGCCATGGAATCGGTGGATGGGATTAGCTATGGCGGATCTCGAGATCGAAGAGGCAAAAGCCTCTAAATCAAGCAGCTGATGGCTCTTCCAAGCCGTCAACAAGTGAATGGGTCCGAGTCAAGCGGAACCGTTCAACACTCGAGGCGCGTGGCGCACACTCCTTCTTGCGCCGCGGGCCCTAGTTCAAGAGGCCCGAAGTCAAGGAGGAAGTGGCCGAAGCCGCCAAGATGCGCCAAATTTGGAGGCCAAAACCCGGAGCAACGGTTCATGCAAAGGCCGAAGTTTCAATCCAGGATCAACCACCTCAAGCTGATCTGAATCAAAAGAAGGTCGCCTCACGACCAATTCCACTTCCGGCAATAGCTCCCAAATTGCCGTCGGACTCTACTTCGCCGGTTGAGCCGCCAACCCATCCCGAAGCAAGAAGGCGGTATTGGGCATACCGGCCCATTGCAAGATGATCGAGGCAAAATTTCGATCAAAGAACGCTTGGGCCCATTGAGGAAATCCCGGGTCACTCCTAGTACAGGAGGTCGCACCCACCTCAACCAAGACAAGAAGAATCCTGCAGCCGCTCGCACCGGGCTACGAATCGAAGTCCATGAGCCCGTCAAAGATTCACACTCGCGAAGGCGTGCGTCGCGGCGAGTGACTTATGAAACGCCTATTTTTCCTCAGAAGGAGACACTCTCATCTGACGATGACGACATTTTACCTGAGAAGTTGTGCCAACACACGATAGGTTGCTCCGGTATTCATGCCGACGAGTTGTACTATCGTGCTGGGGGTACGAATAAATCGCAAAAGAGGAATGCCCCAGAACCAAATATGCCTTGCTTGTGCTCAAAACTGATCAAGGCAGTGTTATCGGAATGCAACTGCGCTAAAATGACTCCGGAGAAGGCGTCGGTCTTTGATAGACTCGGCACGAGAATGCCAGAACCCAAGTCAAGACGCTTCCGCAAGAAGAGATTGGTTCCTCAGGGCGGTGAATTGCCAAGTGTTACCATCAATATGACCAGCAGAGGGACGTCGTCACGTGCCATTCCCGGGGCATCGCAACGAGTGACTCGATTGCGGTCCGGGACTGTTAGACGACCCAATTATCGCAAGATGCAGAAGGGGTTGCCCTCAGATGATGAAGTGTCGGATGCCGGCTCCGCAATGGCTTCCGATAATACAATTTCCGGCATAGGACAACCCGTGAGGCGTTCATGATCGGCGGAACAAGTGTCCCGGATGCTTGAAGAGGCCACGACCAAACAGCGGGACAACTTTAAGCTTGAAATGGAACCGCCATGCAAAGAAATGAGAGCGATGCATGACCAACAGATCCACGCGATAATGAACCGCCAAGGCGAGCCAAGTCGTCGCAATAATGTCAACTTAACAGATAGCGACACGGACAGAGAAGGAGGCCGAAATGTCGATGATCGTGCTGGTTAGCAAAACGCTAGTGATAACACCGTCATTCCTCCCCAAAACCACCCGAACGAAGACGGAGGGGAGAATGATAAAATAAAAGACCTCGAGAGCAACATCAATACTTTGATTTCCGCTCAAGAGGTAAAGAATACGGGTATACCATGTCCATATCCGAGAGAATGGGAATCAATCCCGTATCCGGCAAAGTTCAACTTAATTAACTTTACGCCATTCGACGGAAAGGGATCACCCACTCAGCACTTGATCTATTTCAAGTCTCACCTAGGGGTTATCTCCGGCAACGAGCCCTTGATGGTTCGGTCATTCGTTGGCACCCTTCGTGGAGCTGCCTTCGATTGGTACCGCCGTCTCAAACCAGGGAGTGTTAACAGCTGGGATGACATGGAGACCATGTTTCTCGCCAATTTCTTCGACGATGACACCGAGGTATCCATCGGGTCTTTGTTGGACGAGAAACAGAAAGACGGGGAAACGGTGGATAACTTCGTCAAGAGGTTCAGAAATAAGGCAATGAATTGCCGGGACCCGCTAACGGAGAAGTTCATTCTTCAAACTTGTCACAACAACCTGTCATTGGACGTGTTGGAAGCAATGGGAACTGCACCGTCCGAGACCTGGAAAGATTTAAAGATACGCGGAGAGCAAGCCGAGCGATTCCTGAAAAGGAAGAAAGCGGAGAGAGGTCAGCCAATGGTGAATGCTCACAAGCAGAACTTTGTCCCACGCGGTAAGGGGAAGGCGCCAGCGAAAACGGTTGATGCAAATCAAACATTTCAGCTGCAGCCCCAACAACAACAGCAGCAACAAGCGCCACAGCAGTCACGACCTCAATGGCAGCAACGACCACAAAATCAGAAGTCGTCGGAGCCGAGGTTCCCTAAGGTTTACTCCTTCAAGGATGATGAAGTTCCCGGTATCTTCAAATACCTTTTGGAGAACAATAAAATTCATTTGCCGCCGATTGTAAACCAAGAGGAGGCAAAGAAGGTTACGGACCCGAAGTATTGCGCCTACCACAGAGCGGTGCACCACCCGACGAAGTCGTGTTATCATCTCAAGGATAAAATCCAGACCTTGATTGATGTAGGGGTCATTACCCCAAAAGGGTCCAAAGAGAAGAAAGTAGGGGCGAACGCAGTCTCCATCAGCTTCGGATCGGTACCTTTAGATTGGTTCCAACCAATGCCCGTTGTGAAAGTAGGGATGAAGACGGTGAATGACGACCCTCACGGTCAGCGTGAGAAAGGACTTGTACCTCACACAGCCTCGAACGGTGAGATCCTCTGGGTTCATCCGGATTTACTTGAAGACGAGCAGTGGGCGACCTCTTCGTCTAAAAAGAAATCGAAGGGGAAGGGCAAGCTATGTCATGCTACTTTAGCAATCTTGGAGAAGGATGATGAGCAGATAATGACACTCCAACTTTCTGAAGAAGAACAAGAAGTCTTCGCGACCAGGAGTGGACATGAATATCACCACAGGTATCCCGAAGCTCCTAATCCAAACGCAAAAACGTTGACGGAGCTGGGGGTAGCAATGACTCCCCCTACACGCGCGGAAAAGCCGCAGCAGCAAGCGGCCGCTAAAGAAAACACGGCCAAGCTAAAAGAGAAGCAACCCCAACAATAAGAGGACCAAGTTCCGAAGCAGTCTCGTTTCAATCGTCCGATTGGAAGAGATAAACCGGAAAGTTCGAACTTCTCACGGCGCTTTGACATTATGGCTCAACTGGCTAATATCCCGGCAAGGATAACGCTTTACGAGCTACTGCGGTTATCAAAAGAAACCAGAGAGGCGCACAGAGGCCTTAGTCGACTCGGTGTTTCACTCAGTCGAGCCGAGTCATGAGCTGCCCGAATCTTTGGCCCAGCAATGCAACCTCGCCACCAAGCACATTCCATGCATAACTTTTACCAAGGAGGATATGCAGACGAAGAATTCCAAACATGACAAAGCCGTCTTTACGGTACATTGGCTCCAAATAGTTAACGGATCCAAGTCGATCCGGGTTTTATTGTGAGCATCATGCCCCTCGCTGATGTACAAACTTCGGGATTCACGCGGTGGCGGCATCTACAGGCACGGTGATTTACGGATTTAACACCAGTGGGTCTCGGCCACTTGGTAAAATCCGAATAAAGTGCCAAATGGGAGATTTGAAGTCCGAAGTCACATGCTATGTGATCGATGCGGAAACTTCTTATAACTTATTATTGGGTCGGCCTTGGATCCATAATAATGTTATAGTTCCCTCCACTCTTCATCAGTGTCTGAAATATGTCGACACTAATAATAAAGTTAAGACGGTGGTCGCGGACAAACAGCCATTTAAGGGGTTGGAGAATTACTTCACTGACTCCCTCCTTTACGGTAATGAGTCCGATACTGAATCATCGGCCCAAGGCACGGACAGTGGTGAGGAAGCTGATGCCGAAGCCGGGCTTGATTATGAGGGGGGTTTTGTTATAAATGACATTGTACCCGCTGTAATCAATCTTGACGATGAAGACTCGTCAGATGAAAGCTGTAATTGGCAACTTGCCGATAATGAAATAAATGGTGACTTAGAATACTCCCCGTCTTTATTTGATGTGATGAAGCAATTGTACGATGATCCCGAGTTGCACATACCAATTCAATCATCATGTGTTACACAGAAGTGTCTCCGAGATTCCTTCGGAACAACCCTAGTCATCCCTGCCAAGATAAGAGGTGAGAAAGACTTGATCTATGGCAAAGGAGAGGCATTCCCACTACCAGATGACTTCTTAAAGCAAGATGATGGCAATGACAAGCTCGGCTCACTTATTTAGATGCGATGCGGAGTCACGAGTCGATGAAGAGATGGGGGTACGATCTTGCGCGGGGAGAGGGTCTCTGTTTCGGTAGAGGTCCTCAAATTCCACCCAAAGCCGCACACGTCCCCGAGGGGAAGCCTGATAACTATTATGGATTTAGAAGAGGACTAGGGTACGTATCTTCGTCAGAAGACGAATGTTGCTAGTTCATTGACGACCAAATGTCCGACGCAGGAGATGGACATTCATCAGATTCCTCAGCTTGGGACTCCGATGTTAGCATCGGCGAAATGTTCAAGGGGTTAATGTCAAATATGACTACAACCAACCCTACTACAATGAAGGATGATGAACAAATGCCAACATGGGAAGACCAGTGGATCCATCACCTCAATATGCAATACGGAGATCGGTTCGAGCAAAGAGAACCTCCGACCGAAGATGCGGTAGTTCAAGTTGACATGGGTGACGAAGCCAATCCGAAACCTATATTCATAAGCGGCAGTCTTCCCCCAGAAGAGAAAGAGGAATTGATTGCTCTCATCCGGGAGTATATCGATGTTTTCGCCTGGAATTACGAAGATATGCCAGGGCTTGACCCGAACGTGGCTACTCATTGCCTCAATATCAAGCCGGATATTAAACCAGTCAAACAGCAGCAAAGACGGTTTCGTCCGCAAATCATGGAATCAATCGTGGCGGAAGTGAGGAAGCTCATAACGTCAGGGTTCATCAGGGAGGTACAACACCCAGACTGAGTGTCAAATATTGTTCCGGTTCCAAAAAAGAATGAGACAATCAGAATCTGCGTCGATTACAGGGACACTCTGATAGGTACATGAGTATAAACTGCTCCCTCTGCATTCCGACAGGTATATGAGTATAAACTGCTCCCTCCACACTCCGATAGGTACATGAGTATAAACTGCTCCCTCTACACTCCGACAGGTATACGAGTATAAACTGCTCCCTCTGCACTCCGACAGGTATACGAGTATAAACTGCTCCCTTTCCTCCGATGAGTATAAGAGGTTAAACTGCTCCTCCGTTACTCCAAAAAGGTATATGAGTATAAACTACTTCCTATTTTGTTGAGAAGTTCCTGGAGAATATCTTCTATAAAATATTCTTAAGGATAACTCGACAAACCCCAATTTACTCCCAGGTTCGATCTTCTGACGCCGGACAACGCGTCACAATGAAAAATCGCCGATTGAATTTCAAGAAAAAAGTTCTTGATGCCAGTCAACGCGTCGTAAAAGAGAGTTCACCAATCTAAAGATACATCTCAAGAAAATTCCTCCCGTGTCACCCTACAACGAGTATCACAAGAGAGAGTTCACCGATTAAAGGATCTAACCTCAATCTCCTCCGCTATGGTGGGTTCATGGCGGCGCAATGGAGAATTCACGATCCAAGGTTAAGCCTCACGAAATTGGATGGTCAGTACGACGACAACTCACCAACGCGAGCTAAAATAAGAAAATTCATTCATTGGTTTTTGATTCAAGACTTCAATAGCGGTCAGACAATAAATGCAAAGATCATGATACTTTCACCATCCTACAAAGCACGGATAGTCCGAAAGAATTGGAGAAGTCAAGATTCAAGCCATTTTCGTGTCCCGCTATACCGAAGGTTGGGGCCTATCATATCCAAAGTATTTCGGCTTCTTCTATAAAAGAGCGAGACCGAAACACTTTGGAGGGGATATCTGTAGACGTGTAAAATTGCCTATAAGTCCCCAAACGTAACTCGTGATAGTGAGTTGATGATTGACGGACCGTCAACAATGTAAATGCATAAAACAAGTGAACAAAGCGCAATAAGCACATCGGTGAAGCATATGAGTCAATGGGAACGGCAAAACAACGAAGAAACGACTCAACCATGAGCTACAGGGTACCCATAAAATACTTAGCACCACGTGTGTCTTGTTCCCACCATGGGTGGCTTGGCTATGAAAGGTTGTAGATATCCTCTCCAGCTTTCTAACGCATCTTGGATCAACTCATTCCGAGAACGGACGAGAGAGTTAGAACCGAAACAACCGATCTACCTCGTCCAAGGCCGAGCCACTTTCAAGTGGCTCGGCCAAGGCCGAGCCACTTGCAAGTGGCTCGGTGGCCTAGCCACTTGGAAGTGGCTAGGCGGGCTTTTGGGCCCAGTTTTGACCCGTTATCCGCTTTGGGGCTATAAATAAGAGGTAGGGGTCTCATTTGCACACATCTGAAATTTTGGGAGAAGCCGGCTCGCCAAATTGCCTTCTCACCTCGAGATCCAAACTTGAGGCGGCGACCGATCTTCTTGACACGGATCGGATCTCGGCGAACTCTTAAGGGCTATTATCATCCTTTGTGAGATAATCCCGGGGCTATTATCCTCCTTAGTGAGATAATCCCTCGAAAAGGTTCGAGATCGGATCTCGGATCTACGTGATTCCTCGAGATTAAACTTTGTTTTGATCTCGAGAAGAGCTTTGATTTCGCTGGTGGATCTCATTAAGCCGGTACATTATTTCCTTTGTGAAATAACCCCGCTACCGTAGATCTCTATTTTGGATCATGATTACGCGGTCCACGGACGGAATAAAATCCCGACACGAGCAAAGACACCCGCATAGCGAGGACCGATAAGCGGATCAGCGTTTGTTCAAGGATAAAAGTTGTAATTCTTTGATTTTCATTGTAAGCCTTATAAAAGGCAATCTTTTAGGAATCTCGTTGTAGCGGTGAAGTTTGTAGCAGTTCAAGCAATGACAATCATCTCGACTTTTACCGCGAACAGCCTCGAAGGGTAGTAGTTCGAGATATATGTTGACCTTCATTGATGACTACTCTAGGAAGCTTTGGGTCTATTTTTTGAGATATAAAGATGAGGTGTTTGTGACTTTCAAACAATGGAAGTCTTTGATTGAGAAGCAGACTGGGAGGCTGATTAAGAGGCTTAAACTGATAATGACCTTGAGTTTTGTGGAGGAGAATTTAATAAGTTCTGCAAGAAGGAGGGAATCATTAGACATCGTACAGTCCCTCGCACACCGAGAATGGAGTGGCAGAACGTATGAACAAAACCCTTTTGGAGAAAGCTCGTTGTATGATGTTCAATGCAGGTTTAGGCAAGGAATACTGGGCGGAAGCGGTGAATACGGCTTGTTACTTAGTGAATCGGTTGCCATCTACTGCTATTGGTTATAAAACTCCAGAGAAAGTTTGGTCCGGTAAGCCTGCGGATTATTCTAATCTTAGAATTTTTGGTTGCCCTGCATATGCGCATGTTAGTCAAGGGAAACTTGAGCCGCGAGCGAAAAATTGCATATTCCTAGGTTATGCATCGGGTGTTAGGGTTTTAGGTTGTGGTGTCCTGATCTGAAGTCTCCAAAGATTATTATCAGCCGTGATGTTACTTTTGATGAGTCTGCTACGTTCCACCAGAAACGGTCATCGGTTTCAGATGATAAAGCGCCTCTGAGGGCAGTGGAGTTAGAAATTAAGTGATTGACTCTTGGCGAGGATAAGACTACGGGAGTTCGGCGGATCCGTTCAAGTAGATGAAGCACCTCAGCGATTCTGAGGAAGGCGGGAATACACTATTGCTAGAGATCGGTCTAGACGAGATATTTGACCACCGCGAAGATATGAAGATACGGTGGCTTATACATTGTCGGTTGATAATTTTGTGCCGTTCAGCTATTCAGGAGCTATTTTAGGTGATGACTTCGCTAAGAGTTATGATCGTCGTGCGGATAATTCAGTCGATTTGTTGAGGAGGCCTCTTTCAGTTGGCAAGTTCAAGCCGGGCTTAGACTTGATCGATACGTGCCGCACTTAGATGCCCTGCGGGGCTATTGGAGAAGGTGGAGTAAGTTAGCTTATTTTAGAATGAGGAATTTTTATGTATTTGAGTCAAGGTGGAGATTTGTTATAGTTTGCTCAAATACTTGAATTATGCACTAACCCGAATCGAATTTTTTAGCTCGGTTGAATTTAGCATGAGATCATACTACAGTGGGGTTGATGACAACGTGCCTTTGTCATTATTTGGCCAAGAGTTAAATGGCTATGGAATCCTTTCAGAGTTCCAATTGGTTATGCATATAGTATGTGGATAAAGACAAGCGTCATTTGGATTCTAATGCAATTAAGAATCCTATCTTTTATGGAATTCCTTGCTAACAACAACTAGCAAGATTAAGCCTTTATAAGATGCATAACCCCCGTGATAATTTCTTGCGCCACCCGAGAGTTATAGGCAGAGAAAGGCAAAAGGCTTTTTGGGATTACCTGCATCAAACCCACATCTTGTTAAGGGGTTTTTCGATCAACTCTTGGTTGGTAATTATAGGCTCTCTTTTGTTCCTTTGTTTGAGAGAGATTGCATTGAGATTATCAAGGGTGTTATTTGGGATTGAGGGATTGAGAGATTCCACTTTTGTAATATTCCTCACAATTTAGTAAAGCTATTCTCCTTCTTCGCCTGTGGACGTAGGCTACAAGCCGAACCACGTATATCTTTGTGTTCATGTGTTCTCGATATTTTCGTGCTTTCGTGTGATTGATTTTAGTTTATCCCGGGGTTTGTCATAACATGATTTGTTTTGAAAAGTAACTAAATATATAACTTACATGTGTTTATGGCACGAGACCCATATCTAGTTTTTCCTTGTCCATGTCATTTATTGAGCTTCCTCAACTAACCATGCTCCATCAATGACCATGTTACACAGGATTTATGAGAATATTTTGGATGTGATTGATGATAATATATCGTTAGTGCTTAAATAAAAAACAAGTCACATTAGTTATTGATTTTGTCATGTATCTTGTGCTTAGGATCATGTTTTTAAATCTCTCGCATGTATAAAAGTCCATCAGTATCCAATACTAACGATGGAGATGAGTATCTCATGTATCGGGTCATGTTTCGTGTTATCAAGTTCATACATACATGAATGATGAATCTCAGGTCGGGTTTCAATATCTTTACGTGCTTTACATATGTTATATAATATGATATGAATCTTTCTGGAGGTTTAACAATTGGCACAGTACCCAATTATAAAAACATGCACAATACTCAAAATATCATACTCAGACTTATTTCGTACGCATCTTCAGGCGCCTAAAGGGGTTCTGGAAATACTTCTTATTGCATGAGATTCTTGCATCCTTTTCTAATGCATTGCTTTAAAGAAAAAAATGGCTTTCATGTCGTTGTTCTGAACATTGATGAGTATTACAATTCACTGCTATCCTTCATCGATTTGGCTGTTGATGAAGGGTTTACATCAAGCAATGGAAGACACATCATAACACCTTTTTAAGCATTGCATTTTGCCATGGCCATGATAGAGCACAGGCAAGTATTCAACTTTGTCCTATCATTTTTGTGGTAGAACTGCTTAGGCAAATGATGAGAGAACACAAATAAGTGGTCTTTGTCATATTTGCTTCGGAAAATAAATCTCTCTCTGCACTTGTCCAATGATAATAAATGCAATGATGGGCTAGTAGGATGCCTAATAGGCTGTGGTAAATTGTGCACCGTGAGAGCCTCTTTTCCACTTTCCATCATAATAAATGTAAAGGTTCGGGTCACTTCAATTGATTCATCATGAACTTCCATTTTTTGCTTCAATTGATTCATCATCAAACTTCCTTTTTTGCTTTAATTGATTCATCATCAATTTCCTTTTTCAAATAAGTGAGAGATCTTTTCATTTCAAGTAAGTATTGCTCTTTTCCTTTGCTTTCTTAGATTTCTCTTTTTCTTTACATTCTTACTATGGCAATGCAATGTAATTATTATTTTTTTTCTCTTTTTACTCTTTGCATGAATTTTTCTTTGCTTCTTAATGCAGTGGCTTTATTCTTCTCCTTCTGAAGGAAACAACGCCGTAGACCACCAGCATCGGGATGGAATATGTCCGTCTCCATCTTTTCCGTTCTCATCATCGTCACCATCGCCCTTTTGTGGTGATCACGTATGGGTTGAAGTTCTCAGTTTAGCTAGTGGGATGAAGCCATATGATCCGACACAATTTGGTAAACATTTTGTTGCTATTTTTGTAAGCGGTCGCAAATATAGACAGAATCAACTTAATATTGTGTGGACCCCACGGAGGGCAATTTGGTCATTAAACAGAGCCCAAAGACTTGTCGGACATGATGAAAAAGCCCACAAATTGGTTAAAGATAGGAGATCCCAAATCTAAGGCCAAATGCCATGCTAAACTGACTCAAGAATCAAAAGTCAATAGTCGCGCATAGTGAAGGGGCGCACGGATGAAGGGTTTTTTTTAGTCAATGAAAATTCTTATCATTTACCAAATATAACGTTTATGTACATCAATGTGCTCAGTTAGGACTGAGAAAATTGAGATGAAAAACAAAAATTTAAGCCAGGGATGCAACCCTTTACACAATCAAAGAGAAACTAACCAATCTTTACATTCATTTGAAAGTGGATTATTTAGCATAATGGTCATAAGATCAACTTTGATGACTTGAATGATCTGATCTATGCTTCTGGGGGATTGTTTGAAGATTCTGGAATTTCTCTCACCCCATATAGCATACACAGTGGCAGAGAGAGCTAGTCTTTTCACTCTTTGTTTGAAGCCCTTGCCCTTCAGTCTGGAATTATACCAGTCCTGTAAGATATGCCAGACACAAGTTCTCCAATTAAATTGGAGCCATTCCATAATGGTGTTCCAAACTCTCATAGAGAAGTTGCAATCGAAAAAAAGATGATCCCTGTTTTCTGCCATCTGATCAGAACATAACACACAGCAGTTGTGTTGGATAATTCCTCTCTTTAGAAGCTTATCTTAAGTAAGCAACCTGTCGAGGACTGCAAGCCATAGGATAATTGAGTGTTTGGGATAATTCAATCCCTCCCATAATGTGCTATACCATGGCACTGGAAATGAAGCTTGCCTGAGCTGATTATATAGGCCAGAGATATGGACTTTAGAGTCCTTGTAGCATGCAGAGATAGTTTGCTTCAGATTATCAAGACCACCACACTTAGTAATAGATATATCCCTATTTTTCAGGAGTTGTTTCCACATCCAGGAATCCCCATTTCTAGCTTGCACATTCCATATGTCTCTATTTTTCAGGTAATTTCCATGAATCCATCTAATCCATAATTGCTCTTTGTTGAGATGAATACTCCAAATCAATCTAAGACCGGAGGCCATATTCCATATATGTGCAGAATACAATCCTAGCCCTCCATATTTTTTATTTGTGCATACACTGTCCCAGGAGAAGCCTTAGTGAGTGAAGATCCTCCCAGTTTCTCAGTAGTACTGATCATTGCATTGAAGTCCCCTGATATAAGCCAAGGCATATTTCCAGCAGAAGAGTTAAAGTGATATAAATCAGTCCATAGTTGCTTCCTAGCCTCCATGTGGTTGAAGCCATAGACAGATGATACCATACAATTGACTCAACCATCAATAGATTTCATGGCAGCAGTGATGTGCTGGGCTGAATAAGTTTTGACTTGTATCTCAAAAATGTCTGGATCCCACATGATCAAAACTCTAGCCATGCCAGTAACATCAATATTAGAGAACCAACTCCATCCCCTGGCTATTTTTTTAGTAATAACTGCTAGCTTAGGCTCTTTAATTTTTGTTTCTAAAAGAGCAATGAAAGAAACTTGGTATTGCTTTATAAATTGTTGAACTACATGATGCTTAGGGGCTTTGTTTAGTCCCCTAACATTCCAAAAGGAGATTTTCATTTTTTATTGATTTTCCCCTCTATCAATTGTAGAGGGATCCATGTCATTTGCCAGGAAGTCTAGAGGTGAAAATCTTGAGGAACCTTCAGGCATGCTTGTAGCTTTAGATTTACTCCTTTGAACTTGTGTCCAGATGTTGCTCTCTTGTAAATGCTCATGAACATTTCTTAATTCAGATTGCCCCTGCACAACATGTACAAAATTCTGCTGTATATTCCTTGAAGGCTCTGCCTGATTACTAGAAACATGCACAACATGCACAGACTGATCTACAGGAAAGCTGCTGCTAGCAATATCCACATTATTACTTAGTTTAGTTCCTCCTGAATTTGCTTGTCTAGAAGCATTTGGTTGCTTTGGTACCCATCTTTGAATAGGTCTTTTCTTACAAAACTTAGTTTCATGTCCCACTAGTTTGCAAGTATCACACCATTTAGGCTTCAATTCATATATGATCTTCTGAGTTATGAGCTCTCCACTAGGACCTTGGATGGTGATTTGGTTTGGAAGTGCTGAAGGTAGTTTAACTTCTATTAGTACTCTAGCATAAGCTAACCTTTGTCAATTTGCAGTAAGCTTGTCTGTAGTAATAGGACGTCCAATGAGACTTGAAATTTTACTGATGCTTTTTGCATTCCACAGGTTAAGTCTCAAAGCAGGAAGTTGTATCCACAGGGGGTATGTAGTTTCCTGAACTTTTTCAATTTCTTCTCCAATTGACCAAGGTTTTAACAATATGGGACGAGAGCCAAAAAACCAAGGGCCATTTTCCAGTATATCACTCATATCCTCTTTGCTTTTAAATTTGAAAAGAAATAGACCAGCTTTTAGTAAACATATCTCAGGAGTGGCAATATGAGACCAGAGCTTCTGAACAAAGGATTCCATGGCTTTGAACTTAGCATTCAGACCAAGAACTTGCCCAATTAAAGAATAATTCCAAAGTGAAGATCCTTCAATCCATTCTTCCTCAAAAAATACTACAGAATTTTGATTTTCAGCTGGAATATAGCTCAAATCAAGGCCATTCCCTATTTTTCTGTTATCAGCAAAAAGACTAATCCAACTTTTCCCAGTTTTACCAACATCACCATGATCAGCCTGAAGATTTTTAGCTTCAGTACTAGGATTAAGCACCATGCTGCTTACTGATTTATCATTTGATTTATCATCAACATAGCGATGAATCTTGAGTTTCTCAGAAAATCATCAGAAGCATGGCCACAATTCAATGGAACAGTAGTAGTATCATTAATCAAAATAGGATTCGAAGGTGAAGATACAAGAGATGTATCATCATCTAGATCACTTATTTCAGCCCATGAAACCCTAGATGAAGAACTAGCTCCAGTATGAGGAAAGGGATTCTTACTAAGTATACGAGTTTGAACTCCTAATTTCTGAGGAATAGGTCTAGCGGCATTGGAGTCTCGGTAGTAGAGTCCGGGATATCCGTCGTGACTTCTTCAATTTTTCCCCTTTTGGTCCAGTTGAACCCATGCCATTTGAGCTCGAATCTTCATCATTTTCACTAAAATTTGTATTGGTAAGATCAGCAGATGAAACCAAGCTTGAATTTGAAGCTCGAAGACCAATGTGGATGATCTTCTTTCCACTAGATTTCTTTTTTTTACCCATCGAAATCTCAGCAGGGTGCACTGATGAAGGGTTGCTTGACTATAGGCCCGCAGCAGTTCTAATACGCCAAAAGGGACCCTCGAGGCTAATATAGGTCTGTGGCTATAGTGGCGCGCCAATGAAATAAGAGCACCAGCAACAAAAACCACCAAAGATGGGTGCGCCAATGAAGCGGTGCACAAGACCACCTGAGAAGCTATTCTACGATGGTAGTCACATCATCAAATATCGTGCATTGAATATAAATATAACAAATCCAAAAAGACAAAATCCTTAATGGTGAGCCGCTATACCCGTGCACACCACTACAACCGTGCACGTCACTACCCACGTGCACCACAATGAGTCCAAGCAGCTAAGTTGCATGGAAACGGGAACGGGTACTGGTACGGGTGCGGGTATTGGTACGGGACATAGCAAAACTATAAAATATAGGGTACGGGGACATGGCTACATATGTATATTGAACTAATAATGTACATGAGATCATTTTTTTCCGCTTCATGTGTCGTTACAATTAAAATTCCGATCACATTTTTAAGTTTCTTTTATCATATTGATTACTATAAATTAGAAAATACATATATTTTTTTACTAGACATCCAAACGACCCGTTAACTATATAGTTTTGAACTTAGGTATGGACTAAAATGAACCCGTTTCAAAATCGGCAAGTTTTGCGAAACAATATTCCATGGAATTCTTACAGTTTTGTGGAAAAGAGATGGGACAAGATAGCATTTTTGAGAAACATTGTATTAGGTGGACTCCTCCGCCAAATGATACTCTAAAAATCAATGTGGATGGTGCTATTTTTCAAGCCCAACAATACTATGGTATCAGGGTAGTTATTAGAGGTGGCGATGGTGAGGTTTATGCTTCAATGGTGGATCATCAAAGAAGAGTCCCATCATCACAAGTGGTCGAGGCGTATGCGATGAGAATAGGTATCCAAGTTGGTCAACAATGTGGGTTTAAGAGAGTTATATTGGAAAGTGATAATGAAGCTTTGGTGAAGGCGCTACAGCATAATAGTGGAGAAAGATCAGAAGTGGGTGACCTTTTGGGAGATATTTGGCAATTTGTGATGTTCTTCGATAGTTTTTCGGTTTCACATGTCAAAAGGATGGGTAATAGAGTTGCTCATACCTTAGCTAGATCAGCAATGTTATTTGATAATGTAAAATCTAGATAGAGGAGGTGCCGGACTTAGTGCTTTCTCTTATACAGACGGACAAGCATGTGGCTTAATATATTTCAAGCATGAGGTTTTCATCCAAAAAAAATATATGTGAAGTGTAAGCTATACTTCCAAGAAGTGTTTGACAAGTGTTTTAAATTAACACATATATTGTATAATTGAGTACATGTTGTAATAAATGCATGCATATATTCAAGAAGTGTCCATGAAGTTTGGGTACGGGAAAGTGTTAGGTACGTGTCCGGTATTGGTACAGCTTCATTATAGAAGTACCCGGGTAACATAGCCAAGCAATGAAGCTTCCTTGAAGTTGAGGATATTTGTCTTATTGTGGCACAGGATATTAAAGCTACTGCTCTACCAGCCTTATCTACGCATGCTACAATAATGCCAAAATGAGGAAGCTTCCTTAACCCACAAATTAGGAAAGTACTGCGAAGTTGTTAGCAGCAGGCAAGCTGGCCTGAGCGTGCGCCAGAAGTCGTCGCTCATGGGTGTTGCGCGCATGATGCAGAGGACATTGCTAATGCATTTTAGGAGAAATCGGATCGTGCGAAGCTCGGACGATCTAAGAAAAGAGGATGATATTTGGCCAGATTTTGATGTGCAACTTCGACGGACCATAACTTTTGATTCCCTCCATAGAATCGCTGTTATTATATATTTTTGGAAAGCTTGGGAAGTTCTCTACAAGTCAAACTACTTTTCTGTTCTAACCAAGTTTCAAGGTCAAATGAATTCATCTTCAGGCTCAAACTGCGCGTCAAAGAGATTTGGTTCAATTTAGTTTCCAGTTTTTTATGGAACATTTTTTATTTTAGGAAGCCTAATTATTTTAGGAAAGGTTATTTTAGTACTTTTGCTTTATTTTACATCCTATCTAAGGGAAATGAATTTGTGAACTCCTTAGATTGATTATTATTAATTTCAGAAGTTTTTTATTCCTAGGGTTTCTAGGGTTTGTGCCGTTTTGCTCGTATGAGAACGAGTAGTTATTTCTTTTGGTTACGCTTCCGCTATATCAGCGCACCAACAAAGCCAAGCACCAATGATGCATTCCCTGGTCTATAAATAGTAGACCCCCTTCCCACTTACAAAGGGCTCCAATTTTCACTCAAGTCTCAAGAGTTTGTGCTCTCTCTTCCTTGCTGTTGTGTCTTGGTTTCCACGCGCCAACATAGCAAGAAGCACTTGTTCTTCAAGAGTTCTCCTTTCCATCATCTTCTAAGTTTCAACTTGGATCGTGATTTATTCTCCTTCTTTGATTGATCCATCCATTCAAGGACCAAGATAGATTGAACTTCTTCAACAGGTCTCAACTCATTTGACCTTCATGTGGTCAACAAGGTCAAGAATTTAGATTCTTTTGACACACCTCCCCAAACCTTTATCATACCAACGACGAGAATGGCCTAGTCAAACTCATCCTCTCTGACAACAATTTTGTTGTGTTTAATAGCTTTTCTATAGGAGCTCTTAGGTTGTTTTTATAGGAGTTCATCGGTTGTTTTTGTGGGAGCTCTTTGGTTTGAGAGTTCATTTTTGTCCGTGCAGTTTCTAGTTTTGTTGATGCTTTATAGTCTAGCTGTAGTATAACTAGTGGAATAATTTAGTACCCGTTTTTGTTGCATTATATGAAAGATATATGATCTTTAGATTTTTTTATCTAAATCTCTTTTAAGATGTTGATTGTGACCAGAGTATAAATGGCATGCATATACCAATATATACAGTTTGAGACCTTGGTTGGGAATAATAAGATGGACAATTCACAAACTCTCATTGAATCTTTAGAATAATAACTTCCTATAAACATTAAAACCAATCTTTTAAATAACTATTACCGAGGATATATCGGACGACCAAAATTCATATCGGATTGTTGCTATCGGGGATATATCAGAGACAAGTAGTAAAAATCAGAATGCCATATCGGGTGATGTGCATATATAATATAATATTCTAAAATATAATCTAAGCACACTTAATGAAATGTAAACATACCAAAATGTAAAAAACACATGTTTAGGATCACTAACCAATTGCAAAACTTGTTTCTCAATAGCGTAATGAAGCTGTTCGAAAACATAACCTTCAAATGGAGAAAGTAAAGGTAGTAAAAATAGAATATCATACAAGCAAATAACAAGATAGCATAAAAAAGAATCATCAACATAATTGTTGTGTAACTACAAGATTGAAGATTCACAAATTAACTCAGATTTAATAGTTAAGTCAACATCCATAAACAAACATAAGCAAATCAAACAAAAAACTAAGTTCTAAAAGCTACATATAGTTCATAATTGTTAAACATCCAAATAGCACATCCAAAATAAAATAAAATGAAGATAATTAAATCAATCTTTTTCGGAGTCAAAAGTCGGAATATCCTCCATTCCCACCTCCGCATTGGAAGCTGATGACGATGTTTCCTTGTCTTCCTCTATGTCATCTTTCAACTGGTCCTTTCCCTTTAGTGAAGATTCCCTTAACTTTCTCTTTCTTCTATATGCCTATGATTTTGCACTCTTTTCTCTTCTTTGGGTTAGCATCTATGAGATCTCATATTGCCTCCAAGTCAAATATTCCCCCGCAAACACTTTATCTTCACTCTCATCATCACGACCTCTACTCTTCTTTGTATTCATCAACCACTCAGAGGACCTGTCTTCATCGTCGTAGGCTAGTAAGGGATCTCTATCTTTGTTGAAATGTTTATTTTTTAAATTTCACATTGAACTTGACAAAGACTAGGTCACATGGTTTCTTGCGAGTTAGCCTATTTCTCTTCTTCATACAAATCTACAAATTAGAACACAAACAACAAATTATCTAAAATGTGCTCTAATATGTTGAAAACTTAATAGTAATATTATTATCTCAAAAGTGATGTAGTTCCTTTCGCAAACTGAAGAGCTAATTATCAAGCTCAAAATTCTCGTTGCCATCATCCTCAATTTAGGAGCATCGCTCCCGAAAAGCTTCCATCATATAACTAGTTAATTCATAGGTGAAAACAATTAGTATCTTGCAACTCCAAATAGAAATCACTTAATTAGTTTGAATGGAAAATGTACATTTACCGGATTGAGATCATGTTTTTTTGCTTAGCTTCTGGCAACTCTCTCTCAAATGACCCTTTCTTATGCTAATAATCAAAGAGTTGAGATGAAATCTTACCAAGAGTTCCACCGTCATCTGGATAGAATTTGTTCAAATAATCAATGACACCACGCATGAAGCTTCCATCTTTTTCAATCCTTAGATGAGATGAATGGTATTCAAATAATATCCCACTTTACGGAGTGATTCTTTAAGCTTGACATCCGATCTCTTTCAATAATCTTCCATATAGGGAGATATTTCTTCTCTTCATCCGAAGGGCTTCCCTAATTTCCATCCTGGCTATCCAATTCTCTATACACATATCCCATAAATGGAATTTTATCACCATCCACTATTTGTAGAACCTTTACCACAAGAGAAAATATCCTAAGGGCAAGATCAATATTGTCCCAAACTTGTTGTTGAGAATGATCTTAGTAACCTACAAATAATAAGTACAAAATAACAATATAATACTCAGTAAGACGACAAAATCAAGCAAGCAATACACTACTGAATATCTTTAGTTACTAATTAGTAAGTTTTAACTTTAAAATTACCTTTTCTGTGCTTCTTTTGCGAAAAGATCGCATTCCATCTACTCATTAGAGACAAACATTTGCTTTAACTCTTTCTTCTTATCTCTCAACGACTCCAAAGTGAGGAATGTGGTAGCAAATCATGTCACCCCAGATCTCACAAGTTCCCCTTTGCAATTTCTCTCATGGTATGAAGAGGCCTTGAGTGGCTATAGATGTTCAACAACATTGTTCTTCCCTTCGCAATCAAACTATGAATATGTCGAATTTTGGCTATATCAACTAACATCATTAATAGTTTGTCACACAAGTTGTTCAATATATATTTGGCTTCTTCATTGCCAAGCTTTTTGTAGCCGCCATGTTGCTTGTTGCTCCATCGGTGATGATATGCTTAACATTCTCTGGCTTCAACTTTTCAATTGGTTTCTCCAAGGCCGCATATATAATTTGCATCATGCTTATCGGCCGATGCATCTTGTGTAACCAAAAAAGCACATCCTTCATCTGAATGCACCACTATATTCATGATGCTTCTCATCCTTTGATCACTCTAAACATCGGTCATTATGGAGCACCCATTAAGTGCACAAGTCTTCTTAACCTGGTAAATATGGGTCCCCGTCATTTTCCCGTCACCCCCGGTGATAGGGGTGCACAAAAATATCTGTATTCGAAGAAATATCCATATTCATTAGGATACAGATATGGTTACTATAATCTATAACTAGAAGGATATAGTTACAAATATGGTTATTTAGTGAAATAATCGAACCTGTATCCAAAATATCTGAATATATATTGCACATACTGTTGCAATAGTTTTAATCCTTAGATTAATGCATTTGAGGTTAGTTTTGATTATCAAGATATTTAATCCTAGCTATTCAAATATAACAAACATTTAATGAACTCTCTTGTATCATATGAACTATATATTTTTCCAATATTATCTATTTTTCTCATATCCGTCTTGTATCCGCATATATATCCGCTTATACATCCGCATGCATATCTGTATCCTTATCCGATTTTAGCGAATATGGATATGAATTTTTCTTACCGAGGTATATTCGTATACGTGATTGGTAAGTGGATACAAATATAGTACGTGTCATATCCGAGCCGTATCCAGATCGTGTGCACCACTGCCCGGCGATCGAGGAGAGGTGGGGTTGCGCTTTAATGCTGGACTGAAAAAAAAAGAAAAGAAAGAGAAATAAGAAGATAAACTAGTATAAAGAAGATATAGAGGCGAGGAAAATTATCCTTAGACCCTAAACTTAATTAGCCTTGCCAATACGCCAAACGGAGTGAAGGTGTAGCATTTGATTATGGAAAATTAGTTTTAGACCCTTGGACTGCCAAAATTTTATTAATAAATCTAAATTCAGAGAATGACATAAGTAATTGAATGGATAGTTTGTTTTATAGCCCTAAAGTTCATTGAAATTGTGAACAAGTCTAGACTTAATAAATAGGTTATTAAATGAAGAAGGTAACTATGTGTAGACCCCTAAGTTAACTAAAATTTACTGATAAACCAAAACTGAGTAAAAGAAATATAGAGTATGACTAGGAAGAATTATTTAAGTGTTGAAACTTACAGGTATTATGAATAGGCCCAAACAGAGCAAAGTAATGTTATTAATAGGTTTGGAGACTATTTTGCAGAGAGAGGTGGATGAGACAAGGGAGCTTGTTGAACGCTTTAAGAAGACTTGTGCACCTAACGGATGCTCTATAATGATCGATTTTTGGAGTGATCAAAAGATAAGAAGCATCATGAATATAGTGGTGCATTTAGGCGAAGAATTTGCTTTTTGGCTTCACCAAACGCATCAGTTGACACACATGATGCAATTATATGCAACTTTGTGGAGAAAGCAATTGAAACGTTGAAACCGGAGAATGTTAAACAGATTGTCACCGATGGAGCATCAAACAACATGGCGACCACAAAAAGCTTGGCAATTAATAAGCCAAATATATTTTGAACAACTTGTGCGGTACACCAAAAACTTGATAGGAAATAAATAAAACCAAAGTTGTAAGTACACAACTATCAAGTTATAGTATAAAAGATGTCGATTCCTTGAGGAAGGTGTTGTAGGAAATAATCAAAATTGATTTCTAAGTTGTGTGTGGACAATTAAGAGTGATAATGTGGTTGTGGAGAGATATGAGGAAAGTGTGATTATTTGCAAATAAAATAAAACTAGATTAAGAGGGAGAAAGAAAGATGAAGAAATTAGAGGAAAATAAAATTAAGAAATAAATAAAGGAAATCAAGAATAAAGAGAAAAATCATAACAAGTAAAAGATGGAGGAAATTAATTAGAAAATGAGGAATCTAGAATTGAATCCACTAGTCTATTTCACTTAGGATTTATGAACTATTCTCTTTTATCTCATTTTACTTTAGATTTATTAAGAATAGACTATTAAACCACTTAAAGAAAGCATAACCTATCAAATTATCATCTAAGTAAAATTAACATTCACGAAAAGAACAACAACTAGATATTAATTCTAGAATTCATAAGCATAACCTATTAAACCACTCAAGATAAGCATAGATGATCAAATTCTTCTTCTACTAATTAGTTTTCTAATTGATTATCCTAAACATGATCATTTTGGACACAAGAGAGTAATTCACAAATCATAAAAGAAATCAAACTAGTTTCTTACAATTCTAGATTCATACAAGATTTTAGTTTCACATTTTTAGAAATTACAAATAAAGAAATAAAATCTAGACTATAGAGAATAAAAGAAAGAGAATGAAAATAAAACTAACTACAAAGAGAAAAATAAAAACAAAGAAATAAAGATCTAAACTATGAACATAAAAATAAATCTAAACTACAAAAATAAAAGAGCATAAAAGAAAATCTAAACTATGCAAGAAAATAAATCTATACTATAAAATAAAAATGTAAGAAAATAATAAAAGAACATGAAAGTAAATCTACTCTACAAGGTATTAAAATAAATCTAATCTACTAAAAGAAAAAGAAATAAAATTCTAAAACATGAATATCTAAAGCAAGAAAATAAGAGAAAAATGAAAACTTATATTGCAAGAGGTTCTAGCCCCTTGAAGGCAAATCTCCATCTTCATCTTCATCTTCATCAACCACTAAAGAGAAGAAAAGAAAAATATGAAGAGGCAAAAATATTTTATTAATTACAAATAAAGTTTATAATTTTGGAAGGTCTTCTCAATTAAGAGTAATCCTCCTCTACAAATAGAGTTTATATAAAATTTTTCACACTCAAACCCTCACTCTCTACCCTATTTATAGAGTATTACAACTAATATTAGTCCTTAGATTAAATTTAATCCCCAAGTTACACAAATTCAGCATTTGATTCGTAATTGCTTACTAGGTATCGATACTGGTATCGATATAGGTATCGATATAGGTATCGATACTCATATCGATAGTGGTATCGATACTAGTATTAATAATCTGACATTCCAGATGGTTTCGTCTCGTCGAGATAGGCGATTTTCATATATTATATGTTAGATTCCACCTTCCGGATTGGAAAATAATACTATTCTTTGCTGCTAGCCATCCAAAATATTAATTTGATTTGATTTCTTTTCATATTAGATTTTTGCCTTTTCATCTTCTATAGGCTGCTTGGCTTGATCCGGGCTTCAATAAAAGGTTAAAAAAATGAGGACATTTTAGTTCTTTTTGAGTTCTTATTCATTAATTCTTCAATTCCTGCAGATTAAGAGAGAAACGCATTATTAGTGATATATTTATTTAAATAAAATAGATAATGAGGGTATAAAAATGTAATAAAATATGATGATCAGGTACACACTACTAGTTTGATGTTAGTGGATGTAGCCAAAATCTGGCCTATTTAGAGTGTGTGAAGGGAAGAACCGTGTTCGTGCGCATCTACAACCACACAAGGTCTCTCCATATCATGTTTGTCTCTAACGAGTGGATGGAATGTGATTTTTTCGCAAAAGAAGCGAGGAAAAATGTATAATTTTAAAGTCAAAACTTACTAATTAGTAACTAAAGATATTGAGTATTGTATTTTTGTTTGTTTGCATTGTCTTACTGAGTATTATATTATTTTTTGTATTGATTGTTTATAGCCTTGTAGGTTACTGAGATCATTCTTAGCAACAAGATTTGGGCCAGTGTTGATCTTGCCCTAAGGATATTTTCTCCTTTAGTGAAGGTTCTACGGAGAGTGAATGATGATAAAATTTTATTTATGAGATATGTGTATGGAGAATTGTTTATAGCCAGAATGGAGATTAGAGAGGCCCTTCAGGATGAAGAGAAAAATATCTTCCTATACGGAAGATTGTTGATAAGCGATCGGACACCATGCTTAAAGAATCACTCCATAAAGTGGGATATTATTTGAATCCCTACTTCTACCATCCATCTTTTATAAAGATTGAAAAGGATGGAAGCTTCATGAGTGGTGTCGTTGATTGGTTGAATAAATTCTATCCAGATAATGATGACACTCTTGGTAAGATTGCATCTCAACTCTCTGATTATCAGCATAAGAAAGGGTCATTCAGAAGAGAGCTTGCCAGAAGCTAAATGAAAAAACATGATCGCAATCCGGGTAAATATATATTTTTCATTCAAACTAATTCAGTGATTTTTATTTGGAGTTTCAAAATACCAATTGTTTTCACCTATGAATTAACTAGTTTATATGATGGAAGCTTTTGGGGACCGATGCTACCGAATTGAGGACGATGGCAATGAGGATTTTGAGCTTGGCAATTAGCTCTTCAGCTTGAGAAAGGAACTGAAGCATTTTTGAGAGGGTAATATCTCGTTTAAGTTTTAATCATATTAGAACACATTTTAGACGAAGAGCATGTTTGGGAACTTTGGATTATAATCCATTTGGATGGTAATCCACAAATGGAGTGGATTATAATACAAGAAAAATGTAATCTAGAGTTTGGTAAATTTAGTAGATTATAATCCATTTTCAATCGTAGAGTGTTTGGCAAACATGTAGGTTATAATCCCACATTATTGTCAAAATAACTAAAAAAGACATGAGATTGGTGGTAAGTATTAAATGAGACCTTAATTTTGTGAAATCATAAAGGATATAATTGTCTTTTACTTGGTCAAACCTTAGGGCTTATAATCCACCCAAAAATAAGGTAGGATATCCTATCTTATTTTTGATGGATTATAAGCCAAAATTAGCAACTTGCCAAACATTTCAAAGTGGCTTATAAGCCATTTTGATCATTTGCCCAACATACTCTAATTTATTCTTTATGGTTCTAATTTGTAGATTCATACGAAGAAGAGAAATAGACTAACTCATAAGAAACTACATGATCTAGTCTTTGTCAAGTTTAATGCTAAATTAAAGAATAAACATTCCAACAAGGATATAGATACAGATCTCTTACTTTCCTACAACCATGAAGAAAGGTCCTCCAAGTAGTTGATGAACATAAATAAGAGTGGAGATCGTGATGAGAGTGAAGATGAAGTGCTCGCGTGAGGATCTTTGACTTGGAGGCAATATGGAGATATCATAGATGCTCTTCTAAAGAAGGTAGAGTGCAAGAACGAAGATATATAGAAGAAAGAGAAAGTAAGGGAATCTTCATCACAGGGAAAGAAGCCGTTGATATATGAAGGATATTCTGAATTCTAGGTCCGACGAAAAATGATTTAGTTATGTTAGCTTCTATTTTATTTTGGATGTGCTCTTTGGATGTTTAATAATTATGAACTATTTGTAGCTTTTAGAACTTGGTTATTTGTCTGATTTGCTTATGTTTATTTATGGATGTTGACATGAATATTAAATCCGATTAGTTTGTGAATCTTCAGTCTTGAGATTACACAACAATTTTATTGATGATTCTTTTTATTAATGGTATTTTGTTATTTCCTTGTATGTTATTTTGTTTTTACTAACATTATTTTCTTCTTTTTTTGGTTATGTACTCGGACAGTTATATTACGCGATCGAGAAGCAAGTTTCTAAATTGATTAGGGATCTTAAACATGTGTTATTTACCTTGTTTTGTTGCAGAATATACAAGATATAATTTTGCTCTGTTAGATGTCATAAAATGACTAATTTAATATTTTACTAACTTAATTCTTTCCTAATAGAAACTTAATTAATCAAGAAAATTTAATGACTCCGCCATTTAACCTCCACCTAACCAATATTTTATTTGCCTCTCTACTAATTTCTCTCTTCTGCTGCTAGATTTTTCTACACATCTTTTGTAGGAATCGACCATGGAATTTGAATAATCGTGAGTAATGAATCAAGTGTATTTGTTTGTTAATATGGCCTTTCACTCTAAAGCGTTTACATGTTGAAGAAGTGAGAAGATAGGGAGAAAGTTTGATGATGGAAATCACAAAACGGTCAGAGGCTTGGAATTTAAGCTACTACTCTTCGGCGATGCTTTGAATTTCTTTCCCTAAATAAATTAGACATATGAACTAGAATATGGGGAACGGTGATCACGTGCACGAATGGATTGAGATCTGGATAAAATTCATTAAAGGAGCCCATCTAACACATGACCAAGGCTAATTGGGTAAATTCAACTTTAAAATGTTACCAAATTGACAATGTTAACTATAGGGGTAAAAGTTCTCAATGTTGAAGATTTAAGGGGTAATTTTGCAAATAAGGAAGATTTGAGGGGCAAATATGCAATCCCCGATATATCCCCGATAGTCGCAATTCGATATGAATTTTGGCCGTCCGATGTATCTCTAATAACTGATATTTAAAACAAGTGTTTAAAAAACTCATTGATCATTCACACTTTTCTCAGCAACACAAGCAACATATTGAAATCTTTATCTGCCATTCCGTCAAGGGACTTTATACGTAAAAGTCGCAACATAAATGATAATCTGGTGAACTCGGTGCAACCCTCATACAGAACATTTTCACTGTCTTCTATTAATTTAATTATCTGCGCCAGCTCCTCATGATCATTCACACCTTCAACATTTTCTGCAATTTCAACATCCTCGACATCTTCAATTTCATCTATAGTAGGTACCGGTAACATATTAGCAAGCATCGTTTTTGTATCATCTATCCTCCCATCGGACGTACCAGTGTCGCCATCAGTTCCATTTCTTCAAGACATCCTTCCCCGTGAAACATCCAATATTTGTATTCCTCATAAAAACCTGATATTAAGTGTCTGTGTAAATCACTTTTATTCACCAATACCAAATTTTCACACCAACAGCAGGGACAATACACGACATCACTATTTAACTTTCTTGGGTCCGCCAAGGCGTACTGTATGAAGAAATTTATTCCGTCTTTATATCGACTGTCCCTCCATCTCTCAATACGAGGAATATCGATCCATGATTTGTCAGAAACTATCCTCATCTGTATGTTATATATAATTTTTAATTAGTGAAATTGAGCATAATTAGGTAATGTGAAATTAATGATTAACGCATCAAATTAATGGTTGGGTAATGTCAACTTTTTTCACAACATCGAGGAAATACAAATTATAACAATCTTGGAGGGGGAATTGCCAAAACATAAATTATGTTTTTCTAAAATCAAACGCTCATATTTTGAATAAGACACTTTAATGACTGTCATAGGAAATGGACCTATCCCATTAGGAATATAGTAGTGTGTACATCTATCTTTGCATACTTTATGCGTTTTTATTTCTAAAAAATTTCGGCAGCACCTACCCGCTATTCTCTGAGTACACTGTGCGGATGTTATAAAGTGTATCAATGATCAATAATAGATCGATACGCAAAATAACATACGCTTATTGTACACGGAGAACAATGCAGTACGTGTTATCAAAATTTTCAAGGAACGAAAATGCATAAAGTATACAAAGATAGATGATACACTACTGTATTCCTAACTTGTACGAGAAGGGAGTTTAAAATTATAAACTTTACAGCATCAAAGTGTCAGGAAAAAAAAATTTGGGGAAGCAAAGTCAAAAAGGGTTATTTGTGTACATATCCCCAAATCATAAATCTCACTCATTGGTTTAAAAAAGAACTCATGCTTTGCAAAATCATCTAACTGCATTCAAGAATATATTAGAAAAATTTTCATACAATCATTACTGAAAGCAAGATCAAGAATGTAGATGAAGTACTTAACGTAGAGGTCGGTAAAATATTATTAGAAAATTAAAAAAACTAAAAAAAAAATTAACTGGCTATATTTTTAATAAACATGCGTGCCTAATATGAGGTGTTGGTAACATAATTTTCTAAAATAATATTTGTGCAAAACAAGCAGCAGCTATAGGCAAGATATCAAGTTAAATCAAACTCAATAAAGAGAGTACATATATTACTTAGAAAAGAAATGATGAGTTAAATAAATAATGGACGGTTTGAACTAGTAAAGGAGATAAAGTTGGGGGGTTAGTTGATATTTTTATTTTCTTTTATTGCTCTGTTGCTGACAAGTTGTCAGCTTTCAGCCCGATTCGGGTTATTTTGGAGATAATTGCCTTTCCCGAGACAACTCAGCTCAGTGTGTGCCATCTCACATTTTTACATTTGCATCCAACTAGTGTAGTTTTAGAAAAACTGACAAAAAATCCTATGTGTGAACATTTTCCACCATTTTACATAGGCAAAAAAGGCAACCAAACAGCTCCTAAACACAAGTCTTGTTCTCTTATCCACTTTGGAAGAGGCAGTGACACACAATACTAATGGAGTATCTTTTACTAGGGTATACATTAAAGCAAAACCAAAAGAACTCAAAACTCACAAGAGGTTGCTATATAGGATTCCTCCTTCACAAATTATTTTGACACGTGGACCTTGATCTACGCCGTCCATTTTAAAAAAAAACTGAATTTGATATTAGCCATCCAAAATTCAAAAATCAAATCTTATCAAAACAAAATCTTTTCATAATCAAAACCAAGTATTATGTTTCGAGAATTATAGAAATTTTATAATTCGGTTTTAAAAATATCCGAAATATACTAATATATTTAGTATATTTTCGAAAATCAAATCTTATCAAAACCAAATCTTTTCATAACCAAAACGTAATTATTTCGGATATTTAGTATCTCTCGGAGAATTACGTAAATTGTTACCGTGATTTTTAAACCGAATCATAAAACTACCAAATATAAAAACTTGAATTTAGAAATTCCTATAATCACGATAATCATATATTTTCTACCAAAAAGCCATGTTCTCTCCATCACCTCCAAATTTGGGTTTTGAACTGAAAAATCTGAAATTATTTTTACCTTGATTTTCATTTGTAATATTTTATGATTTTGAAAAACTTTTTATATATTAATTGTTGTTATATTTTCAGATTTTGATTAATTTTTAATGTTATAGATACTTGGTCTTCGTCTTCGTAGAGGGAGCCTCCAATGGATAGATCAAACGAGGTAATTAATTAGTTTTGGTGAAATATTTTCGAATTTTAACAAGTTTTGTATATAAATTGTTGTTATATTTTTGGTTTTAAAAATATTTTAAGGTTATAGGTACACGGTCTTCGTCTTCATAGAGGAGCCTCCATTGAATAGATTAAACGAGGTAATTAATTAATTTATTTCGAAATATTTTTGGATTTTAAATTTCTAAATTGTTGTTATATTTTCTGATTTTTTATAATATTTTAAGATTATAGGTACGCGGTCTTCGTCTTCGTGTAGGGAGCCTCCAATGTAAAGATCAAACGAGGTAATTAATTTATTTTTTTAAATATATTTTGGATTTTGAAAATATTAAAATTTTGAATCATATATTTTAAAAATATCATATTGACATTTTTTTCGTTGAGTGCAATGAACAACTTCAATCGTGCTTATGCTTTTCGGATCAGAATCGTGAATTGAATAAACTTTGAGAAATACATAAGGTAAATAATTTTAACTTGCCGAAAAAATTTAGTTTAACTTAATTTTTGTAAAATATATTTATGCCAAATTTATTTAAAGTTGTGTTAAATTTAACTTTGTCGATAAATTCTAATTTACTTTTCCAGTCATTTTTTAATATTTTACATTTTGGATTTTTCAAAATTATTTTCTAAAATAAATTGTTGTAATATTTTCTATCTTTTTATAATTATTTTTGATTTTTATAATTCCAGTCAATTTTTATAATTTTTAAAAATACATTTCTTAAAATATTTAGGTTTTCGTTTAAAGTAGATTTTCGGTTTTGACAATAATATTTTCTAAATATTTTTACAATAATTTGTGTTAAATATTCTATTTTTAAAAATATGATCGGTTTTGATAAAATATAAATTTTTAAAAAATTATAATTTTTTAATTTTGAATTTGTTCTTAAATATTTCTAAATATTCTAATAATTTTGGATTTTTATATTTATTTTTAAAATTTCGGTTTGTTAAATATATTTACAGTTTTTAGGTAGTTAATTTTAAGATCGTATGTTATTTGATAATTTTCCGAAAATAAATTGTTGCAATATTTTTATCTTTTTATAATTATTTTTAAAATTGATTCGGTTTTCATATAAAGTTAGATTTTCTAAATATTTTTACAAAAATTCAGGTAAAATTTCGGTTTTACAAATAAATAATATCGGTTTTGAAAAACTTTCAAATTTTTCCTTAGAACATTACAACAATTATATTATATTTTATGGTAGTTACTTTTACCATTTCTATTTTGTATATCTTACTTGGATGTTAATTTTTGATAATTTAAATATAATTTTAATTTTAATTTTTCAATTTTATAAATTTTAGAAGTTATTTGGAAGTTGATTTTTAATATATTTCATTTAAAGATTTTCCGTTTTTATATATTTTTGAGGTTAATGTTTTTGATTATTCAGAAAATAAATAGTTTTAATATTTTCGGATTTTTATAAATTTTTAAATTTCAGTTTCTTAACAATATTTTTGTATATCAAAAGAATTATATAATTGGTATTTATTTTTAAATTATTTAATAATTTTTATTTTCGGATATTTTTAAATTGTTTAATAATATTACTACAATTATAGTATATAATTATAACAATTATAGTATATAATTGGTATTTTTTAAGCTTTTCTATTCGTATATCATATTTTGATGTTAATTTAAAAGGTATTTAGAAAATTAAATGTTGCAATTTTTCAAAATTATTAAAAACTATTTTTAAATATTCAATTTCTTAAAATATTTTCTGTTTACAGAAAAAATATTTTGAGTTTTGACAAAATATAAAATTTTTTCTTAATATTATTATAATAATTATAGTATATAATTTGTAGTTAAATAAGAATATTTTCAGTTTGTATATGATATTTAAAATTTTCAATTTTAGTAATTTTAGAAGTTATTTGTAAGTTAATTTTTAATATATATCATTTAAAGATTTTTAGTTTGTATATCTTTTTAGGAAGTTAAGTTTTATATTTTTGAGAAACTATATTTTTAAATATTAAAATTTTTAAAAATTAGTTTCTTAGAAATATTTAAAATTTTAATGAACTATATTTTTCAGTTTTGACCAAATATGAATTTTTAATTATATTACACCAATTATAGTATATAATTGGTATTTATTTTAAGCTTTTCTGTTTGTATATCATATTTTGAAATAAATTTATAAGGTGTTTAAAAATAAATTAGAATTATTTTCAATTTATATTTGTATTACAACATACAAAAAATAACTTTAAATATATATGTACGGATTTTCAATTTATAGAATATCTTTGACAATATCTTTATGTAACACCCGTGAATTTTCGTCATTATCTTCTAATATTTCTTTTCTAATATTAAATATTTTTTCAAGTATTTGAAAGTTAAATATTATTTTTCTAGTGTTTAAATATTAAATGTTATTTTTTGGTATTTAAATATTAAATATTATTTTAGTATTTAAAAATTAAATATTATTTTCTAAAAGTATTATTAATATTTTCTCAAATTTCAGGATTCTCTACGAATTTAAAATATAGTTTTACATCCTTTTATGATTTAACTAAATTATAAAATTAATAATTCGATTGAATAGTTCCATCATAATTTTGATTATTGATATTATTAGTGATCTTGTAAACCTGAGCTTGGTATCTGGTACGTACAAAATACATATATGTGTGTGTGATAATTTTTATGATTATCACTCTTGTTAATTATCATTATAATAATTATTTATTTTCTTTCTTTATATGTTGTAATATAGCATCAACCCTAACCCTAACCTAACCCTATATATACATTATTTATTTTTTCTTTTTCAAAAACCCCAGCCGTACACCTCTCTCTCTCTCTCTCTCTCTCTCTCTCTCTCTCCGTGCTCAGATCCAAACCCACCTTCGCCAAGACCCGCACCTCACCCACACCGTGCCCGCCGCCATCCTCACCGCCCCCTCCTCCTCTCGTCGCCTCGCCGCCGACGCGGCGCCATTCCTGTTTCCACTGCCACCACCTCCACCCTTCCATTCTCCACCACCCCTCACCCGCGTCCTCCTCCGCCCAGCCACCCGCTGCCCCACCTCCTTCCCCATCTCCCCTCTCTCCCCCTCTCGTTTATCTCCGCCCCGTTCACCGCCGCCTGACCCGCCCTCGCCTCCTCCTCGCTGCCGCCAGTCCGGCGTCCCCAGGCTTGCGCCCATCTGGGCCAGTCCTGGTCGTGCAGATCCGTGCCTGTGGATTGAGCCATCGTCGCGGCGTCGTCATCGCGATTCGTCGGCCGTCGCACAGCCGATTTCGGCCGTAGGCAAGATCCCGATACCCGTTGACTCGTATTTTATATTTTTAGATTATTTATGAATTATTTTGTATATGTATAGTTCAGTTCGTACCAGTTTGATATCATTTGCGCAGTTAACCTTTACATTTTCGATGAATATTCGTAGTATAAAATTATCCGTGATGATTGGATAGGTCAGAATTGATCTATGCTTAATTTCATGCTATTTGGAAGTAAGAATGTATTTTTAGGATATTTCTAGTATTTATTATAATTATGAAAATATTTTTAAAGAAATTATTTGGTGAAAATAATTTACTTTGAATAAAAGTATTTTAAGTAATTGTCATGATTTAAAGGAATTATTTGGGAGAAAAAGGATTTTTGAAATATTTTAAGAGGTTTTGCTAAAAAGAAAAGAAATAGAGGTGTTTTATGAAAAAGAAAATAGTTATCGTTCATAAATAATATTAAAGAGAAAAGTATATTTTAATTGAAATATTGGATAATAAAGTTGGGAATTAGTTTAAAGGATTTCTATGGGAATTTATGTTGAAAACCGCCATTTCATGTGGTTAACTTTTCTTATTTCACATTTTCATATTGTACCGTTATTGATAGTTATTCACGTTACTGTTCATGATATACGACACCGACACGTAGAGTAATTGCACATATGACATGTTAATTGCAGTTATACATAGTCTTGTTGTGTCCAGAACCGTAGTAGTTCATGACTTAGGGATTTGGTTGTCATGAACATGACCTAGTGACATGTGTGTGTTGACCATGCTTAGGAGGTGAACCCGTGTTTGATATCGGCATCGTTGACTTGATTTACCTGAGACCGTGGGATGGGAAAGTCTTGGTTCATGTATTCGGATGTGACCGTTTATGTATCTTCGGACCGTGCCAAGTGACCTTGTTTCCGCGACTTGGGCCGGGTTTGTTGGGCCCGTGAATCGTTTCGCATGTGGCCAGTGTACTTTTGTATTCACCTGAGTCCTGCTTGTGTCCGGACAAGCCGGAACCTGATTGCGTGTAGTCCTTTGACCGTTCGTTGTTCCGCGGTATTGGATGCACGTAGAGGATAATGAACCGTCAGTTATCCGATTAATATGAACCTTGACTTTAAATGAGATGTAGATATGAGACTATGACAGAATGGTTAGTTACCCGTTACTGTTGTTTGGAATGCCAGAGTTTCCCGGTTGTTTAGATGGTCAGTTCTAGTTGTATGCATGCATCACTTCACACTATTATATTTGTTCGCATTTTTCTGATTACTTGCATTTCATTCGCATTATTATTATACTGCCATTGCTTGTGGGATCTTGCCGTGTGTTATACACGCTGACGTACTCCATTCTCTTAGTGTACGTCAGATTTAGATGACGGACAGGTTCAGTATGGAGATGCGCTTGAGCCGGAGTTTTCTCAGCAGGAGAACCTTCCAGACGACGGAGTAGATCGAGCTGAAGCTTAGTTCCCTTTTGTTTTCAGTAGTTGATGAACCTTAGACTTCTTTCCGTATTTTCGTTTTAGCTCAGTTGACATTTATTTTATGATTCTCTAGTCTTAGCTACATGTATTGTTTCAGACATGTGGACTCTTTTATAGTCTTGGATATTATTTTATTTGGTGATATGTACTTCCTGTTCTAGATTATTATTTTATTCTTACGGTTGTGATTGGGATGCGTGGCGTGATGTACTTTTATGATTACTTGGCGCTTGGCATTAGGTTGAGAAGAAATATTTCTTTTCTATTCGTAATTCTCCTCATCCTAATACGTCATGCTTGTTCACGATATCGTTTAGTGTATTTTGGGAAGCGGTGACACTTTAGTAACTAATTCAAATCAAATATTCATTATAGAAAAAATCAATTTATAATCATATATTCACATATTATAATTTATTTACAATATTTTATAATAAATTTATTCAATGGAAAATATTGTAAATAAAATATAACAAGTGAATATTTTATTATAAATTGATTTTTATATATATAAATATCTAGTTTAAATTAATTACTAAATATATTGTCCAAGATATTCTAAATATTCAAAATGCATACATATATTTTAAGAATTATATTATAATTAAGTTAAAATATTTAGATTTTAAATTTATTTAGCTTTACAATACATTTTACCAAAATAATTTTAGTTCTTGTATTTATGTCAACACCTTTTGATTTCGGGATTAACTTAGGTCTGTTAGAATATGGAAGATATAGAAGGTAGTATGCATTTATCCAAGTTTCGACGTATGCAACATCTTGAAATCATAAGGTCAAGATGAGGAAGTAACATAAATGCTTTAGATGATTGAGAAAATAGAGTTGATATAAAGGCAAGGAAGCTAGAAAACGTCGTAAAGATACTTTAAATGCCAAGAGAAACAAAAAGATAAAAATTCGGATCAATGCGCTGCGAGACGTCCTCTTGGAAATATAACTAATCAAGTGATGCATGTTAGATCGTCTGCTAAGAATCAAGATCATGTTAACGTTGATACTTATGGCGTCGAAAATCAACATCATGGATGGAAATGTACATTGTACACTAATATTTTTAAACATTACATTATATAATTGTTATCATTTATTTAATTTTTAAATTTTAACTTATAATTTGATAGTTTTATTATATTATTATATTGGTTAGTTTGTTTATTTTTACCAATATTGCTCTTGTGATGTTTATGCGGATAAAAATCTTACACAATATGAATGTTATTTGCAACGATCTATTACCGATGTAGCGATGTCAAAGGTGAGTGTACACTTTTTAATGAACATCAAAATTTTAGAAATAGATTATATAATTTAGCTGTGGTAAATAATTAATTGCAACATTTGCATGTATATGGTTCTACAGGACGTAGATTTGGTGAATCTATCAATACTCAAGTAGCTAAAAAGCGTTCTTCATGTGTTTTAGCCGAAGATCTAGATCGGATAATATAAACGATATTTCATCCAAGCACGGAATGATTGTTCGACATACCAGTCAAGGTAATTAGATTTATTTATTTTAAATAATTTTAGTTAATTTACTATACATATTATTGATCAAGTACGTTTTTTTACTTTTTAGTGGATATAGAAATTACGCCGTCATCTGTCCTAGATGGTATATCTTCAGCTTCAAATACTCATCAGTCTAGACAAAGCAGCCAACCAATTCAATTAGAAAGTGAAAAATGTATTGTGAAAATTAAATTGAAACATCTTCGATTGTGTATTTTTCGTTAATTCTTTGTTTATATCCGTAGCATATATTGTAAAAAACTATATATGTCATTGTTAATAATGTGTGTGTGTGTGTATATATATATATATATATATATATATATATATATATATATATATATATATATATATATATATATATATATATATATATATATATATATATATATATATATATATATATATATATATATTAATTGTTGTCGTTTAGCCCGTGGATGTGTGGATTCAAAAATGACATGAATGCTTTACCTAATGAACTAGCCATCGTTCTCCATGCAAATCAAGGTAATATGTTTTCTTTTCTTAAGAATCTTGGCGCATCTTAAAAATTCATTTAATTTATAATTAAATTTTTATCGTGATGATATTATTTTTCTCCTCGGATGCATATGTTCTTGGAGATGATAAGACTGAAAATTGCCATGTGAGTAGAATTGCAGACTTAAATGCAGATATTCCTACGTTATGTGGTGATAACATTACAAATGCCATTAGACATAGAAAGGCAAAAGGTGATACTGAATTTATAAATATATTTCAAAAATAATTAATTAGTGGATGTATTTTCATTTTTTACTAATTTAAAATTTTTATAATGCTTTAGGACGCAGATATGAGGAATTTATTCTTCCACAACTATCTAAACGATATTTTTCAAAGTCTATTGTCTCAAAGAAAATGAATAGCAAATCAGTTATTAAGAATTCAGATCAAACGATTATTAGTCTTGATGACGAAGGTAAGATAAGCATGCACATATGAACTTCAACTTTAACTAATTTGACATAATTGAGCATAATTTTTAAAATTTTTTAGACAATAGACTAAATTCAAATTTATAAAAGTCTACATATTGCACGAATAATATTAAAATTTATGCAATTTTTTGCAGGTTCACATGAAATTAAAAATCTAAGTTGCTCAAATAAAAAAACCATGCGCATAACAAGTTGTACAGACCCTAATATACCACAAGGAATTTCAAATGCTTCACCAAGTGTTATATGTACAAACATGCATTCAGATCAAGGTATAAAATAAAATTTTATTCTTCATTTTGAATTTTAGGACTTATATTGAAAATTTAAAGTAACATGAAGAAACTAATTTAGAGATATTACTATGAAAATTCATAGGTAGCAAACAAACGAGATATTTTGGAGCAAGTAAGCGTATTAAATCACGAGGAGCGAATTCTACAAAATACAAAACTGGAGATAGTAATTCAATAAGTGGCACGGAAGGTGATCCGACCATCAACCACTCAAATGAAGGTAAATTTATATTTTATGAATTGCTAAAAGTTTTCTATAAATATTATTTCCCTACCGAATATTAAAGAATAATGCATGCTAAAAATTGGATCCTTAAAACTGTTGTGGGAGAGACCACAAAATTTTCTCAACTATATATATATATATATATATATATATATATATATATATATATATATATATATATATATATATATATATATATATATATATATATATATATATATATATATATATATATATATATATATATATATATATATATATATATATATATATATATATATATATATATATATATATATATATATATATATATATATATATATATATATATATATATGACACTAAAAATAAAGTCACAAATCGAATTAAAACATTGAACAAAGATAAAATGAAGGGACATTTACAGACATCTGTAGTTTCTGGGTTGATGGACATGCTTGATAAATTCAACATATTGGCGAAAATTTATCGAATGGTTAGAGATTGGTGCAAGCAATATGATACAGAAAATTTGAAGCTGATAATAAAATCCTCACGCAGCGCAGATGGTAGATGACAGAATATGCCTACTGTTAACGAGATTGCAGGTCTATCTCCATTCCACTTTATTCTAATTATTCATATTTCTTTAATTTTTTAGTACTAAGAAGATGTTATGATGCAATTTTGCAGGTCTAATTATTGGTGATTTGGAAGACACTATCCTAACAAGGGATGTCATTGTGGAACATAGGAAAGAGGGGCCAATTCGAATATCTAATGTTCAGCCTTCATTCATGGCCATGCAATATCCTCTTCTATTTCATTATGGCGAAGATGGTTTCAGACTCAAAATTCCCCTTAACAAGAGAGGTAGCAGAAATCGAAGCAGGCAAAATTCAGAGGCGAGTAATTTGAATGACGTTGAAAAATCAAGAAAGTTTGTTACAATGAAAGAATATTGTATATTTCATTTCCAGATGAGAACAGGTAATGAATTGAAATATATTAGAATTTTGGTTTTTTGGCAGTATATTTTTGAATTTAAAATTATTGTATAAATAATTTATTTTCCATTTTACAAATTAAATTAGATTGTTTTTCATTTATAGATGAGGGACATACTTTGTTAAGGTCAGGAAAACTATTCAAAGACATGTTGTTGTGATTCTGTGATTGTGGGCGGATCGCCTTAATTATTTGTGAAAAAATAAAAAAAACTACGATCTGATGTTTATTCAGGAGTTCGAGATGCTATTGCAAGATGTGACAGTAATGGAGCATCAATTGGTCAAAGAATTGTATCGCCGACAAGTTTCACAGAAGGACCTAGATATATGATGCAACATTATCAGGATGCTATAGCAATATGTCGTAGCCTTGGGAATCCAGATGTACTCCTGACGATGACATCAAATCCAAAATGGTTTGAAATCAAAGAGGGCCTTAATGTCATTGGTAATAGTAATCCAGAAGATCGACCTGATTTAGTTGCTATAGTTTTCAAGATGAAGTTAGATAGTTTGATGAAGGATTTACAATAAGGTGAACACTTTGGTAAAACAATGGCAGGTACTATTAATATGATTTTTACCTTTTTAAACCTAATATAATATACATTTAGTTATTCCACATCTATTAGTTGTAAAATGTTCATTATTTATTTATTTTATTTAGTTTCCTGTTTAAGGTAGGATATAAATTGTGCAATTCACCAACATTAGGTTAAAGTATTTGTAATTTTTTATTTATTAGTTTGATGGAGTATTTGTAAAATTTTATAACTTTTGACCTAATTAATGTTTGCATTTGTATATATCTTATTTCGTTAGTTTGGATTGGAAATTGGTAAACTTCAGTTCTTTTGTCACTTGATACAGTAGTTTTAGCTATGTTCGTTAGTCATCCATTTGTATATATCTTATTTAGTTAGTTTGGATTATAAATTGAAGTAACAGTTGAAGTATTTTTGCTTTTTGTGTTAAACAACGAGAATATAGAAACATAAAATGCATTTCTATAAGAAAAACATGTTGCTCGCTCATTTATCCTTGAAAATGCAGAAAATTGCTACGTAGCCTAATTGTTTAGTACTTTCTTAAATCTTTGAGCAGCGTGCATGAAAAGTAAAGGTTTAGATTATTGGTTCAACTGTTTGGTAGTATCTTAAATCTTTAAGTAATATTGCTTTTATGATACATATATTTTTTAAATCCATATTAATAAATATTAACTATTTAATATGCCATTTTAAATTTTTTTACTTTCTCTGACGCAGCTATTTATACAGTTGAGTTTTAGAAGAGCGGACTTCCACATGCACATATACATCCATGGTTGACTCCAGATTTCAAGATCCGTACAACGGATGATATTGATAAATTTATTTGTGCTGAAATACCCGACAAGGTTGATGATCCGCTTGGATATGAGGCAGTCACTCTTTTCATGATTCATGGGCCTTGCGGTACGCCGTTTCCAAGTTCACCTTGCATGAAGGATGGTAAATATTCGAAACACTTTCCCAAGCAATATATATCCCACACAAAAATAGATGATAATGGTTTTCCAGTTTATCGTAGATGAAAAAATAAAGGTGGTGTTTTGGTAAGAAGCAATATAGAGCTTGACAATAGATATGTGGTGCCCTATAACAGAGATCTACTAATCAAATATCAATCTCATATAAATGTTGAATGGTGTAACCAAGGTAGATCAATTAAATATTTATTCAAGTATGTTCATAAATGCCCAGATTATGGTTCTTTCATTATGCAAAGCACGGTTGAAAATTCTAATCAAGCTGAAAGACGGGATGAAATTAAGAGTATTTGGAATGTAGATACATTTCTGCTACTGAAGCTATATGGAGGATATTTCAGTTTGACATACTTCATAGAACCCCAGCTGTTGAGAGACTTCCCTTTCATCTTCCTAATGAACAACCAATAACTTTTGGTGATGATGACAACTTGGAGGATGTTATACAATGACAATCATCTACGCAAACCAAATTTCTAGCATGGTTTGTAGCAAATAAAAGATATGAAGAAGCCAAAAATTTAACATATGCAGGTAATTTTGTTATAATTTATTAATATTTAATTATATCTTATTCCTTTTATTATCAAATTTAGCTTAAGGTTTATATCCTTTTGTTATCAATGATCTTTTGTATATATCATTAAAATTTATGCAGGCAAAAACTTAGTTTATTAACTGATAATAAACTAATTATAGTTGTAAAGCACTTTCTGCAAATTAAGTACTTTCTGTAAATTAATTACGTGAGTTTCTCCAATAAAACTATATGGTCGTAGTTAGAAGATTTGGTCCAATTTAAAGTAGTGCACAATCTGAAAAAAATTTAAAGTAAATTGCATCACAAATTTTATAGGATATCTAAAATTCTTTCAAAAATTATTTAAAGTATATTTTGTTTATTACATCTTATGACTGTTTGATTGATTGAGAACTTTTTGGTGACGATCATTTGCGATTAATGTTTTAGAATATTAAACTATCTTATATTTTAATTTCATTCAAGTTTCATTTAGGATATTTTGATTATCTTTATTTTATTCATTTATTATGAAAATTTAGTTTAAATGATATTAATTTTAATTATAGCTTTTATATAAGTTGTTTAATATCGTTATTTATAGGCGGATACATGTTATCTAACCTCATTGGGGTGTGTGAGAGTGAAATTCACGTGTTTTGAAGGGGTGAGTTGTTAGATATTAAAAATTATATTCGGATGAGTGTGATTGAAATGCGATGAAATATAGATAAATTGCGGTAAGAACATGCTTAGCACGGGCTAAAACACTAGTATAATATAAAATGAGAGCAACATTAAATAGGAATATTACAAGGGACAAAGCTAGAAATTTTAGACAGATTAGACATTGAAAAATTAAGCTTAATTTTTAAAATTAAATATTTTGTTCCATAGAAAAAATATATCTTACCAAAATTTTATTCCCCAAATAGAAATGGATGCCATCAGTTTAGGTACATTAGAATTGAATGTATGATATAATTTCCATGAACATCGTCATATTATCTTTGATATGTTTAAAATTTAGAGTTTTAAATGCGGCGCAAAACAAAATAGAAAATATTGTATAGTGGCGTACATGTAAGTATAGATTAATTCATAAAAGAAAACTCTAGGAGACCATAAATTCTCCAAATTCAGGTTGGGCATTTGCCCGACCTGAACTGTACATGGCTCCACCCCGACTATTATGACGGACGAGTGAATGTACGTTTGCTTCTACTAAGGGAAAAAAAGGAATTTTTTATTGAAATGATTTAGTCATCCGGATCAAACGACTAAGAAATGCATAGATTTATTAGGTGATATTCGTTACAGTATAGATTTTTTTCATTATTAATTTTCTTTTATTTAATATGTTGATCGATTGGTTAATATTTGTATTTTTCCTCATTAAAACGAGTTTTTAGTGTTCTCTCTACTGTAGTGTTTTTCTTGCAATTAATTTCTGATAAAAATTGTAATTTTATAGTTATTTATTCTTCAAATTGGTTCTTCTGAATTGATACATGATTCAATGTTGTATTGGAAACCTCATTGTTTTCTTTGCTAATTTAAATGCTTGACTTAAGTCATTAATATTTGTTTTGAGTAACATGCTGAGCAAGGATTCCAAAATCTATTTATTTTGAACCTCATTATTTTCTTTGCCAATTCTAGTTCTCACTGGTATATTTAGATTATACTAGATGAGATGCACGTGGATAAATATCATGATTATTTGATTGATTTCTTTAATATAACTTGGTCATGAAATTTTTCTTTTAAATCTCTACTTGATGATGTAATATTGTATGTGAACTTTCTTAATACTTATGTTTATGTACCTTTAGTTTTCATTTTATATGTCATTTGACCATAAGCAGTGTAAGCAACAAAACATTTGAAAAGATTGGCCACTCATATTAAAAAGAAAGGAAACAAAAAATCTTCCATGTTAATCCCTATAGAATAAGAAAACCTATCACATTTAATAAATTCTCTCCATAAGCTTGCAAAGATAACCACATTCAACTATTAGGTTGCTCATTTTTATTCTTTTTGAAATTAATTCATCAAATCATTGAAATAGCTATTATATCCCTAATTCTTAAGTTATTTTGATATTAGCTCCTCCAATCAAGTGTAAAAAAGCAATTAGAGGAAAATTAGTCCCTCAATTGCTAATTTTACCATTAATTTGAAGGACTAATTTCAAAATAACTTAAGAATTGAGTTAACTAACAATAATTTCCATGCTTTGTTCAAGTAATTTCAAAATATGAAAGATTTAAGAACTAATACAAAAGCATTTTAATCAATCAATTGTTGTCAATAAATTAATTAATTCCATAATTTGATGTCAATAAATTGGTTAATATTTACACATTGCATATTATGTTACAATGCTAGTATCCTCTAAGCTTCTTTCTACTCTTTAGTTGTCAACCAATTCTAATTAGATTAAAATTTTTATTAATTAGTTTTGAATGGAGAGAACTTTAATCTGGAAGTTTAATTTTGACTTAATAGCTTTAGTTGGTAACCAATTATAATTAGGATAAGAATGTTAATATTGAAAAGGATTAGGGTAGAACTGACTAAGGAAAGTTTTTCCAGAACTCCCACTTTTAAAGAGAGTATAAGTGTATATATATATATATATATATATATATATATATATATATATATATATATATATATATATATAAACAGAGAAGAAATAACGTTTACAAAAATACAAGCTAAATCGTAAAAACACTACAGAAGGATATGAATAAAGAAGAAAACTTGAGCAAACAATTCTTGAACGTATCTAAAATTATAGTTATTTATATTCTTATATTGATTATCTATTTTATTTGAAACCCTCTTTATATTTCTCCTTTATAATCTTTGATCGCTCATCCATTTCGTTAAAAACGAAAAACAAAGGACTTTTAGCGCATGAAGCCTCCAATGTAATCTTGCACGATATTAAATGATTTTAGCATGGTAACACGTGATCTATTTGTTGTAGGAGATAGTGTATTAGAGAACATAGAAAATGAGAGTCAATTTTATTAGGATACTTTATTCAACCTGTATCTATTAAATTTCCACATGTTTTAACTTTTTCACTGTTATAAATTTTTTAGAGCTATATTTAATTACTAATCTATTATTATTATTTAAGAAAAGTCCTTACTTTGGTCATGTGTGTTAAAAATTTCAGAATACCAAAAATACCCTCAACATTTGAATTTAATTATTCTCCATCTTAGGGTCAAATTAGAAAATAGCAACAGAAAAAAAAAACCAAAAGTCTTCAAAAAAAAAAACCCCCACGTTTAACAGTTTACAAAACCACTCTCAATAACAACTCTATTTGCTTTAAACAAAGGATTAATTACATTCCGGTACCTTGTAGTATAATGTAACTACATGGGTGACCCTAATGTTTGGGTATTTACAAAGGTAACCCCGAGTTTAATGGCCAGAGTGAAAATGCTAACAGAGGTTAACTTTGCACATGATAAAGCATAAATGCCCTTTCATAGAAACATAATTTTCTCAGCATTTTTGAGGGACTAATATGAGAGTTTAAAGATTTGATGGACTAATATGAAATAATTGCAGTTATGAGGGAGAAATATATAAATAACTCTTCTACAGAAATAACCAAAATAGATATTGATTCCTCAAAGCGACTCTTCATGTTGCATTTTCACTGCTCTGATCCTCTCACCCATGATCTCAAACCCCTCATAACTTCTAATATTTTTGTGATATAAGCGTAAAGTTTAGATTTTTACTGAATATTTGTGGTGTTGGAGTCGATATTGGTACGAGGTTCAACCAGTTTTCTGTCAATCCTTCATATCTTCACGTTAACAGGTATAGGTTCTTTTATTCTCCTAGTTTTGGGTTTTCTAATGCCTAATTTGAGCTTTTTTTGTGCAATTGTTTTTTTATGTTAAGTATTTTCTTCAAAATCTTAAATAGAAGTGGAGTCAGTTTTTTTTAGGGTTTAAAATGTTGTCTGATTCAAAAATCCGTGATTAGTTTTGGTGCTTGTATGCTAGTGTGTAAGTTCTTTTCTATGGTTCTTCTAGCTTTTTCTTAATTTAAATTGCCCTTTCTAAGATGTTAGTTATGGGTTTAAAGTATCCATTACATGTCTTACTTCTAGTGTATGATATCTTATGATGTGTTTTTTTTTATTACAGATGGATGATATGAAAAATTAGTGGTCCATTATCCTAATGGTTAGACATTAAACTGGACAGTTGACATGGACACCTACCAATTATTGGACTTACTGAAAGATGTATGGTATATGGCTGAGAAGAACTTTAGTCCCACTGTTAATCCTATCATATGTTATAAGCATCATGATAAATATAATTTGATTGAGTTGCATGATGATAAAACTTACGTGCAAATGTGTTTTGATTCTAACAGTGCTACTGAAGTGGAGTTATATCTTAGAGATAGTGCTGAACCTTCTCGAGTAGTTAAATTAGCTAGAGGTTTGTCTAACCCTGTTACAGAGCATAACCTTGTTTCTGAAACTCCCTACATAGACTCTATAATAAATCACGCGACGTTTAGTTATATGTTAACTGATCATGAGTTCAATGATCAATTTATCTCAACTATTGACAATCTTGTTTCTCAAGCACAAAGTCAACTAGTTACTCCTTCCATTGAAACTGTGAATTTTAAAAATTATTCAGAGAATATAAATTCCACTACCTCATTGAATTCTGATATTGTAAATGCGAATCTGCAAAATATTGATGTTGTGAATGGTGCTATATGCAACGTGCCTGTTGTGCATAATGATGGTATCTACAATGATGATGTTTCCACTGATGATGAGTGGGATGAAGGTAGTGATTATTGTTCTAGTGAATCTGATGATAGTGATGTTGAGGGACTTCTTGATGAAACTGATGAAATTGGAGAAGCTTCATGTCAGGATATTGATTCTTCAAGTGATGGCTATGAGTTAAAAGAGGATCATTATGATGATGAGATTCAGGAGGGAGGGGAGTATTTGGATAGAGTTTACAGGTATGGTCAGTTTGTGGGTGATTTCTAATTTGGCAAGATTAAAATGAATGATGGGTTACTGTTTGAGAATAAGTTGCATTTTCTAACAGTGTTGATGGATTATTGTGTTCAAGAAGGTTTTGATCTATTTAGAATAAAGAATGAGAAGAATAGTTTCACTGCTGTGTGTAACTGGAAAGAGTGTTCATGGAGGATACATGCAAGTACTTTACTTGATGGGGTTACGTGGAAGGTTAAGACACTTAGAGAAGGGCATAAGTGTAAAAGGTTATTGGATAATCCCATGGCATCTGCCTTGTGGGTGTCACAGAAAATGTTGCTAGGTATAAAGGCAAACCCTTTAATGCCGGTGTCGGCAATACAAGAACTGATACATGAGAGATATGGCTTGGAGCTTGGGGAAATGAAATGTTATTGGGGGAAGTTGCTTGCTTTGAGACACAATATTGGTGCATTTGATGAGAGTTACTATAGATTAGCTGAGTATGTAGAGGTCATTGGCACTTTGAATCCAGGTTCAGTTGCTTTGATTAAAAGGGAAGACTAGGGGCCAGAAAGAGGGCTTACTTTCAAGAGAATATTTATTTGTTTTGCGGCACAGAAGGAAGGATTTATTAAATGTTGTAGGAAATTTATGGGAGTGGATGGAGCACACTTGAAAGGCATGTATGGAGTCGTTTTGTTGTCAGCTATTGCTTTGGATGCAAATAATGGATTGTTTCCACTGGCTTATGTAGTAGTTGAGATAGAAAATGCTGAAATTTGGGGTTACTTTCTCTGGTCTCTAAGATATGCTCTTGGGGAGGGCATGGTGCACAAAGTCACCTTCATAAGTGATAGACAAAAGGTTTGGAATTTCTTTTCTCTGTTACCGAATCATATTTTTATTTTATTTTTTATTTTCTATAGTTAATTGTTTATACATGTTAAGTTAAATGTCAATGGTGACTGAATTCTTGTTATCATGGTTGATAGGGTATTGAGAAAGCTTTGACCGAGAACTGGCCAGAGGCAACTAGGAGGATATGTTGTACACATTTCTATGGGAATTGGAAGAAAAATAATCCTGGACCATTGATGAAGTCCTTGTTTTGGAAAGCTGCTTGGGCATACAATGAGTGCACTTTTAAGAAGGCCATTGAAAGGATAAAAAATAATTCACAGCAAGCATATGATGAGCTGATGGTAGTTGATCCAGCATTATGGGCTAGATACAAGCAGGATCCTAATTTGCAAGTGGAGGAGATCACATCAAATTTTGTGGAATCTTGGAACGGAAATAGGAAGGAGGACAGAGCCAAGCCAATTTTCACACTACTAGAGAATACAAGAAGGTATGTAATGAGGAAGATGGCTAAGAAGTATGTCATTGCTTGCCAATGGGACTCACCAATCTCAGAGAGAATCAAGAAAAGGCTTAAGGCAATTGACGAAGATTCCAGACGCACTCGACTAACCTATGGTGGAGGTACGTTATACGAAATTGAAGATGAAGAAGGATCTCATTTCATTGTTGACGTAAAGAAGAAGACTTGCAATTGCAAAGTGTGGGACATCTCAGGCATACCATGCAAGCATGCTATGAGAGCAATTAACTGGAGAACAGAAGATGTGAATGATTATGTCAGTGATTATTATAAGACTAAGACATACTTGGAAGCATATAGGAAGCCTGTTCTGCCTGTTCTAGATCAATCTATGTGGCCAGCTTCATCCCAACTACAAATAAATCCACCTAGAATATGAAGGCAACCTGGCAGACCAAGGAAGGAAAGAATTAGACATAATGATGAGCTAAGAAGAACACGAAGATCATGCACTGTCAAGTGCACTAGATGCAAGCAGTATGGGCACAATTCTAGGGGTTGCCAAGGAGGACCAAGAGCTTCAAGTCAAAGGCAGGGACAAAACAATGATGGCCTCGGAGAGTCACCTAATGCCCATAATCAAAGGAAAAAGAGGCAAAGAAAGTCAAAGGAACGAAAACCAGAAGCTGAATATGAGAAATTCAAGAGGATTTCAAGAAAGAAAAAAGAGAAATCAACGTCTGGAGAATGCATCGGTCAAGGAGGTATTTTTCCTTATTAAAACAAATCTTATTCTTGCTTTGTTTTTTGGTAGTGTTTCACATTTTCCCCTTCATTCCCTAGAGAATTCACTCTTTGATTTCAATCTTGCACCTATAGGTAATGCTCAGTCTTCTATGGTTTCACCAACTGGTCGTCCTACTGACATATGGAGGAATGATCTGAGCCAAACAAACACTTCCCAAAGGGGAGGAAATTAATGAGAACGGTGTAAGATACCTAAGTGTTTTTTTTCTTGTTTAAAAAAAATTAATTTGTTGAGGTTACCTGTATCTAAATATTGTCGAACATAGGTAATAACATCTTTCCTCCAGTTGTTATTGGTGTTCAAATGGAGGTGGGATATCAAATGTTACTTCACAAGTTGCTCAACCTGTTGACACAAGGAGGAAGAGTCAGGAGGGATCAAGCACTTCACAAGTGGGAGGTAATACACTTTACGAATATGATTGATTAAATTTTTTGTTAGTCTTATTTATTGTAATTAAATCATGTGCTCAAATTTGTGATGTAGGTGTTGGCACCTCTATTGCCTCACTAAAGTCTAAGAACGTCGACCCAAGGAAATACAAGAAGAAAATAAGAAAGGGGCCCGAAAGAGGTAATAGTATTTCATCATCTAAGTAGTAATCATGATTCTCTAGTGAATAGAATTAATTCGTGAAAGTTTGCTGATATATTGATTTAATTTTGCTATTTTAGTGAACGAAGATGCACCGAAAAGTGTTAAAGAGTGTTCCTGCAAGGACTGTTAGGGGACAACAAAGCTTTGCTTCAGGAACAAACATTGATGCTACACAAATAAGAGGACAAATGTCAGGTGGAGGAACAAACATTGCTGCTGAGGAGTGATGAACTAGACAAACAGTTTGCATTAGTGTTAATGATGGAGTAGTTGCCATTTTGAACAATGTGGGCAATTGTTTTGCATTATTGTATTCTCATGCAATTCTTGTCATTTTGGACAGTATGGCACATTGAGTTATTATATTTGGGAAACCTATTGCAAGTAAATCCTGTAATTTTGCACATTTTACTAGTTTAATGAATGTCGAATTGATTTCCTATATGAAGGGAGGCATCAGCTTGATTTTCATGTTATTATTATTATTTCTCTCTCTCTCTCTCTCTCTCTCTCTCTCTCTCTCTCTCTCTCTCTCTCTCTCTCCTCTCCTCCCTCCCTTTCCCTTTTTCTTAGCTTGCTGTTGAAGATGATGCCATGAGTCAATTGTCGTTCCAAGCTTATAACCTATTATTGGATGGAAAGTGCTAACTAGTTAGATTATTCACATCAATTTCAAAATAATGTGCTAGCAATTGCAACTATAGTACAAAACCAAGATTTTCACAATTCCACTATGTTCAATATTGCTTTACTTGCGTAGTTGCAATTGATACATGAAAACCTAACGCTGGAAAACATTCTTTAGGGCAAAACACTGCTTTCTGCCACAATTTCAATGGATACATGAAGTCGTAGGTAGGGAAAACTTCATGTCATTTTAAACAAAATACTTGCGTTGAAAGAAAAAAATAGTGTTAACTAGCTATCGGGGTTACCTTTGTAGATACTTAGAACCTAGGGTCATGGGTGCAATTAACCATATTGTGTTAATTAGTTGATATGTCGAAAGGGTATTTTAGGAATTCTCATATTGTCTTAGTTAATATACCAAAACAAAAACAATGTTATGAAACCGTTAGATTTTGGGCTGTAATGATACAAGTTAGCAACCTCAGGGTCATTTGTGTAAATACCCAAACGTCAGGGTCACCCATATAGTTGTATTATACTACACGGTACTGGAATATAATTAATCCTAAAAATATCCTAATAAAAGAGTAGTGCTACGTGGTCCCAAACAAGGGACAGATTAAGGGGACAGATGATGTGGCAGGTACAACTGACTAGTGAGTCATACATGAGCTGGAGAACACTGCTAATAAATCAAGGGTATTTTCGTACTTTATCTTGTCATCTTCTCTATCCTTTAAATCACAACCAACCCAAAATCCATTTTCCCCAAATCCACCTTCATTAGGGCTCATGCCGCCGTCAACGATGCTGCCTTCACTCCGTGATCCCATGGGACGTCTCCTTCATGGACCTACTCGCACCGATGGCGCCACCACCATCTCCTATTGCCGCTGGCATCTCTCTATCAAAGGGTCTTAGAGTTTTAGAGGAGATTTTTGAATCAACGCTGAAGTTTTGAACGTTGAAGGTTTTAGAGTTTAGGATCAAATTCGTTTGAAAAAGTCTCTATGGATTCATCAAATTTATTCTAAAACACCACTCCTTACCGTGATGAGTCAATTTTAATGGCATCTTACCTACAAACTAGTGGTTTCAAAGGAGGTGAAGATAGTTTTGGGGGAGATGGTGAGAGATATAGAGAGTGAACGGCCCAAACAGTTACGAATGGCCCAAACAGTGAAGATTTTAAAAATCATGCACGTACGCCTTAAGTGAGGTACTGTTTTGAGAGGGATGGTGTGTTTTTTTTCCCACCTTTGTTCAAAATCCACAAGTTATGACATAATTTTTCATTTTTTCATGTTCGTTGTTGATTAAAGTCTATTATTTTTCTATGTTTGTTCTTGATTAGAGACTGTCTCCAAGCAGTTCTCCTAAAATTTTTTGATCATGCCGGATAACAACGGACCACGTGCGACACGAACACAACGAACTAGACGATCAGTACAAGACATTGTGGGTTCACGTGGTGTGGTCCCCACACCACCACGCGTTCACGAGAACGTGTTTACGCGTTCTCGTGAACGCGGTTTCGTGGGGGCCCCACGCGTTTGTTCTTGAACGCGTTTTTTTTTTAAAACCCTATAACCCTATAAATAGGTACAGGAGAGGAGGCCGAAAATCAGGGCTGAGGTTAGGATTTTGAGCCGTCATTTGAGGGAGATATTTGTGAGGGTTTAGAGAGTTTTGTTTTAGGGTTTTTGTGTGAGATTTGTACCCTATTTGTATTCTCTTTCTCTCTAATAGTAGATCTCCTCCTCCTTGCCCCGTGGACGTAGGCAACTTGCCGAACCACGTAAAATTGGTATTTTTACTGTTGATTTGATTTGTAATAGCTTTTAGGTTCCCTCGGCGGTCGGTCCTAAAGCGATGAGAGGAAGAGTAAATATCCCACTTTGTTGAGATATTTGCTTGATTCTTGTTTCCTTGGTGAGGCGGGAATTCTTATTGCGATCTAGCTCTCTTGTTGTGGCCATTGTTGGTAGAGTCTTTGCCGAAATTTTCGCCAGCGCCAACAAGTGGTATCGAGCCCATTTGGATCTAGGGTTTTGAAGTTTGGTGGAGGAAGATTCTTGTGTGAAGCTTAGTTCTTGGAGTTCGGCCGGTGGAGATAGCATTAGGAGTTAGTTGGAGATTTCGCTTTCCTCGTGGTTAGGAAATCTATTTGGAATCCGATCTAGGGTTCGGTTGGGTGATTCTTTAATCCTATCAAAGTTGTTCTTTCTCTACAATTTGGAGTTAGTTTGCAATGGGAGAAGAAGGTGAAAGCGACAAGTCAATGGCGAGTACAATGCAAATGCAAGTTGGTTTTGAGCGACAAAATTAATGTGGTGAAATCTGACGGCAAAATCAACTTTGGTTTGTGGATGGCGGCGTCTGAGGATCGCTCAATGCTCAAAATTTGGAGGAGACCATCATGGTCCAAGAGAGGCCACCTAAATATGAAGAGGAGGTATGGGATAAGATGAATAGGAGCAGCGTGTGGGGTGATCGGGTCTGTTTGGAGCAGGCTGAAATATGATGTGATTGGGGTGGCGTGCAATGAAGATGTGGAAAATTCTCAACAATAAGTATCTCGCGAAGAGTGTTGAGAACGGGTTGCACTTGCTGCGAAGACTCTTGGGTTTGGATGTCAGGAGCACCTCACTAGCGACTCATGTGAACAACTATACTAAATTGTTGTCCGACTTGGCAAATGTTGATGAGAAGATAACGGATGAGTACAAGGCATTTATTTTATTGGGCTCCTTACGATGAGGAGTATGACACCTTTGTACTCACTTTGTTGAGCGGACGTACTTCTATCGGTTATAGTGAAGTTACTAGCATTGACCAACCATGATTTGAGGAGGAAGGACAAGGAGACTTCCGTCACGAGTACCGGCGAGGCCTTGTCGGCGAGAGGTAGAAGCCCATATCCAGAAAGGTGGCAATAGAGGGAGGTCAAAGTCAAGAAGCCACCAATTGTCAAAGAACCAATCGCGTGCGAAGCGAGGACATTGGAAGAGATTGTCCAAAGCTCAAGGAGAAAGAAAATAGCAAGAAAAAGGGCCGAATGCCAATGAGGTGAATATTGCTAAAGGCGATGATTAGGCGATTCGTGCTATTCTCTATTGATTACTCGGAGGTGAATCATGTGGAAGCATCAGATTGGATGCTTGATTCGGCGCTACTTATCATGTGACCCCTAAGCGAGGCTGGTTTGCATCTTTTGAGAAAGTCGGCCGGGGGTGTTGTTGTCATGGGAAATGATCAACCACGTGGCATTTGTGGGATAGGTCTTGTGCGGATTAGGATGCACGATGGAGTAGTTCGTGAGTTGAAGGAGGTGAGATTTGTTCCTGGTGAAGAAAAATCTTATCTCGGTTGGAGCTTTGGAAGGGATTCAATGTGACTTTCAAAAGCGGTGTAGGAAAGGTTACTAAAGGATCTTTGGTGGTGATGAAGGAGTCCTTGTCGAAAGTTATACTATCTGAATGGAAGCAGAGATTGGCGTTGCGGGTTGTTTGGCCAGACGGGAGGCGAGCTTTGGCACTATAGGTTAGAACACCAATTGAAAGGTCCTTGCGGGCGTTATGCAGCGAGGGCTATTAAAGGCAAGAGTGGAAAAGTTGAGTTACGTGAGCATTGTGTTCTTGGCAAGCGGACAAAGTTGAAGTTGAACGACCATCCATCGGGCGAAGGGTATTCGGACTACGTGCACCTGGCGTTTGGGGTCCCACCAAGCGGCATCACTTGGTGGTAGACATTGGTTCGTCACATTTGTTGATGACTATTCTAGGCGATGTTGGGTGTACACCATGGCGAAGAAGAGTGAAGTCCTAGATATATTAGGTAGGTGGAAAAAGAGATTAGAAGCTGGCGGGAGAAAGATCAAGGCGTTGAGATCCGACAGCGGTGGTGAGTATACTTTAGACCCCTTCGGCGGCTATGTCGAGCGAGGGCATAGAGACACTTCACGGTTAGTCATACACATGACAAAATGGGGTGGCGAGAGGTTGAATCGGTCTTTCTTTGGAGAAGATTCGATGTTTATTGGCGCATAGTGGTTTGGAGAAGATCTTTTGGTGAGGCACTTACATATGCGAGCCACCTCATCAACAGTGCCTTCATCTGCGATTGGGGAAAGACCCTATGGAGAAGTGGTCGGGAGAGCGGCCGAGATTATGACCAGCTCAAGGTATTTGGATGCCGCATTTTATCATGTGAAACGAGATAAATTGGAACCTTGACTAGGAAGGCCATATTTGTAGGATTCAAGCGTGGTGTCAAAGGATACAAGCTATGGGATCAGTTGATAAGAAGATTGTCTTTGAGTAGAGGCGTCACATTCGATGAGGCTTCTATCTTGAAGCTTCCCAACTCTCATCGGTGGAAGTGACCCGGCGAAGGAGATATCGCAGTGGTGGAGATCGATGCGACTCCACATTGTCGAGATGGTACAATATCCATTAGAGTGCCGGCCGAGTGGCCTTGAGCGGCAGCACGGCGGTGACTCGGAGGAGGATATAGTCTGAGATATGCGGGGATCGGGGACCGGCGGCTCGAGTTGAGATTCTATTGCGGTTGACGGAGGAGAAACATCTGATGCGGCCGGTATGCCGACACAGTTGCATATGCACTTCGGTGGAAGTATCGATGAGATGATACCTACTACATTGGAGAGGCGGCGAGTTGGAGGGTCGTGGCGGTAGCTATGCGAGGAAGAGATGGAGTCTCTTCACAAACGATACATGGGAGCTTGTTGAGCTTCAAAGGGGCGGAAGGCAATTGGTTGCAAGTGGGTATACACTAAGAAGGAGGGCATTGAAGGCACTCCATTGAGGTTCAAAGCTAGGTTAGTTGCGAAGGGTTATGCACGGGAGGAAGGTATTGATTATAATGAGGTCTTCTCTCGGTGGTGAAGCATTCGTCGATTCGGATTTTGCTAGCATTGGTGGCACAGTATGGTATGGAATTAGATCAGTTGGATGTGAAGACGGCATTTCTTCATGGTGATCTTGATGAAGAAATCTATATGACTTCGACCATTGGGATTAGAAATGCGGGGAAAGAAAAGTTGGTTTCTTGATTAAAAATCGCTATATAGCTTGAAGCGGTCTCCTCGGCGGTGGTATAAGCGATTCGATGGTTTTATGCTTGGTCATTCATACACCGGAGCAGTTTGATCCTTGCGTATATTTTACAAGTTGAAAGGAGATGTATATCTATTTGTTATTATATGTCGATGACATGTTGGTTGCCTCTATTTCAGTGCGCTATAAATGAATTGAAGGCACGACTTTCAAAGGAGTTGAGATGAAGGATTTGGGTGAGGCTAAGCGCATTTTGGGGATGGAAATCGAGAGACAAGAAGAAGGGCAAAATTTGTTTGACACGGATGGCTTATTTGAAGAAGGTTCTCTGGCGGTTCCATGTTAGCATGGATCTGAAGCGGTCGGTGTACCATTAGGAGCCCATTTGAAGCTTTCGGTGACCTCTCACGAAAACGGTTGAAGATCGAGAGTTGATGTCGAAAACTCCATATCTGCCTTGATTGGAAGCTTGATATGCGCAATGGTATGTCTGAGACAGATTTGTCACGGCGGTGAGCATGGTTTGAGATACATGCGATCGAGTGGGTCATTGGAGCGCCGTGAAATGGCATTTGAGGTACATTGAGAATGCGCTCAATATTGGTTTGGTTTATGGCGGGACACTACGGTGGGCGGTTGTCGCGTTGGTTATGTTGATTCGGATTATCCGGGGATTTGGATAAGCGCTAGTCTGACGAGTGCGTGTTCACTTTGACCCGTCTTGCGGTGTGTTGGAGATGCACCTTGCGGTCGGTTGCTTTGTCTGACGGGCGAGTATATGGCAATTCTGGTGTGAAGGAGCGATTTGGCCGAGGACTTTTGGAGGAACTTGGTATATCATAGCGGTCCGTCACCATTCATTGTGATAGCATGAGTGCTATCTATTTGGCAAAGAACCAGGTTCTTCATGCGACGACGAAGCACATTGACGTTCGTTATCACTTCGTTCGTGATGTTCTTGAAGATGGTGATGTGGAGATTGTGAAGGTCCACACGAAGGATAATCCGGCAGATATGCTTACAAAGGTGGTTCCGAGCAACAAGTTTGATCATTGCAGAGACTTGTTGCACATTCGTGATAGTTGAGGCCGTTGGCGGCTATTGGGTGAACTACGTGAAGGCTTGATTCCTTGGGCAAGAGGATACGTAGGCAGTCAGTTATGATGCAGCCGATTTGGTGAGTTGATACCGATGTTTGGAGAATGTTCTCATTCTCGATTGGGTCTCGACTTGTTGTGGATTGAGTCCGTTGTCGTGAATGGTTTCACCGTGCGAACACAACAAGTGAGGCGTTGTTTGGTATTGGTGTCGACTTCGGTTTGTGGTGATGTTGGCTCGGTTAGTGTTGGTGTCGGCTCGGTTTGAGAAAACATTAGAGGTGGAGAATTGTGGGTTCACGTGGTGTGGTCCCCACACCAGCGTTCACGAGCGTGTTTACGCGTTCGTGAGCGGTTTGTCAGAGAGCCCGTTTGTTCTTGAACGCGTTTTTAAACCCTATAACCCTATAAATAGAGTGCGGAGAGAGGCGAAAATCGTGAGGTTAGGATTTTGAGCCGTCATTTGAGGAGATATTTGTGAGGGTTTAGAGTTTTGTTTTAGGGTTTTGTGTGAGATTTGTACCCTATTTGTATTCTCTTTCTCTCTAATAGTAGATCTCCTCCTCCTTGCCCGTGGGCGTAGGCAACTTGCGAACCACGTAAAATTGGTATTTTTCTTGTTGATTTGATTTGTAATAGCTTTTAGGTTCCTCGGCAGTCGGTCCTAGAAGCGATGAGAGGAAGAGTAAATATCCCACTTTGTTGAGATATTTGCTTGATTCTTGTTTCCTTGGTGAGGCGGGAATTCTTATGCGATCTAGCTCTCTTGTTGTGGCCATTGTTGGTAGAATCTTTGAAATTTCCTTAGCTGGAACATAGAGAGAGAGAAACCGGATCTATCAACATCAACGAAGGCAGCAAATGTCTTCCGAGAAGCGGGGAGCCATAGAGAGCAAATCGACTTGCTCAACATTGTAGAAGATTAGATGGCAGAATTGGTGAAAATAGTAGTCAACGGGATTAACAAGGTTAGCATTAACTGTCAAAACGCATTGACAATCCAGGCATTAGTACTTATCAAATGTGGTATTATATATGAAAACCCTTAACTTTGCACTTTTATAAGATAATCCCCACGACATTAAAAAAAATATAGTGTGTTTTATGATATGTAAAACTTATTGGGGGTTATCTGGTAATCTTCAAAGTTATGGGGGTTTTCTGATATTAAGATAATTCCATGATTCTTTCCCAATACCTTATTCGTTGCCAAGCAAAGAAATATCAGAAAACACTCTTAATTTGAACAATTTTCAAATAGGCCACCTTAAGGTTAGGAGTTTTCAAAAAAAAAAACACTTATAGCGTGCTTTATGATATTTGAAACTTATTGAGGGGTTATCTGATAATCTTCCAAAGTTATGTGGGGTTTTCTGATACTAAGCCAATTTCATGAGTCATTCCCAATTCCTTATTCGTTACCTACCAAAGAAGTATCATAAAACGCTCTTAACTTTCCACAATTATCAGATGACACCCACAACATTCAAAATATTAGAAAAACTAACTTAAGCGTAGGAGTTTTCAAAAAAATTTAAAAAATAAAACCCTTTAAGATTTTAACAGAAAAATAAGTGTATAAATTTTTAATATTAAGTTTGCTTATATTTTTAACCTATTCAATTTTTTAAAACCTTTTAAATTTTATAAGCTAATAAATGTCAAGGTAGAATATTTTTATGTATAGGTGAATTTGGATATGCATCACATGCACTAAAAGTACTAGTCTCAATTATTTATTAGAGGTGTAATTATTATTCTTAAGTTGAAGTTAATTTGCATCTTTATTTAAAATTATTTGGTAAACTAGGATTTAGAACGAAGAAACATTTTTCTATTTATTCAAAACCTAATCCCTCGTCATTCATTTTGGTGCGTAATGGTCCAAAATGTCGATTATTTTGAGTTGCTTGATTTATAGGATAGAAAGTTCTAAACATGATTTTTGATCCACATACATTTGATCACATGTAGATTACAATGAATAGTTTTATTTATAAAATAGATAGACAAAGATGTATTTTTACAAGTGTGTAACTAACTTATATATATATATATATATATATATATATATATATATATATATATATATATATATACTCCTTTAAAAGTCTGAATTTGGGAAATGCTTTCCATGGTCAATATTACTTTTACTATTTTGAATATTTTATTTAAATCTTAATCTATTCTAATTCTAATTATATCCTATACTAATCCGTGAACTACCTATAGCTAACATACTATATAATACATGAAGAATTACAAAAAAGGAAAAACAGAAAAGGCCAAAAGTTTTGAACATTACCTGAGAACACCCTTAAAATTTAATATTACACAAAACACCCTAACTTTTAAGACTTAAAATAACAAAAATAAAATCTGGAAATTAACAAATAGCCCTTAGAATTTAAATTTGCAATTAACACCTTCAATGTTTTAAAAATGATAGAAACACCCTCAAAAGCTCAAATGACAAACAAAACCCTAAAATTAGAAAACTTGAAAACATCATAGGTGAATTCAAGGGATTACCATTAGGGACTTGAAAATTTAAAATTTATAAAAAATAACCTCAAAGTTATAAAATTATAAAAAATCCTCACAAAAGTTAAAAATTACAAAAATCCTAAAATTTTAAAACTTATAACCAGTACACATCAATATTACTCTTCCTTGTTTTGAATATTTCATCTAAATCTTAATCTATCCTAATTATTATTATATCTTAAATTAATCGGTTAACTACCTATAGCTCAACAATTTAAAAAAATAAGATTAATAAAATACATGAAACATCTCCAAGTTATTAGTTTGATAAAGTAAAGAAATCATAGGTAACTAACATACTATAGTATATAAAGTGTTACAATAAAACCTAAAAAGTTTCAAAATTATACAAAACACCCTCAAAAGTTTAAAATTACACAAAAACTCGACTTTTCAAAATTTAAAGCAACAAACATAATATCTGGACATTAACAGTAGCTCCACGAGAATTTAAATTTGCAATTAACACTCTTAATGTTTCAAAAGTTTAAATTATAAAAAACCCTGAAATTATAAAATTTGAAAACTTAAAAACATTATAGATGAATTCAAGGGATTACCATCAAGCACAAAAAATTTAAATTTTTAAAAATAACCTCAAAGTTATAAAATTATAAAAATTCCCTCAAAAGTTAAAAATTACAAAAACCCATAAATTTTAATGTTTATAACTAGTACACATCAAATTTAAAATTATTAGTAGATGCTACAAGTTTGAATTCGCAAAAAGCAGGTCAAAGTTTCAATAATTGCAAAAATATCCTTAAAATTTAAAAGTTGCAAGAAATATCCTGACATTTGAAAACTTACCACCAACACATGAAACATGGAAATTACAATCACGAAACTGAAAATTTTAAATTTTTAAAAACACCCTCAAAAGTTTCAAAATTTGTGAAACACACCCTCAAAAGTGCAAAATCACAAAAAGGCTGAAATTTCAAAACTTGACAAAGAAAAGAGTAATTATTTAATATGTTTTCACTAAAATATGTAAATTTAACTTCAATTTAAGGTTTGTTATCCCTTTTAGTATCTGTTGATGTATGTAATCACAGTCACTAACCTCGGATGAGTTTAGCTTTAAAGAGAGTCGCTTTCTCTCCTAAAGCCATGACTCGACCTCGAAAAGTTAGCCTATGAAAGGAGGACTGCGGAAGAGGCGGAGTTGGGATCTCGATGGTTCCTCGGCGGTCAAGTTAGTAGAGTAGAGGATAGTCTAATGGGCGAAATTCACTCGGAAGAGATTGCTTAGGCTTGGTGGCCACGGCGGCCCAGTGAGCGGCTCGTCCTCCACTAAGCAACCCCTGGTCAAGTAGCTCCGCAGGATGATGTGCAGGCCGACATCGGGAATCGCCGCCAAAATCTCTCGATCCGCGGGCAAGCTGAACTGCTCTGCCGCCTTTCCTTGTACATAACTCGACCTTAACACCGACGAGCGAGCATCCATATGCCATGCCGGCCTATGCCGATGCTCCGCATCCGGCTCCCCATCATAACGGCCGATGGGAGAAAGAGTCCCCATCATCAATCTACTTGCTTGGTTCCAGTCCTCACCCTCAACAGGGCGATAGGGGGAGGGCCACCCCGCTGAGCAAAACCGGCTCCCGATCCGGTTGGTTCTTTTCCTGTCGGTGATGAGCTATCCCGATGATCGACCCAGCGTCCGGCTCTCGTCGGCTCCCACATGGAATCCGTCCCCGGGAGCCTCCCCGGCATAGATTCGAGGCGCACCGGTACCTCGGGGCCGACCTCCCCTCGCCTCGATCGATGGTCGGTCCTCCCGCCCTTCCGACTCTAGCAACTCCTCTCCTATCGGATGCTCCATACTCTCTCCTGCCCGTCTAGCACCTCGGGGACCATGGCTAGTTTTCTTTTGCCGGGTCCTCCGAAAACCGAGCCCGCCACCCAAGGCGACACTTTCTGATATACGACCGCTTCCCTTCTGATCGTCCCCGTCGACCCTCTCACTTCCGGTGACGAATTCCCCAAGGCGGCTCGCCCTCGGCCGTTTGGTGGCGAGCAACCGCCCTTCGGGTTCCTCCGGGAGCTCCTCATCCGAAGTGGGCTCAGCCCTCAGCGCTCTCCCGACTGTCCCCCCGAAAGTTACGTTATGAGCCCTCGCCTCATCAGAGGGGCCCGGAGGAGTGGACGAAATCCCATGAAGCCGCAAGACCGACCTGTCGAGCAGAGCGTCCATTGTGCGCGGCCCCGTGTAGTGAACGATCTGCTCCAACTCACGCCGGTGCTCGGCCGACAGGGGTGTAGGCTCTAGGGTCTCTCTCCTAATCTCTGGCCAGGACGCGCACCCTAAGTTCGAGTCGTCCCCAGTGACCCAGACGAACCTATCTTTCCACCCTTTGATCGACTTGGGCAGGTCAAGGATAACCTTGAATTCTCCGACATCGAAGGTAATAGTGGCGTCTTACGGGTATAATGCCGACCAAGTGACTCAGCCGCTCATCGTCGGCGAATCGAGAGCCAGCGGCGGATGGCGGTATGGCGACCAATATGGCTATCGAGTTTGGCGTCATTTGCATTGGAGACACACCTAACTCATCAAACACTTTTGAAGAAAGGGTGCGATGTGACGGAGGCCGCCTCCAAATGTTTGAGATACAAGGGGCCCTCGCTGCATGGTGGCATGCAGGAGATGATTCGTAGGAGCCTCCAACTTGTAAGCCGGTATGTCAAATTCGGCGCAAAGACCTCATTGCGCTGGGTAACCCTCGGCGGAACTCATCGAGTTGCTTATGACGTCGGAATCCATCTTGGGATCTTTACCACCAGCCGGTCGCTGAATTAGTGAGTGGAGGAAGAGAAGCGAATGCCCTCCCCGCTCAACTCTTCGTACTTATACCGTGGGACCAGCGGACGGCCTCCTCTTTGCGATCAGCGGAGAGGATTAAAACCCCACTCCCGAGGTGCCGCTTGGGAGGCGAAGTAGTCCCGAGAGGGCCCCACCGCACCCAGGCGGCGCAATGGCGGAAAGCTCTGGCGATGTCGACCGTCCCATCAATGGAGCGTTGAATCCCCTAGAACCCTCTCTGGCCACGCAATGGTATGTACGAGACCGATTTGTCACAAAGGTGAGCATGGTTTGAGATACATGCGATCGAGTGGGTCATTGGAGCGCCGTGAAATGGCATTTGAGGTACATTCGAGTGCGCTCAATATTGGTTTGGTTTATGGCGGGACACTCTGGTGGGCGGTTGTCGCGTTGGTTATGTTGATTCGGATTATGCGGGGATTTGGATAAGCGCTAGTCTGACGAGTGCGTGTTCACTTTGACCCGTCTTGCCGGTGTGTTGGAGATGCACCTTGCGTCTACTTGCTGCTTTGTCTACACGGAGGCGCAATATATGGCAATTACCGAGGCCGTGAAGGAGACGATTTGGCTTCGAGGACTTTTGGAGGAACTTGGTATATCATAGCGGTCCGTCACCATTCATTGTGATAGCATGAGTGCTATCTATTTGGCAAAGAACCGGGTTCTTCATGCGGCGGCGAAGCACATTGGCGTTCGTTATCGCCGTTCGTGATGTTCTTGAAGATGGTGATGTGGAGATTGTGAAGGTCCACGAAGGATAATCCGCGATATGCTTACAAAGGTGGTTCCGAGCAACAAGTTTGATCATTGCGAGACTTGTTGCACATTAAGTGATAGTTGAGGCCGTTGGCGGCTATTGGGTGAACTACGTGAAGGCTTGATTCCTTGGGCAAGAGGATACGTGAGGCGCCGCTATGATGCCGACGGTGAGTTGATACCGATGTTTGGAGAATGTTCTCATTCGATTGGGTCTCGACTTGTTGTGGATTGAGTCCGTTGTCGTGAATGGTTTCGCCGTCTTGAACACAACAAGTGAGGCGTTTGTTTGGTATTGGTGTCGACTTCGGTTTGTGGTGATGTTGGCTCGGTTAGTGTTGGTGTCGGCTCGGTTTGAGAAAACATTAGCGAGGTGGAGAATTGTGGGTTCCGTGGTGTGGTCCCCACACCACCACGCCGCTCACGAACGCTTGTGCGTTCAGAACGCTTACGCTCGCGAACGCGGCTCGCGGGGCCCCACGTTTGTTCTTGAGCGGCGTTTTTAAACCCTATAACCCTATAAATAGAGTGCGGGGAGAGGCCGAAAATCGGTGAGGTTAGGATTTTGAGCCGTCATTTGAGGAGATATTTGTGAGGGTTTAGAGTTTTGTTTTAGGGTTTTGTGTGAGATTTGTACCCTATTTGTATTCTCTTTCTCTCTAATAGTAGATCTCCTCCTCCTTGCCCGTGGGCGTAGGTAACTTGCGAACCACGTAAAATTGGTATTTTCTTGTTGATTTGATTTGTAATAGCTTTTAGGTTCCCTCGACAGGTCAGTCCTAGAACTGATGAGAGGAAGAGTAAATATCCCACTTTGTTGAGATATTTGCTTCAGATTCTTGTTTCCTTGGTGAGACGGGAATTCTTATTGCGATCTAGCTCTCTTGTTGTGGCCATTGTTCGGTAGAGATGCTGCCGAAATTTTCCGCCGCGCACAACAGACATAAGAGAGAGAGAAACCGGATCTATCAACATCAACGAAGGCAGCAAATGTCTTCCGAGAAGCGGGGAGCCATAGAGAGCAAATCGACTTGCTCAACATTGTAGAAGATTAGATGGCAGAATTGGTGAAAATAGTAGTCAACGGGATTAACAAGGTTAGCATTAACTGTCAAAACGCATTGACAATCCAGGCATTAGTACTTATCAAATGTGGTATTATATATGAAAACCCTTAACTTTGCACTTTTATAAGATAATCCCACGACATTAAAAAATATAGTGTGTTTTATGATATGTAAAACTTATTGGGGGGGTTATCTGGTAATCTTCCAAAGTTATGGGGGGTTTTCTGATATTAAGATAATTCCATGATTCTTTCCCAATACCTTATTCGTTGCCAAGCAAAGAAATATCAGAAAACACTCTTAATTTGAACAATTTTCAAATAGGCCACCTTAAGGTTAGGAGTTTTCAAAAAAAAAAACACTTATAGCGTGCTTTATGATATTTGAAACTTATTGAGGGGTTATCTGATAATCTTCCAAAGTTATGTGGGGTTTTCTGATACTAAGCCAATTTCATGAGTCATTCCCAATTCCTTATTCGTTACCTACCAAAGAAGTATCATAAAACGCTCTTAACTTTCCACAATTATCAGATGACACCCACAACATTCAAAATATTAGAAAAACTAACTTAAGCGTAGGAGTTTTCAAAAAAATTTAAAAAATAAAACCCTTTAAGATTTTAACAGAAAAATAAGTGTATAAATTTTTAATATTAAGTTTGCTTATATTTTTAACCTATTCAATTTTTTAAAACCTTTTAAATTTTATAAGCTAATAAATGTCATGGTAGAATATTTTTATGTATAGGTGAATTTGGATATGCCGCATCACATGCACTAAGAGTACTAGTCTCAATTATTTATTAGAGGTGTAATTATTATTCTTAAGTTGAAGTTAATTTGCATCTTTATTTAAAATTATTTGGTAAACTAGGATTTAGAGCGAAGAAACATTTTTCTATTTATTCAAAACTAATCCCTCTCGTCATTCATTTTGGTCTGTAATGGTCCAAAATGTCGATTATTTTGAGTTGCTTGATTTATAGGATAGAAAGTTCTAAACCGCATGATTTTTGATCCACATACATTTGATCACATGTAGATTACAATGAATAGTTTTTATTTATAAAATAGATAGACAAAGATGTATTTTTACAAGTGTGTAACTAACTTATATATATATATATATATATATATATATATATATATATATATATATATATATATATATATATATATATATATATATATATATATATATATATATATATATATATACATACTCCTTTAAAAGTACGAGTTTGGGAAATGCTTTCCATGGTCAATATTACTTTTACTATTTTGAATATTTTATTTAAATCTTAATCTATTCTAATTCTAATTATATCCTATACTAATCCCGTGAACTACCTATAGCTAACATACTATATAATACATGAAGAATTACAAAAAAGGAAAAACAGAAAAGGCCAAAAGTTTTGAACATTACACGAACACCCTTAAAATTTAATATTACACAAAACACCCTAACTTTTTAAGACTTAAAATAACAAAAATAAAATCTGGAAATTAACAAATAGCCCTTAGAATTTAAAATTTGCAATTAACACCTTCAATGTTTTAAAAATGATAGAAACACCCTCAAAAGCTCAAATGACAAACAAAACCCTAAAATTCGAAAACTTGAAAACATCATAGGTGAATTCAAGGGATTACCATTAGGGACTTGAAAATTTAAAATTTATAAAAAATAACCTCAAAGTTATAAAATTATAAAAATCCTCACAAAAGTTAAAAATTACAAAAATCCTAAAATTTTAAAACTTATAACCGGTACACATCAATATTACTCTTCACTGTTTTGAATATTTCATCTAAATCTTAATCTATCCTAATTATTATTATATCTTAAATTAATCCCAGTTAACTACCTATAGCTCAACAATTTAAAAAAATAAGATTAATAAAATACATGAAACATCTCCAAGTTATTAGTTTGATAAAGTAAAGAAATCATAGGTAACTAACATACTATAGTATATAAAGTGTTACAATAAAACCTAAAAGTTTCAAAATTATACAAAACACCCTCAAAAGTTTAAAATTACACAAAAACTCGACTTTTCAAAATTTAAAGCAACAAACATAATATCTGGACATTAACGGTAGCTCCACGAGAATTTAAATTTGCAATTAACACTCTTAATGTTTCAAAAGTTTAAATTATAAAAAACCCTGAAATTATAAAATTTGAAAACTTAAAAACATTATAGATGAATTCAAGGGATTACCATCAAGCACAAAAAATTTAAATTTTTAAAAATAACCTCAAAGTTATAAAAATTATAAAAATTCCCTCAAAAGTTAAAAATTACAAAAACCCATAAATTTTAATGTTTATAACTAGTACACATCAAATTTAAAATTATTAGTAGACTGCTACAAGTTTGAATTACGCAAAAAGCAGGTCCAAAGTTTCAATAATTGCAAAAATATCCTTAAAATTTTAAAAGTTGCAAGAAATATCCTGACATTTGAAAACTTACCACCAACACATGAAACATGGAAATTACAAGCACGAAACTGAAAATTTTAAATTTTTAAAAAACACCCTCAAAGTTTCAAAATTTGTGAAACACACCCTCAAAAGTGCAAAATCACAAAAAAGGGCTGAAATTTCAAAACTTGACAAAGAAAAGAGTAATTATTTAATATGTTTTCACTAAAATATGTAAATTTAACTTCCAATTTAAGGTTTGTTATCCCTTTTTAGTATCTGTTGATGTATGTAATCACAGTCACTAACCTCGGATGAGTTTAGCTTTAAAGAGAGCGGAGTCCGCTTTCTCTCCTAAAGCCAGCGACGCTGACTCCACCAAAGGATTCGCCTACAACAGAAAGGAGGACCTGCGGAAGAGGCGGAGTTGGGATCTCCGGTGGTTCCTCTGACGGTCAAGTTAGTAGAGTAGAGGATAGTCTAATGGAGCAGGAATTCACTCAGAAGAGATTGCTTAGGCTTGGTGGCCCTGACGCAGCCGACTGAACAGCTCGTCCTCCACTAAGCAACCCCTGGTCAAGTAGCTCCGCAGGATGATGTGCAGGCCGACATCGGGAATCGCCGCCAAAATCTCTCGATCCGCGGGCAAGCTGAACTGCTCTGCCGCCTTTCCTTGTACATAACTTCGACCTTAACACCGACGGCGAGCATCCATATGCCATGCCGGCCTATGCGATGCTCGCATCCGGCTCCCCATCATAACGGCCGATGGGAGAAAGAGTCCCCATCATCAATCTACTTGCTTGGTTCCAGTCCTCACCCTCAGCGGTAGCGATAGGGGAGGGCCACCGCTGGAGCAAAACCCGCTCCCTGATCACCGGCTGGTTCTTTTCCCTGTCGGTGATGAGCTATCCCCTGATGATCGACCCCGCGTCCCGGCTCTACGTCGCTCCCACATGGAATACCGTCCCCACGGGAGCCTCCCCGGCATAGATCGAGGCCGCACGGTACCTCGGGGCCGACCTCCCCTCGCCTCGGTCGATGGTCGGTCGTCCTCCCGCCCTTCCGACTCTAGCAACTCCTCTCCTATCGGATGCTCCATACTCTCTCCTGCCCGTCTAGCACCTCGGGGACCATGGCTAGTTTTCTTTTGCCGGGTCCTCCGAAAACCGAGCCCGCCACCCAAGGCGACACTTTCTGATATACGACCGCTTCCCTACATTCGTCCCCGTCGGCCCTCTCACCTACTTCCGGCTGGAAGCGAATTCCCCCCAAGGACGGCTCGCGCCTCAGCCGTTTGGCTGGCCGAGCCAACCGCCCTTCGGGTTCCTCCGGGAGCTCCTCATCCGAAGTGGGCTCAGCCCTCAGCGCTCTCCCGACTGTCCCCCCGAAAGTTACGTTATGAGCCCTCGCCTCATCAGAGGGGCCCGGAGGAGTGGACGAAATCCCATGAAGCCGCAAGACCGACCTGTCGAGCAGAGCGTCCATTGTGCGCGGCCCCGTGTAGTGAACGATCTGCTCCAACTCACGCCGGTGCTCGGCCGACAGGGGTGTAGGCTCTAGGGTCTCTCTCCTAATCTCTGGCCAGGACGCGCACCCTAAGTTCGAGTCGTCCCCAGTGACCCAGACGAACCTATCTTTCCACCCTTTGATCGACTTGGGCAGGTCAAGGATAACCTTGAATTCTCCCGACATCTGAAGGTAATAGTGAGGCGTCTTCTGGACTGTAATGCCGACCAAGTGACTCAGCACGCTCATCGTCGGCCGAATCGAGAGCCAACGGCAGATGACGGTGTAGCCGACCAATATGGCTATCGAGTTTGGCGTCATTTGCATTGGAGACACACCTAACTCATCAAACACTTTTCGAAGAAAAGGGTGCGATGGCGCGAGGCCGCCTCAAATGTTTGAGATACAAGGGGCCCTCGCCGTGGTCAGCATTAACTCGAGATGATTTCACGAGCCTCCAACTTGTAAGCCTTCGGTATGTCAAATTCCGGGCGCAAAGACCTCATTTGCGCCTGGGTAACCCTCGAGCGGAACTCATCGAGTTGCTTATGACGATCGGAATCCATGCCGGATCTTTACCACCAGGAGAATCGCTGGTCGTGAGTGGAGGAAGAGGAAGCGAATGCCCTCCCCGCTCAACTCTTCGTACTTATACCGTGGGACCAGCGGGCAGCCTCTTTGCGATCAACGTAGAGGATTAAAACCCCACTCCCGAGGTGCCGCCGGCGGCAAAGTAGTCCCAGAGGGCCCCACCTTCGCACTGGCATAAACGCCAATGGCCGAAAACTGCTCACGATGTCACCACGCCCCATCAATGGAACGCTCAATCCCCTAGAACCCTCTCGGCCAAGGCAACCTACTCATTTCACGGACTCGTTTCCAACCGACTCCAAGCGAAAGGGGCCAGCTGTTATGGTCATAACCACTAATCGGTGATTAAGGAGAAAAGCCAGCGGCGATGCGGGCCGAGCGCTTGTTTACCAATGAGGACCGACAAGAACCTCCACACTCAACCCACCGTCGGCTGCATTTACCGACCCGGTCCGGTCCATTAGGCGACTATCGCCATGACCGACGCGAAGGCGGTGCGAAGTCGCCCATCGACAGCTCTCTGACGACGCAGTATAGCGGTGTCCGTCTTCCGACCATACGATCCCTTCCCAAGTTGCCGACCTCTCCAAACAATGTGGAGCGAATCGAGGCCTACCCTTCTCGGCCACTTTCGTCCTCTAGGGCGACGATAAGCGCCCCAATCGTCCCCTCGGCAAATCATCCCGAGGGGCCCTAAGAGGCGCATGAGTCGGCCATCCGCCACGGCTCCCCTTCTCTCACCTGCGTGATTCTCTCCACTCAAGCAGCGGCCACCACGATTTTCGAGCCCATCAACATCGCATTAAATGCAGCGTGACCCCTTAATTCCCCATCTCTCACGGTATTTAAGGCACCTCGGACCCATGCATTCTGGTAGCCAATCCCATCCCATTAATAGCGAATAGACCACACCAACCCTCAGTTACTCTCAATTTGACACTGTAAAGGCCGACCACTCTAGCGGCGGAGGGATGTTGACCAATCCTCGGCTCACCGTGGAGGGGAGGTGACTCACGGTGGTTCCCAAACTAATGGAAAGGCGGAAATACCCCTTAACCCTACCTATAAAGCGTGAACAACTAACAAGGTAAGCAATCTCTTACGGTGAATTCTGCTCCATTAGACTATCCCCACTCTACTAACTTGGCCGTCGGAGGAACCACGGAGATCCCAACTCCGCCTCTTCCTGAGTCCTCCTTTGTTGTGGCGAATCCTTTGGTTGGAGTCGTCGGTAGGCTTTAGGAGAAGCGGACTCGCTCTCTTTAAAGCTAAACTCATCCGAGGTTAGTGACTGTGATTACATACATCAACAGTATCTAAAAGTAGTCTAAGTTGATGCTGGTAAAAAAATAGCTATAATAATAGATTAAAAACATCCAGTTAAGGTATAATAATTTAAAAACATATATTAATAGATTAAAAACTCTGTCTATGCTGTACTTTATTCTACTGCCAGTACTGCCTGTCCTAAGCCAGGATAAAGGAGGAGAGTTGCGTCAGGTAGCCGACAGCTAACGTGAAACATAATCAGATCCACATGACATGAATTCTATAGAATATTCGTTGGGTCATCCCCACCACGATGCGTTGCATTGTCACTCCGATGTAATAATAAGTAAGCAAAAGTGGTTTGCTAGGGCATTCCCCAGAAGCGACGCGTTACATCGATGCCACCCTAGTGTAATGACAAATAAGCAATGGTGTTTTAGGACATTATATTCCTCTAATAGGTTGCCAAACTGTATTAGGCGTAGACTAGAATGTCATCAGAGAGGACATGATAGAGGACTTTTACAGGAGAATAAAATTAGGTTAGCTACTTGAAATATAGGTACACTTACTGAAAAGATAATGGAATTTGTAGATATCATGCTTAGAAGAAAGATTAGTATAATTTGTTTACAGGAAACTAAATAGATAAGTGAAAAATCTAGAGAAATTGAAAAGTCGGGATATAAACTTTGATACATGGGAAAGAAAAGGAATAGAAATAGAGTGAGAGTACTTGCGGATAACATAATAAAAGATAGTGTCATAGATGTAAAAAGAGTAGGAGATAGAATAATACTAATAAAAATTATTTTAGGAGTAGAGGTTATTACTATTGTTAATGCTTACGCTCCACAAATAAGGTTGCTCGAGAATACTAAAAGGGATTTTTGGGATAACTTAGATGAATTGATTTAAGGAATTCTATTAGGAGAGAAATTATTTATAGGGGAGACCTTAGTGGGCATAATGTTGGCAAGGATAATAATGGCTATGAGAGGTTACACGGAGGTTTTGGATATAGAATTAAGAACGATATGGGAGAATCAATTTTAGAGTTTGTAACATTGTATAATTTGATAATAGCAATTATACAATTCAAAAAAGGATGAACACTTAATAGCCTTTAAAAGTGGATCTAATAGTAGTCAAATAGACTTTTTCTTACTAGAAGGGTGGATAGGTTAACATGCAAAGATTATAAAATTATACCGGAGAGAGTTTAACTACACAACATAGGTTGATGGTATTAGACTTTTCTATTAAGAAGTGAAGTAGGAAAACTAATATGAATAAAAGATTAAGAACTAATTGGTGGAATTTAAAAGGAGAGAACTTAATACTTTTAAAGATAAGATGATGAAAGAAGATATATGGAATATAGATAATGAGACTAATATTATGTAGAATAGGATGTCCTCTTGTGTTAAGAAGGTGGCTAAAGATATTCTAGGAGAATCTAAGGGTTGTCGGTTAGATGGTAAGGATAGTTAGTGGTGGAATGAATAAATGCAAAAAAAGATTAAAGAGAAGAAACTATTATATAAAAATTGGCAAAAGTGTAGGAGCAAGAAAAACTTTGAGAAATTGTTGATGCTCGAAATCTAACAGTCAACTCGGTCAAAGCTGGTTTGAGGTTTATAATGATGATGATGGGGATTCGTTTTCTTTCTCCGAATCGCTTGGCTGGAGGAGAGGTGATGCGTCCTGCGTAAAGGAAGAAACTGCTAGTGGTTGGAGTTGGGTTCTCCGGTTTTGAGCTCGGCCGATCTCCCCCCTACACAAGTAGAAAGCTCGTCAGAGGGCGGGGCTTGGTCTCCCCCGTTGTACCTCCGACGATCAAGTCAGTAAGCGAGCTTGAGTGGAGAAGAAGATGAACAGTAGGAGTTCTCTAATGGGGTGTGCAGGGAGAAAATGGCGTACCTTGAGTTTTGGAATAGTTTCTCTCTTTGTAGGAATAAGAGAGGGGCAATTTGGTCACTTCAGCACAAGTTTTACACATGTCAGCTTATGTGTGGAGAGAGTCACCAATGATTTGATATGGATGCGATTGACGAGGCATGGGCAATGGGTTATAAAGGCCATGTGGCTAGCACAGTGATGGGTTGACAGTGCCATTAATTGTGATGGTGACTTGTTGTTGGTGCGGGGCTCGAGGTCAACCATTACAGCAGGTAGGTACTGTAGCTGTCGGCTACTGTAGCAGGACGACTAACACCGCCTTTCGAGTCGGTCTACTGTAGCAACCGAGTCGGCTTACTGTAGCAGCCGAGTCGGTCTCTGTAGCAACCGAGTCGGTCTACTGTAGCAACCGAGTGGTACTATAGCAGACGACTAGAAAGAGGGACGAACACCGTAGCTGGTCGACCGGGACCGAGTTTTGTGTCGGCCTACTGTAGCAACCGAGTCTGTCTACTGTAACAACCGAGTGGTATTGTAGCAGACGACTAGAAAGAGGGCCGAACACCGTAGCTGGTCGATTGGGACCGCGTTCGTGTCGGCTTACTGTAGCAGCCGAGTCGGTCTACTGTAGCAACCGAGTGGTACTGTAGCAGACGACTAGAAAGAGGGCCGAACACCGTAGCTGGTCGACTGGGACCGCGTTTCGTGTCGGCTTACTGTAGCAGCCGAGTCGGTCTACTGTAGCAACCGAGTGGTACTGTAGCAGACGACTAGAAAGAGGGCCGAACACCGTAGCTGGTCGACTGGGACCGCGTTCGTGTCGGCTTACTATAGCGGCCGAGTCGGTCTCTTGTAGCAACCGAGTCGGTCTCTGTAGCAACCGAGTCGGTCTCTTGTAGCAACCGAGTCGGTCTCTGTAGCAACCGAGTCGGTCTCTGTAGCAACCGAGTCGGTCTCTTGTAGCAACCGAGTCGGTCTCTGTAGCAACCGAGTGGTACTATAGCAGACGACTAGAAAGAGGGCCGAACACCGTAGCTGGTTGACTGGGACCGCGTTCGTGTCGGCTTACTATAGCAGCCGAGTCGGTCTCTTGTAGCAACCGAGTCGGTCTCTGTAGCAACCGAGTCGGCCTCTGTAGCAACCGAGTCGGTCTCTGTAGCAACCGAGTCGGTCTACTGTAGCAACCGAGTGGTACTATAGCAGACGACTAGAAAGAGGGCCGAACACCGTAGCTGGTCGACTGGGACCGCGTTCGTGTCGGTTACTGTAGCAGCCGAGTCGGTCTACTGTAGCAACCGAGTCGGTCTACTGTAGCAACCGAGTCGGTCTACTGTAGCAACCGAGTCGGTCTCTTGTAGCAACCGAGTCGGTCTACTGTAGCAACCGAGTGGTACTGTAGCAGACGACTAGAAAGAGGGTCGAACACCGTAGCTGGTCGACTGGGACCGCGTTTCGTGTCGGCTTACTGTAGCAGCCGAGTCGGTCTACTGTAGCAACCGAGTGGTACTGTAGCAGACGACTAGAAAGAGGGCCGAACACCGTAGCTGGTCGATTGGGACCGCGTTTCGTGTCTGCTTATTGTAGCAGCCGAGTCGGTCTACTGTAGCAACCGAGTGGTACTGTAGCAGACGACTAGAAAGAGGGTCGAACACCGTAGCTGGTCGACTGGGACCGCGTTTCGTGTCTGCTTACTGTAGCAGCCGAGTCGGTCTACTGTAGCAACCGAGTCGGTCTACTGTAGCAACCGAGTGGTACTGTAGCAGACGACTAGAAAGAGGGCCGAACACCGTAGCTGGTCGACTGGGACCGCGTTCGTGTCGGCTTACTATAGCAGCCGAGTCGGTCTCTTGTAGCAACCGAGTCGGTCTACTGTAGCAACCGAGTGGTACTGTAGCAGACGACTAGAAAGAGGGCCGAACACCGTAGCTGGTCGACTGGGACCGCGTTTAGATGTCTGCTTATTGTAGCGGCCGAGTCGGTCTCTTGTAGCAACCGAGTCGGTCTCTGTAGCAACCGAGTCGGTCTATTGTAGCAACCGAGTGGTACTGTAGCAGACGACTAGAAAGAGGGCCGAACACCGTAGCTGGTCGACTGGGACCGCGTTTCGTGTCGGCTTACTGTAGCAGCCGAGTCGGTCTGAATTCGTCTGTTTTGGCGTAAGGTTGGACTGTTGATTTTCATATAGGGATTAATAAAAAATCTTTTGGGGTACCAACAAAAATATAAGCTAGCTAGGAAAGAAGCAAAAAAAGAGCGGTTAGTGAGACTAAATACAAGGCTTATGAAAATTTCTATAAAAAGTTAGAATCTAAGGAGGGAGAAAAAGATATATATAAGCTTGCTATGATGAGAGAAAGGAAAACTAGAGAATTGGGTAATATTAGGTGTATTAAGAGTGAAAATCAAAGAGTTCTAGTAACCGATGAGGAAATAAAAGAGAGGTGGAGGAGTTACTTTCATAAATTGTTTAAAGATAACTAAATAGGTGAGCAACATAGAGAATTTGACCATAGAGTGAATGATAGAAACTATAGATATTGTCGAAAAAATAGGATCAATAAGGTTAAAGATACTCTAAAGACAATTAAAAGTGGAAGAGCAGTAGGACCGGACAATATCCCTATTGAAGTTTGAAATGTCTTGGAGATATAGGATTAGGATGGTTGACCAAATTATTTAATAAGATTATTGAGATAAAGAGAATGCTCAATGAGTGGAGGATTAGTACGTTAACACCGATATACAAGAATAAAAAGATATACAAAGTTGTTCAAACTATCAAGGTATTAAACTCATGAGTCATACTATGAAACTTTGGGAGAGGGTTATTGAGCAAAGACTAAGAAAAGAGACAAGTGAATTTGAAAATCAATTCGGTTTTATGACTGGTCAATGATGGAACCTATACAAATTTTGAGATGGTTGATGGAGAAATATAGAGAAAAAAAAGAAAGGATCTACACATGGTTTTCATTGACATAGAAAAAGCTTATGATAGAGTGCCTAGAGAGGTAATATGGTGGGTTTTAGGAAAGAAACATTATCTAGTATATATATTGATGTGATTAAAGATATGTATGATAGAGTAATAACTAAAGTAAGAACTAATAAAGGAGGGACTAAGTCATTTTCAATAAGGATTATATCAAGGGTCACCTTAAACCCTTATCTTTTGCTTTAGTTATGGACCAACTTACTAGATATATTCCGGATGAAGTGTCATGGTGTATGTTGTTTGCTGATGATATATTATTAGTTGATGAGACTAGAACATGTATAATTTTTAAAGTAGAAAGGTGGAGGCAAGCTCTTGAAACTAAAGATTTTAGAATTAGTAGAACAAAAACAAAATAAATGGAATGTATTTTTAGTGAAAGTAGAAGGGGAAAAGAGCCTATAGTATATATTAATGGCCAAGAAATATCTAAAAGCAATCAATTTTGCTATTTAGGTTCAATTTTCGACATGATGGTGAGATTGAGGATGATGTTGTCAGTCGAATCATATTAGGATGGTTAAAATGGAGAAGTGCTTCGGGAGTCTTGTGTGATCGTAGAATACCCGTTAGACTTAACATTAAATTCTGTAAGACAGTTATAAGGCCAATAATGCTTTATAGATCAGAATGCTTGGCAATTAAAAAATAACATGTGCAAAAAATGAGTGTAGTAGAAATGAGAATGTTGAGATGGTCTTGTGGGTATACACTAAAAGATAGGTTAAGAAATGAATACATCCGTAGTAAATTAGAGGTTGCCCCTATTGAGGATAAAATGAGAGAGAATCGATTAAGGTGATATGACCATGTACAAAGTAGACCTCTTAGTGCACCGGTTAGGAGAAGCGATGATATTATAGTTAATGGAGCAAAGAGATCTAGAGGTAGACCTAGAAGGACTTGGTTAGAGGCAATTAAGAAGGATATGGTTATGGTTAGCTTAATAGAGGAGATGACCAATAATAGAACAGAATGGAAGAATATGATTCATGTAACTGACCCCAAATATTTGTGATAAAGACTTTGTTTATTAATGTACTAAAAGTTAACGTCCTTGAATAAATTAAAGCAAATGCATATACTTTTACATAAGTAACATTAATTGATAGAAGACTAAATCAAATAAACTGATAAAATACTATAATATAATAGCTTAGCATTAATTGATTATATTTTACAAATATTAATCTATGATGTTAATAATATTTATAGGGTAAGAAAATACAAAGAGTTATGTACGGAAAAACTATTGAAAGGTTCAGAGATATTCTTTAAAAGAATCAAGTTGTTTTATTTCTAATGGAGAAGTGAAGGAAATAAACCCAAAATTTAAAATGCCCATAAATCATTTGAATTGATATTGACAAAAGACATATATATCAAAGAAGCAGCGGAGTTCCCTTGAAGAACATATTGAACAACTTTGTCCCAATCAAAGAAGTATTCTTCATGAAAGATACAAGAAATATTGGTAAGTATTTACAAATTTTCATACTTTATTCTTTAAATACTAAAGGAATCATAAACTTACTATAAAGTTACATGCAAATAATATTGCAATACAAACTAACTTGAAGCCATTAATCAACTACGTTCACGACCTACGAGATATAACAAGCGGATAAGAAGAAAGAAATTCTATAATGGACAAAAGGTATACACATGATACTTTATTTAAAATAGCGTAAGCAAAAATAAAATCAACCCTTTTCTTTTTCCTATCTGATAGCATGACCCTACGTGTAACTTTATTTGGGGATATGACTACTAATAAAGGATCAATTCTTGAAGGCACGATCAAAGATAAGTATGTAATAACACTATCAGATTTCAATATCTTTAAATAAGAAGGTAACATATTTCATTGTAAAAATTCTTATTAAAGGCCACTAAATATAAAATTCAACTTATATCTGTCTCAAATATGTAGGAGAGATATGTGTGTCATCGTAAATTGCGTCAACAATATATCTATCAACTCAAAGCTACAACTTATTAAAAAAATAAGAGAATGGTCAGTAAACTAAGCAAACATCCATATAACACAATAAAGAAAAAAATATTATATTATAAGCTAATATGCATGGCTCATTCAGAACAAGTTGCTAAGACAAAAGCATCTCCATCAAGGCTCTTTATAAATACAATAGAAATTTAAATTACTGATATACGCAACTAGTTCAAAATTCAAATGAGGTATGATCTTACAAGACCTACTAAAAAATTCAAACAATTAAACCTAATTATAGTTTACCAATATATGGACACGCTATTGCACCTTTAAGACAATCGTAACTACCATTTACAATAGAGTTGAGCCGTGGTTCTACGCTTGCAAAGGCTGCAACAAGAAGGTGGATAGAGATATTAATAATGAGTGTCCAAATGATAAATATCATAGAATGCCGATGACTTAGTAACAAGGTTAAGTAATATCCCTTCTTCATGAAATAAACACATCGAAATAAAATATTAATATTATAATCTAAGGCAAATTAATAATGAAAAATGTAGGTATTTACTTTAGATTCTCATGAAAAAATGACACGGATAGAGCTAATGTAACATTATTTGATGCAGCAGAAATTCTTATTGGATGCATAACAGAAGAATTCATTGCAGAAAAAGGTGGTAGCTCCTAACTTTAGTTAAGTAATAAATTAGAAACACCATTTCAGTCTTCGCTCGTGGAGACCCAAGGGTCTTTCTTCAAGCGCCATTTCAGTCGCCGAACGGCCTTACGAAGAGCACGGCATTCAAGGCTCCACGCATCTCTTTCGCGATCAAGTTCGTGCCAAGCCGTTGACTGATTTTGGATGATCCCCTCAAGCATCTCCTTCTCAGTCGACAGCAACTCCGCCAATTGACGGAGTATGCGGAGTTCATCTGCTTGATTGCCCTGAACTTGGGCTAACTCTTGTTGGAGTCTTTTGATTTCAGCTCTGGTCTATGCGAAGTTGGCGCAGACATGGAGAAGAAGAAGAAGAAGATGGAGGCGGTGAGAATGGATGAGGTTGGCTACTACTTATAGCCTATTTCAAATCCTAACTCCCAAGAAAATCGCATCTTTCGAGATTTGATTGGACCGGACAAAGAGGCTAAGACTTAGCCTAAAACTCGGTCAAATCCATAGCGGATCTCATGGGATCTTCAATTAAGAGATCCTAGCCATAAATCACGGCACAAATCTACAGGCGAATCCCAACAAACTTCACCAGCCAACGAGCGTCGCCAGACGACGAACCTCGCTAACACAGCTCGAAACTAACTGAGTTTTGCCAACCAGCGAATGTCGTCAATCAATGAACTTCGCTCAGCCGCACAAAGTTGAGCAACATTCGCTCACACTCAAGATCAGCCGAACTTCGCTGACTTCCCAGCTTCGCCTCAACAGCGAAGAGGGTGAATTTCGTTCCAAACATGGATTTGGACAAACGCAAGCATCATTAAACCTTCGATACAAGTCTACAACTAAGGAAGCTACGTTCAACAATACACCTCTGGCAACCAAGACGGCGAATGAAGACAAATTTTTACCCAATCAAGACGACTCAAGCTACGTTCAATAGTACACCTCTGGCTATTACCCAAAGTTTTTCAATCCACATTACAAGTCGAATGCGGTCTTAAAACTTGGGGGTCTTAATAGGCGGTCAAAATATATTTTCATTCAGGCCGATGATTAACTTGGATCCAGAAAGTGAACGCCCATGGGCTAAACACTTCGAACGAGCCCAAAGTCAAGCCCACAATAAACCGCAGCGAAGATCGCTCGACAACTAAAGCGAACCTCGCCAAGCCACCCATGATGACTCAACTCAACCAAGTCAGGCACGAGTCGATCCCTGCAACACGCCTCAAACCTACTTGAAAGTCGTCATTAATTGGCCAAGCCTAGAGTCAAATTCTGTGTCAAATTCGAACTCATAGGCGAAGCTCGCCAACTAACGAACTTTGCCCACATCAGTTCAAGTGGACCATGTCATCCACCTCCGAAGAAGGCGCACCCACGTTCACAGTGACCCTCGCCTACACCAGCAGTGACCCTCGCCCGCACCCGTATGGATCTTCGCCCACGTCTTCAGTGAACTTCGCCAAGACCACAAAGTCCGCCTAGTAGCCGTTTCAGAGCTATTTTTAGGGGTAACCGTTCCCCCATTATCTCCTACTTTAATGGCCACTTAACCCACAATTAAGGGGCCATTAACTCTCTCTTTTAGTCTATAAAAGGAGGGGAGATCACTCATTTTGGGACATCTACGATAAGCAGATAAGAAGACTGTGTCATCTTCTAAAAATATCAGGAGATCAACCCACACTCATCGCGCTTGCGAGTTCATCGAGAAATATTGTTAAGAGAAGACTGAGTTATCTTCTCAGCAATTCAACCCTCACCGATCAACAAAAGACACATCGTCTTAGTCGGCTCGTCAACGAAGTACAAGATTCACGCTCTACCGGCACGTAGACAAGAACCCCCAGGAAATATAAATTTTCTTTCATTTTATTAGTATTCTTTCATTGTAATCTGCATCAATTAAAATTCCAAAAGAACCCGAAATAGCTGGCAGTCGACTGACACACCAAGCCTGTTCGACAAAAGAAGAGACATCTCGGCCCAGAGAGACAGAAGGCGGCTGTAGATGAAGTCAACCGACTCCTTTGAGCCGACTTCATTCGGGAGGTCCAGTACCCGGAGTGGCTATCCAATGTGGTGTTGGTAAAAAAGAGCCCTCAATAAGTGGAGGATGTGTGTGGACTTCACCGACCTCAACCAAGCTTGTCTCAAGGATAGCTTACCCCTCTCGAGGATCGATCAGCTAGTTGATGAGAGCGCGGGACATGAGCTATGTAGTTTCATGGATTCCTTCTCTGGCTACAATCAGATCCTCATGGCTGAGCATGACCAAGAAAAGACCTCATTCATTACTGATCAAGGGACCTATTGTTATAAGGTGATGCCCTTCGGTCTCAAGAAGCCACATATCAGAGGCTGGTCAATAGGATTTTCAGGCCCAAGATCGATTGCAATGTGGAGGCCTATGTGGATTGACATCTTGGTGAAGTCGAAGCAGGCGTCGACCCACATATTTGATCTTGATGAGACCTTCTATGTCCTCTGGCGCTATCGCATGAAGCTCAATCTAGTCAAGTGTGCCTTTTGGGTATAGTCGAGTAAGTTTCTCGGATTCATGATCACCTAGAGAGGTATTGAAATCAACTCGGAGAAGATAGCCATCATAGAACGGCTACCTGAGCCCCGCACATTGAAGGACGTCCAGAGGCTGAATGGGAAGATTGCGGCACTAGGGCGCTTTCTCGCCAAATCTGCTGAGAGAAGCCTCCCATTTTTCAAGATGCTGGGGGGAAGTAAGGAGCTGAAGGAGAGTAAGAGCTGGACGGCCGAATGCAGCGCAGCCTTCAGAGACATCAAGACATACTTAAGCACTAAGCCGCTCCTGAGCCAACCTAGAGAAGGGGAGACCTTGTACCTATACTTGGCCGTCTCTCCCGAGGCCGTCAGCTCTGTTTTGATTTGAGAGGAAGAAAACACCCAGAAACTAGTGTACTATGTCAGCCGAATCTTGAAAGCGGGTGAACTCAATTACCCTCTCATAGAGAAAGCTTCCTTCATCCTCATCAAAAGCTTCCTTCATCCTCATCACCACAGCTAGGAGGCGTCGCCCCTACTTTCAAGTGCACTCTATAGTTGTGCGGACGAGCTTGCCTCTAAAGAAAGTACTTGGTAGTTCCACCACTTTAGGAAGAATGGTCGCCTAGTCGGTCGAGCTTTGTAGGCGTTGAAAAATACTTACAATATCCCCGAAACCAACTTCGTGGCGAGTCGTGAATGACAACCCATCGCGATGATACGACGCCGAATCGCTAAGAGCAACTCGACGGCGAACCCATACGATTGCCACAAGCACTGCTTAAACCGGACTTGAGCGGACGATCGGTTGGGACCGTTGAACGAGCGAACCAAAATTAGTCAGTCAAGTATAGACGAACCCAAGCCCGAGATCGAAACGCCGAAAACGACGAAAAACGACGAAACGGCGCAGAACGGCGCCACGCTAACGTCGAGGTACTTTACCAAGTGGCCGAGGCACTCTACCAGGTCGGTGGCTCGCCAAGTGGGTCGACATCACCTCCATAAATTGGGGGTGTCTTCTTCAAGGGAATTTTTGAGAGCAAGGGGCTTGGAGGAGATTTGGCGGGATTTTTGGGCTGGATTTCAAGAGATCTTGAAGAATTCTTGCGAGATCCACGCCGTCGACGACGCCCGAAGCACCGGGCAGTACAAACCCGCCGACGCCGATCCACAAGCTAAGGTAATCAATTGGTCGAACCACAGATACCCTCTAGATTAAGCCGTCTTAATCTCGGGGATAGCGCTGTGATTTCTCCTAGTAGATCTCACCCGCTCGGCGATCCTCTCCTTCGTGAGTCACGATCCTGCGGCGATCCTCTCCTTCGTGAGTGTGATCCCTCGAGCTTCATTTCCTTCGTGAAAGCGAGCCTTTACATCTGTAGTTCGGAACCGGGTCTCTACGGATCGAATTGCGGTGGTCCACGGACACAAAAGTCCGACACGGGCAAAGAACCCGCATAGCGAGGACCTCGATATAGCGAGATCCTCGTGTTTGTTCACTAAGGAGGAAGTTGTAATTTTTCGTTTTCATTTATGCGCCTTGAAATAAAAGGCATTCTTTTGTTTGAATTTTTGTTGTAGGCCAAAGAAGGCGTAAGCAAGTTCAAGCGAAGCAATGAATAACAAATCGACTTTTACCGCGCAACAAGCCGCGACCAGTGGGAGCCACCGGCCGACGAGGTCGCCGTACGCAACCGCGATCCCTATCCCGGTGGAGGAAAAGGTCGAAGTTCGAAGCTTTACCAGCCAGGCACGAGGAGTATCTTTCCTCGTCCTCGGATCCGCTCTCCCGCCGCTCCAAGAAGGACTCGGCGCAAGGAGAACGATGGGCCTCGATGTAGAGCCCGGGATGGCGAGTCCAACCCGCCGCCGCAGTAGCAAGAAATCCCCTCGGCGTCGAAGTCCGCACTACAACGGCCGAGATGAACGCCAATGACGCTACCAAGACTCTCCAAGCGAGCGCCAAAGCGGCGACAAAGCATGGCGGCGCAAACATGCCAAAGCCGTGCAATCCATGGATGGGGTCGCTCTGGCGGATCTAAGATCGAACTTCTGCGAGGCTTGATCTCAAGATCGGCGGCCCATCAAGCCGTCGACCAGCGAGTGGGTCCGTGTCAAGCGGAATCGCTCCACGCTTCAGGAGCGTATCCAGAAACGCCGTGCACTCCTTGCGCAGGCACGAGCTTTGGTACAACAAGCTCGTGAATTGAAGAAAGAGGTGGTAAAGAAGCCGCCGACGTACCACCAGGTTTGGAGGCCCAAGTCTAGCGGTGCCCCAACCCGGTTGCCCACGCTCTGTCACCGGCACTTAAGCCGAAGGCTATAGGCGTCTCAAGTTCAAAACCAAAGCCCAAGACCGACGGCGCCTCAAGGTCAAAGGTGCCTGCACCTGAACCGGTGGTGAAGCCAACTCCCGTCATCACCACCAAACCAACTATCAATGATCGCTTGGGTCCTCACGAAGGGATCACGGGTCACTCCTCATCTGAGGCGCACCCGTTCGAAAGGACCAGGAGATTCTGCAACCCACCAGCGGATTAAAGATCGAAGTCAGAGTCCCCGAAACTTCACGCTCACATAAGCGGAAGTCAAGGCGAATTACTTCGGTAGTTTGGCGTTCTCGGAAGGAGGCGCTCTCGTCGATGGCGGCGGCGTTATACAGAGATCGCGCCAACGACGCGATTCCTCCTACACATGCCGATGAACAAGATACCGAAAGCGGGGTACGAGGAAATCTCGGAGGATTCCCCAAACTCATACGGTCGTGCTTGTGCTCTAAGCTCATCAAAGCGGTGCTCTCGAGTGCAATTGCCGGCGAAACTCGAAAGGGTATCGGTCTTCGAGGCTTAGCACCAACAGCGAGACCTAGGTCAAAGCGATTCGCGAAGGATGGCATCCCAAGAAGATGAATTGCCGAGGTCACTAATAATATGACCCGACAAGAACCGTCGTCCGCGGGCTATTCAGCGCGGCTAACTTCGTTTGCGGTCGGGACTATCCGGCGGTCCAAATCGACAAACTTCGAAAGGGATACCCGGAGGATGGCGTCGGATATTGGCTCATAATCGCCTCGATCATCTTGTGTCTAGTGAAGGAGCCCCAAGCGCTTATGATCGATGCAGATCAAGTGGCTAAAATGCTAGGCGAAGCGTTGGCTAAACAACGGAAAACTTCAAGCTAGAGATGGATTTGGCCATGCAGACGATGAGAGAAATGCGACCAACAGATCAAGCCTTGACAAAGCATCGAGGTGAATCGAGTCGGCGCATCGGCGTCGATCAAGATGGCAATGATTCGGACTAGGAGGAAGCACAAGAGGATGATAACCCTCTGAACCCGCGGCGCACATAGCGTAGATCTTTGTTGCTCATGAGAGCGAGAAAATCAAAGACCTCGAGAGCAAAATCAACTCATTGATTTCCGCTCAAGAGGTGAAGAAAACGGTATTCCTTGCCCATACAGAAGTGGGAATCAATCCCATACCGTCAAAGTTTAACTTAATAAACTTTACACCGTTTGACTGGAAGGGTTCCCCAACGCAGCACTTGATTTACTTCAAGTCGCACCTCGGAGTCATATCCGGAAATGAGCCCCTGATGGTTCGGTCATTCGTTGGTACCCTGCGGGGAGCTGCCTTCGATTGGTACCGCCGTCTCAAGCCAGGGAGCATTCATAGCTGGGACGATATGGAATCTAGTTTCCTCACCAATTTCTTCGATGACGATACCGAAGTATCGATCGGGACCTTTCGGCGAAAGCGAAGAGCGGAGAAACTATAGATATCTTTGTCAAGCGATTCGGAACAAGGCAATGAAGCTGTCGGGATCCGATAACGAAGGAGTTCATCCTCGGACACTGCCATAACAACTTGTCGATAGGCGTGCTAGAGCAATGGGGCGGCACCGTCTATAGCGTGGAAGGATTTGAAGGTTCGTGGAGAGCAAGCTGAAAAGATTCCTCAAAAGGAAAAAGGCGTAAAGAGGTCCGACAGCCGAAGTTCGCCGCAACTTTGTCCCACGGCAAAGGGAAAGAAAGCAGCCAAGACGGCGGTTATGAACCAAACGCTCCAACTCTAACCCCAGCAGAGCCAGCAGAAGAAGAACAAACGCAACAAAGCACAATCAACGTGGCAACCCGGGCCACGTAAACAAGGCCTCGAGCCAGATTCTCAAGTCCTATTCCTTTAGGGACTAACGAGATTCCCTGCCTCTTCAAATATCTTGTCGAAAATAACAAGATCAAGCTCCCTCCGATTCGGAATCAAGAGGAGGCAATGAGGACGAGCGACCCAAAATCTGCAGCGTATCCGCAGGGGCAATTCATCACCCACTAAATCTGTTTTGACCTTAAGGACAAAATCCGGGCTTTAATTGGCGTAGGGGTCATCACTATGAAGCCGTCCAAAGAAAGAAGGTCGAACAAATCACGGTGTCCATAAGCTTTGGGTCGGTGCCATTGACATGGTTTGAACCCAAACCGGTAGTCAAAGTCATAATGAAGGCGGTGAATGGCGACCCACACAAACAACGTCGAGAAAGGACTTGTATCATTATCTGACCCCAAATGGCGAAGTCTGTGGGTCCACCGGACACAGCGAGGATGAGCAATGGGTAGCTCCTTCCTCATCGAAGAAAAATCAAAGCGGAGGAAAGGCATGCCATGCTACTTCCGCAATTACGGAGGAAATAGCGAACAAGTGGTAGCATTCTAGTTGTCAGAAGGAGAACACGAAGCCACGCCACGAGGCGGACCGCAGTACAAATACAAGTACCGGAAGTCTCCGACCCTAATGCCAAGACGCCCGAATCGGGGTGCCAACGACTTCACCGCGACCGAAGGCGAATGTGTGTGGTCGCCAAGGAAGCCACAAATAAGCAGCCACAAGAAGTTTAGCTCGGCGGTCTCGGTTCAATCACCCGATTAGAAGAGACAAGCGGGAAGCTCAACTCTCCATACCGTTTTGACGTCATGGCCCAGTTGGCAAACATCCCGGCCAGGATAACTCTCTACAAGTTGCTCCGATTGTCAAAGGAAACCCGAAGCTCTACAAGAAGCTCTGGTGACTCGAGGTGTTTCTCACTCGAGATCAAGCGATTCGGAAGAATCGCCCAACAATGCAACCTCGCGTGAAACACTTCCCTGCATCACTTTTACAAAGGAGGATATGCGGACAAGGAATTCCAAGCCGCGATAGGCGCTATACTTCACGGGTATATTGGCTCTAGCGAAGTTAAGGATCCAAGTCGATCCGGGTTCCGTATGAGCATCATGCCCTGCGCCTCATGTATCACCTTGGGATCCCTCGCAGAAGTTAGCCAACAGCACGATGATCTACGGATTTAACACCAGCGGTCTCGGCGCTTGGTAAAATCGGATAAAGTGCCAAATGGGGACTTGAAGTCGAAGTCACTGCTATGTGATTGGCGAGACTTCCTATAACTTATTGTTGGAGTGGACCTTGGATCCACGATAGCGTTATAGTCCCATCTACTCTTCATCGGTGTCTCAAATCGTAGACACGAATAATGAAGTCAAGGCGGTGGTCGCGGACAAACAACGTTTAAGGGGATGGAGAATTATTTCAGCGATTCTCTTCTCTCACGGTAATGAGTCGGCTGAATCATCGGCCCAAGGCACGGACAGCGTGGAGAAGCCGATACCGCTTCCGCTTGGTTATAGTGGTGGTTTTGTTTTAAGCGACATTGTACCCTTGTAATCAATCTTGGCGATGAAGAATCGTCGGATGAACATTGTAATTGGCAACTTGCCGATGAATCAATAAATGACGATGTCCATAAGCTTTGGAGTGAGTGCCATTGACATGGTTTGAACCCAAACCGGTAGTCAAAGTCATAATGAAGGCGGTGAATGGCGACCCACACAAACAACGTCGAGAAAGGACTTGTATCATTATCTGACCCCAAATGGCGAAGTCTGTGGGTCCACCGGACTGCTTGAGGATGAGCAATGGGTAGCTCCTTCCTCATCGAAGAAAAATCAAAGCGGAGGAAAGGCATGCCATGCTACTTCCAGTGCGGAGGAAATAGCGAACAAGTGGTAGCATTCTAGTTGTCAGAAGGAGAACACGAAGCCACGCCACGAGGCGGACCGCAGTACAAATACAAGTACCGGAAGTCTCCGACCCTAATGCCAAGGCAGTCGGCTGGGGGTGCCAGCGACTCCCCTCACTCGCCACCGAGAACGGCCCGGTGGTCGCCAAAACCCGGTGGCGACCACAAAGTTTAGCTCGGCGGTCTCGGTTCAATCACCCGATTAGAAGAGACAAACCGGGAAGCTCCAACTCTCCATACCGTTTTGACGTCATGGCCCAGTTGGCAAACATCCCGGCCAGGATAACTCTCTACGAGTTGCTCCGATTGTCAAAGGAAACCCGGGAAGCTCTACAAGAAGCTCTGGCTGACTCTGAGGTGTTTCTCACTCAGATCAAGCCGATTCCGGAAGAATCTGCCCAACAATGCAACCTTGCGGCGAAACACTTCCCCTGCATCACTTTTACAAAGGAGGATATGCAGACAAGGAATTCCAAGCACGATAGGCCGCTATACTTCACCGGGTATATTGGCTCTAGCGAAGTTAACCGGATCCAAGTCGATCCGGGTTCCGCTGTGAGCATCATGCCCCTGCGCCTCATGTATCACCTTGGAATCCCTGCCAGCAAGCTAGCGTCAACAGGCACGATGATCTACGGATTTAACACCAGCGGGTCTCGGCCGCTTGGTAAAATCCGGATAAAGTGCCAAATGGGGGACTTGAAGTCCGAAGTCACTGCTATGTGATTGTGAGACTTCCTATAACTTATTGTTGGAGTGGACCTTGGATCCACGATAGCGTTATAGTCCCATCTACTCTTCATCGGTGTCTCAAATCGTAGACACGAATAATGAAGTCAAGGCGGTGGTCGCGGACAAACAACCGTTTAAGGGGATGGAGAATTATTTCAGCGATTCTCTTCTCTCACGGTAATGAGTCGGCTGAATCATCGGCCCAAAGGCACGGTGGCGGTGGAGAAGGCGTGCGAAGCGGGCTTGGTTATAGTGGTGGTTTTGTTTTAAGCGACATTGTACCTTGTAATCAATCTTGGCGATGAAGAATCGTCGGATGAACATTGTAATTGGCAACTTGCCGATGAATCAATAAATGGCGATTTAGAGTATCCTTTGTCTTTGAATGGCGTAATGCGAGGTTTATACAACGATCGAGTTGCACTTACCAACTTCGGTCATCTTGCTTTACACAAAATAGTTCCAAGACTCCTTTGGGACAACACTTCGTCATCCACGAAGATCAAGTAGTGAGAAAGACTTGGTTTCTGAGGAAAAGGAGATCACGGTTCAATGCCGAATCATTTCTTAGAAGAAGATGAAGATGACAATGGCCTATCCTCCACACATTCGGATATAGTCGAAACAGGTATCATGAAGAAGTGGGGTACAACTTGACACAAGGGAAGGTCTATGTTTTGGGGAGGTCCTCGAGTCCCTCCTAAGCGGCATATGTCCCAAGAGGAAGCGGATAACTACTATGCGTTGGTAGGGATTGGGATACGAATCCTCCTCGAGAAGATGAATGCTCATGGTGATTGATAATAATCCACCCGATGAGGCGGACATTAAATGCGATTCTTGGCTTGGGATTACGACACCGGCCTGGGAGAAGCTTTCAAGGCTTTGATGTCAAATATGGCTACGGTCGATCCTGCTACTATTGAGAGTGATGAAGATATGCCAACATGGGAAGACCCATGGATCCATCAACTCCAAGAGCAGTTTGGGGATAGGTTGAACAAAGAGAACCCCCCACTAAGGATGAGGTAGTCGAGGTTAATATGGGTGATGAAGAGCATCCTAAACTCATAAACATCAGCAATACTCTTCCCTCGGAAGAAAGGAAGAGTTGATTGCCTTAATCGGGGAGTACATTGATGTATTAGCACGGAGTTACGAGGACATGCGGGACTCGACCTAATGTGGCGACACATCGCCTCAACATCATGATGGATGTCAAACTGTCAAGCAACGCAAAGGCGGTTTAGTCCACAAATCTTCGCGGTGTCGTGGCGAAGTGAAGAAACTCATAGAATCGGATTTATCGAGGAAATTCAACATCCGGATTGGGTGGCGAATATAGTCGGTCATGAAGAAGAATGGTTCGATTAGGATGCGTATGGACTCTGAGACCTAAATGCAGCTTGCAGAAGGATGATTTCCCTCGCCAATCACCGGCGTCATAGTTGACAATACATGTGGATTGAGAGGATGTCCTTTATGGATGGCTTTTGGTATAATCAAATCAAGATGCACCCGATGGCTAAACACCACGGCGTTGAGCAGCCCATCGGTATATTTTGCTACGGTCATGCCGTTCGGCTTAAAACGCCCGGTAGCGACATACCAGCGAGCAATGGCGGAGATTTTCAAGATCATCTCAGAAAAGCGATCGAATGCTCGTTGGCGATTTGGTGCGTGAAAAGCGTGACAAGAGATCACATCAAAGATCTTAGAATGGTATTGAACTCATGCGGACTCATCAACTAAAGATGAACCCGCCAAATCCTTCCTTAGGATGTCGGTGGCAAGTTCACCGGCCGTCATCACCGACAAAGGAATCCACGTTGATCGACAAAGTGAAGGCAATTCAAGAGTTGCAACCTCAGAAATCGAGAGAACTTCGGGGGTTACAAGGCGATTGACATACATCCGGCGGTTCATATCGAACCTATCGGGAAGTGCCAACCGTTCTCTAAGTTGAACAAGAAGAGGCGTGTCGTTTATTTGGGGCGGCCTTTGTCGAGCATTGAAGAGATCAAATCGTATCTCGCTAAACCTCCGTTCTTGTTGCACATGATGGAAAGCCATTCTTGATTTCACGTCAAGGCAGCGGATCACTCGTTAAAGCGCTTTACTCGCGGGGCGGCGGCGGCCCGATCCGCGAGCGGCGATGTATTACAGGCGAGCGTTAGTCGGTCTTTGAGTCTCGATACCCAATGGTGAAGCGGTGCCTTGCATTAGTGTTCGCGATTGAGAAAATCGGCACTATTTAGTCGGACGGGCGATTTATGTTATCTCTAGCGTAAATCCGGTCGAATATTTATGACCGGCCGGCCTCAATGAGTTGGCGTTTGGCGAAATGGGCCTTGCTCTTGTCCCAATATGACTTGTATTTCAAACAACGAAGTCGGTCAAAGGACAAGCGATTTGCGATCTCTTGGTACCCGGCCGACAGCGGATGCGGTTGAGCTATATGATGATCTTCGGATGAAGTCGAGGAAGTCAACGTTATCGCACCAACGAATATGGCGTACCGGCCCGAGCTTCTCGAGCTACCAACGTGGCAAGTGCCCCCGGATGTTCTAAGATTTCCGCCGGGGTCGGGGTTGTCTTAGTTTCCCCGGGGAATCATGTCATGCCCCGTGCTTATTCACTCACCGAACCTTGTTCCAATAACGTAGCCGAATACAATGCGCTACTTATTGACTTAGCTTCGCCAAGGAGCTGGGGGTAGAGTATCTCGAAGCGTACGGCGATTCGCAATTGATAGTTAAACAGATCCGTGGTGACTATGAAGTTAGGAACCCTGATCTGGTCCCCTATCATCAGATAGCTGTTGAAATAGCAGACTCATTCGAAGAGTTTTTCATCGAATATATCCCGCGCCTCCAAAGCGCTTATGCGGATGCGGCGTTAGGCGTGTCGTTAGCACAACCTTAGAGACCGAGCAACTAGTTACGGTCGGGACTCACCAACTCTTCGTACCATTATACGATGAGGCACAAGAAGATAAGGGGTAGTTACCAAAGAAGTACATGCAACCCAAACCAAGTTGGAGCCGGGATTGGCTTTCCTATCATCGATTCGTCTTACATGGTATTCTACGAGGAAGGCGTGAAGGAGAAGTCAATCGGTGAAGAGCTCAAGATTCTTTACGACCACGAAACCCGGATGCTATATGCGTAGAGTGCGATGGTCTTTACTCCGATGCCTCTCAAACAAAGAGGCGAGAAGAGGTCCTTCGGGAAGCACGAAGGGAATGTAGTCTTACCGGCTGGTCCCAAGCTCTATGATCGAATTAGGAGAATGGGCTACTTTTGGCCCACGATGATTAATGGCGGTCGAATGCTTTCGAAATGCCAGCGTGTCAAATTCCGCGAATTATATGCATCGACCTCTGGCGGTTGCATCCTTGACCACATCCTAGCCATTCGAGACATGGGGAATGGGCGTTGTAGGTCCCATTTTTCCTCCGTCGGTCAAAGCGTCGGTTTATTCTAGCGATCACCGACTACTTCTCCAAGTGGTGAAGCAATCCGCTAAAAGAAGTAAAGGCGAGTATCATTCAATTTATCAAACACCATGTCATTTACCGACACGGTGTCCCGAAACGGATCGTGCATGATAACGGTCCCCAATTCATCAGCAATTCCTTCATCAGGTTTTGCGAAAAGTTCAAGATACAAGATGTCTCGTCAACAGCTTATAATCCAGCAGCAAATGGATTAGCCGAGGCATTCAACAAGACGATTATCAAAATTTTGTCGAAGCTTGTGAAGAATAACAAGCGAGACTGGGATGATAAACTCGGAGAAGCACTCTGGGCATATCGCGACACCCAGACGCGACGCCAACCGGAGCACCCCGCATTCCCCGGTTTACGCGGCAGCTTCTCCGCTGGAAATTCAGATTCCGTCACTTCGCATCGCCCTTTCAACAGAGATGACGACCGAAGAACAACATCAGAAACGTCTCGAAGAGCTCGAGATGTTAGATGAGAAGCGCCTGGAGGCTCAACAATGCATTGAGTTCTACCAAGCTAGGATGTCGAGGGCTTTCAACAAGAAAGTTCGACAGAGAACCTTTAAAGAAGGAGATTTGGTCCTCGCTGCTCGACGACCGATAATCCTCACTTCCAAGAAGAAAGGCAAATTCGAACCTAAATGGGAGGGTCGTTTGTAATAGAAGCGGTCTACTCTAATGGTACATACCGCCTAATTACCTAAATGGCGGCCAGGCAATTAATCTTAGATAAATGGGAAGTTCCTGAAGAAATACTACCCTTAGTATCTTCAGGATAACCCGTTTCAACGGGAAGTTCCTCGTGGGATGTGTTACCCACTTGAGGATAACCCTAGATTTATCCTCCATCATTATTTTCCCCCACCGATCAAATCCTTGGCGGTGGGCCTACAAATTTTATGGTACATTGCCACAATCTCCTCTTGATTCCTTCTATGAACAAGAGGCCCAATCAAAATTCCTTTACGCCGGAGATAGAATATAAAATTCTTCCTCTCCAAGCATCGATCCCTTTAAGTGATAAGCGGAGGGTTCTTAGTCCCATCTCTCTAGGTAGCGCCCGTGAAGGTATCTTGTAGGGATTGTCAAACCGGGTTGTCCGTGAAGGTCGCTGAGTCTTTCGGTTCTCGGTGGAGATCCCACTCTTAGTTCCATCTCTTTCATCTTAGGTAGCGCCGGTGAAGGTATCTTGTAGGGATTGTCAAACCGGGTTGTCCGTGAAGGTCGCTGAGTCTTTCGGTTCTCGGTGGAGATCCCACTCTTAGTTCCATCTCTTTCATCTTAGGTAGCGCCGGTGAAGGTATCTTGTAGGGATTTTCGAGACCAGGTTGTCCTTTGAAGGTCACTGAGTTTCTTCGGTTCTCGGAGTGGAGATCCCACTCTTAGTTCCATCTCTCTCTAGGTAGCGCCGGTGAAGGTATCTTGTAGGGATTGTCAAACCGGGTTGTCCTTTGAAGGTCACTGAGTTTCTTCGGTTCTCGGAGTGGAGATCCCACTCTTAGTTCCACCTCTCTCTAGGTAGCGCCGGTGAAGGTATCTTGTAGGGATTTTCGAGACCAGGTTGTCCTTTGAAGGTCACTGAGTTTCTTCGGTTCTCGGAGTGGAGATCCCACTCTTAGTTCCATCTCTCTCTAGGTAGCGCCCGTGAAGGTATCTTGTAGGGATTTTCGAGACCAGGTTGTCCTTTGAAGGTCACTGAGTTTCTTCGGTTCTCGGTGGAGATCCCTCTTAGTTCCATCTCTTTCATCTTAGGTAGCGCCGGTGAAGGTATCTTGTAGGGATTTTCGAGACCAGGTTGTCCTTTGAAGGTCACTGAGTTTCTTCGGTTCTCGGTGGAGATCCCACTCTTAGTTCCATCTCTTTCATCTTAGGTAGCGCCGGTGAAGGTATCTTGTAGGGATTTTCGAGACCAGGTTGTCCTTTGAAGGTCACTGAGTTTCTTCGGTTCTCGGTGGAGATCCCACTCTTAGTTCCATCTCTCTCTAGGTAGCGCCGGTGAAGGTATCTTGTAGGGATTTTCGAGACCAGGTTGTCCTTTGAAGGTCACTGAGTTTCTTCGGTTCTCGGTGGAGATCCCACTCTTAGTTCCACCTCTCTCCTAGGTAGCGCCGGTGAAGGTATCTTGTAGGGATTGTCAAACCGGGTTGTCCGTGAAGGTCGCTGAGTCTTTCGGTTCTCGGTGGAGATCCCACTCTTAGTTCCATCTCTTTCATCTTAGGTAGCGCCGGTGAAGGTATCTTGTAGGGATTGTCAAACCGGGTTGTCCTTTGAAGGTCACTGAGTTTCTTCGGTTCTCGGTGGAGATCCCTCTTAGTTCCATCTCTTTCATCTTAGGTAGCGCCGGTGAAGGTATCTTGTAGGGATTTTCGAGACCAGGTTGTCCTTTGAAGGTCACTGAGTTTCTTCGGTTCTCGGTGGAGATCCCACTCTTAGTTCCACCTCTCTCTAGGTAGCGCCGGTGAAGGTATCTTGTAGGGATTTTCGAGACCAGGTTGTCCTTTGAAGGTCACTGAGTTTCTTCGGTTCTCGGTGGAGATCCCACTCTTAGTTCCACCTCTCTCTAGGTAGCGCCGGTGAAGGTATCTTGTAGGGATTGTCAAACCGGGTTGTCCGTGAAGGTCGCTGAGTCTTTCGGTTCTCGGTGGAGATCCCACTCTTAGTTCCATCTCTTTCATCTTAGGTAGCGCCGGTGAAGGTATCTTGTAGGGATTGTCAAACCGGGTTGTCCTTTGAAGGTCACTGAGTTTCTTCGGTTCTCGGTGGAGATCCCTCTTAGTTCCATCTCTTTCATCTTAGGTAGCGCCGGTGAAGGTATCTTGTAGGGATTGTCAAACCGGGTTGTCCTTTGAAGGTCACTGAGTTTCTTCGGTTCTCGGAGTGGAGATCCCACTCTTAGTTCCATCTCTCTCTAGGTAGCGCCGGTGAAGGTATCTTGTAGGGATTGTCAAACCGGGTTGTCCTTTGAAGGTCACTGAGTTTCTTCGGTTCTCGGTGGAGATCCTCTTAGTTCCACCTCTCTCCTAGGTAGCGCCGGTGAAGGTATCTTGTAGGGATTTTCGAGACCAGGTTGTCCTTTGAAGGTCACTGAGTTTCTTCGGTTCTCGGTGGAGATCCCACTCTTAGTTCCATCTCTCTCTAGGTAGCGCCGGTGAAGGTATCTTGTAGGGATTTTCGAGACCAGGTTGTCCTTTGAAGGTCACTGAGTTTCTTCGGTTCTCGGTGGAGATCCCTCTTAGTTCCATCTCTTTCATCTTAGGTAGCGCCGGTGAAGGTATCTTGTAGGGATTTTCGAGACCAGGTTGTCCTTTGAAGGTCACTGAGTTTCTTCGGTTCTCGGTGGAGATCCCACTCTTAGTTCCATCTCTCTCTAGGTAGCGCCGGTGAAGGTATCTTGTAGGGATTGTCAAACCGGGTTGTCCTTTGAAGGTCACTGAGTTCGATTCGGGGCATTTTATCCCGGCCTAAGAAGGATAAAGCCAACGCCACACGCTGCTGTCGGTTTAGTCTTTTTCCGATTGAAGAAGACACCGAGTTCGATTCGGGGCATTTTATCCGAAGCCTAAGAAGGATAAAGCCAACGCCACACGCTGCTGTCGGTTTAGTCTTTTTCCGATTGAAGAAGACACCGAGTTCGATTCGGGGCATTTTATCCCAAGCCTAAGAAGGGATAAAGCCAACGCCACACGCTGCCGGTTTAGTCTTTTTCCGATTGAAGAAGACACCGAGTTCGATTCGGGGCATTTTATCCCGGCCTAAGAAGGGATAAAGCCAACGCCACACGCTGCTGTCGGTTTAGTCTTTCTCCGATTGAAGAAGACACCGAGTTCGATTCGGGGCATTTTATCCCGGCCTAAGAAGGGATAAAGCCAGCGCCTCACCGCAGCGTTGCGGGTTAGTCTTCCGTGAAAAGACGGCTTCACGATTCAACATCGTAGCATTAAGTCTAGAAGAGTTTCATTCTTTTAGCACAACGTCACGTGCGGAACGGATCCAGATAATCCGCGCGCTAGCCCAACTCAAACGGTAGTTGGTAAAGGCTCATCAAACCCGTTGAAGGCTGGGGGTTGGCCAATAACCTTAAAGTCAGCGCCTCACCGCAGCGTTGCGGTTTAGTCTTTCTCCGATTGAAGAAGACACCGAGTTCGATTCGGGGCATTTTATCCCAAGCCTAAGAAGGGATAAAGCCAGCGCCTCACCGCAGCGTTGCGGTTTAGTCTTTCTCCGATTGAAGAAGACACCGAGTTCGATTCGGGGCATTTTATCCCAAGCCTAAGAAGGGATGAGTCTACGTGTAACACGCTGTCGGGTGGTCTCTTGCCCGTAAAAGAGCAATGGCCTATGTATTCAATATCATAGCAACAAGTCTAGAAGAGTTTCATTCTTTTAGCACAACGCCACGCGGAACGGATCCGATAATCCGTCGCTAGCCCAACTCAAACGGTAGTTGGTAAAGGCTAATCAAACCCGTTGATGGTGAGGATTAGCCAAAATCCTATAAGTATTATGGTTAATTATTTCGCATTTAAATAAAAGAATCATAATAAGCAATGAAGGGAATAAATCTTATTCATTTGAAGCAAATATAAAGGAGCTACAATTGTCGAGACAATCGATTCAAGCAAAGTTGTGATAATCACAGCGGCGTGGTGAACAAAGAAAACAAAGAAGTCTCAAACCAAAGCAACACGCCGACTTCATTGGCGCAATCTAGTAATGTGAAGGAAGCGAGGTCGGCTTTGGCGGCTAGTTTTTCCTCTGGTTCGCTCGAACCCGAACTTTGGCTTCCTTCTCAAGTTCCTCTTGAGTTAGCGGCAATAGCGGCCGCATGTTCCCGCGCTCGCCTCGAGGACTTGCTTCTCCGCGTTGGTGACATCACGGACTCTGGTGCACTCCGCGTGAAATTCTTGGCGTCTTCTCCCCTTGAGCAGTCGATTCACGTGCGTTTGACATGGGTGTGGTACAAGTTTATTCGACGCCGCAGTAATCGCCGCCATATGAGTTCGCAAAATGACCTCTTGCTCGATATTCTCCTCTCGCGAAGGTGCGTTCACGAGAAGCCTTGATCAGAGCCTCGCCGATGAGTCGCCTCACCTCATTGCATGAATCAAAAAGGCTAAACTCTCCACACGGTACGCAAGAGTTAGCCAGCTAGTGAGCTTTTGCTCACAACGATTAGCTAGCTGAGGGCCACCAACACGCTGAATTTCCTCCAAGCTACTCAATATGAATGGGCGAAGACCATAAAGGTCGCCCATCTAACCCGATAATAGAGATCGCTGTTTCAAACCATTCTCCAACGGTGAAGGAGACCCATCACGTAACCGAATCGAATGCAGATTTTGGCCCGGGGCAATCTCGGCGATAGGTTGAATCCGTGGAAGTGGTCCGTCAAGATTAACCTGGGGCCTCCACCCGCGCCCTACACTCAAAGGGTCGGGAAATCCTGGTTTCGGCCAAGGCTGTAGGGAAGGCGGCGGATCGGATGATGGAAACGATCCCTCAGACTCGTCATCCGAAATTATGATGGTAGGCTCAGCCACTGGTTTCTTCCTCGGTGTTCGCCACGCGTTCGCTTCTATGGAAAGAGGTGTTCTCCCGGATGACCTTAAGAATCGAGACTTGACATTTGGAGCCTTCAAAATAGACGAGTAATCGTCGGAGCATCCGCCTACTACAAGAGAACAAAGAGTTAACAGATCGTTTAGGAGGAATATCTAAAAAAAAAAAAAAAAAAAAATAAAAGAAAAACAGCGTAAGGCGTAAAACTCTTCTCAGAAACCTATGAGATTGAGTCACGACCTTATAACGGGTATGACGATTTCACCCGTATCGAATACCCGGAGAACGATAAATATAGTCGCGTAAACAAAGCGACAATATATATCCCGTTCTACGAAGTAAGAGTACGGTATGAAATCGCTCCCGTTAAGGATATCGAGATGGGTGATCTTTGAAGCCCCAATCCTCATGAAGGAGAATCTCGCCTCTTCCCAATCGCCTCACAAAGGAGAACGAAGCGGGGTCGTAACGAGTAAACACAATCTGAAGCGTCGGTCCCCACAAATGAGGATTTCGGCTCTTCCCAATCGCCTCACGAAGGAGATCGAAGCGGGGATACAACGCATACATGTACGAGAATGTGGTAACGCTGACGCACCACCAAAAGAAGGAGGCGCGGCATTCACGCTGCAGCGAAGTTGATCGACTCTGAACATGAGATCTTCGCGACGACATTGGAAACTACAAAAGAAGACAAATAGAGTCAGATACACAGTTGAAGATCAGCAAATAAAGTGTCAAAAAAAAAAAAAAGAGCTACAAAATCCGACGCCGAGCACCCGACGAAGCTCGGCCATGGATGCTGCCTGGCGCTCGAAGCGCCTGGCCGGGTGAAGCGCCGGTTGCCACCAAGAATAGGCACCGCGCCGCTTCAAGAATCGGGCGCTGGCGCCAAATACCGCATACCGCTGGCGCGAAAGAGCCTCACGGACGCCTGGCGCCACAAGCCGCGCCACTACGGGCCAAGCCACTACAGCCGCTGGCCGCGTTGGCCGGGCCACGTGCCGGTACACGCCTTCGCCTTTCTCCTCATGGGTTCGCTCGCACGCACAAAGAAAAAAAAAGAAAAGAAGAAAAGAAGAAAAAGAATTTACAAAACCCTCGTGCACATACCTCGTTGATTGGAGGAGACGAGACGGCGCGAGAGAAGAAGAAAACAAGAGGAAAGCACAGAGAAGGGGGGGCCGGCCTATGTCAGAGAAAAGGAGGGATTATGGGTATTTATAACAACCCCATATGGACCCAATCCTCTTTGAACAAGGACTCCTATTTGGCAAGAAGTAGGAATTCTAATTGGAGCCCAAATCAATTCTAATTAGGACTCTAATCAGCCCCTAATTAGGAGTCCTAATTGGAATCTTATCCGGATGTCAAAATAGTGCCAAATCAGTCCGTTGATTGGCTCCTACTCCCTCCGCCAAGTTTGGAAAGATTCTGAAGATTTATTCGGCAGAATAACATCTCGCGAAGGCCACCACCGACGCAAATCAACGCGTCGCCCAATCCTACTCCAACTAGGATTACGAGTATAAACCGCTTCCTAATTTGTCGAAGTTCGGAAGAATATTCTCACAAGAAATATTCTTAGGGATAACTTCGATCGTCGCGGATTGCATCGGCGCCGATCAGCGTCGTCAATCCTACTCCAACTAGGATTACGAGTATAAACCGCTTCCTAATTTGTCGAGAAGTTCGGAAGAATATTCTCACAAGAAATATTCTTAGGATAACTCGATCGTATGGATTGCATCGGCGCCGATCAGCGTCGCCAATCCTACTCCAACTAGGATTACGAGTATAAACCGCTTCCTAATTTGTCGAGAAGTTCGGAAGAATATTCTCACAAGAAATATTCTTAGGGATAACTTCGATCGTCGCGGATTGCATCGGCGCCGATCAGCGTCGCCCAATCCTACTCCAACTAGGATTACGGTATAAAGCTGTTTCCTAATTTGTCGAAGTTCGGAAGAATATTCTCACAAGAAATATTCTTAGGGATAACTCGATCGTATGGATTGCATCGGCCCGATCAGCGTCGCCCAATCCTACTCCAACTAGGATTACGAGTATAAACTGTTTCCAAATTTTCAACGAGGAGTTCCTGGAGAATAAACCCATATTCTTAAGGATAACTCGATAACCCTTAATTTCCTCCCACCATAATATCCAAGAGAGGAATAATCTGACGAGGCGTGAAAGTCATGACGACACCGGACAATATGTCCAGTCCCGAAGAAACTTCACCCACCGTGGATAATCACATCCCAACAACGGTCAAAGCGTCGCACTTGCCGACTGAAGGCTAGGACGATGGTTGAAAGCCAAATGGTCTCCTGTTTCAACAAGGAATCCTCGGAGGATATCTCCATGAAAAAAGCAGTCCTCCCGCTGTGGTTAAACCAGCAACACATGTGATGATGGAAGAATTAGCCGGTTGAAGGTTATGAAATTCCACGTATCCGACACAACCAACGTGTCGCCAACAAGGAGTTCGCCGACATACGGATGAGTCCAAAAGTCTGATGGTTAGTCAAACAACAACCAACCGACACGAGTTACAAACAAAACTCACCAGCTTCGAATCAAGATTTTAACAAGCGGTCAGACAATAAATGCAGCACCGTGATCTTATCAGAAATCCTACAAAGAACTGGATGGTCTGAAAGAATCGAAGACTTGAAGCTATCTTTTGGGACCCTCAGCCGACTGAAGGCCGGGAACCATCATGTCCAAAGCATCCCAGACTCATCAAGAATCGAGGCGAGGCGGCTTTGGAGAATATCTGTGGCGTTGAAAAATACTTACAAGATCCCGAAACCAACTTCGTGGCGAAGTCGGCGAATGACAACCCATCGAATGATCTGAGGCGTCGAATCGTTAAGATGCGAACTCGACGGCGAACTCACGCCGCCACAAGCACGGTTTAAACCGACTTGAACGGACGATCGGATTTCGACCGCTGAACCGAACGAACCAAGAATTAGTCCCGAGTCAAGTATAGACGGAACCCAAGCCCGAGACGGAAAACGCCGAAAACGACGGAAAAACGACGAACGCGAGAACGGCGCTACCGCCAATCTTGGCGAGGTGGTCGCCAAGTGGCCACATATCACCCCCGATTTGTATAAATAGGGGGTGTCTTCTTCAAGGGGATTTTTGAGAGCAAGGGGCTTCGGAGGAGATTTCGCGGATTTTCGTGAGCTGGATTTCGTGAGATCTTCAAGAATTCTTGCGAGATCCACGCCGCCGACGACAGCCCGAAAGCACCGGCGAGTACAAACCCGGCCGACGCCGATCTACAAGCGCAAGGTAATCAATTGGTCGAACTACAGATACCCTCTAGATTAAGCCGTCTTAATCTCAAGGATAGCATGTGATTTCTCCTAGTAGATCTCACCGCTCGTGATCCTCTCCTTCGTGAGGCGATCCCCGCAGCGATCCTCTTCTTCGTGAGTGTGATCCCCTCGGTAGCCGTTTCCTTCGTGAAGCGAGCCTTTACATCTGTAGTTCGGAACCGGGTCTCTACCTGGATCGGAATTGCGCGGTGGTCCACGGACACAAAAAGTCCCCGGCACAGGCAAAGAACCCACGCAAGCGAGGACCTCGATATAACAGAGATCCTCGTGTTTGTTCACTAAGGAGGAAGTTGTAATTTTTCGTTTTCATTGTACGCCTTGAAATAAAAGGCATTCTTTTGTTTGAATTTTTGTTGTAGGCCAAAGAAGCTGTAAGCAAGTTCAAACGAAGCAATGAATAACAAATCGACTTTTACCGCGAACAAGCTTAGCGAGCACGATGTACAGTTTGAGCCAAGGACAACAATCAAGGCCCAAGCCTTGGCTAACTTCCTCATCGAGTCGACCTCACCGGATAACAAACCAGTCGCGTGATTGCCGCCAACTCAGTAGGAGCCTTCGACATCTCAAGCAGTCAAGGCCCCCGTTCATCGGACACGCCACACCATCGAATATGATTCACTAGAGTTTGCCTCTTGGTGGTTGCTGAAGGTGGATAGGTCCTCTGCCGGCGGCCGGCGGGCGAGGAGTGGTCTGTCGCGATACGGCCAGTCGACGCCACGAGCACTCCATTGCCTTTGATTTCTCCGCCTCAAATAACGAGGCCGAATATGAAGCACTTCTGGCGGGTCTTCGAGCCGCCTTAGCCATAAAGGCTGAGCGACTCTATATTTTGGCCGACTCCTAACTTGTTGTCCACCAGGTGAATGGAGAGTATGCGGACAAAGATTCAAGAATGGTCCTCTATCTGAAGGCAGTTAGAGAGCTATTAACCAACTTCACTGATTACAGGATCACCCAAGTCCCCTGAGCCCTAAATGCTCGGGCAGATGCCTTGTCTAAACTCGGATCAACTAGCTCAAAAAGCAATTCAGGGCCTATATACATTGACACCCTCAAGCATCCTAGCATCAAGAAGACATCTGGGGCCGTCATGCAAACCGAGACATCCGCGGAGCTCTGTTGGATGGACCCCATCATCCAATACCTAACAGAAGGGACCTCGCCAGAGAATGCCACTGAAGCTAGGAGATTGCAAAGGAATGCACGCTGCTACCTTATGTTCGATGATCAACTCTATCGAATGTCATACTCTAACAGCAGCGTGGGGCCCTACCTCCGATGTCTTCGACCATCAGAGGCCAGTTATGTTCTCAAAGAGATCCATGAGGGGACGTGTGAAAATTATCCAGGGGCTAGAACTCTCACCCAGAAAGTCATTCGCCAAGGATATTACTGGCCCACTATATTAGCCGAGTCCCAAAAACTTGCCTCTCTGTCCAAAAACTTATATATATATATATATATATATATATATATATATATATATATATATATATATATATATATATATATATATATATATATATATATATATATATATATTTGAATGTGACTCATTTTGCTAAATAAGCTACCAAGAGATAGAGTGATGAGGTCTACACCTTTTGATGTGACTAGCAAGAAGGGTCTCACCACATGGTTATCTTTTGGTAGCTCATTTAAAATGAGCAAAACCTCACTCATTATTTTCAATCTATATATATATATATATATATATATATATATATATATATATATATATATATATATATATATATATATATATATATATATATATATATAGACACGCATACAAGAATCAGACAAGTGGTAGAATTCATCTTCGTCGTGATTTCATGAGGAAAATTTGGAAAATAGGGTCTCACACATTCTAATTTGAAGTACTAGGTTAGTCTTTTCAAATTTTGTTTCAAAACCTAATTTCTTATTATTTATGTTTAATTTTGAGATTTGATATTTTTTTCATGTAGTATATCTTCATTCATTCAACTTAGCATTAATGGTTTTGGCTTCAGTTATCACCTTCTATTTGCGTCATTTTGCTACTTCGTTGCTGTCATTGCCTACAAGATCAACACCAACATCCTTTCATTGATATAGACGGTGTGCTTTCCTCTGTGAGCCATTAATTATTCAAGCTTTCTTTATAGTGCAGTTTAGAGATACTTCATTATCTTTTAGCATATAAAAAGGCATAAAAAAAAGTATATCAATAAAGTATCGTGTTTATTTTATATTTATCATGTTATATCAATTATGATCAATCCATAAGCAGACCATATGTATGTTTCAAACTTCTTATTTACAGGTCAGAAAGATGTCATAGACGAATAACCTAGAAGTGACCCAAGAGAATTTCACCTGAAAAAGCTTGCTGGGTCTGCCACGTCTAAGATTTGTATTCAAAAAATAAATTTGCTTGATAATTATGTAGTGTTTCATATTTTGATCCCAGAACATCTTAAAATTCATCTTATGCATCATCTTTCTTTTTATGCAGATATACCCAAAAAAAAGTTTCAAAAGGTTACTTGATGCCATGAAAGCATATTGAATGATAAGCAAGAAAAGTAGATGCGGATGTGCCTTTTATTTTAACAAAAGTTTGTTGAGCAGTGACAATTTATCAATTTGAATGGTTGGTACTAATTATAGTTTATCAAATTTGTTAGTGGTTTTTATGTGATTTATTTTATATTTATCATTTATAGAATAGGATGTTAAAATGATGAAATAGTTTATAATTATAAAAGTGAATGCAATTGTTGAGATGGAAGATCAGAGGAGCTGACCATGTGTGCATGGGCAAACTACTTATATCTACTATTTTAATAGGCTGATGTCATTTGTTTACTCTTTTCATAAAAGGGTTTTTTAGATATTAGCCCCTTAAATTGAATGTAATTTGATATTACCCCTTAAATCCCCATATTTTGATATTAGCCCCTCAAGTTGCTATGATGTGTTAATATGAGGGGCTCATATCAACACATCATGGCTATTTGAGGGCCTAATATCAAAATATGAACCTAACAATAGGGGCTCATATCAACATATCATAGCTATTTGAGGGGCTAATATCAAAATATGAAGATTTAAAGTGATATCAAATTACTTATAATTTAAGGGCTAATATCTAAAAACCCTTCATAAAAAAGCCTTTGTTCTTTTAATAACTCTTATAAAATATACAATTTATATAATTTACCTTATAATAATAATGTTATAAAACATCTAAAAGAATAATTGTAGTAAAATATTGGTCTTATAACATTTTCAAAAGTAATCGGTATGGATTCTTATTCAAATATTTTTGATAGAATTTATAATGTATATTAAAAAATAAACTAAATTAGGAATATTAAAAATTACAAATAAAATAAATAATGAAAATTTAGGTAGATAATTAAGGCTTTTTAGTAAATTATATATAACAGACCTAACATTCATAGGTATTATGCGATGTATATGGGTATTTGCAGTTATTCAAGAGTGATGCAGATATTGAATCAAAAAAAAAAAAAATGACCGTGCATAGCACGAGCTAAAATTTATGAAAGACGGAAAACTATTATAAAAATTGAAAGAAATATTGACAAATGCAGAGTCAATTCTGGAAAAACCAATTTGCATCGAATTATGTTTGTACAAGAGAGAGAGGCAAAAGATAAATATCGAAGCCAAGATTTGGCTTTTGTTCTCCACTTGCACCTTGGCAGAGCCCTTAGCTAGTAATTAACCTCTCTCCGTCGAGAGTAGGCTACCGCTCAAATGGATCGCGAAAGGACCACTTTGATTTCGTGCAACCTTGGGGAGGATCCGGAGCCGGAGCATGGGACTGTGTTTTTATTTGAGTCCGACAAAGAGAGTGGTCTTCACATTCTCGTGAGGTACTGTTATAGGTTATGGATTCCAATCATCCAATTTTCACTGTCCGGTCTCAAATTCAAAGAATAAAATAATCCCACATTACCCATATTTTTGCAACTCTTTAGATATAGTATTAGTAATTCGTAATATGTTTAGACTGCATTGAACATGTAGAGGTGATTAATGATTTTTGATGAACCTATATATATTGTCCTATGCTTGAGTAGGATGACTACATATTATGTTACTTTTATTAGCTACAATCTATTGTTTTATAGATTTTTAGAATATTTAATTATGCATAGCACTATAAATCAAATTTGAAAATGGAAGAAAGTTTTGTTTATTAATTTGACACCTACTTAGAGAGTTTAATTGAATATTTTTTTAATGAAAACCATTATACATAGTGACATTGAAAATTCTCCATGGTCTTAACTTATCCCTTAAATTGAAATAAATGGTAAGAACTGGATAATTGGCTCATCTCTGGTTACACCACCTAATTGGAGAGGATCGCTGTGACTGATGGGGAGGGGAAAAAAAAGATTTAATGGACCTCTTTTCTATTGTGAAGTCTTCGAGGAAGATTATTACCGGGTTTCATCTTGGTGAGATGCTTGAGGTAAATTAAACCTTCTGTATATTTTAGCTAATTTGATTAACTGATTTGATAACCCGTAATACCAACAGAGAACTGTAATTATACAAAGAGCAAGGGTTTCAGCCATATACTAAATAAACTTCTTAATTGCTCTAATACATGCCCATGCTTTACATTACCTATCGTGAATGTAGAAGGCCTATAAAGTTTTCCAGCACTTTTCCAATTTCCATTCTAGTGATAACAGTCAATACCTCTACACACATCAATAAACATCTAGTCGTCTATGTAAAAAGGAATTAATGGCTTGAATGCATGCCATGATAGTTACAAGAGTTGAAATTGGCAGTCTTGAGATCTGATCAACAATTGAAATTTTGCACACTTATGTGACTTGAAGACATAACCAATATTGGAGATTGGTCCTTACACTAGACCTAAGACAGATGCACACCCATCCTATGGAAAGATTTGCAAGCATGCGCGGATATCTTGATATCTACATTTGAAAATTTCTAGTATGTAAACTGCTATTATATATATATATATATATATATATATATATATATATATATATATATATATATATATATATATATAGTAAGACTCTTATAAACTTAAGTTGATAAGAGATAGTGTCCACCAACTTTTATATGCATTGATGTTGCCTTGGGATAGGTGAAATCAAGATGCACACAAATCTCAAAGATGAGCTTTATATCTTTCACGGATCCCAAGGTAACATCAATGGTTAGAAAAGTTGGTGGATGACTATTCCCTATCAACTTAAGTTTATAGGAGCGTTGCTCTATAGAGCAAGGATCCTATAAACTTAAGTTGATAAGAGATAGTGTCCACCAACTTTTATATACATTGATGTTGCCTTGGGATAGGTGAAATCAAGATGCACACAAATCTCAAAGATGGGTTTTATATCTTTCACGGATCCCAAGACAACATCAATGGCTAGAAAAGCCGGTGGATGACTATTCCCTATTAACTTAAGTTTATAGGAGCCTTGCTCATATAGAGCAAGTCCCAAGGTAACATCTCCTATAAACTTAAGTTGATAGGGAATAGTCATCCACCAACTTTTTTAGCCATTGATGTTACCTTGGGATCCGTGAAAGATATAAAACTCATCTTTGAGATTTGTGTGCATCTTGATTTCACCTATCCCAAGGTAACATCAATGGATATAAAAGTTGGTGGACACTATCTCTTATCAATTTAAGTTTATAGGAGCCTTGCTCATATAGAGCAATGCTCCTATAAACTTAAGTTGATAGAGAATAGTCATCCACCAACTTTTCTAATCATTGATGTTGTCTTGGGATCCATGAAAGATATAAAGCTCATCTTTGAGATTTGTGTGCATTTTGATTTCACCTATCCCAAGGCAACATCAATGGATATAAAAGTTGGTGGACACTATCTCTTATCAACTTAAGTTTATAGGAGTCTGGAGTGATGAAATAATGGGTAGGAGGTGGCGACTCATTTTGCTAAATGAGCTATCAATAGATAGCCATGGAGTGATGTCCATCTTGCTAGTCATATCAAAAGGTGTGGACCTCACCATCTTATCTCTTGGTAGCTCATTTAGCAAAATGAGTCAGCCACCTCATTATATATATATATATATATATATATATATATATATATATATATATATATATATATATATATATATATATATATATATATATATATATATAAAAGATATGATTTGGTTAATGTAATCCATTCGGACTTGTAAAGCTTGGAGTATTGAAAAAATTTGTTGAAAACTCACCTTTGGGTTGGATTCCGAGTATATATATAATATGTGATATGATTTGGGTAATGTAATCCATTCAGACTTGTAAAGCTAGGAGTATTGAAAAAAATTTGTCGAAAACTCACCTTTACTTATATCAAATTATAAGTGTGTTTAGTTAAAAGTAATTGTTGTTCCTTTCGGTTGCAGTAAATCCAAACTCTGATAATTTGTTAGATTGGTGCTCCTATAATCCTAGAGAGTTGTGTATCGTGAAAAGACCTGCCACTATACCAAGTGCGAATACATCCCTATAGTCAACTTTTTTTTTTGACTCTTTTAAAAGTAAAAAATAAAAATAAAAATAAATTAATAAAGTTAGCGATTGGGTTCTATCCTCGCCAATAGAACTATAAGGGGTCTATCCGCCTTCTCGAAACCTTTTTAACGATTTTAATAGTAAAAAAAATCAGTCAGGGATGTATTCGCACAAATAGAACTACAAGAGGGTTTGTTCATAATTGAGTGATACTACAGAGGACCTATTTGCAATTAACCCTATATTCTAACATGTCACCGTAGGTTTAGGGCTTTTTAATTAGCTGAAAGCTGGACTCATGTAGCGATATCCTTTTTTGTTTTTAAAGATCCGCTTTAGAATTTCGTGACTAATAGGATTCAAACTTGGGTCGCTCTAGTACCATACCGAAAGACCCTACCACTACACAAAAACTCTGAAATCATAGTATGGATTGAGGATTATAATTTTATATTTTAACATTTGTAAAATTAAATGCTGGAGTCATTGTTATATTCAGATTAAGAAGTACTTCAAACAGAAACTGGAACAATATGATGTCCAAATGCACTTGCAACCGTAAATATTCCTAATCAAATTCCCGCTAAGTATAGTGATCAAATACATGTTGAGGCAAAATCTGGTACATTTGGTTCTTGTGCATATGGATCTTGAGAGGGGCAAAACAGCTGTTATGGAATAGTGCATATGGATCTTGACAGGAAAAAGTAGAATACTTTTTTTGGCTTTAACCGATCAGTTTGATGTTGGAAGTTTCTTTTGTACAGGAGAATCTAGTGCAACTTTGTTTTCTTGAGATATCCCTCTCCAGCTGATATTGTTGAGTAAGTTTCACACTATGCATAAATGTTGTTAAAAAAATAAAAATAAAAATAAAAGGGAAAATTGTGTCTAGGCCCCAAAAATGGGAAGCCCATGTGACCGGCCCTCCTCAGATTTTAAATATGTTTCCCCCAAATACAACCAGATTGTGTCCAGTTCCCAAAAATCCCGCCATGTGAGCAGAGAGAGAAAGATAGCACGAAGTTACTAACCTATCCTCCGGCGTGACCGAACTTCGGTAGCGCCTCCCCTTCCACTCAAGTACTCTCTCTCTCCTCTTGGCCTTCAACTGCTCAAATACCACCGGAAAATCCCAAACATCTCTAATTTCGATCTAGGGTTTTAGCTCTCGTAGGAAAATATCGTCGAAGGAAGCCTCGGTTAACGATTTGAAGTCGAAATTCGTATGCATGTAAGGAGAAAGATGAAGCGAAATCACAGCGTCCGCACGCCTTAAATCATCCGGGAAAGGCAAGACGAGGAAGGCCAAGACCCCGCTGGTAATGCAAAGGCGAACCACGAGGTCGAGGCCGAAGAGAAGACAAGAAGGGATGATTCCAACCCCAAAAGAAGTAAGTGCTAGGAAAAATCTAATTAAAGAACTTAACCCCTTTGGATGTTATCCAAACCGAAGTTTCATGTTAATTCTAATCCTATACGTGAGAGTTAACCGATTTGTGTTTCATGTTAAGTCCAATTTAATTCATAAAAGAAGTTCATGTTAAGTCAAACCTAAATCGTGTTAAGTCTAATTTCGTGTCATGGCTAGTCTAATGTCTTTTCATGGTAAGTCTATTTTTCATGTTAATTCCAATTTTGTTTGTGTTAAGTCTAATTGGTTTCATGTTAGGTCTAATTGGTTTCATGTTAAGTCTAAACTAGGTTCATGTTAAGTCTAATTTCGTGTCATGGCTAGTCTAATGTCTTTTCATGGTAAGTCTATTTTTCATGTTAATTCCAACTTTATTCATGTTAAGTCTAATTTAGTTCGTGTTAAGTCCAATTTGATTCATGTTAAGTCTAAGTTAAGTTCATGTTAAGTCTAATTAAACGCTTACATTTGAATTTATTTTCGGAAAATAGTTGGTGAGGCTACGCCGAGATATTAGGCCAGCTAGTTATTGGGGCTTATTGTGATTTTATGAATCGGCTTGGCCCAAAGATTCGCCAATGGCAATGGATGCCTATTGTGGATCCACATTTGAGCACTATATACAATTTGGTGCTCCTGCACTTGATCGTAAAACACTTGAGCACGTATTGAGTTTTTACGTGGCTGATAAACGAATATTTTCTATCCCTGATGCATATTCTGGGGAAAAGAAACTTATTAATTTTGATGTGGATTGGGTCCGTAATCATACTTTATTTTCAATTCTGGTGAGATTATTTTGAAGAATAGGAACTCCAAGTGCGAGAATGTGGGTGCAATATTTTTCTAAACTTTTAAAGATGACAAGGGCGAAAAAAGAAAAGCCGACATTAGCATGAGAAGATATGTTGAAGATCCGCTAGAAAGTCTAGTGGAATCAACGGAAGAGAAGGATATCCAAGACTTTGTTCTCCGCAAATTCTTTATCGCTTCGATGATATGGTGCCCCGTGGGGATGGTTTCGCTAGAATAGCATCAAGTATCCGGATAGCATTGAGAGGGTGAACAAAGTCGCATGGGGTGACTTCATTTATAAAGAAATTATTAGAGGCATAAATGTTGCTCGAAGGTTTGAAGAAGCCGGGGGTTACATATATCCACGGATGCATGCCATCGATACCCGTAAGTTCCATGTTAAGTCTATTTAATTTTCTACTAAGCGTGCATTGCTTCTTGTGAAGTGTTAGGCCTTTCATGTTAAGTCTAATTTGATTCATGTTAAGTCTAATTTAGTTCATGTTAATCCTAATTACTTTCATGTTAAGTCTAGTTATTTTAATGTTTTAAGGTTAATGGTGAATATGATCGATCATAGTTGGAATGGTGAATGTATTACTTACGACTTTGGTACTATGAGATGACCGGCATAAGGAGATATGCCACCAAGGATGATGCCTACCTCCAATGACAAATTGGGTCTGTGAGAAAATGGCTCTTTTAGGAAGGGACAATTAAAGCAAAGGCAAAAGCGGCTTCAATAATGCATCTAGAGAAGCCTATTGTGGAAGTTGGGCCATCTCTCCCAAACCCCATGAGGAAAGATTTCAAGCCCAAGCGCCGATTGAGATTAAAGGCGAAGAATGATGGAGCAGAGAAGATTGACTCCATAGGCCATGTAAGTTTTCTGTTAAGTCTTATTTCATGTTAAGTCTAATTTTCATTTCATGTTAAGTATAGTTTTCAGTTCATGTTAAGTCTAATTTTCATGTTAAGTCTAATTTTCACCATGTTAAGTCTATTTTTCGTGTTAAGCCTATTCCAGTTCATGTTAAGTCTAAATTCCAGTTCTCGTTAAGTCTAATTTTCAGTTCATGTTAAGTCTATTTTTCCATTTCATGTTAAGTCTAAATTCCAGTTCATGTTAAGTCTAATTGATGTTCATGTTAAGTCTATTTTTCGTGTTAAGCCTATTCCAGTTCATGTTAAGTCTAAATTCCAGTTCTCGTTAAGTCTAATTTTCAGTTCATGTTAAGTCTATTTTTCGCGTTAAGCCTATTCCATTTCATGTTAAGTCTAAATTCCAGTTCATGTTAAGTCTAATTTTCAGTTCATGTTAAGTCTATTTTTCGCGTTAAGCCTATTCGGTTCATGTTAAGTCTATTTTTCCATTTCATGTTAAGTCTAAATTCCAGTTCATGTTAAGTCTAATTTTCACCATGTTAAGTCTATTTTTCGTTAAGCCTATTCCATTTCATGTTAAGTCTAAATTCGGTTCATGTTAAGTCTAATTTTCACCATGTTAAGTCAAATATTAATGTTAGGCCTATTTCCACCATGTTAAGTTTAAATTTTAGTTAAGTCCAATTTTAATACTTGTTAATCCTACTTTCAGCCTCAAGCTTAAAGAGGTCGAGAAAGCGAAAATTGAGGAAGCCAAGAAGAACTCAATAGGCTATGTAAGTTTAATTTCTAGTTCATGTTAAGTCTAATTTCCGTTCATGTTATGTATTTCAAGTTATATCTAATAGTAATTTCTATTAATCTCTTAAAATCTCAGATCATTGCAAAGCATCCGGACGATGCTTTTGAAAAGGAAGAGGAGGTGGAGGCTCGCCTATTGAGAAACAACCGATGTTTTGGAGAAATTCGCTAAATTTTGCGTGACGATACTCGCGACACAAAACGCGAAGAGTACATATTGTCAAGTATTTATGGTTGAGATTAGAAGACTCAACGGAATATTGGAATCTTTGGGAAGAAGTGGTGATGTTATAGACCCGAGGTGTCAAGGAAAGAGTTAAGAAGAATTTACCAAAAATAAGTAAGTTGCGACCACGGGTAGATGAAGAGGAACACCATTCTCCCAAGAAGCATTGTACAGATTCGAGAAGGAGAGGATGAAGATGACCTTACGGATGAAGATTCCATGAAGAATAAGGTTGAGGAAGACCCCATGAGGGAAAAAGTCAAGAGGAACCAGCTATGAAGGAAAAGTTGATGATGAAGTCCCCAATGAGGGGAAACCGTAATGAAGCCGAGGAGGAAGAGGAAGATCAATTTGAAGAAAGAGCAAGTGTTGTAGATTATTTTATGATGCTAAGGAAATTGTGCATAAAGGAATAGAGGAGAAGATTGAGAATAAGATTGAGGAGGCTATTGTAGATAAAGATGTAGAGGAAACTCAGAATAAAGGAGTAGAGGAGAAAATTGAGGAAAATGTGAGGAGGATATCCTAAATAAAGATGGAGAGGAAACTGTAAATAAAGGAGTAGAGGAGAAAATGAGGAAAATATTGAGGAGGAAATTATAAATAAAGATGTGATTAAGGTGTTGATGACATTGTGGAGGTTCTAGCGAGTGCTATGCAAAAGAAAGGAAAGAAGGTAGCCACAAAGAAGGCTCGCCCATGAAAATTAGGGCACCACGTAATAGCTACAAGAGATCTGAAGACGGGACCCCTTACACGAGGGAAAGAAGAAGCAAGAAAAATCAGAATTGAAGAGGTAGTGATTGTCCCCGATCTTAAGAGCCCACCCATCAAAGATTACTTCAACAATCAAGATATCAAGTGGGATGTGTTGAAGATGAACTTAATGACGGAGGATGAGGAATCTCGTTGAAAGAGTTAAATGCGTGGATTCCAGATCCTTCGTGGTTTAGCTGACGATTCTTGATAGCTAGGACATTCTTGCACAATTTTAGGATACCACCTTGGATATCCTCGGACTCAACCCAACAGAGAATAAATTTCTAATACATTTTGCTCTCTAAGGTGTCATAGGTAAGTTTCCATTCCATTAATTAATTAATTTTTATTTTTGGAATATATGTTAACTCAATATATGTGCGTATATGTTTTCGGTAAATGATAATTCCCACTTTTTCGTGAGGTATGACGTTATCGAACAACAATGACAAAGATGAAATGCATATGAGCCGCTATACTTGCTTCGTGGTGGTCGGCTTGACGACAAAGTAAGATTCTAAATTTCTAAATTGAATGAGCCTTATTTATAATGAATGCTAATTTCCAGGTTCATTACAGATGGAAGAAGCAGTGTTAGATAGGCTTCAGCAAGAAGCCTATGACAAAAAATATGGCCTCGTGTCAGTGTTCTTTTGTGTAAGTATTTCAGTTCCTGTTAATTCTAATTGAAGTTCATGTTAAGTCTAATTTCATATCAGGTGAAGTCTAATTTCATATCATGTTAAGTCTAATTTTCATGTTAAGCCTATTCCCATCTCATGTGAATTCTATTTTTCGATCATGTTAAGTCTACTTTTCATGTTAATTCTATTTCCATATCATGTTAAGTCTAATTTCATATCATGTTAAGCCAAATTTCATGTTAAGTCTATTGCCGGTTCATGTTAATTCTAAATTGCGTTCTCGTTAAGTCTAATTTTCAGTTCATGTTAGCCCCAAATTTCATGTTAAGCCTATTCCCATCTCATGTGAATTCTATTTTTCGATCATGTTAAGTCTAATTTCATATCATGTTAAGTCTAATTCATGTTAACTCATTTTACTTGGATTACAAGATTCACTCTACCGACGCCTCAATTTTACATGATGTTTATAAATTATCTTGAAAATATCTGACCCTCGCATCGGCGTCTATTGATTCCTTTGGTCGTGGACGATCACCGCATCTAGTTGAAGTCCTTTTGAACGAGGATGAAAGGGTTGTGAGACATTATAGTTCGCTCCCTACGCCATATAAGGCTCACGTAAATAAAATCATAACATATTTTGACTCTTGGGCAAATGATTTTAAGATTGTAGATGTCGTGAAAATTCGATATGAAGCCATCAAATGCTAAGAACAAGTTGGGAGGTTAGTATCATGCTTAAATACATGATAAATTCTCTAAAGGAATAACGTAAACACTAAACTAAATTTATATGCTCACGTTGCGACTATGGCGTGGTGTATTAGTTTACCATTATATTCGGCAATAATTGATGGTCGCCGACAATCCGTGACTCTGAAGGTGAGCCACCGACGCTATGCAGCTAGACTTGCCGAGAATTACTAATAGAAGGACGGGAAAAAGAGAGAAAAAGGGAACACTACGAAGATGACGAGTTTATGAATATATATGTATATAGTTACGGTTTGGTATAATCGAGAAGAGATTGTTCACCACATACAATTGTAGAATTAACATGATGTGTATAGAATTAACATGATGTGTATAGAATTAACATGATGTGTATAGAATTAACATGATGTGTATAGAATTAACATGAAATGAAATAGAATTAACATGATGTATATTTGAATTAACATGATGTGTATAGAATTAACATGAAATGAAATATGTAGGCGCTGAAAAATACTTACAAGAGCCCCAAACCAACTCGCGGACGGGAGTCGGTGAATGACGACCCATCAAATGATAATGACGCCGATCGCTAAGAGGCTTAACCTCGCGACTTTGGCGAACCTCGCACTTTGGCGAACCTCGCACTTTGGCGAACCTCGGTTCATTTTGGCGAGCCTCGGTTCCTTCGGCGAACCTCGCACTTTGGCGAACCTCGGTTCATTTTGGCGAGCCTCGGTTCATTTTGGCGATCCTCGGTTCATTTTGGCGATCCTCGGTTCATTTTGGCGAGCCTCGTGTTCACTTGGCGAGCCTCGGTTCATTTTGGCGAACCTCGCACTTTGGCGAACCTCGCACTTTGGCGAACCTCGCACTTTGGCGAACCTCGCACTTTGGCGAACCTCGTCTTCTAGCGAACCTCGCACTTTGGCGAACCTCGCACTTTGGCGAACCTCGCACTTTGGCGAACCTCGCACTTTGGCGAACCTCGCACTTTGGCGAACCTCGCACTTTGGCGAACCTCGCACTTTGGCGAACCTCGCACTTTGGCGAACCTCGCACTTTGGCGAACCTCGCACTTTGGCGAACCTCGCACTTTGGCGAACCTCGCACTTTGGCGAACCTCGCACTTTGGCGAACCTCGCACTTTGGCGAACCTCGCACTTTGGCGAACCTCGCACTCTGGCGAACCTCGCACTTTGGCGAACCTCGCACTTTGGCGAACCTCGGTTCATTTTGGCGAGCCTCGGTTCATTTTGGCGATCCTCGGTTCATTTTGGCGAACCTCATATCTTAGCGAACCTCGTGTTTGCTTCCATCACGGCCAACTTGGCCGAACTTGGTTCAAACGTCAACGAGACCAAGTTCAAACGTCGACCGATCGTCACCAAAACCGTTGACGGGTTGAGACCAATCAGATAAATCGAACTCGGACTTAGAAAGACAACGACAAGATCGGAACAAACGTCGTGGAGAAGTCCGGGAGACGAAACCAAACGGCGTTCGGCCAAAACGGACACCGTTTGGTGTCCGGCCAAAGACCGGACACCAAGTGGTGTCCGGCGCCAAAAAAGGTCCCCCCCTTTTCTTTTGTTTTCCTATAAATAGCCTGCGGGGTGTTCAGTTCGAGAGGTTGGATTTTTTGATATTCTTGAGAGAGCCCTCGCGAGATCCACGAGCCGTCGACGCACAGTTCCAAGCACCGGCGAGCACGACAGATCTACAAATCGCGAGGTAAGCGAACTCGGGTCGACTACAGATCAGCGCTGTGATTTCTCCTAGTAGATCTCACCCGCTCCGGCGATCCTCTCCTTCGTGAGTGTGATCCCCGAAGGCGATCCTCTCCTTCGGAGTGTGATCCTCAGCGCCGCTTCCTTCGGAAACGAGTCCCTTCACGCCTCAGAAGTTCCGAACTGCTTCCACCGGATCGAATTGCGCTGTGGTCCACGGACGATTCAAGTCCCCGCACGCAAAGAACTGACGCAAGCCGGTGATCCCGATATAACAGATCCTCGTGTTTGTTCACAAAAGGAAAAAGTTGTAATCTTTTGCTTTCATTGTACTTTAAAATAAAAGGCATTTCCTTTGAATTTTGTTGTAGGCCAAAGAAGCCGTAAACAAGTTCAACGACAATGAATACAAAACCAACTTTTACCGCAACGAAATGGGCGACTACAAGGAGCCACCGCTCAGATCGGAGGTCGCCGCGCAACCGCTGATCCCTATCCCGGTGGAGGAAGAGGTCGAAGTTCGAAGTTCACCCGCCAGGCACGAGGAGTATCTTTCCTCGCCCTCCGATCCAACTCTCCCCGCCGCTCCAAGAAGGATTCCGCCGCAGGAGAACCCGATGGGCCTCCGATGTAGAGCCCCGTGGACGCATCCAACCTCCAATGCGGCGTAGCGAAATCCCTTCGCCGGAAGTCCGATGGCTCGAGATGAACGCTGGCGATGCGCTCGCGCACTCTCCAAGCGAGCCCGCCAAAGGCGGCGACAAAGCATGGCGCAAACATGCCAAGGCCATGCAATCCGTGGATGGGGTCCGCTACGGCGATCTAAAATCCAGACTTACGCAGAGGCTTCACCAAGTGATCGACGGTCTATCCAAGCCGCCAACCAACGAGTGGGTCCGTGTCAAACGGAACCGCCTCCACACTTCAGAGCGATCCGAAGCGCCAAGACGGCGCAGCACGAAGCTGGTGCAGCAGTTTCGGAATTGAAGAAGGGGTGGTAAAGAAGCCACCAACGCACCACCGTGTTTGAGGCCCAAGTCTAACGGTGCCCCAACCCCGCTTCATCGCCACGCCTCTCAAGATTCTAAGCCGGCTATAGCGCCTCAAGTTCAACACCAAAGCCCAAGACCGACGGTGCTCAGGTCAAAGGTGTGTCAAGACTCAACCTGGGAAGCCAACTCCCGCCACCACCACCAAACCAACTATCAAGGATCGCTGGGTCCTCTCGGGATCACTGTCACTCCTCATATAGAGGCCGCACCTGCCTTAAAGGACCGAGATTCCCGCAACCCCACCAACCGGATTAAAGATCAAAGTCCGAGAGTCCCCAAACTTCACGCCACATAAGCGGAAGTCAAGGCAGTTACTTTCTGTAATTTTGGCCATTCTCGAAGGAGACGCCTCGCTCGATGACGACGACGCTATACCCGAGATCACGCCAACACACGGCATTGTTCCACACACCGACGAAGCTGTACTACCGCAAGGGATAACGAAAATCTCGGGATTCCCCTAAATTGACGCAGTCATGCTTGTGCTCCAAGCTCATCAAGACGGTGCTTTCGGAATGCAATTGCCGTCAAGAAACTCCAGAAAGGGTATCGGTCTTCCAGAGGCTTAGCACCAACACGCCGAGACCCAGGTCAAGGCGACTCCGTAGAAGGATGACATCCCGAGAGGATGAATTGCCAGAGGTCACTAATAACATGACCGACAAAGAATCGTCGTCACGGGCCATCCCCAGCGCATCGCAACGGTTAACTCGTTTGCGGTCCGGGACTATCCGACGGTCTAGATACGACAAACTTCTAAAAGGGATACCCGCGGAGGATGATGCATCGGATATCGGCTCCGCAATCGCCTCTGATCATACTGTATCTAGCGAAGGGAGCCCCCAAGAAGCGCTTATGATCAGTACAGATCAAGTGGCTAAAATGCTAGACGAAGCGTTGGCTAAACAATGGGAAAACTTCAAGCTAGAGATGGATTTGGCCATGCAGACGATGAGAGAAATGCATGACCAACAGATCCAAGCCTTGACGAAACACCGGGGTGAATCGAGTCAGCGTATCAACATCGATCAAGATGATAGCGATTCAGACCAGGAGGAGGCACAAGAGGATGATAACCCTCCTGAACCACGCAACATGACCGGCAAAGAATCGTCGTCACGGGCCATCCCCAGCGCATCGCAACGGTTAACTCGTTTGCGGTCCGGGACTATCCGACGGTCTAGATACGACAAACTTCTAAAAGGGATACCCGCGGAGGATGATGCATCGGATATCGGCTCCGCAATCGCCTCTGATCATACTGTATCTAGCGAAGGAGCCCCAAGAAGCTTTATGATCGCATGCATCAAGTGGCTAAAATGCTAGGCGGCGTTGGCTAAACAACGGGAAAACTTCAAGCTAGAGATGGATTTGGCCATGCAGACGATGAGAGAAATGCATGACCAACAGATCCAAGCCTTGACGAAACACCGGGGTGAATCGAGTCAGCGTATCAACATCGATCAAGATGACAATGATTCGCACTCGTGAGGAGGCACAAGAGGATGATAACCCTCCGAACCACGCAACCGGGCATAATGTAGATATGGTCGCCATGAGAGCGAAGATCAAAGACCTCGAGAGCAAAATCAACTCACTGATTTCCGCTCAAGAGGTGAAGAAGACAGGTATTCCTTGCCCATACCCGAGGGAGTGGGAATCAATCCCGTACCCGTCAAAGTTTAACTTAATAAACTTTACACCATTTGACGGGAAGGGTTCCCCGACGCAGCACTTGATTTACTTCAAGTCGCACCTCGGAGTCATATCCGAAAACGAGCCCCTGATGGTTCGGTCATTCGTTGGTACCTTACGGGGAGCTGCCTTCGATTGGTACCGCCGTCTCAAGCGGGGAGCATTCACGGTGGGGCGACATGGAGTCTAGCTTCCTCACCAATTTCTTCGACGACGATACCGGCATTAATCGACATTGCTCGACGAAACGTATGACGGAGAAACCGTGGATATCTTTGTCAAAAGATTCCGGAACAAGGCAATGAACTGTCGAGATCCAATAACAGAGGAGTTCATCCTCCAGACCTGCCATAACAACTTGTCGATAGACGTGCTAGAGGCGATGGGGACGGCACCATCTATAACGTGGAAGGACTTGAAGGTTCGTGGAGAGCAAGCTGAAAGATTCCTCAAGAGGAAAAAGGCGGAAAGAGGCCAGCCGACAGCCGAAGTCTGCTGCAACTTTGTCCCACGCGGCAAAGGGAAAGAGCAGGCCAAGACGATGGTTGCGAACCAAACGTTCCAACTCCAACCCCAGCAGCAGCAGCAGAACAACGGGCGCCGCAACATGCACAATCAACGTGGCAACCCGGCCACGTAAACGTAAGCTTCAGAGCCGAGATTCCCGAAGTCCTATTCCTTTAGGGACGACGAGATTCCCGGTCTCTTCAAATATCTTGTCGAAAATAACAAGATCAAGCTCCCTCCGATTCAGAATCAAGAAGAAGCAATGAGGACGAATGACCCAAAATATCAAGGTATCATGGCAATTCATCACCCCACTAAATCCTATTTCAGCCTTAAGGATAAAATCCAGGCTTTAATTGACGTAGGGGTCATCACTATGAAGTCGTCCAAAGAAAAGAAGGTCGGAGAGAATGCGGTGTCTATAAGTTTTGGGTCAGTGCCCTTGACATGGTTTGAGCCTAAACCAGTGGTCAAAGTCGTGATGAAGACGGTGAATGACGACCCCCACGAGCAACGCCAGAAGGGACTTGTATCGTACACGACCCCTAATGGCGAAGTCCTGTGGGTCCATCCAGACCTGCTCGAGGATGATCAATGGGTAGCTTCTTCTTCACCTAAGAAAAAGTCAAAGCGGAAGGCAAAGGTGTGCCCTGCTATTTTCGCAATTCTGGAAGGAGATGATGAGCAGGTGGCGATATTCCAACTGTCCGAGGGGGAGCTTGAAGCCCACGCCACCAGGAGCGGACACGAGTACAAATACAAGTATCCAGAAATCTCCGACCCAAATGCCAAGACGCTGTCAGAGCTGGGGGTACCAACAACACCCCTCACTCCGCGGCGAAAAGCGAAGACAAGCGACCCGGAAGTTCAACTCCCGGGCGCTCGATTCGCCGATTGAAGAGATAAACCGGGAACTTCGAACTCTCCATACCGCTTTGATGTGATGGCACAATTGGCCAATATCCCCGCAAGGATCACTCTTTACGAGTTGTTGCGGTTGTCAAAAGAGACAAGAGAAGCTCTTCATAGCCCCGCCGATTCGAGGTCTTCCTCACCCAGATTAAGCCGAGTCCAGAGGAATCGGCCCAACAATGCAACCTTGCCGCTAAACACTTGCCCTGCATCACCTTTACAAAGGAGGATATGCAGACGAGGAATTCCAAGCACGATAGGCCGCTATACTTCACAGGGTATATTGGTTCTAGCGAAGTTAACCGGATCCAAGTCGATCCGGTTCACAGGAGCATCATGCCCCGCTACCATGTATCATCTTGAATCCCCGCCAAGAAGTCGGCATCAACTGGCACAATGATTTACGGATTTAACACCAGTGGGTCCCGCCCACTTGGTAAAATCCAGATTAGGTGCCAAATGGGGGACTTAAAGTCCGAAGTCACCTGCTATGTGATTGACGCAGAAACTTCCTATAACTTATTGTTGGGTCGACCTTGGATCCACAATAATGTTATAGTCCCATCCACTCTTCATCAGTGTCTCAAGTATGTAGACACGAATAATGAAGTCAAGACGGTGGTCGCGACAAACACCGCTTAAGGGATGGAGAATTATTTCACCGATTCTCTCCTCTACTGTAATGAGTCCAAATCGAATCATCGCCCAAGGCACCCGGATACGTGAAGAAGCCGACACCGGCCGGGCTTGGTTATAGTGGTGGTTTTGTTTTAAATGACATTGTACCCCTGGTAATCAATCTTGACGATGAAGAATCGTCAGATGAACATTGTAATTGGTAAATTGCCGATGAATCAATAAATGATGATTTAGAGTACCCTTTGTCTTTGAATGATGTGATGACAGGTTTATACAACAATCCGGAGTTGCACCTACCAACTCGGTCATCTTGCTTTACACAAAAGCAGTTTCGAGACTCTTTTGGGACAACACTCATAATCCCACGAAGATCAAGCAATGAAAAAGACTTGGTTTACGGAAAAGGAGATGCTGTTCCAACGCCAAATCATTTTTTCGAAGAAGATGAAGATGACAATGGGCCTATCCTCCACACATTCAGATATAGTCCAGAAACACTGGATATCATGAAAAAGTGGGGGTATGACTTGACACGAGGGGAAGGTCTATGTTTCGGACGAGGTCCTCGAGTCCCTCCTAAAGCGGCATATGTCCCGAGAGGGAAGTCGGATAACCACTACGCATTTAGAAGGGGGTTGGGATACGAATCCTCCTCAGAAGATGAATGCTCATGGCTGATTGATAATAATCCACCCAATGAGGGAGAAGGACATTCGTCTGACTCTTCGGCTTGGGATTCTGACACCAGCCTCGGAGAAGCTTTCAAGGCTTTAATGTCAAATATGGCTACGGTCGATTCTACTACTGTTGAGAGTGATGAAGAAATGCCAACATGGGAAGACCCATGGATCCATCAACTCCAAGAGCAGTTTGGGGATAGGTTCGAACAAAGAGAGCCCCCCACTAAGGATGAGGTAGTCCAGGTTAATATGGGTGACGAAGAGCATCCTAAGCTCATAAACATCAGCAATACTCTTCCCTCGGAAGAAAAGGAAGAGTTGATTGCCTTAATCAGGGAGTATATCGATGTATTCGCCTGGAGCTACGAGGACATGCCAGGACTCGACCCTAATGTGGTGACACATCGCCTCAACATCAAGATGGATGTCAAACCTGTTAAGCAACCGCAAAGACGGTTTCGTCCACAAATCTTGCAGGCAATCGTTGACAAAGTGAAGAAACTCATAGAATCGGGATTCATCGAGGAAATTCAACATCCGGATTGGGTGGCGAATATAGTCCCGGTCATGAAGAAGAATGGTTCGATTAGGATCTGTGTCGATTATAGAGATCAATGTCGCTGTTCGAAGACGACTTTCCTCTTCCAATCACTGATGTCATAGTCGACAATACATGTGGATTTGAAAGAATGTCGTTCATGGACGGTTTCTCGGGATACAATCAGATCAAGATGCACCCCGATGACGCCAAACACACAAGCCGCTCGTAATTTACTCCATATATTGTTAGCTACCATGCCGCTCGCCTCAAAATGCCGCGCCACATATCAGCGGGCAATGACTAAGATTTTCCAGGATCATATCCGGAAAATGGTCGAATGCTACGTCGACGACTTGGTCGTGAAAAGCCGTGACAAGCAAGATCACATCGAAGATCTTAGAACGGTATTCGAGCTCATGCGGACTCATCAGCTAAAGATGAACCCTGCCAAATCCTTCCTTGGGATGTCCAAAGGAAAATTTCTCACACCGCCACCGACAAAGGAATCCACGCCGATCCCGACAAAGTGAAGGCGATTCAAGAATTGCAACCTCAGAAATGCGAGAACTTCGGGGGTTACAAGAGGCGATTGGCGTACATCCGGCGGTTCATATCGAACCTATCCGGGAAATGCCAATCGTTCTCTAAGTTGAACAAGAAGGGCGGTCATTTATTTGGGATGACACTGTCGAAAGCATTGAAGAGATCAAATCGATTTCGCTAAACCTCCCGCTTTGTTGCACCGCTGGCCGGAAAACCGCTCCTCGATTTACGCCAAGGCAACGGATCACTCGTTAAGCGCTTTACTCGCAGACGACGACAGCCGTCACGTAATGTGCGCAGTATTACCCGAGCCGACATTAGTCGCGGCCAGTCTCGATATCCAATGGTCGGAAGCAAGGTTTTGCATTAGTGTTCGCGATTCGTAAGATGCGCACTATTTAGTCGGACGGGCGATTTATGTTATCTCTAACGTAAATCCGGTCGAATATTTATGACCCACCGCCTCGATGAGTTGGCGTTTGGCGAAATGGGCCTTGCTCTTGTCCCAATATGACTTGCACTTCAAACAACGAAGTCGGTCAAAGGACAAGCCATTTGCGATCTCTTGGTACGCCAACCCGACAACGGACGCACGAGCTATATGATGATCTTCGGATGAAGTTCAAGAAGTCAACACTACATCGCACCAACAAATATGGCGATTGTATTTTGGCCGAGCTTCTCGAGCTACCAATGTGGCAAGTGCCCGGATGTTCTAAGATTTCCGGAGTCGGTTGTCTTAGTTTCCGGAATCATGTCATGCCCCGTGCTTATTCACTCGAACCTTGCTCTAATAACGAGCTGAATACAATGCGCTACTTATTGGACTTAGTTTCGCCAAGGAGCCGGGGTCAAATATCTCGGCGTATGGAGATTCACAACCGATAGTCAGTGTCTGGTGACTACGGTTAGAACCCCGATCCGTCCCCTATCATTAGGTAGCCGGAAATGGCGACTCGCTCAAGAATTCTTCATCGAATATATCCTGCAACGCCATGCATGCACCGCGGCATTAGCAGATCGCCGGCACAACCTTCCGACCGGCGCCTAGTTACTACGACTCATCGCTTTTGTACCGATATATGATGGGGTACAAGAAGACAAAGGGATAGTTACCAAAGAGGTACATGCAACCCAAACCAAGTTGGAGCCGAGATTGGCTTTCCTATCATCGATTCGTCTTACATGGCATTCTCCTAAGACGGAGGGAGAGAGTCAATCCGCTAAGAGCTCCAAGATTCTTTTACGACACGTAAAACCCGTGATATACCGGGTAATGATGGTCTTTACTCCGATGCCTCTCAAACAAAGAGGCAGAAGAGGTCCTTCGGGAAGCACACAAAGGTGAATGTGGTGCGCACCAACCTGGTCCCAAGCTCTACGATCGAATCAGGAGGATGGGCTACTTTTGGCCCACAATGATTAATGACGCGCGCAGATGTTCTGAGATGCCACGCTGTCAATTCACGCAAATTATATGCATCACCTCCGTAGTAGCTGATCCTTCGGCCACATCCTGGCCATTTGAGACATGGAGAATGGACGTCGTAGGTCCCATTTTTCCTCCGTCAGTCAAAGGCGATCGGTTTATTCTTGCGATCACCGACTATTTCTCCAAGTGGGCGGAAGTAATCCCGCTAAAGGAAGTAAAGGCGAAGTACCGTCACAATTTATCAAACACCACGCCATCTATCGACATGGTGTCGAGGCGGATCGTGCATGACAGCGGTCCCCAATTCATCGGCAATTCCTTCATCGGGTTTTGCGAGAAATTCAAAATACAAGACGCCTCGCCAATGTTCTAGAATCCACAGCAAATGGATTAGCCGAGGCGCTCAACAAGACAATTATCAAAATTCCACAAAGCTTGTGAAGAACAACAAGCGAGACCGACGATAAACTCGAGAAGCACTCGGCATATCGCGACAACGGTACGCGACGCCAACCGAGCGACCCGTGATTCTCGGGTCCACTGCGCGGCGCTTCCCATTGGAAATCCGTGATTCACATTCGCGACGCTCGAACGGAGATGACGATTGAAGAACAACATCAGAAACGTCTCGAAGAGCTCGAGATGTTGGATGAAAAGCGCTTGGAAGCTCAACAATGCATTGAGTTTTACCAAGCTAGGATGTCGAGAGCTTTCAACAAGAAAGTACGACAACGGAGTTTCAAAGAAGGAGATTTGGTCCTCGCTGCTCGACGACCGATAATCCTCACCTCAAAAAAGAAAGGTAAATTCGAACCTAAATGGGAGGGTCCGTTTATAATAGAAACGGTGTACTCTAATGGTGTGTATCGCCTAATCACTCAAAATGGTGACCGGCAATTGATGCCGATAAATGGGAAGTTCCTGAAGAAATACTACCCTTAGTATCTTTAGGATAACCCGGTTCGACGGGGAGTTCCTCGTGGGATGTTTCACCCACTTTTCTTGAGGATAACCCTAGATTTGTCCTCCATCATAATTTCCCCACCGATCAAACTCATTGACGGAGACAGAATATAAAATTCTTCCTCTCCGAGCGTCAGATCCCTTTCGGGTTCTATCCACCTCTTTCCTAGGTAGCCGGTGAAGGTATCTTGTAGGGATTTTCGGACCAAATTGTCCTTTGAAGGTCACTGAGTCTCTTCGGTTCTCGGAGTGGAGATCCCACTCTTAGTTCCATCTCTCCTAGGTAGCGCCGGTGAAGGTATCTTGTAGGGATTTTCGGACCAGTTGTCCTTTGAAGGTCACTGAGTCTCTTCGGTTCTCGGAGTGGAGATCCCACTCTTAGTTCCATCTCTCCTAGGTAGCGCCGGTGAAGGTATCTTGTAGGGATTTTCGGACCAAATTGTCCTTTGAAGGTCACTGAGTCTCTTCGGTTCTCGGAGTGGAGATCCCACTCTTAGTTCCATCTCTCTAGGTAGCGCCGTGAAGGTATCTTGTAGGGATTTTCGCACTGTGTTGTCCACCAAGGTCACCTCGAGTCTCTTCGGTTCTCGGAGTGGAGATCCCACTCTTAGTTCCATCTCTCCTAGGTAGCGCCGGTGAAGGTATCTTGTAGGGATTTTCGGACCAGTTGTCCTTTGAAGGTCATCACGAGTCTCTTCGGTTCTCGGAGTGGAGATCCCACTCTTAGTTCCATCTCTCTCCTAGGTAGCGCCGTGAAGGTATCTTGTAGGGATTTTCGGACCAGTTGTCCTTTGAAGGTCATCGAGTCTCTTCGGTTCTCGGAGTGGAGATCCCACTCTTAGTTCCATCTCTCCTAGGTAGCGCCGGTGAAGGTATCTTGGGGATTTTCAGACCAGTTGTCCTTTGAAGGTCACTGAATTTATTCGGTTCTCGAAGTGGGGATCCCATTTTAGTTCCACCTTTCATCTTAGGTAGCGCCGGTGAAGGTATCTTGTAGGGATTTTCGGACCGGGTTGTCCGTGAAGGTTGCACGAGTCTTTTAGGTTCTCAAAGTGGAGATCCCACTTTTAGTTCCACCTTTCATCTTAGGTAGCGCCGGTGAAGGTATCTTGTAGGGATTTTCGGACCAGTTGTCCTTTGAAGGTCATCGAGTCTCTTCGGTTCTCAAAGTGGAGATCCCACTTTTAGTTCCACCTTTCATCTTAGGTAGCGCCGGTGAAGGTATCTTGTAGGGATTTTCAGACCAGTTGTCCTTTGAAGGTCACTGAATTTATTCGGTTCTCGAAGTGGGGATCCCATTTTTAGTTCCACCTTTCATCTTAGGTAGCGCCGACTGAAGGTATGCGCCGAGATTGTTTGGATCAAGTCGTCCGACTGAAGGACGTCTGAACCCTCTTGATTCCTGTACCAGGCCCTTACTATTGGTTTCATTCTGAGAAATAGAACATAAAGTTCCTTCTTTCTCACCAATTTAGCCGGTTCAATCCTTCTCCGGTCAAAAGAAGGCGCCAAGATTCATCTTGGGGTATTTTATCCCGAAGCCTAAGAAGGGATAAAGCCAACGCCACACGCTGTTTGGCTTAGTCTTTTTCCGATTGAAGAAGACACGAGTCGATTACGGGTATTTCATCCCAAGCCTAAGAAGGGATAAAGCCAACGCCACACGCTGCTGCCGTTAGTCTTTTTCCGATTGAAGAAGACACGAGTCGATTACGGGTATTTCATCCGAAGCCTAAGAAGGGATAGAGCCAGCGCCTCACAGCGTTGCGGTTTAGTCTTTTAGATTGAAGAAGACACGAGTCGATTACGGGTATTTCATCCGAAGCCTAAGAAGGGATAGAGCCAGCGCCTCACAGCGTTGCGGTTTAGTCTTTCTCCGATTGAAGAAGACACGAGTCGATTACGGGTATTTCATCCGAAGCCTAAGAAGGGATAGAGCCAGCGCCTCACAGCGTTGCGGTTTAGTCTTTCTCCGATTGAAGAAGACACGAGTCGATTACGGGTATTTCATCCCAAGCCTAAGAAGGGATAGAGCCAGCGCCTCACAGCGTTGCGGTTTAGTCTTTTTCCGATTGAAGAAGACACGAGTCGATTACGGGTATTTCATCCCAAGCCTAAGAAGGGATGAGTCTACGCTGCAACGCTGCCGTGGGTGGTCTTGCCCGTAAAGAGTATGAAGCCTACGATTCAACATCGTAGCATTAAGTCTAAGAGAGTTTCATTCTTTTAGCACAACATTGTGTGTAGAACGGATTTAGATAATCTACATGCTAGCCCAACTCAAACGGTAGTTGGTAAAGGCTAATCAAACCGCTGATGGTGAGGGTTTGCCAAAATCCTATAAGTATTATGGTTAATTATTTCGCACGAAATAAAAGAATCATAATAAGCAATGAAAGGAATAAATCTTATTCATTTGAAGCAAATATAAAGGAGCTACAATTGTCGAGACAATTGATTCAAGCAAAGTTATGATAATACATCTAAATAAAAATCATAACGACTGGCCGAACAAAGAGAACAAAAGTCTCGCAAAGACATCGACTTCATTGGCGCAATCCAAGAATGTGAAAGAAGCAAGGTCAGCCTTGGCGGCTAGTTTTCCTCTGTTTAGCTCGAACCCGGCGTTGGCTTCCTTCTCAAGTTCCTCTTGAGTTAGCGGCGATAGCGGCCGCATGTTCCCGACGCGCTCGCCTCGAGGACTTGCCTCTCCGCGTTCGATGGCATACGGACTCTGGTACACTCCGCGTGAAATTCTTCAAAGTCTTCTCTCCTTGAGCGGTCACGATTCTGTGCGATTGACATGGGTGTGGTACCAGCTCTATTCGACGCCGCAGTGACGCCGCCATAAGAGTTCGCGAAAATAACCTCTTGCTCGATATTCTCCTCTCGCGAAATGCGCTGCTCACGAAGCCTTGATCCGAGCTCGCCGATGAGTCGCCCCACCTCATTGTATGAATCAAAAAAGGCTAAGCTATCCACACGATACGCAAGAGTTAGCCAGCTGGTGAGCCTTTGCTCATAACGGTTAGCCAGCTGAGGGCCACCGACACGCTGAATTTCCCCCAAGGTACTTAACATGAACGGGTAGAAGTCCATAGAGGTCGCCCATCTAACCTCGATAATAGAGATCGCCTGTTTCAAACCATTCTCCAATAGCTGAAGGAGACCCATCACGTAACCGGGATCGAACAATGATTTTTGGCGGGGCAATCTCGTGATAGGTTGAATCCGTGGAAGTGGTCGTCAAGATTAACTGGGGCCTCCACCAGCCCTATACTCGAAGGGTCGGGAAATCCTGGTTTCGGCCAAGGCTGTAAGGAAGGCGGCGGATCGGATGATGGAAGCGATCCCTCAAACTCGTCATCCGAAATTATGATGGTAGGCTCAGCCACCGTTTCTTCCTCAAGGGTGTTCGCCACAAGCGTTCGCCTCTGCGAAGAGGTGTTCTCCTGATGACCTTAAGAATCGAGACTTGACATTTGGAGCCTTGAAATAGGCGAATAATCATCGGAGCATCCGCCACCACAAGAGAACAAAGGGTTAACAGATCATTTAGGAGGAATATCTTGAAAAAGGAAACAAAGATAAGGCGGAACTCTTCTCGAAACCCATGAGATTGAGTCCGCGACCTTATAGCGAATACGATGATTTCATCCAGATCGATACCTGAGAACGATAAATATAGTCAGCGTAAACAAAGCGGCAATATATTTCGTTCTACAGAGCAAAGGTACGGTATGAAATCGCTCCCGTTAAAGATATCGAGACGGATGATCTTTGAAGCCCCAATCCTCACGAAGGAAGATTTCGGCTCTTCCCAATCGCCTCACAAAGGAGGACGGCTGGGTCATAACGAGACGACCGGTGCCGGGTCCCCACAAAGGAGGATTTCGGCTCTTCCCAATCGCCTCACAAAGGAGAGCGAAGCGGGGATACCACGCATATATGTACGAGAATGTGGTAACGCTGACGCACCACCAAAAGAAGGAAGCGCGCCAGAGGGATACTCAACTGAAAAAATGAAATCGAAATGAGTCAGAACCCAGCAAACACATATATAAGGCGTTGAATTCATTTCATGAAATTCGTGAGATAGAGTCACGGCCTCATAACGGGAAAATCGATGCCAAACACACTATGGATTTATCGGATAATATACCCCGTCACATAAAATGACGAAGTATTCTACTCATCTGATCGTAGTACGTCATGGAATCACTCCCCGTCGTATGCCGAAATATAAGCGTCGATCCTCACGAAGGAGGAATTAAGACTATGCGAGCGTCGATTCTCACGAAGGAGAGATCGAGGCTATACAGGCGTCATTCCCCACGAAGGAGGAATCAAGGCCGTGCAATATATGAATGCAAGTTGTGAATGAGCAATTTAACATAAAAATCTCACCAGCAAACGATGGTGGCACGTCATCGCGAGACGGAGTAGACGGTCGGCTCGAGCTGCGGATTTTCCGACGACATCGAAAGCTGTAAGAAACACGATGAAAAGTCAAATACGCAGCTGAAAATCGGCAAATATAGCATCAAAAAGTCCCGTTTGGTCAGATCATGATCTATCAAGCATGACTGGAGCATCAACGGGCATGCCAACAAGAACGACGGACAACCGCACCCGTCGCGACCAAGCCCGCTCGTTAGGGCCGGTCACACCGAAGCCACGACCAGCTCGGCCGCGATCGGTGCCGTGCTCGTGCCGCCGCCGCCAACGCCGCTGCACCTCCGCCACTTGAACTTCGACGTTGACACCTCAGGGTGAGTCCTTCTCTCCCCTTGCGTGCATGCAATAAAAAAAAGGAGAGAGAGAGAAGGAAAAGAAAAGAAGAGGAGAAGAAATTTTTACAAACCCTAGCTTCGTGCTCATACCTCGTAAGTTGAGAGAGACGAGATGGCGCAAGACGGGAAGGAAACACAAAGAAGGAGAGGGCCGGCCTAGGTCAGAGAAGGGAGGAAACTATGGGTATTTATAACAACCCCATATGAACCTAATCCCCTTTGAATAAGGAGTCCTATTTGGCGATGGGTAGAAATTCTAATTGGAGCCCAATTGGATATCTAAAAAGAGTCCAAATCAACCCAATAACCTATCCATCCTTTTTTCCTAAATATTTGGAAAGATTTGGGAGATGTTACCTGGCTCAATTCTCCAAATATCCTCCCATATGGCCTAATCCTACTCCAACTAGGATTATGAGTATAAACTATTTCCTAATTTGTCGAGAAGTTCCCGGAAGAATATTTTCACAAAAAATATTCTTAGGGATAACTCGATCGTACGGATTACATCGACGCCAATCAACGCGTCGCCTAATCCTACTCCAACCAGGATTACGAGTATAAACTATTTCCTAATTTATCGAGAAGTTCCCGGAAGATTATTCTCACAAAAAAATATTCTTAGGGATAACTCGATCGTGCGGATCATATCGACGCCGATCAACGAGTCGCCTAATCCCAACAACGGTCAAAGCGTCGCACTCGCCGACTGAAGGCTAGAACGAGGGTTGAAAGCTAAATGGTCTCCTGTTTCGACAAGGAATCCTCGGAGGATATCTCCATGAAAAGATTAGTCCTCCCGCTATGGTTAAACCAACAACACACGGATGATGGGAGAAATAGCCGTCGAGGGTTATGAAATTCCATGTATTCGACATACCAACGGTCGCCAACAAGGAGTTCGCCGACATACGGAGAAGTCCAAAAGTCCGATGGTTAGTCAAACAACAACCAACCGACACGAAGTTGCAAAACGTAACTCACCCACCGGCTTGAATCAAGATTTGAACAAGCGGTCGGACAATAAATGCAAAGACCGCGATCTTATCGAAATCCTACAAAGAAGCTGGATGGTGCGAAAGAATCAAAGACTTGAAGCTAAATTTCGGGACTCACGAATCGGGCGGTCGGAACTATCATGTCCAGTATTCCAGCCCCGCCTATAAAAGAACGAGATCAAACACATTGGAGGGGTATCTCAGAGGCGCTGAAAAATACTTACAAGAGCCGAAACCAACTTCGTGGCGAAGTCGGTGAATGACGACCCATCAAATGATCACGGGCCGAATCGTTAAGAGGCGAACCTCGCCTTCTGGCAAACCTCGCCTTCTAGCGAACCTCGGTTCATTTTGGCGAGCCTCGGTTCCTTCTGGCGAACCTCGGTTCCTTCGGCGAGCCTCGTGTTCACTTGGCGAGCCTCTTGTTCACTTGGCGAGCCTCGGTTCATTTTGGCGGTCCTCGGTTCATTTTGGGCGAACCTCGGTTCCTTTCGGCGAGCCTCGTGTTCACTTGGCGAAAGCCTCAGTTCATTTTGGCGAACCTCGCACTCCTGGCGAACCTCGCGCCGGCGAACCTCGCACTTTGGTTAATTCTGACGAACCTCGTCTTCTAGCGAACCTCGCACTTTGGCGAACCTCGTGTTCGTTTGGTGAGCCTCGGATCATTCAGTCGAACCTCGCGTGCATTTGGCGAACCTCGCACTTCTGGCGAACCTCGCACTCCTGGCGAACCTCGCCCTTTGGCGAACCTCGCCCTTTGGCGAACCTAGTGTTCGTTTGGCGAGCCTCGGTTCATTCAGTCGAACATCGTGTGCATTTGGCGAACCTCATATCTTAGCGAACCTCGTGTTTGCTTCCATCACGCCAACTTGGTCAACTTGGTTCAAACGCCAACGACCAAGTTCAAACGCCGACCGATCGTCACCAAAACCGTTGGCGGGTTGAGACCAATCGATAAATCAACTCTGACTTAGAAAGACAATGACAAGATCGAACAAACGCCGTGGAGAAGTCCGGAGACGAAACCAAATGGCGTTATTAAAACGACACCGCTTGGTGTCCGTTAGACCGACACCAAGTGGTGTCCGGTTATTGGCCGACACCAAATGGTGTCCGGCGGCCAAAAGGTCCCCCTTTCTTTTGTTTTCCTATAAATAGCACGGGGGTGTTGATTCGAGAGGTTGGATTTTTGATATTCTTGAGAGAGCCCTCGCGAGATCCACGAGCCGCCGACGACGCTTCCAAGCACCGGCGAGCACGACAGATCTACAAATCGCGAGGTGTTTAACTCGGTCGACTACGATCAGCCGCGGATTTCTCCTAGTAGATCTCACCGCTCGGCGATCCTCTCCTTCGTGAGTGTGATCCCGGCGATCCTCTCCTTCGTGAGTGTGATCCCGGCGATCCTCTCCTTCGTGAGTGTGATCCCGGCGATCCTCTCCTTCGTGAGTGTGATCCCGGCGATCCTCTCGCCGTGAGTGTGATCCCGGCGATCCTCTCGCCGTGAGTGTGATCCCGGCGATCCTCTCGCCGTGAGTGTGATCCCGGCGATCCTCTCGCCGTGAGTGTGATCCCGGCGATCCTCTCGCCGTGAGTGTGATCCCGGCGATCCTCTCGCCGTGAGTGTGATCCCGGCGATCCTCTCGCCGTGAGTGTGATCCCGGCGATCCTCTCCTTCGTGAGTGTGATCCCGGCGATCCTCTCCTTCGTGAGTGTGATCCCGGCGATCCTCTCCTTCGTGAGTGTGATCCCGGCGATCCTCTCGCCGTGAGTGTGATCCCGGCGATCCTCTCGCCGTGAGTGTGATCCCGGCGATCCTCTCGCCGTGAGTGTGATCCCGGCGATCCTCTCGCCGTGAGTGTGATCCCGGCGATCCTCTCGCCGTGAGTGTGATCCCGGCGATCCTCTCGCCGTGAGTGTGATCCCGGCGATCCTCTCCTTCGTGAGTGTGATCCCGGCGATCCTCTCCTTCGTGAGTGTGATCCCGGCGATCCTCTCCTTCGTGAGTGTGATCCCGGCGATCCTCTCCTTCGTGAGTGTGATCCCGGCGATCCTCTCGCCGTGAGTGTGATCCCGGCGATCCTCTCGCCGTGAGTGTGATCCCGGCGATCCTCTCGCCGTGAGTGTGATCCCGGCGATCCTCTCGCCGTGAGTGTGATCCCGGCGATCCTCTCCTTCGTGAGTGTGATCCCGGCGATCCTCTCCTTCGTGAGTGTGATCCCGGCGATCCTCTCGCCGTGAGTGTGATCCCGGCGATCCTCTCGCCGTGAGTGTGATCCCGGCGATCCTCTCGCCGTGAGTGTGATCCCGGCGATCCTCTCGCCGTGAGTGTGATCCCGGCGATCCTCTCGCCGTGAGTGTGATCCCGGCGATCCTCTCGCCGTGAGTGTGATCCCGGCGATCCTCTCGCCGTGAGTGTGATCCCGGCGATCCTCTCCTTCGTGAGTGTGATCCCGGCGATCCTCTCCTTCGTGAGTGTGATCCCGGCGATCCTCTCGCCGTGAGTGTGATCCCGGCGATCCTCTCGCCGTGAGTGTGATCCCGGCGATCCTCTCGCCGTGAGTGTGATCCCGGCGATCCTCTCCTTCGTGAGTGTGATCCCGGCGATCCTCTCCTTCGTGAGTGTGATCCTCAGCGCCGCTTCTTCGGAAACGAGTCCCTTCCGTCTGTAGTTCGAACGGGTTTCCACCTGGATCGGAATTGCGCGGTGGTCCACGGACGATTCAAGTCCCCGGCACAGGCAAAGAACCCACGCAAGCGAGGATCCCGATATAACAGAGATCCTCGTGTTTGTTCACAAAAGGAAAAAAGTTGTAATCTTTTGCTTTCATTGTACGCCTTAAAATAAAAGGCATTTCCTTTTGAATTTTGTTGTAGGCCAAAGAAGCTGTAAACAAGTTCAACGACAATGAATACAAAATCAACTTTTACCGCGAACGAGCTGGCGACCACAGTGGGAGCCACCGGCCTCAGATCGGAGGTCGTCGTGCCGCAACCGCGGATCCCTATCCCGGTGGAGGAAGAGGTCGAAGTTCGAAGTTCGACCGCCAGGCGTACGAGGAGTATCTTTCCTCGTCCTCCAGATCCAACTCTCCCCGCCGCTCCAAGAAGGATTCCGCTGCAAGGAGAACCCGATGATGAAGTCCCCAATGAGGGGGAAAACCAGAATGAAGCTGAGGAGGAAGAGGAAGATCAATTTGAAGAAAGAGCAAGTGTTGTAGATTATTTTGGCGATGCTAAGGAAATTGTGCATAAAGGAATAGAGGAGAAGATTGAGAATAAGATTGAGGAGGCTATTGTAGATAAAGATGTAGAGGAAACTGTAAATAAAGGAGTAGAGGAGAAAATTGAGGAAAAATGTGAGGAGGATATCCTAAATAAAGATGGAGAGGAAACTGTAAATAAAGGAGTAGAGGAGAAAAATGAGGAAAATATTGAGGAGGAAATTATAAATAAAGATGTGATTAAGGTGTTGATGACATTGTGGAGGCCTAGCGAGTGCTATGCAAAAGAAAGGAAAGAAGGTAGCCACAAAGAAGGCTCGCCCATGAAAATTAGGGCACCAGCGTAATAGCTACGAAGAGATCGCAGACGTTAGGACCCCTTACACAGAGGGAAAGAAGAAGCAAGAAAAATCTGTAATTGAAGAGGTAGTGATTGTCCCTGATCTTAAGAGCCCACCCATCAAAGATTACTTCAACAATCAAGATATCAAGTGGGATGTGTTGAAGATGAACTTAATGACGGAGGATGAGGAATCTCTGTTGAAAGAGTTAAATGCGTGGATTCCAGATCCTTCGTGGTTTAGCGACGATTCTTGATAGCCAGGACATTCTTGCACAATTTTAGGATACCACCTTGGATATCCTCCAGACTCAACCCAACAGAGAATAAATTTCTAATACATTTTTGCTCTCTAAGGTGTCATAGGTAAGTTTCCATTCCATTAATTAATTAATTTTTATTTTTGGAATATATGTTAACTCAATATATGTGCGTGTATATGTTTTCTGGTAAATGATAATTCCCACTTTTTCAGGAGGTATGATGTTATCGAACAAATTAACAAAGAAGATGAACAGACATGGTGCTATACTTGCTTCGTGGTGGTCGGCTTGACGACAAAGTAAGATTCTAAATTTCTAAATTGAATGAGCCTTATTTATAATGAATGCTAATTTCCAGGTTCATTACAGATGGAAGAAGCAGTGTTAGATAGGCTTCAAAGAAGAAGCCTATGACAAAAATATGGCCCGGTGTCTGTTCTTTTGTGTAAGTATTTCAGTTCTGTTAATTCTAATTGAAGTTCATGTTAAGTCTAATTTCATATCGTGAAGTCTAATTTGGATCATGTTAAGTCTAATTTTCATGTTAAGCCTATTCCCATCTCATGTGAATTCTATTTTTACGATCATGTTAAGTCTACTTTTCATATTAATTCTATTTCCATATCATGTTAAGTCTAATTCCATATCATGTTAAGCCAAATTTTCATGTTAAGTCTATTGCCAGTTCATGTTAATTCTAAATTGCAGTTCTCGTTAAGTCTAATTTTCAGTTCATGTTAGCCCCAAATTTCATGTTAAGCCTATTCCCATCTCATGTGAATTCTATTTTTACGATCATGTTAAGTCTAATTTCATATCGGTGAAGTCTAATTTGGATCATGTTAAGTCTAATTCATGTTAACTCATTTTACTTGGATTACAAGATTCACTCTACCGACGCCTCAATTTTACATGATGTTTATAAATTATCTTGAAAAATATCTGACCCTCCGCATCGGCGTCTATTGATTCCTTTGGTGGGGGCGATCAGCGGCATCTAGTTGAAGTCCTTTTGAACGAGGATGAAAGGGTCGTGAGACATTATAGTTGACTCCCCATGCGTATAAGGCTCACGTAAATAAAATCATAACATATTTTGACTCTTGGGCAAATGATTTTAAGATTGTAGATGTGCGTAGAAAATTCGATATGAAGCCATCAAATGCTAAGAACAAGTTGGGAGGTTAGTATCATGCTTAAATACATGATAAATTCTCTAAAGGAATAACGTAAACACTAAACTAAATTTATATGCTCACGTTGCGGCTATGGTGTGGTGTATTCGCTACCATTATATTCGGGCAATAATTGATGGTCGCCGACAATCCGTGACTCTGAAGGTGAGCCACCGACGCTATGCAGCTAGACTTGCATGAATTACTAATAGAAGGACGGAAAAAGAGAGAAAAAGGAACACTACGAAGATGACCTGAGTTTATGAATATATATGTATATAGTTACGGTTTGGTATAATCGTAGAAGAGATTGTTCAGTTCACATACAATTGTAGAATTAACATGATGTGTATAGAATTAACATGCTGTGTAATAGAAATAACATGAAGTGTATTTGAATTAACGTGATGTGTAATAGAATTAACATGAAATGAAATAGAATTAACATGATGTATATTTGAATTAACATGATGTGTAACAGAATTAACATGAAATGAAATATGTAGGCGTTGAAAAATACTTACAAGAGCCCCGAAACCAACTCGTGACGGGGAGTCGGTGAATGACGACCCATCAAATGATACGGACGCCGAATCGTTAAGAGGCGAACCTCGCTTTAAGGCGAACCTCGCCTTCTGGCAAACCTCGCCTTCTAGCGAACCTCGGTTCATTTTGGCGAGCCTCGGTTCCTTCTGGCGAACCTCGCACTTCTGGCGAGCCTCTTGTTCACTTGGCGAGCCTCGGTTCATTTTGGCGATCCTCGGTTCATTTTGGGCGAACCTCGGTTCCTTTCGGCGAGCCTCGTGTTCACTTGGCGAAAGCCTCAGTTCACTCTGGCGAACCTCGCACTCCTGGCGAACCTCGTCTTCTGGCGAACCTCGCACTTTGGTTAATTCTGACGAACCTCGTCTTCTAGCGAACCTCGCACTTTGGCGAACCTCGTGTTCGTTTGGCGAGCCTCGGATCATTCAGTCGAACCTCGCGTGCATTTGGCGAACCTCGCACTTCTGGCGAACCTCGCACTCCTGGCGAACCTCGTCTTCTGGCGAACCTCGCCCTTTGGCGAACCTAGTGTTCGTTTGGCGAGCCTCGGTTCATTCAGTCGAACATCGTGTGCATTTGGCGAACCTCATATCTTAGCGAACCTCGTGTTTGCTTCCATCACGGACAACTTGGCCGAACTTGGTTCAAACGTCAACGAGACCAAGTTCAAACGTCGACCGATCGTCACCAAAACCGTTGACGGGTTGAGACCAATCAGATAAATCGAACTTCGGACTTAGAAGACAGCGACAAGATCGGAACAAGCGTCGTGGAGAAGTCGGGAGGCGAAACAAGCGGCGTTCGGCCAAAGCGGACCTTGTTTGGTGTCCGGCTAAAGACCGACACCAAGTGGTGTCCGTAGGCCAAAAGCTCCCCTTTTCTTTTGTTTTTCTATAAATAGTCCGGGGTGTTCAGTTCGAGAGGTTGGATTTTTGATATTCTTGAGAGAGCCCTCGCGAGATCCACGGCCGTCGGCCTTCGATTCCAAGCAGCGAGCCACAGACAGATCTACAAATCGCGAGGTGGCGAACTTCGGGTCGACTGGTCAGTATTGTGATTTCTCCTAGTAGATCTCACCGCTCGTGACCCTCTCCCGTGAGTGTGATCCCGGCGATCCTCTCCTTCGTGAGTGTGATCCCCTTAGGCTCGTTTCCTTCGTGAAGCGAGTCCCTTCCGTCTGTAGTTCAGGCAGGGTTTCCACGGATCGAATTGCGCGGTGGTCCACGGACGATTCAAGTCCCGACACGGGCAAAGAACCCGCATAGCGAGGATCGATATAACGAGATCCTCGTGTTTGTTCACAATAGGAAAAAAGTTGTAATCTTTTGCTTTCATTGTACGCCTTAAAATAAAAGGCATTTCCTTTTGAATTTTGTTGTAGGCCAAAGAAGCTGTAAACAAGTTCAACGACAATGAATACAAAACCAACTTTTACCGCTAACAAAATAGAATTAACATGATGTGTAATAGAATTAACATGATATGTAATAGAATTAACATGAACTAAAATTGAATTAACATGAAATAAAATAGAATTAACATGCGATGAAGTGGAATTAACATGTAGTTGTATAGAATTAACAAGAACTGAAATATATGAATTGGCGATCAGCCTTAGAAAGTTACGAGTAGCGAGAAGATCTTGAGGAAGTTCAGTTCACAAAATCCTACATCAATTACACAAAATATCTTCTGACCCTCCATTTATTCTATTCCTACTCTAGGAATTTCTCGGGCAGCGGTGGTTTGCGATAACTTCCATCTTTTTCTTTGACAATCCCGGTACCCATGCCATATGCGTGCTATTTTAGTTCTTTGCTTAGTCCACCTCTTTATCTTAGGTTGATGCAAAATGGACATCTCCATGAACCGCCTTGACGGCGACAATTGAGTAGTCCATTGCGTGGGTCTTCTTGAACTTTAGCGATTTGCTCTGCGGTTCCTCCTCCTCCTGTTCTTCGACGCTGTACTCATCGTCAGCAGCAAGGTTTGGCCGTCGACGCTGCTGCAAATTAAGGATGGGGTATTTGAGGGTTTTCATGTTACAAGATTAAATCCATATAAACATCATGTTCAAAAATTAAATGCAGTTTCCACGAGCATCGGATGTTAGGAGAAGGGCTTCTTGCTCGGCGACTCATGTTCAATAGCTTTATGGTGTTCATATGAAAATAGTTAATATGACTCAAATTACGAATCATTAGCGTAATGCGAGAACAATTAACATGAGACATACCTTACTTTCTTTTCCCTCAAGATCGCAAAGACGATTTCTTTGGGAAGAAGATGCTTCGAGGTTTTAACACAAAGTGGTTGAAACCATTCAATGCAACTTTAGTTGGCCTCAGTTCTAAATACTTCTTGTAAAAAGTGGTTATGAGAATTCAATTGGGAAGCTCAGTGATTGACATTAGTCTTATCAACATTTACTACCCAATTGGAAAGTTTCGTTGTTGTCATAATTCAATTGGAGATATTGGACTTAGCTGAATTTATTAGACTTAACATGAACATGCACTTTGACTTATCATGAGCAGTAGTAGACATAGCGTGGCTGGAATTAGACTTAACATGAAGCGAAATAGAATTAACATGAATTGAATTAGACTTAACATGAGCGAAATAGAATTAACATGAAGTGAATTAGACTTAACATGAGCGAAATAGAATTAACATGAAGTGAATTAGACTTAACATGAAATGGAAATTAGGATTTACATTTACGGAAAATATTAACACGAACTTTAAGTGTCATACATAGCAAAGAAATTGCTTCCACCATGAAATTGCTTACTAACTTAAAAAACTTAGTGCGTAACTATACAAGTAAATAACTTTCTGACATATAACACACTTAATCGCAATAGGTTAGTTGCATGTTTTACGGTTATGACCTTCCATATGGCATCGAGAGCATTTTCTTGGCCGTGTGTAAACCGTTACATTGTTGATCCGTCTTGTTTTATTTCTCCCTTTCCTTTTGTTGTTAGTGGTGGTAAAATCGGATCTCATCCGCATTGTACGCTTCGTGTCGGGGATGGGGTAAAGAATTGGCTCGTAGCTTTTTAAAAGCTTCAGCGATCATAAGCGAATCGCTGAGCGGTAAACATCTCTCTTCATAAACATTATGGCTGCGCATGCATGTTTACAAAGGGATCTGAGTTATATCCCACGCACGGCATGTGCATGTGTTTTGTCCGCATCCACTTGACAAGTTCTATGGGATTGTACCTCAAATAATCCTCTATGTGATTGACGACATCCAATGCGCCGCATTGTCCATGTTCTCTTTAAGGACAAGCTCGGCTTTGGGACAAAGAAATGAATTCAATTTTCACCATGCCTCGTCGATCATTCATTCGGACCATAATTTGCTTCGTATGTGTTCTACCATTTGTAATATCCTTAGCGTTCTAGCCTCGTGTATCCATTTGTTGAAGGACTCAGTGACATTAGATGTCACGTGACCATATCTGAAATAATTAACATGCCGTGAAATAGAATTAACATGAAGTGTAATAGCATTAACATGCAATGGAATAGAATTAACATGCGATGGAATAGAATTAACATGAATTAAAATAGATTTAACATGGAGTAGAATAGAGTTAACATGAAGTGGAGTAGAATTAACATGAAGTGTAATAGCATTAACATGCAATGGAATAGAATTAACATGAAGTGAGATTGATTTAACATGCGGTTGAATAGAATTAACATGTAGTGAAATAGAATTAACAGGCAGTGAAATAGAATTAACAAGCACAGAAATAGAATTAACATGCAGTGGATTTTTACTTCATCATACAATTAACATTATATTGCTTATACTCTACCTAATTCCAGGAAAGTACGCTGCCCACTGAGCATAGTTCATGACAATATTATATGCCCTTTCGTTTATCAGCTTAATGTCGTCCATATAATCGTTCCATTCTGCTTTAGTATACTTGTAACAAGCTGATTGTAATAGATTACCCAGAATCTGAGTATCCTTTGCCTTTAGTCCCAAGTCCTTCAATTTTGACCTGAAATTTTCCACTAGATGTAGAACACATCTCGAGTGTAGAGCATCTGAAAAAACTCTCTAACAGCCTTCTCGATTCCCTTATCCGCATCCGATAGTATAACTAGGCGATGTGGAGGATTATATGGATCGGCCTTTCATAGAGTATAGACCACAAACTGTCAAAATTTACAATTAACATCTTGAAATTAGAATAAACACGAAACAAGTTAGGCATGAAATGAAATTATACTTAACATGACTCAAAATAAGTATAAAGATAGCCTAGAAAGATAGAGTATTGACATAAAACCTTGTAAGAACCACTTCGGTTAACGTTATTTTCTTGATGCATATGCAATAGGCTAGTGGAAATATCCCCGATTTCCATCGTATGCTACTGTGTGAGGAGTATTCCTTTGAATCGATATTTGAGAAAGGTCCCATCCAAAATATAAGTGGTCGACAACCACGAAAACCATTTAAGCAAGCGGCATAGCAAATGAATAATCTTGTAAACCTTCCCTCATTTTGTTCAACATGAATATAGCTTCTGGATTTGTCTCCTTAACATTTTCTATATACCTAAATTTCATGTTAAGAAAAGAGCTAGAATTAACGACATAGGGAATCAAGTTGGAATAAATAGAACTAACATGAAATGCAGAGAATTAATTTGCGGTGAAATAGAATTAACATGAAGTTCAATAGCATTAACATGCAATGGAATAGAATTAACACTAAGTGAGATTGAATTAACATGAAGTTGAATAGCATTAACATGCAATGGAATAGAATTAACATGAAGTAAGATTGAATTAACATGCGGTTGAATAGAATTAACATGCAAAGAAATAAATTAGACTTAACATGAAGTAAGATTGAATTAACATGCAAAGGAAATGGAATTAACATGCAAAGGAAATGGAATTAACATGCAAGGAAATGACTTACATTCCATTCATAAAATTAATTTGTATAGGATAGATGCTTTACCATCGTAATTGATCATAGGACTCATGAGCATCACCGTGATAATTGTTCTTGTGCTCTTTCTTTACCCCACCATATCTTACTATACTCGACCCTTAGCCCAAAAGAACTTAAAAGCTCATTCTTTACATCAATAGAGTATATTCGGCCGGTCCTTTAACATGGGTTGTAATTGGGTCGCAATGAATTGTCGGGAGGTCCTACGCTGACCTAAGATTATTGCCATGTCGACCACAAGTGTGATTGTTCACTTAACTTTTTATTTCAAGTCTATTTTCATCTTTGGGTGGAGAGGCAAATAACATCCACGGACAACTTTTGGTTTTCTTAAACCGCAACAAACTCAATACGCTTTGGTTCATTCTTTTCAAAATCGCACTCAAATTTTTGGCAAACTAATAGTATTGCAAAGCTAATCTTAATTCTTTGGCCCGTCAAATCGTTGCCCCTCCTCGGTTAAAGCATTGTGCCACCAAGCAGAATCCTCTCGTATTGTTTATCATGTCATCAATCATCATAACATTTTCCGCAGAGGATTATCATTGGGAATCCTATCCAAAGACTAACTCAATCTAAGTAGATGTCGACGCCCGCAATCTTTATTTTTGTCTTTGTAAATGTTTTGAATAGAAACAAATAATCAAAAACTAATCATATAATTAGACTTAACATGAACTAAAATTAGACTTAACATGAAATAAATTAGACTTAACATGAAGTAGAATTACACTTAACATGAAATAAATTAGACTTAACATGAAATAAAAATTACACTTAACACTAAGACAAATTAGAATTAACATGAACTGAAATTAGACTTTACTTAAAAATTTGACTTAACATGAACTAAAATTAGAGTTAACATCAATTGGAATTAGACTTAACATGAGCAGGAGTTAGAGTTACCATGAAAATTAGACTTAACATGAAATAAAAATTACACTTAACACGAAGACAAATTAGAATTAACATGAACTGAAATTAGACTTTACTTAAAAATTTGACTTAACATGAACTAAAATTAGAGTTAACATCAATTGGAATTAGACTTAACATGAGCAGGAGTTAGAGTTACCATGAAAATTAGACTTAACATGAAATAAAATTAGACTTAACATGAAATAAAATTAGACTTAACATGAAATAAAATTAGACTTAACATCAACCGGAATTTAGTTATAACCCGAAAATTAGACTTAACAAGAACTGAAATTAGACCTAACATGTAACGCCTTTGACTTAACATGTAACGACTTACGCTAACATGCAATAAATTAGACTTAACATAAAACTCTTTTGACTTAACATGTAACGCCATAAATATTGAACTTCTTGGTCTTCTAGATCTTGTCGGTCTTCTAGATCTTGCTCATCGTCATAGATAATTAAAGAATCCTCATTACTTGAGTAGCTTTCACGTGAATCTCTTTTAACCCAACATTGCGGCAATGCTCCATCATAGATGCCGATCACCTTCGCTCTCAATGGGAAAATTGAGGTTGCCGTATGTTGCTTCATCCTTGTATGACAAAGATAAAGACTCATATGGGATTTTAACCTCTCCGACGCATGAAATTTGATATCCTTCATGGTGGTTCTGAAATTAATCTTTAAGAAAACGGCTTTGTCACCGATGAGACCACGCAGATGATATCCTTCTACCATTATGAAGGGAAGGTAGAAGGAGTAATGGCGAAGGAGTAATGGCGAGAATTTTAGGACAAGAAGAGTTTTCAAGAGCAAAAGCATATAGTTATTGCTCATGATCGGGTCAAAAAGGAGGAGATTTCTCCAATCCCCATCGACGCCATTAATGGTTGAGTAGATGAAGTGTCTGAGGAAGAAGGAGAAGGGCATTTTGGTTTTTCCAAAATACGCCTTCTCACCAGATATGGTCGATGGAGGGTCCAACACAAATCACAAGAATCGTTGCAATGATCCACACATTCAATAATTGGAGGGGCCCGGTCACATGTAGTTTCAACTTTTGGGGCCTGGACACAATTTTCCCAAAATAAAAATAAAGCAGAGAATTTTTTTCCTGTAAACAAAGAAGAAATTGACCCTCTCTCTGAAACTTGGGACATTGAAAATATATCATATATAAGTTGTAGCGTTCCAATAAATTTGTCCGTACGAGTTGTGCTAGGCGGACCCTAAAATGGGACAGATATTGGGGACAGATGATATGGCCTGCTGTTGTGGCAAGTGGTCATCGATGAGCTACCTAATACTAATAGTGAAAAAGGATACTTTCGTAAATATAGTTGGTCTTCTTTTTCCAATCTACCAAAATAAACAACTTTCTCAATGTTATTTTACTCCAAATCGAAGGCCTCAACCCATACGTCGCCGCTCGCTATCGGCGTCGCCGGCTTCGCTTCTCACCAAACTCGTGCTCTCCCTCGCACTTCATCACCTTCATCTTCCCGTTCTTTCAGTTACAAAAATTTGTACTTTTCATTTATCAGATGGGTTTTATTGAAAGAGATCATAGTCTCTCCTTTGAAATCCTACACTTCTCTTTGAAGATAGTGATGCTAAAGAGGCACTAAAGCTCTGTTTAGATTCCTCCCAATTATCTTTGTTTTACACTTTCTACAGAGAACCTTGGGAAAATTAGGGGCTTTCTTTGAAAGAAGCAAATCCAAGATAAAGCTCTTAATCGCATCCACCCACGAAGACTTTTAGAGAGATTAGGATGATAAAAGGAGAAAACCCCATGAAGAGAAATTTATTATTTTTGTTTGAATTCCCTCATTTGTCACTGGGTTCCCAGTTCTTCGTATGCCTATGCTTTAAAAAAATGCTTTCATCGGCAATGGCAGGAGATCAGAAGAAATAGAACTTTTGGGGAAGAAACAAAATGCCTTCAAGCTTCTAAAATTCCAAAACTGTCCCTAATTATTGTCTTTGTGTGTCCACCGTGGAATACAACAGGGCAAAATAAATATAGAAAAATATATTCCACCTCAACTGTCCCACAAGTGGTCCCATATTTTGGGTCCAAAAACAATTACTCTTAAAAAAAAAAAAAATCCTTCACAAATCCCACAGGCCCTCATATCCCAAAAATTTCTCTCTTATTTTATTTATTTATAAATATTTTCACCTTCGCTTCCCTATATAATCGAGAGAGCAAAAGGCCAAGAAGAGAAACAAACCAAATTATCACAACACAATGCTAAAGACACCTCTTCATATCTTTCCTCACCTCTTCTTCTTCCTACTCTTTATCTTCATCAGAACTTGTAACAGTCATCACCAGGTTGGCTTACCTTTATGTCCTTTTTTAATTAGCAATTTTCGTGTAAATAACAACACTCTCTAATGGCTTCATTGTAATTTATTTTATTTCATGTTATCAGATTTATATAGTGTACTTGGGGGGTCACAAGGAAACTAAAGCACTACATGAAATCCATGATCATCACCATTCTCTTCTTCATTATGTTAAGAACAGGTTCAGATTTTTTTGTTGTTGTTTGTTCTTCTTTTTTATTTTTTTTGGGAAAATGAAGATTTTAATAAGTATATTTAGTGAGGAGGAGGCAAGAGAATCTCTATTGTATAGCTACAAACACACCATCAACGGTTTTGCTGCATTCCTATCCGAAGATGAGGCTACCAAAATATCAGGTTAAGAAAAAAATTAAAATTAAAATTAAAATTTCGTCTTTTCTAGTCCTTTTAATTTTTTTAAAAAATATGTTCAATGGTTTTTTCTAATTCAGAGATGGAGGAAGTAATTTCAGCTTTTCCAAGCCAAAAGAGATACTCGTTACACACAACAAGGTCTTGGGAGTTCATAGAGACTGCAGAGGGACCGATAAGTACTTTGTGGAAGAATTTGATGCCAAAAAAAGCAAAATATGGGAAAGATGTAATTGTGGGAGTGTTGGATTCTGGTAAAATGAATTCTCTTGCCTTGTTCTTTTCTTTTGTTGTTAATTTGAATATGCTTCAAATCCTTTATAAAAATTCAACATCAAATAATTGTTGTAAATATTTCGAGCTTGACTTATTAATCTTATTCTATATATATTCAAGTGAGGCAAAATTGTTTAGTTGGGTATAAAGCTCTTAATTTTAACAAACACTTAATCTTGATAAGGTTATCAAAACTCTCATATACGATCACTAATGAAATCACTAGTTGTTAATGGAGTTGGCTAGCTCCTTAGGTGTCATTTTATAAGTTAATGTAAAAAATGAGATTTTTTTATTTTGTCCCCTAACTAAACTTTTTTCTCTACTTTTTTATTACTTTTATACTTTCAACTCCTAAAATTTGTTTGTTCTGAATTCTAAGTACATGTCTATCCATGTTAAAATATATGGTTTTTTTCATCGAATTTTTTAGATGAAGAAGTTTGTGGAAAAACAAGTACATAGATTGAGGCTTCTTGTAGTGTACCGTTTTTTATTTTTCTTATTTTTTGACCTCTTAATTGTTGTCTTGTGAGAATTTATTGACACCTCTGTAGAACAATGGCCACAACAAGAGAGCTAGATCACAATAAAATTCCCGTCTCACCAGGAAACAAGAATCAAGCAAATATCTCAACAAAGTGGGATATTTACTCTTCCTCTCATCAGTTCTAGGACTGACCTGTCGAGGGAACCTAAAAGCTATTACAAATCAAATCAATAGCAAAAACACAAATTTTATGTGGTTTGGCAAGTTGCCTACGTCCACGGGGCAAGGAGGGGGAGAGATTTACTACTAGAGAGAAAGAGAATACAAATAGGGTACAAATCTCACACAAAAACCCTAGAACAAAGCTCTCTAAACCCTCACAAAATCTCTCTCAAAAGGATGCTCAAAACCCTAGAATAGGGTCGCTCAAAATCACCTTTTTTCTTCAAAGGACGGCTGCGTTTTTCTTCTTCCGCCGCATAACCCCCAAAACCAAAAACCTAGGACAACGTGAGTATTTATACAAGGAAATCGGGTGGCCGGAAAACGTGAACACATTCACAACGTGGGTCCCACGTTCACACCCTTTCTTTTGCTCCATGCTCTTTGCTTCATTCACGTGGTTTCACGTGATTCACATTTTCGTGTGGCCCCCACACTCACATCATTCACAATTCTCCACCTCGGTGAAGTTTTCCCAAAACTGAGCCGACACTAAACAACCAAATATCCCACTTGTTGCGTCCAGGACGAAGTGGAATAAATTCACGACAACGGACTCAATCCACAACAAGTCGGGAACCCAAACGAGAGTTCAAATAATCTCCTCCCCATCAAAACCAACACCGGCTGCATCATAAAGACTGCCTACGTATCCTCTTGCCCAAGGAATCAAGCCTTGCGTAGTTCACCCAAATGGCCTCCAACGGCCTCAACAATCACGAATGTGCAACAAGTCTCTGCAATGATCAAACTTATTGCTCGGAACCACCTTTGTGAGCATATCTGCCGGATTATCCTTCGTGTGGACCTTCACAATCTCCACATCACCATCTTCAAGAACATCACGAACGGTGATAACGAACGCCAATGTGCTTCGCCCTCGCATGAAGAACCCGATGCCAAATAGATAGCACTCATGCTATCACAATGAATGGTGATGGACCGTTGCGATATACCAAGTTCCTCCAAAAGTCCTCGAAGCCAAATCGCCTCCTTCACACCTCGTAATTGCCATATACTCGCCTCCGTCGAGACAAAGCAACCAGACTGCAAGGTGCATCTCCAACACACCGGCAAGACGAAGTCAAAGTGAACACATAACTCCGTCAGACCGGCGTTTATCCAAATCCCGGCATAATCCGAATCAACATAACTAACGACAACCGCCCACCCGAGTGTCCCGCCATAAACCAAACCAATATTGGCGTACCTCGAATGTACCTCAAAATCCATTTCACGGCGCTCCAATGACCCACTCGATCGTGCATGTATTCAAACCATGCTCACCGCTGTGACAAATCGGTCTCAGACATACCATTGCATACATCAAGCTTCCAACTACGCCAGATATGGAGTCTTCGACATCAACTCTCGATCTTCAAGCGTCTTCGGTGAAAGGTCACCGAAAGCTTCAAATGGGCTCCTAATGGTACACCGACCGGCTTCAGATCCATGCTAACATGGAACCGCTGTAGAACCTTCTTCAAATAAGCCATCTGTGTCAAACAAATTTTGCCCTTTTTCTTGTCTCTGCCGATCTCCATCCCCAAAATGCGCTTAGCCTCACCCAAATCCTTCATCTCGAACTCTTTTGAAAGCTGTGCCTTCAATTCATTTATAGCGCACTGAAATAGAGGCCACCAACATGTCATCGACATATAATAACAAATAAATATACGCACCTCCTTTCAACTTGCGAAAATATACGCAAGGATCAAACTGCCCGAAAGTGTACGAATGATCAAGCATAAAACCATCGAATCGCCTATACCATCGCCGAGAGATCGCTTCAAACCATATAGCGATTTCTTTAGTTTGCAAACCAATTTTTCTTTCCCTGCAGCTCGGAATCCCAATGGCTGAGTCATATAGATTTCTTCATCAAGATCACCATGAAGAAATGCTGTCTTCACATCCAACTGATCTAATTCCAATCCATACTGTGCCACCAATGCTAGCAAAATCCGAATCGACGAATGCTTCACTACCGGAGAGAAGACCTCATTATAATCAATACCTTCCTCCTGTGCATAGCCCTTCGCAACCAACCTAGCTTTGAACCTCAATGGAGTGCCTTCAATACCCTCCTTCTTAGTATATACCCACTTACAACCAATTGCCTTCCGTCCCTTTGGAAGCTCAACAAGCTCCCATGTATCGTTCTTGTGAAGAGACTCCATCTCTTCCTGCATAGCTACCTGCCACGAATCAGCCTCCGAACTCTGCTCGGCCTCTCTGAATGTAGTAGGTATCATCTCATCGATACTCTCCACCGGAAGTGCATATGCAACTGTGTCGGCATACCGTGCTGGCATATGTATGTTTCTCCTCTGTCTCCGAACCGCAATAGAATCCTGAACCTGAGCCGTCGGTCCCTGATCCTGCACATCTGTACTCATATCCTCCGTGTCACCGCTGTGTTTCGCTGGCGTCACCTCGGTCGGCACTCTAATGGATATTGTACCATCACGGACAATGTGGGCTGCATCGATCTCCACCACTGCGATATCTCCTTCGCCGGGTCACTTCCACCGATGAGAGTTGGGAAGCTTCAAGATAGAAGCCTCATCAAATGTGACGTCTCTACTCAGCACAATCTTCTTATCAACTGGATCCCATAGCTTGTATCCTTTGACACCACGCTTGAATCCTACAAATATGGCCTTCCTAGCTCGCGGTTCCAATTTATCTGTTCTCACATGATAAAATGCGTGGCACCCAAATACCTTGAGCTGGTCATAATCTCGTCTTTGGCTCTCGACCACTTCTCCATAGGGATCTTTCCCCAATCGCAGATGAAGGCGTACTGTTGATGAGGTGGCTCGCATATGTAAGTGCCTCACCAAAAGATCTTCTCCAAACCACTATGCGCTAATAAACATCGAATCTTCCAAAGAAAGACCGATTCAACCTCTCTCACACCCCATTTTGTCGCGGTGTATGACTAACCGTGAAGTGTCTCTATGCCCTCGTCTCGACATAGGCTGGCGAAGGGGTCTAAAGTATACTCACCACCGCTGTCGGATCTCAACGCCTTGATCTTTCTCCCACCGCAGCTTCTAATCTCTTCTTCCACTCCACTAATATATCTAGGACTTCACTCTTCTTCGCCATGGTGTACACCCAACATCGCCTAGAATAGTCATCAACAAATGTGACGAACCAATGTCTACCACCAAGTGATGCCGCTCTTGGTGGGACCCCAAACGCTCAGGTGCACGTAGTCCGTAATACCCTTCGCCCGATGGATGGTCGTTCAACTTCAACTTTGTCCGCTTGCCAAGAACACAATGCTCACGTAACTCAACTTTTCCACTCTTGGCTCCTTTAATAGCCCTCGCTGCATAACGCCGCAGTGACCTTTCACTGTGTGCCTAACCTATAGTGCCAAAGCCTACTCTGTCGCCTCTGAAACAAGCTGAAACAGCGTGGCCAATCTCGGTGCTCCCATTCAGATAGTATAAATTTCGATTAGGACTCCTTCATCACCACTAAAGATCCTTTAGTAACCTTCCCTACACCGCTTTTGAAAGTCACATTGAATCCCTTCGCCTCCAAAGCTCCAACCGAGATAAGATTTTTCTTCACCAGGAACAAATCTCACCTCCTTCAACTCACGGACTACTCCATCGCATCCCGATCCGCGACAAGCATCTATCCCACAAATGCCACAGGTTGATCATTTCCCATGACAACAATACCCCGCCGACTTTCTCAAAAGATGCAAACCGGTCGTCTAGGGGTCACATGATAAGTAGCCGAATTAAGCATCCAATCTGATGCTTCCACATGATTCACCTCCGAGTAATCAATAGAGAATAGCACGAATCGCCTAATCATCGCCTTTAGCAATATTCACCTCATTGGCCTTAGGGCCCTTTTTCTTGCCATTTTCTTTCTCCTTGAGCTTTGGACAATCTTTCTTCCAATGTCCCCGCTTCTTTGCGAATGCACATTGGTTCTTTGACAATTGGTGGCTTCTTGACTTTGACCTCCTCTATTGCCACCTTTCTGATATGGGCTTTTACCTCTCGTCGACAAGGCCTCGCCTCGGCATACTCGCGACGGAAGTCTCCTTGTCCTTCCTCCTCAAATCATGGTTGGTCAATGCTAGTAACTTCACTATAGCCGATAGAAGTACGTCCGCTCAACAAAGTGAGTACAAAGGTGTCATACTCCTCATCGTAAGGAGCCCAATAAAATAACCGCTTTGTACTCATCCGCTATCTTCTCATCAACATTTGCCAAGTCGGACAACAACTTAGTATAGTTGTTCACATGAGCCGCTAGTGAGGTGCTCCCAACATCCAAACCCGAAGAGTCTTCGCAGCAAGTGCAACCTGTTCTCAACACTCTTCGCGAGATACTTATTGTTGAGAATTTTCCACATCTTCATTGCAGACGTCACCCCAAGCACATCATATTTCAGCTCCTGTTCCAAACAGGACCTGATCACCCCACACGTGTTCCTATTCATCTTATCCCATACCTCCTCTTCATATTTAGGTGGCCTCTCTTGGACCATGATGGTCTCCTCCAAATTTTGAGCATTGAGCGCATCTTGTACGTCGCTCATCCACAAACCAAAATTGATTTTGCCGTCATACTTCACCACATTAATTTTGGTGTTCTGAAAACCAACTTGCATTTGTATTGTACTCGCCATTGACTTGCTGCTTTCACCTTCTTCTCCCATTGCAAACTAACTCCAAATTGTAGAGAAAGAACGACTTTGATAGGATTAAAGAATCACCCAACTGAACCCTAGATCGGATTTCAATTAGATTTCCTAACCACACGAGGAAAGCGAAACCTCCAACGGCAACTCCTAATGCTATCTCCACCGAAGCCGAGAACTCCAAGAACTAAGCTTCACACAAGAATCTTCCTCCACCAAACTTCAAAATCCTAGATCGAAATCGGGCTCGATACCACTTGTTGTGCTAATGAAATTTCTAAAGACTCTCACAACAATGGCCACAACAAGAGAACTAGATCACAATAAGAATTCCCGCCTCACCAAGGAAACAAGAATCAAGCAAATATCTCAACAAAGTGGGATATTTACTCTTCCTCTCATCGCTTCTAGGATCGACTGTCGAGGAACCTAAAAGCTATTACAAATCAAATCAATAGCAAAATACAAATTTTACGTGGTTCGGCAAGTTGCCTACGCCCACTGGCAAGGAGGGAGAGATTTACTACTAGAGAAAGAGAATACAAATAGCAGACAATCTCACACAAAACCCTGTAACAAAGCTCTCTAAACCCTCACAAAATCTCTCTCAAAAGGATGCTCAAAACCCTAGAATAGGGCTGCTCAAAATCACTCTCAAAAGGATGCTCAAAACCCTAGAATAGGGCTGCTCAAAATCACCTTTTTTTCTTCAAAAGGACGGCTGCGTTTTTTTCTTCTTTCCGCGGCCGTACACACCCCCCAAAAACCAAAAAATTAGGACAACGTGAGTATTTATACAAGGAAATCGGGTGGGCTGGAAAAACGTGAACACATTCACAACGTGGGTCCCACGTTCACACCCTTTCTTTTGCTCCATGCTCTCTGCTTCATTCACGTGGTTTCACGTGATTCACATTTTCGTGTGGCCCCCACACTCACATCATTCACATTAATTACTAACCTGACATTATTTTTGATATTATTATAGTGGTTAGTATTTAGTTTAGAAAAAAAGGGGGGTAATTTCGATTGAAAAGTTTTGCATGGATATGGATTTCATAGGTATATGGCCAGAGTCAAAAAGCTTTGATGACGAAGACATGGGGCCAATACCTAAACGCTGGAAAGGGATATGTGAAGAAGGAGATTCCTTCAATTCCTCTTCTTGCAATAAGTGAGTTAATTGTAGTAAACTCCTATACTTTGTTATCTACTAATGTAATGATTTTTGAGTGGTCAATTTCATTCCTTTTTGCATCTTATAATGAAGCTTAAAAAATTAGCATGCACTAACACATTACCTCTCTACGCCACTTTTTACATGCTAATGATGATCAAATATTAGCATGTACCAAGACATTACCTTTCTCTACACCATTCTTCACTTCTATTTACATCTTCACTCTCTTATGTATAGTTTTTCTTGTATATATAGTCTTAACCAGGATACAAATGTATTGGGGATGTATCATATCTGTATCCGCTAACTAATCACGGATACAGATACAAACATTAAACTTTTGGAAAAAAAATTTAAAAAAAGAGATCAAACAAAGCAACAGAAACATCAACACACATGTGACCACATATATGACAAATAAACCAGTGATGGTCAATGAGAAATCATGCTAAAGGCTTCTCTGTTGAGTAAGCTACAAAAGCTTGTATTGTCTTGTCCTAAATGGATAGAGTTAGTGGCTTAGAAACCATCGGGGGCGTCACGTTCAAATGGAACCTTATTGGTTCTCTATTGTGGCTGATGTACATATGTCCAATGCTATAATGTTCCAATTTGGACTTACATATACTACTACCAAACAAGTGTGGGTTTTTTGGCTACTTCTCAAAAAAGACCAGGAAAGGGTTTAGTGCACGGGATCTTGTGAACTCTTCTTTCTAGTCTCTCCCTCTCTCTTTTGTATTTTCGTTCAAGTAGCTAGCCAAAAGTGGGTCCTCGGTCCACTTGACATCAGAGATAGGTCACATTGGGACAAGGATGCTAGCTGGGATTAGTGTGTAGAGCCTTATAGACACCCCTATATAGATCAAGTATGGTTCTTATCATATCTCTATTGGCTTATTAATCACGGAAACCGATAAAGAATATTCCGATCGGTTGATGCAGTCCAGTCCCTAGTCTTTTGCCCCCTTTTGGCAAAGGGTTATGGAAGAGGGATTAAGGAGAAGAATTAATGTCATTAGCACATTCAATAACCTGACGGACTAAATTATTAACCCGTTAAATAATTTTTATTTTAGCCCTTATAATCATATTTAGTGTTTGGGGATAATGAGAATTTTGACTATTTTTTTATAATAGAGGGTTAATTCTTAATCCTTCTAAATAGGAGTATTAGTAAACCCTTCATTTTGAAGAGTTAACTCATTTTAATCCCTCTAGAGGGGCTAGCTTAAACCATATGTATTTTTTGCATTTGGCAAATTATGAAGGGTTAACTCATTTTAACCATTGTATAGATTTTTTGTGTTTGGCGGGTTAAGAAGGGGTTAAGAAGGGGTAAAAATAGTATCTTTAACAAAAATAGAAAAATACCAAAAACTAGAGAATATCCTCATCCAAAAGAATCAAGATCATCCAAATCAAATTTCAGTCAAAAGGAAATTGTTTGTCTATTCGAATTGGATGGTCAAAACCTACTTTAAAGAGAGAGAAAAAAAAAATCTTTCACCATGATTTTGTGGCCCAAAACAATAGAATTTTGCGAATTTGATGTAGGTGAAGACATTGGCTGTAGCAAGTCCAATGATCCAGACGATTTAGCGAGAGCTTCGGATCGACTGGTCTTTTGTGCGATTCAGACTAGTTTGACGATCTGTCAGGTTTGACCCTTGTAGGGTCAAACTGGTTCATGTAGGCTAGGGGCTCCTCTAGAGCTGCGTCATGAATCTTCTCGTTGGGTAAAGAGCTTGTCCTTGAGCTCGTATCCTCTTCAAATGAGTTGTCACTAGAAACACACAATATCAAGTGCTTCACATTGAACGCATCTGAGGTCTTCATTTGGCTAGGCAGTTTCACTTGATATGAATTATCACAAATCTTTTTTAGAATCTCGCACGTTATATAACTTGTTATACTCACCCACCGGATATTTGTCACTTAGAATTGGCGGTCTCAATATACTTTCAAATTTGTTCATGGATACTCTTCGGTTGTTCAGCCATATAATCAGTCTTGACATTGGGACGTCCCGCATGAGGAACTGAGGTAAGTCGCGAGGCATAAGCATAAGCCTCCCTCCCTCCCTCCCTCTAATTTCAGACTTCACCGAGCCCTTGCCGGCAATCCCTCTCCTCTCTCTAATTTAAATTAATTAATGGTTAAATTTAAGAAAATTTAATTAGAGTTATAAATGTAATTAATCATTAGAGTTTTAGTTTAGAAAGGATATCTTGGTCTTTTATCACTTCATCTAACAACATTTTGAGGGTTAAGTTAAAAAGTTAAATGTTGTGTGGCTTCTCAAACTTATTTGAGGTTAAGTAATATTTTTAAAGCTTTTGGGAGTTTGGTGAAAAATGCCCAAAGCTTATTAGGGGTTTAATGAAATTTGATCTTTAACAAATGAAACTTTTAGATAGACTTTATGCTTAGAATAAGGAAAAACTTATTTGTATTGCATTAGCTGATTACAATATATAGATACAAGGTAGCAGCTAAAGACTAACCGTGAGAGATACTAGGAGGATACTAAGTAACAAACTATCCAAGAGATAAGTATAGCTAATGAACTAGTTACAACAAACTCTGTTAAATACAACAACTAGAGAGATAAGTGGAGACTAAGTCTCAAGCTTAACGTTTATCGTAATCCTTTACATGCCCCCGCAAGACGGACGACCGAACCGAGAGACCGATCTTGGACATGAGCATTTCGAACCTGGACCGAGTCAACGGCTTAGTGAGGGCATCGGTGAGCTGGTCCCCTGTTGGGACATGTGTGACTCGTAAATTTCCATGTTGAACCTGCTCGCGAATGAAATGGAAAGCAAGCGCTAAATGCTTCATGCGAGAATGAAAAACCAGATTAGCACTTAGATGAGTAGCACCAAGATTATCAAAATAAATTACTGGAGTGAGAGAAATCATGACACCCATCTCATGAAGCAAACTGCGTAACCAAAGAAGCTCGGCTGCTGTAGAAGCAACTGCTTTGTATTCACCCTCAGTAGATGACTGAGCTACAGAGCGTTGTTTCTTTGAGCTCCAAGTGATGGGGGTGCGGCCAAGAAATACAATATGACCCATTGTTGAGGTAAAATCATCCTTATTCTCGGCCCAATCCGCATTTGAAAAAGCATGTAGATTGAGCTGAGAGTCACGATAAATGGTAATACCTTTGTCTAAAGAGCCAGCAAGGTAGCGAAGGAGACGCTTCAATGCTGCCCAATGAGCAGTACGAGGCTTATGCATGAACTGTGACAATTTATTCACGGCAAATGCTACATCTGGACGTGTGAGTATTAGGTACTGCAGACCACCAACTGCAGCACGATAATCTATAGGGTTGTCAATTAATTCACCAGAGTGTAGCGAGAGAGAAGAATCAATTACCATAGACGTTAGAACCAGTTTTGCATTGATCATCTGTGTCTGTTCAAGAAGATCAATAATGTATTTCTTTTGACTGAGGAAGAGGCCTTGCTGAGTTGGAATGACCTCTACCCCCAAAAAGTACGAGAGTGAGCCAAGATCTTTGAGAGCAAACTGTTGAGCTAGCTACTTGATAAAGTGATCCAATGCTTGAGAATCCGGACTTGTGAGAACTATATCATCCACATAGACAATAAGATACATGGGGGCAGAGTGGTGATGATGAATGAATAAAGAGGCATCCGCAACTGAACGCTTGAACCCAAAGCTCAAAAGAAAATTTGCGAGCTCCGTATACCATGCCCAAGGTGCTTGCTTGAGGCCATAAATTGCTTTGCGAAGCTTGCATACATAATTAGGGAATGCTGCATCTGGAAATCCCGGAGGTTGCGCCATGAATACCTGTTCATTGAGAGTGCCATGTAAAAAAGCATTATTAATATCAAGTTATCGGAGATGCCATTTGTTAGTCACGGCAAGACTGAGAAGGGTTCGGATTGTGGCGGGTTTCACCACGGGGCTGAAAGTGTCGGTGTAATCTACCTCAGCACGTTGTTGGAATCCTTTTGCGACTAAACGAGCCCGATAACGCTCAATACTACCATCTGGGTTATATTTTATACAAAAAACCCACTTACACTTAATAAGATTTTGTCTCGAATCCGGAGGCACTAAATCCCAGGTGCCGAGTTTGTGAAGGGCACAAATCTCATCATTCATGGCTTGGCACCAAAGAGGGTCTTGAAGAGCCTGTGCCACGGTAGTAAGCTCGGTGGGTTTAGGTTGAGTGGTGGTGTGATGCGCATATTTAGGATTGGGTTTGTAGATGTGATTTTTGGAGCGTGTGGTGATGGTACTGGTTGGTGGAGGTGGGGGCTGGGTTGGTGAGGACTGGTGGTCAGGGGGTTGGTTTGGGGCGGACTGAGGTGAGCTAGAGGGAGTGGGTGCAGGCTGAATTGGGCTTGGATGAAATGGAGAGGACTGCTGGTGCTCGGGATCCGAGTGTGAAGTACTGGTGGTGTCCAGTGGTGAGTGTGGTGATGTCATTTGCGGCATGCTATAGGATTCGTCAGGACCTACAGGTTCATGAGATGAAACAGAGGGAGATGAGAGAATAGGTAGAGAAATAGGACACCACTGCTCTGGGTTCGGATAGGATGATATGGATTTGGTAGATGTGAGTTGGGCATATGGAAATTGATTTTCCATAAACCGAACATGACGCGAGGTGTAGATTTTATTAGTGGTTGGGTCGAGATAGTAGTAAGCGCTTTGAGTGGCGGAGTAACCGACAAAGACACATGGAAGAGAGCTAGAATCGAGCTTGTGATGAGCATAGGGACGAACCCAAGGATAGTAGAGACATCCGAAACTTCGAAGCTTGAGGTAATTAGGAGGGTTCCCAAATAGACAGTGGAAGGGGTTTTGTTGGAGAGAGTTGGGGTTGGTAGACGATTGATTAGATAGGTAGCGGTGGAGAATGCTAGGGACCAAAACTCGAGAGGGAGTTGAGCATGAGATAAAAGAGAGAGACCGATTTCCATGATATGGCGATGTTGACGTTCGGCATAGCCATTGTGTTCCGGTGTATGTGGAGGGGAAGTGAGGTGAGAGATACCTTCAATGGTGAGATATGTGGTTAAGGCTTGATATTCACCTCCATTGTCAGAATATATAGTTTTGATTGATTTCTCAAAAAACTTTTCAACTAATGCTTTGAACCTAATGAAGACTTCTTTTGTGTCAGATTTATGTTTGAGTGGATAAAACCAAATATATTTAGTGAAATGATCCACAAAAATGACATAATACTTGAATCCGTCAAAGGAGTAAACAGGAGATGTCCATAAATCCGTGTAAATAAGTTCAAGAGGAGAATGAGAAAGCAAAATATTTTGATTGAACGGGAGCTTATGGCTCTTATTACATTGACACACATTGCAATTAAAGGAGAAATCATTGGCAACATTAAAATTAAAGGATGAAATGAGAGATTTAAGGATAGGTAGAGACGGATGCCCTAAGCGATGATGCCAAGCAATGGCAGAGGACTTGACACTTGAGAATGCTACGATGGAGGAGGATGTTGATGGCCACTCATAGATCCCATTCCTAGTTGGTCCCGTAAGAAAATGCGCCCCCGTAAGACGATCCTTCACAAGAAAAGAGTTAGGTGAGAATTCTATTAGTAGATTGTTTTCTGTGCAAAGTTGAGAGATAGAAATAATGTTTCTCTGCATAGTTGGAACACATAAGACATTAGAAAGAGTGAGAGATTTTGAAGGAGTGGAGAGAAAAGTTGAACCAGTGTGCGTGATGGGGAGTCCGGAACCATCGCCAATCACAATTTCTTCAGTACCATCATAAGGGTGATGCAATGAGAGATTAGAAAGGTCTTGGGTGACGTGATGGGAAGCTCCTGAGTCGAGAAGCCATTGCTGGGAGGTGGGCGGGGTGGAAGCTGTGGCTACATAGGCTTGGGGAGGGTTGGGCGAGTAGGCGGGGGGAGGGGGAGGTCGAATGGCGGGGTACTTTTCATGAAAGATAGGACACTTTTGGAGGGAGTGGCCTTTGGTATGACACCATTGGCACTTCCCTAGGAAGGGACGAGATCCGGTTGAGTTTGGTTGAGAGGTGGTGGGTTTGGGTGATTGGTTGTTGCGGTAGGTGTTGGGTTGATGGTTGGAATGGCGAGGGTGGTGCTGATTGGATGGCCGGCTGAAGGGCTGAAGGTTGTATGGGCAGTAGCAGGAATAGCGCCAAGTAGAGGTTGAGATTTTAGAGTGAGTTCACGATTTATTAGTTTTTTCGTGAAGCTTGGCAAATGAAATCGGAGTATCGCGAGCATTTACGGCATCAATGACTCCTTGGTAGGAGGAGTCCAATCCATCAAGCACCTTGTCAGTGACATCCTCGGAAGAGATCGGGTGTCCAAGAAGAGCAAGCTGGTCCGTACAAGCTTTAATAGCACGCATAAATTCAGTGATCGTTTGAGGGCCTTTTGTGATAGTTCGGAAGTGGGCTCTAAGTTGCTTGATGTGACCACGAGACGAGCTAGCAAAAGTGTGGACAAGAGTGTCCCAAAGTTCCTTCGTGGTAGTAGAAAGTGAGATAAGAGGAACGATAGTTTGTTCCAGTGTGCCAACGAGAGTCCCAAAGAGGAGACGGTCTTGACGAACCCATGTGTGGTATGCTGGGTTGGATGAAGAGACGTCATCTTTGACGATAGTAGGAGACGGTGTAGGATAAGAACCATCTAAAAATTTGAAAAGACCATAGCCAACTAGCGTGGCTTCAATCTGAAGCTTCCACGAGAGATAGTTTGTCGAGGTAAGCTTAATGATATTTGGAAGGGAGATGAGCGGGGTGTTTGGATCATCATCGTTGGGAATAGTGAGTTGGTGTTGGTTTGGCATTTTGATCAGGGAAGAAGAGTTGGAATTTTTTTTTGATCAAAAACACTGCTCTGATACCATATAGAAAAAGGAAAAACTTATTTGTATTGCATTAGCTGATTACAATAGATAGATATAAGGTAGCAGCTAAAGACTAACTGTGAGAGATACTAGGAGGATACTAAGTAACAAACTATCCAAGAGATAAGTATAGCTAATGAACTAGTTACAACAAACTCTGTTATATACAACAACTAGAGAGATAAGTGGAGACTAAGTCTCAAGCTTAACGTTTATCGTAATCCTTTACAAACTAGACTTGTACAATAATTATAAACTCGATCTTGATTACTACTAATTGCTTTCCATGTAGCAAGCTGATCGGAGCCCGGTACTACCTCAAGGCCTATGAGGCAATCTACGGTCCCCTCAACCGTACCTCCTCCTACCGCTCGCCTCGCGACAGCGACGGCCATGGCACCCACACTGCCTCCACTGTCGCTGGCCGCGCTGTCCCCCGTGTCTCCTCCCTTGGCGGCTTCGCCCGCGGCACTGCCTCTGGTGGCGCCCCTCTTGCTCGCCTAGCCATCTACAAGGTCCATTGCAATCTCTCCCTATCTGTCTCCGGCTTTGTAAATATTAGTTTTGGGTAAGTTTCACAAAGCCCCCAATAAATTTATGCATTTTTCATTTAACAACAGTAAAGTTTGAAAATTTCACTCAACACCAATAAGTTTATGAAATTTAGAAATTTCCCAAAATGTTTTAATTTTTTTCAGTTATGCCCCAAGATGACATTATGAAAAATAGCGTGAAGTTAGAGTTTTAAGGGATAAAATTACAAAAATTAAATTTTGGTGGCATTGAGAGATCCGACCTGGGAGCAAACACGAGCAATAAAGAAAAGGAGAAAGAAAGGAAAAGTGACTTTTATGTGAAAAATGTAAAAAGAATGTGAAGATTTTTTTCCCTATACTTTGGTCTTTTAAAATTACTGGGGTGAAGTAAAATTTTCAAGCTGTTTAGGGACTAGGTGAAAATTAACCAAGCTATGTTCGGGTTTTGTGAAACTTTCCCATAGTTTCCTTTACTATCAATAAGCTAAACCTCAAACCTCTTTTTAAAAAAAGGTCTGCTGGCCGATCCCTGGTCCAAACCCAAACCTCGAGAACACATGCCTCGCGGTGGACATGCTCGCGGCGTTTGACGACGCAGTGGCTGATGGGGTCGACATTATCAGCATGTCGATAGGGGCAAACGGGGATCCTCCAACATTTTCAGAAGACTTGATGGCGATTGGGGCGCTCCACGCAGAGGAGAGAGGGGTGGTGGTGGTGTGCAGCGGCGGGAATTCGGGTCCAGGGCCGTCGACGGTGGTGAACTTGGCGCCGTGGATGATTACGGTCGGGGCGAGCAGCATAGATCGGGGGTTCGGTAATGCGGTTATGCTAGGGAGTGGCAAGAGGATTGAGGTACGCTGCTGTAGTTTCTTTGCACATACTTTAGTGTATCTAAGCATGTGATATGCATGTTATACATTTTTGATTCATAAATGCATGAACACGCGATTATTTTACTAGCTATTTTTCTCTCAACAACAAACTTGTATGCATCTCAGGGCCAGACAGTGACACCATACACACTAAAGAAAAAGATGTACCCTTTGGTTTATGCAGGAGATATTGAAGTCCCGGGCACACCAAGCAATGTTACAGGGTAAAATCTCAAGTCCTGTTGACAATTATAATGGACTTTGGTCAAAAAGCGTAGAGGAACAATTTTAGCGTACAATTCGGTCTAAGGACGTGCCATATTCCTGTGATTCTTACTTTTTCCAATATATGATATGATTAGTGTATCATGAAATTGACCCTGCACTATCCTAATGTATTTTGACAGTAAAGAGATCCAAACTTCATAGTTGCTAACCATTGACTACTAAAACCTTTACGTTAATTAATCTTCAGCCAATGCCTACCAAATTCCCTCTCCCCTCAAAAGGCCAACAAAAAGGTAGTGCTATGCTTCAGAGGGGCTGGTTTTAGAGCAGCAAAAGGGATGGAGGTGAAGAGGGCCGGCGGAGCTGCCATCATACTCGGAAATAGCCTCACCGGAGAGAACGAAATCCCCGTCGACGCGCACGTGCTGCCCGGAACCGGAGTGTCGTCGAATGATGCAATCGCAGTCCTGAAGTACATAAATTCAACTAAGAAGCCCAAGGTTTCAATTGGTAAGGCCCGGACAATGCTGGGCATCCGGCCCGCTCCTGTCATGACCGCATTTTCCTCTCGTGGGCCTAATCGGGTTGAGCCCAATATTCTTAAGGTATGTAGGGGACGCATTCCAAGATAGAATGAGTTGTGGATGCATTTTATTTGCTACGGAGATACAAGTACTTATCTCTGTTTCATTTGCATGTATCTTTTTGGCTCTCACGAGTCATGAATATATGCAATTCTCAGAGTAGATGTTTATCAAGAACATCTACACCTATGTTACTTGGATACTTCAAATCGGAAGTCGTATCCATATCCGCCACCTACTATTACCCGTACACAAACTTTTTTGACACTTTTTAAATATGTGCATATGTTTATTCATGCATATGCTCACTTATATAATAAATGTTTTAGTTTAAAACAGTTTTCATCCACTTGTTGGACATATATTCTACACTTCGCATCTATTTCTTATATATTGATCTTATTTAAATGAAAAACAATATTGATCTTTGTCAAAATATTATGTTTGGTAAGATCGTTGTAAATTATTAACTTTATTGTATATAAATATACATAACATACATATATATAACCGTGTTCTTGTATCCTACATTTTATAAATTTGCCGTGTCTCAACCCATACACGTACCCGTGCCTGTACTCATGCAACCTAGATCAACCCAATGTTTCCACTTGGGTTAAAAAACCTGATGGAAAAACATTCGCTATCATGGGGCAATGACAATGTTGATAAGTAGCAGTATTTCTCATGTTGCAGCCTGATATAACAGCACCGGGCCTGAACATTTTAGCGGCATGGAGCGAATCATCTCCGCCTACAAAGCTCGACGGGGATCCCCGAAGGCTCAAGTACAATCTTATGTCGGGGACATCGATGGCATGTCCTCATGTCAGTGCCACTGCTGCCCTCCTCAAGTCTTCGCACCCCGATTGGAGCTCCGCTGCTATCCGATCCGCTATAATGACCACGGGTACATATCCGAGTTATAGCTGTATAACCAATTTTATGCGAATTAAGTGTTAAAGTTAATGGGTTGGGCTCCTTTTGTTTTGTCATCAGCTACCAGAAGCAACTCTCAAGGAGGACCAATAACAACAGCTGCCGGAGAAGTAGCCGGGCCTATGGACTATGGATCGGGCCATATAAGGCCGAGTCACGCTGGAGACCCGGGCCTAGTCTACGATGCCACATTCGAAGACTACCTTCTCTTTATTTGTTCAAGCATCAATGCTCAATTGGACCCTTCATTCCCTTGCCCACAAAATGCACCATCACCATCTAATCTCAACTATCCATCTCTCGCCGTTAACGGGCTTAACAGTACCGTTAAGGTGAACCGGACCGTGACCAATGTGAGCCGAAAGAAGGCCCAATATGAAGTGAGTTTGTGTGAGCCCAAGGGTGTGAAGGTGAAAATTTCACCCAAGATTCTGAGTTTTAGAGAAGTTGGTGAGAAGAAGAGCTTTGAAATTACACTTACGGCTGAAGTGAAGGGAAATGGAGGGTATGTGGCTGGTTCATACACTTGGAGTGACGGAGTACATAATGTGACAAGTCCAATTGTTGTTTCCCTTGTGTAATTTTCATGCTCTTTTAGAGGGGCATTTCTTAATTTTAATTGTAACTAGAGGTATTTCGGCGGCCAAAGATGGTTCATATATGGGCCGATTAGACAATATAATTTCTAAAAGTCAACAGAATGTGGACATTTGCACTTATTACAGTCATTTTGTAAAAGATAAAGAGACCTATCTTAGTATAATTGCAAATATATAACTTGCAACAGATGGTTGTATTTGTCACAACACATGGCGAAAAAAAAAAAAAAAAAACGAGAGAGCAGTTGGGTTCGCATTTAACTATATGACCAGAGGTAAAATGGAAGGAGTAATATTTCTAGCATAACCGTCGATGGTGCAGGAACATCTCCACCATGTGGATCATTTTGATAGGAATTCACACTCAAATGGAAGGAAAAACCATACTTGTTTAGTTATCTACACCAATAATATTTCTTCATTCTATAGACCCAATAAATGATATTATTAATTGTTTGACCCACAAAGGTAAACTAATATTAATGATCTACTTTGGCAATTAACTCATTGATCTCAATTTTTTTAAAGGGCGGTGGAGGTAATATTCCCTATTTTTATGAATTAAGTGCAAAGAGCTCCTAATTCCTTGTTGGTTTCCACGAGTTAGCATGATCCGTATCCGCAATGATTCTGGACAAGAAGCTAAAAACAAGAAAAATTTTTCCACACTGAAGACAATGAAGTTGATTTTTAATCAAAATAAAAAAGAATAATAAGGACTTCTGGTTGGTGGCGCTACAGGTGGCGTCAACTAGTCATTAATAAGTTATATTTGATCTTTAAATTGTTAGAGATTCGACAGGTAATTAATTAGAAGAGATATCATTAGCAACTACGTACGTTCAAGTTCATAGGGAGTTTTATATTTTCTGCTCTCTGATTCCCTGATATTTTATCCTGAGGACGTTTTGGTTTCAAGCCAGGAATTCCGCGAGGCTTCTTTGCAGATTCATGTGCCTTTTCCATTGACCTAATCAACCAAACAAAGTAGAAGTATTTGGTTATAATATTGACGCATGTTTGAAAATATTCTTTTCTTCTAAATTTGATTTGTGCATGTTACATATGCTTGCAAGCATATCCCTCCTTTTAATATATAACTAAGTGGAATGCACGTGCATCACATGTGGTCAAATATCTTAATTGTTTATTTTATGTTTATTGCAAAAAAGTTTATGATTATCATAACATATTAAAAAGTTTTGGATATTTCCATATGTAAAATATTGTTGGTTTTAACATTTTGCCATCCGGAGAAATAGTGAAGTTTAAAGCCTTAACATATTAATGATTTAAGAGCAATTTTATGGTGAAGGACTAATTTCAAAAATATTAATGATGTAAGGGACTAACATCGAAAAAACTCTTAGTATTAATGAAAAAATAAATTCTTGAATTCATCAAAGAAACATGATAGATTTATAATTTAGTCATGTAGGATTTTGTTTAGTTATAAGGAAATCACTTCCACATGTTGTTTATAGCCGGCGCCCGAGTATAGTAATTCAAAAGCTCTTTTGTAGAATTTTCTAAGTCAGAATGTGCAAATTCAAGAAAGAAAATATAAATTATGTGATCAATTCCAAATCTAATATCGTAATCTTTCTATATCTTCCAAACTAATTGATTGATTTGTCAAAAGCGATTACTCTCTAGTTTCAAAAGTAATAATATATAATCGAGAATGATTTATACATATTATGCACTTATAATGAATTAAATTTTAACAAAATAATTCAGATCTATCCAATGTCAAATAGCATTCAAAAATTTAGATTAAGGATTTAGAAGAATCCAATATCCGCAACAATACTCATATCCAAGCTATGTGTTTCATAAACTTATAAGAAGGTGAATAATATAAAATGAACAACTTAATCTATTTAGTCAAATAATTAGTTCTGAACATGAAAGATAGGGAGAATCGAAGGATTACATACCCTTCCCAAATAAAGAGTAAATTTCTCTAAGAAATTTTTATAGCAAATGATTTTCAAAGTTGATGTATAGGATAAATCTTAGGACAAATAACTCAAATCAGTCCATTGAGTGATAGACTTGATATAAAATCCAGTCTTATAAAATTGATGTCACATACGCATTAAGTTATGCTTTGTTTAAGGGGTAATGTTAAAAAACTCCCCCTCAACTATGGGGGTTATGTGAAAACAAACCCCTCAACTTTTTGAAATTGATTAAATCTCCCTCAAGTTCGAAGTGCTGCCAATAATCCATCTCAACTTCAAAATTTTGATTTAACCCCCTCTCCCCGCCCCAAACATTTCTCACTTAACCCCTCGAAACTAATATCGTTGAGTCTAATCTATTATGTGACAAGTACTTAACTTGGAAATACCAAAATATCCTTCAACCCTAAAAGAATTACCGTGGTTTTGCTAGATAAAAGAAAAAGAGGAGATATAGAGGGAAAAAAGAATTGTAAAATGGTCGTGGTCCTTTTATTCTCGGTTGAGGGTTTCTTTATAACTAAAATGGATTTTTTAAGAGAGTATTTCATACAAATCACATATTGAAGTATCTACGATAAGTGTGTTTGTTGAGAGAAGTGTAAAAGAGAGTTTTTTATTAAAAAGGCTATAGTTGAGGGGTGTTTTCTAAAATTGCACCAAAGTTGAGAGGGGTTATCTACAACACCCCCGCAGTTCGTTTGGGAGTGGGGTTGTTTCACAAATTAAATATGGCTTATTTACATATTTGTCCCTCAAATCTTTAATAATTCAATATCACTCCCTTAAATTATGAGCTATTTCAAAGTTTTGAGGGAATAATATAGCATTATTGAAGCTTTAATATCAAGGAACTAAAATCTAGATAAGCTTCAAATATTTGCTTTTATAGGTGATTAAGTATGGGCTGTTATATCGCTATATCGGTCGATATATCGAGTTAAAGAGCTTATCGCGATGATATTTATGGTTTTATTTTATTTTCCTTATTTGGGATTTTTTTCTGATATATTGCCCATTATCAAAAATACCGGCCGATGTATCCCTTTAAAGATATCGATAAAATCGAGTCACTTTTAATTTGATTATGGGTTCGGGTTTGGGTCATGTTTGGGAACCCAACCCAGAACCCACAAACACTACTATTCATCTCCCAAATCCCTCTACTGTTGGCTCTCCCAAATTTTAAGCATATATCATGATGCAAATTCTTATGTTTAAAATTCGTTAATATGTTTAGATTATAGATTACAATGTTATGTTATGTATGAACATTATCTCATATGACACCCCGATATTTTTTATATATCCCTGATTTTCGCAATTCAATATGAATTTTAGCTGTCTAATATTTATCTGATGTCCAACACTTTGTAGTAGTCCTTCGAAAGCCTCTTCTAAAGTTTTCTAGCGACTTATATAATTTCAAGAAATAATCCAAAATCCTAAGTCTTATTCAAAATATAATGCTTTAAATTTTCCACATCTCCTTACTACACAAATCATACTCCTTTAAAAGTGGAAGTTGTGGAAAAACTTTTGATGGACTATATTACCCCAATTCTCTTTCAATATTACATTCTAATCTTAACTAAACTAAATTAATTATCATTATTAATTAATTATATTATATAACCTAATAAAATATATTTGATCTATTACCCATAAAGATTGGATGCATGTGCATTTCACGTGGTTAAATGCAATTGTCTATTGATCAAATATATTTTAGCTATTATTATTATTACTAATAAATCAAATATATTATTATTATTATTATTATTATTATTATTATTACTAATAAATCAAATATATGTTGTGCAACGACGTGTCTCACTTTAAATGCAATTGTCTATTGATCTATTATTATTATACATTACTAATAATTAATATGATGTAGAGTTTTATAGTAATGTCTGAAGTTTTAGGGACCAAGTTATACAACATTGAAGTAACATACAATGTAATTAATTAACAATGATAATTAATTTAGTTTAGTTAAGATTAGAATGTAATATCGAAGAGAATTGGGGTAATCTAGTCCATCAAAAGTTTTTCCACAACTCCCACTTTTAAAGGGAGTATGATGTTATGTTATCCCTCATTTATCCCTTTTTATATATAATGACAAACTGGTGGTACTTCTAAAAGCATAAAACAACATCATCTTAGTGCACAAAATAATGTCACATGTCATCCCTCCTTTATATATAAAGAGAAGTTGGTGGAAATTCTAATGACATAAAAATTAACATGTATAATATCATAAAGGCACAAAAATGACATGTATCATATCATAAGTACCTATATGTCTCTCTATCCTATCAGAAGATGATTTGTGGACATCTAGTTTTACACTTACTTAAGAATGCTCAACTATCAATAGTTAGAAATTTCTAATCCATAGTTAGAAATTTCTAATTATCAAATATTTTGTAATGCTTATCAATTTATAACTATCCATAATAAATAAAAAAAACCTATAATCATATATTTAAATATAGAAATTAAAGAAAAAACTCATGTGGAGAGCCTCTATACATAAAATCGTGGGTTAATTTCCGAAACCCCCTCAACTATGGGGGGCGTCTCGGAAAATCCCTTCAGGTATTTTAATTTGAGAAACCCCCTCAAGTTTGAGCATATTGTAGGTATAACCTCCATAAACTATGAAAATTTGAGGTACTCCCACCCTCGGGGAAGTCTTCTCACTTAACCCACTCAAATATAGGGTGGGTCTTAGAAAACCCCTCAACTATTTTAATTTGAAAAACCCCTTCAAGTTCGAGCCTATTGTAGATAACCCGCTCCCCCTCAAGTTTGAAAATTTGAGAAACCCGCATGAATTCTTCTCACCTTACATCCTGAAAGCTAACAAAGTTAGGTGTAGCATGCCACATGATAAGTGGGTGACTGAGAAAAGACCAAAATACCCCACAATTATAAAAAAATTATTCTATTTCTTTAGGATAAGTGAAAGAGATGAGAAAGAGGAAAATCATTGTAAATTTATCAAAAATTTTTTTAGTGATTGAGGTTTCTTTGTAACTAAATGGATTGATTATCAAAAGGATATTTCAGTTATTTTACATTTTGAAATGACATCAAGCGGGTTTGGTGAGAAAAGTGTGAAAGCTTAGGGGTTTTGTGAGCCCATAGTTGTGGGCAATTTTCTAAGTCTCAAAGTTGAGTGGAGTTATCTGTAATATGCCCAAACTTTGGAAGGTGGGATTCTCAAATTAAAATAGTTGAGGGGGGTTTTCTAAGGCATCCATCATGGTTGAGGGTTTTTTCTAAAATTAACCACAAATCATATATGCAAAATTATAATGTGTTAAGTTATATTTAAAGTTAATAAATTAGTCTTCTTCTTAAAATATTATTAATGAATTGATCACTTATTTATTATTTATTGATTTGGATATCCTATCTTTACTAATTTTTATAAAGAGGGGTTATTGGTTCACTCGTGTTTCTATGTAAAATATTAATAGAACACGAGACATCATACAAAAATATATAATATATAAAGATCTATATAAATAAAACTTTTGACTACAAAATATTCTCTATGATTCACAAAAATAAACAAACTATTTGCACTAATTACCAAAAATATTATCTCAAATTTTCTCTGCTTTATCGATTTTTCTAATAATTAGATTGAAATTCTAATGGGTTTTAAGATTATTCTAGGCATAATTATTTGGATTCTTAAGATTTTTTATGGATATTTTAAAATCATTTATACTTTTCTAATTAAGTTAAAATTCTAATTCAAGTATCACAAGATTGAGACTTAAGCGTAAGATTGTTTTAGATTATATCAATATGTGAAGGTCTTATATCTCATCTAATTGTGGTGTTTTATATTTTTGCTTCATGTTGCGAGGTTTAACTCAATGTACTCTTTAATTCATACCAAATCTCAAAAATATTATAATAAAACATCAACGGAAGATGACCTTGTCGGCTAGAAAAATCTCCGCAATTCCTACTTCAAAGAGATATTTTCGGTGTTATGATCATACAAGGAGCATCCACTACTTTTATATCCTTCTTTGTTTTTAAATATTACAAAAAGGAGGGATATTACAAAGGAGAGTTTGATGGTTAAACTATCTAATTGAATTCAAAATTTTAAAATAAAAACTATCCTTGAGCTCATTCAGCAAGCTAACTTTTTTTCTTCCTCTTGTATCTTAGTCTATTATAAATAAAGAGTAGTATTATAAAAAATAGGCTGGTTATTAAACTATCTAATTTGAAATTTAAATTTTAAAATAAAAGTCATCCACCCCCTCATTTTGAATTTCTTTTAAGTTTCAAACTATTTGAAGAAAAAGCTCCAGTTTAGATTATCTAATTTTCAGTAATTTATATGCTATAAGCGGTATAAGCCATTTGTTCCATAAAAAATGGAGTATATATAAAAAAATAGAAAAGAAGAAGCACAGGGCAAACAAATTCTGTTCAATTCAATTTAGAAGCACATACATATGACTAAAGGAGAAACGCGTAGAGACCAAGCAAATTAGACACAAAAAAATAGACCCATAGCCTTCTATGCTAATGATTCAGGTCTAGTTCCCGCTACCCACTCCATATTATTCATTCTACATGTAAGACTAACCTGCGTGAGCACGGAAAAAATACTTGTTTATATGTAAAGAAAAATTGGTGGAATTCCAAAAGACACAGAAAATTGATATGCGTCATATTATAAAGACATAAAAAATTGACATGTGTCATATCATAAGTATCCACATGTTCATTTATCCTATCGAATATGACATGTGGACACCTAAGCTTATATTCACCTTCACCTAAAAATTCTCATCAAATTAAATCTATGAATAAAATGGAAGTTCTAATAATTAAATATTTTGTAATCAAGTATCGATTATAACTATTGATAATTATAAAAATCTCATAAGTATATATTTTAATATAGAAGTTAAAGAAAAGAAACTGATGTAAAGAGTCTCTCTACCTAAAAGCATAGGTTAATTTTAGAAAACCTCCCTCACCTATTTTAATTTGAGAAAACTCCCATCAAGTTTGAGTATATTGTAGATAAACCACCCAACTATAAAAATTTGAGATAACCCTTAATCTTTTCTCACTTAACCCCCTAATATAGGGTGTATCTCAAAACCCTCTCAACTATTTTAATTTGAGAAATCTCCTCAAATTTGAGCCTATTGTAGATAATCCGTCAAGTTTGAAATTGAGAAAGGCCCATGAACTCTTTTCACTTTACACCCTGAAAGATAATATTGTTGGGTGTAGCATGTCACATGATAAAAATATGACTGAGAAAAGACCAAAATATGCCTCAATCATAAAAAGTTACTCTGATTTTTTAGATCAAGAGAAATAGAGGAGAATGAGGGAAAAACATTGTAAATTTAAAATAGTTCTTTTTATTACCGTTAGGGGGTTCTTTGTAATTGAATGAGTTGATTTTCAAAAGAATATTTCAGTTAAGAGATATAGAGGAGAATGAGGGGAAAACATTGTAAATTAAAAATAGTTCTTTTTTATTACCAGTTAGGGGTTTCTTTATAATTGAATGAGTTGATTTTCAAAAGAATATTTCAGTTATTTTATATTTGAAAATGACACCGGGGTTTGGTGAGAAAAGTTTGAAAGGTTGGGGGTTGTGAGGCACCCTACAGTTGAGGGGGTTTTCTCTAATTTTCAAAGTTGACTGGGGTTATCATAAAAAATTGGCAATGTATCATATCCTCAAAATATCAGCTCTTACAAAAATTATCAAGTGTTGCTGTAAGGCACCAAATTTTTAATTGAATTATATATTTAATTGAGAGATTTTTGCAAATTGTGTAATTATTTCTACTTGATATGATGAAATTCCCTAAAGTATAGCTTTATTAGAATGAGACTCATGAATTAATCATGAATTGGACTTAAGAGTAAAAAGATTTGCATATATAACCTTGAGGATTATAAGAGTAAAGAAATAATATTTACAAATAGGTCCAATGTCTATAAATACCTATATCCATAGGGTTTTTCCTTCTTTGTCTAAACATAATCTCCAGAGTAGAAATTCTGTAGCAGAAGACGGCCAAAGCGAGGAGATTTAGCAGAACAAAATGACCTTCAATTTAGGTGAGGGTTTTCTCCACTTTGTTTAATCTTTATATGGGGTTTTCTTGTTTTGTCTCTTCTTTGAATCTGATTTAAACCCTAGAAATTTATGCAAATAAATGTAATAATCTTAGATGATGTTTTCCAGATGTTATATGCAAAGTTAATATCATATCTTTTAGGTTTTTACGCCTACGCAATTCATAGAATCAGAAAACATGCACAAAACGTACACAAAATTCTGGTTCTTTGTATTTTATGTTTGTTGATCTTGGAAAAACATGTAAAAATATGGTAAATTAGTTTCTATAACACTTCCAAGGAGTTAAGAAGAGACTGGAGGGGAAATGATGAATAAATAGCGTTGTAGTAGATCAATTGTGCAGAAGCAGCATCGATTCAGCCGCCTAATCATGCGACATCTAACATTTGGTTGAGCATCAGACATCTGGTCGAGTGAAGCAGCCATCTATTTGGGGTTCGATAGAAACTCAACTTTCAATTTTAATTGTCAGAGATGACTGGACTTTTTGGGAGACTTCTGGTTTTGGATTTTCAGTTGCCCAAAAATATTATCAGATGTTTGATTTGTTCTGATTTCATATTATTTCTCTTTTGATATGTAGTTTAGTCTTTTGATACATAGTATATGTCTGAAGCAATATTGAGGGAAGAGAATTGATCAATGGATGAGTATGCTTTAGAGTTTGAGAGACTCAGTCTGTATGAGTCGAGTTAGATGGAAACCGATAAGAATCGTGCTAGTCATTTTCTGAATGCGCTGAACTATGAGGCCAAGTCTCATATCATCACACAGAGATTAGAGACATGCAATGAGGTGCCGGAAGTAGCTCAACTGTTCAAGCAAATGGCAGCATCAGATAAGACTAAAGGTGTGACTATGAATGCAGCCGCAGGTGGGAAATGTCTGAATGCAGGAGTTGTTCAACAAGGTAAAGGAGGCAATAATGGTGGGGAAGCTAAACATCTGAACGCCAGAGCATCCACCAAAGAAGGAAGCTAACCCAACGTGTGACTTCTGCCGAAGTGCGTTTACAGCGTGGAGCAATGTTGGAAAGCTCAAGGGAAGTATTATACTTATGGGGCTACAAATCATAAAACTGCTTTTCACCCTAAGTCTCGAGCTATTACCCAAGCACAGCCCTTGAATTAACAGGAAAATAGCAAGGAAGTTGTGCGTTACTAAAGAAAGCAATTCGAGTGTTTTGGTAAGGCATACAATAGGAAGCAGAAGAAAGCACAGAACAATAGTGCTAATTAGAAGGGTGAAGCTGAGACATCTTGTGGTTAAAGGTACGCTTATGCCTTGACAGCCGAGGAAGCTGAAGAAGCTGGTGATGTGGTTACATGTATTATTCTTGTCAATAATATACCTGCACATGTTCTTTTTTATTCTGATACAATACATTACTTCATTTCTGCTAAGTTTATTGATAAACAATAGGTACTAGAATCTTAGTTTCTGATGGAGAATGTCATGAATGTCCCGTAATGATATGTAGTCGAGAACTCTATGCCGACTTCCTTTTGAGAGACTCGAGGGGTATGTTGCCATATTGAGCATGGATTGATTATGTGTTTTTCATGCATGCATTGTTGCCATCGTAAGAGGGTAGTGTTTAGATTGCCTAAGCATCCAAAATTTATATTTCGCGAGGGATGCAAATCAATTGATCCGTTAGAGTATCATGCTGTACCATAAGGGTTGTTGACTCTCATGAGTTTAGAAGAAGGAAATGTAGCATTAGAGGAGGAGAAGCCAATTTTTCTAGTTGTGCGAAAGTTTTTAGATGTATTTCCTAATGATCTTTCAGGATTATCGCCTCAATATGAGATAGAGTTTACTATTGGTCTCGTACCAAGGATAGCACCTATCTCAAAACCACCGTATCGTATGGCGCCTAAAGAACTTGAAGAGCTGAAGGTTCAGATTGAGGAGTTGATCAACACATGCTTCATCAAATTGATTCAGTTTCACCTAGGGGAGCCCTAGTTTTACTAGTTCGAAAGAAGGATGGTAGTGGTAGAATGTGCATCGACTATCAGGAGTTGAACCAAGTCACCATCATGAATAAATGTCCATTACCAAGAATAGATGAAATGTTTGATCAACTAGTAAGAGAAACCATGTTTTCCAAACTTGATTTTAGATCCGGTTATCACCAATTAAGGGTAAAGGAAGAAGATATTCCGAAGACAGCTTTTAGAATGTATTATGGGCATTTTGAATTTTTTGTTATGCCATTCTATGTGACAGACGCACCATCAATCTTCACTAGTCTTATGAACCGTGTATGTTCATAATATTTGGATCAGTTTGTAGGTGTATTCATTGAAGATATCTTGGTGTACTCAAATATGCTAGAAGAGTATGAAGAGCATCTCAGGATAATTTTAGAGATTATGTGAAGAGAACATCTATTCGGCAAGCTGAGAAAGCATGAATTTTGGCTAGAGAGCTTGTCTTTTCTAGACCACATTATATCTTCCGAAGGTTTATCAGTTGATTCGAGCAATGTAGAAGCAATTTTGAAAATAACGCCACCAACAAACATAGGAGAAAATCATATTTTCTTGGGAATGGCATGTTATTATTGGCAATTTATTAAAGATTACTTGTACATTACAGCACCAATGATGAAGTTGCTTCGCAAGGGCGACAAGTTAAACTAGACAACAAAATTTGGAAACTCTTAAAATTTACCTAATGATAGCACCGGTATTGATTTTATCTGAGGGGAGTGGTAAATTTATAATTCTTACCGGTGCTTTAGGAATCAATTTAGGGCGTGTATTGATGTAGAATGAAAGATGATTGTTTATGCTTCTCGACAACTAAGAGTTCATGAGAAGAATTATCTTACTCACAATTTGGAGCTAGCAGCAGCAATTCATGCATTGAAAATTTGGTGAAACTATATTCTGGGAGAGAAAGTGGAAGTCTTCACAAACCACAAGAGTCTCTGTAACACCCCATATCTGTATGTGTACCATTTCAATATTTTCTCATTGCTAGATCATTAAACAATAACTTATATTATTGCGTATCTAATATTATTACTTTCATAGTGATATCACTCTTGAATCATTTCTCATTCTATGTGTATTCGATGTAGTAAGTCGAGCGAAAGATCTAGAGTTATCGAATATCGATTTTGGTGTTTAAATCTGTATTATTTTGACCTTTTGAACAAATTTTATTTGGAATTTGAATTTCTTGAAGTTTAGAAAAATATTCCTCTCATCATTTTACACATTGTGTCCAAATTTCAGTCTAATTGGAGTTCGTAAAAAAAATAAGTATTTTTAGTTATCGTGGTTGGATTCTGCTAGACTACAAGATCAGATGCCTGAACAGGAGGGCTAGATGCCTAGACTATGGGAAGATATTTGGTGCACCACGTCCAGACATCTGGTTCAACGAATTTGGCTGAAAAAAATAGGTTTCTGACCTGTTTGTTTTATTTCTAGAACTTGACTCATTTAAACTTGTATATACCCGACCTTCCTCTATCAAAACCCTAGTTTTCTAATCTGTAATTGAGGCTATCTCATGGAGGAAGAAGGTAATTAAGAGAGAAAGAGATCTAGAGGGAGATTTTTGGAGTTTCTTGGAGTTTCTCGTCATCCTTTTCATCTTGAGTACATGGAGATCAATTTGATGGCTATGGAGGAGAAGCACGATAGTTAGAAAGATGGAGTTTCACTCAAGTAGGATTTGATTCTACAGATCTATATCGTTAGATCCCAAGGCAAGTATCACTTGCTCTCCTTTCTTTAGCTTTCGGGAATCATTTACGCTCATTATACATAAGTCGCAAGTTTAATTTTGATTTGTGATGTTTAAAACCCTAGAAATTTATGTAAATTGCTGTGAGGTTTGTAATCATGTTTTCTAGATGATTAAAGTATAATAATACCTAATTAAATAGGTTTAATCCCTTATGAACATGTTTGAAACACCAAAATTATCGAAACATGCATGACAGGTGCACAAAACCCTATTTACTGTAGTTGTGCACTTTTAGACTTGGTACATGGTTTAGGAAGCTCCAATTAGTTCCTTAAATATGCTCGAAGGTGTATGAGAAGACTAGAGTTAAAACTGTGAAGAAATAATGATGAACAAGATGAAAACATGCAGAATACTAGTAGATCAAATGTCTGGTCGAGCGATATCAGTTGTCTGGTTGAGAATCAGACATTTGGTCGTTTGAAACCAGATGTCTAATGGGGGCATCAGATGTTTGATCAGGAGAAGCAAACATCTACGTTGGGTTTGACAGAAACCTGATTCTTGATTATTTGTCAGAGACGTCTGGTTTTATCAGGAGACATCTGGTTTGGGTTTTCAGATGTCTAGGTATTTTATCAACCTTCTGATTAGTTCAAAATTGATATAGACTCTCTTTTGATGCGTAGTTTAGCCTGGTTAGACTATATATTTCTTTTTAAACAATATATAAGAGTGTACTGGACTAAATTGATGATGTATGATGTTTCAGTTCATCTCAGAATGATACTTGGTGATTTTTAACATTATATTTCTTTGATATTCTTTCTAGTCATTTGGCTTTTGACTACAGCTGACTGATGGGTCTACTTTTAGACTAGATACATAGTTTAAGGCATACTTTTGCCTCGACACATTGATAGTTATTTTGGTTGATTGTTATGACCTGCATACTTTCCTCTTTAGGGATTGACTTACCCTTCTTTGCAAAATGTATAGTGAGGAGTTGTTAGTTATTCAAAACCCTTATTATTAAGTTTGTTTTTATCATATTGGGTTGTAAACTCCATTATCCAAATAATTGAGGGTAGTTGAATTGTAATTGAGCATATCATATTAATAGAATTTCATATAACCGTTAGAGCTACACTAATCAAATGAGGGTAGATTATTGTTTAAAACTCAAAATGAAGTTCTTCTATTCTCCATAACTTTTTTGAGGTATGTTGGACGATCTTTCTGTTAATTCTCTTTTTCTCAACTTAGTATTTAATTAACAATCGAACTTGAGTTGTTACATATTTGATAATTCAAAAGTATCTAATTATGTCCAAAGAGACTTCGATACTTAAAATTTAATGAGAAATTAAAATATTATTACAAGTAATATAACTCAAAGGAATATTTAAGTATTTGGTAGTGTGGGAGTAGTCCTATTAGATTCCTACATCGTATTATGGAATGTTTTGCCACTCAGATAACTCAGCACATTAATATAAATTAATGACTAAACTTGCAGGCAATTTGCATGATTTTATAGCTATCATTATAAGATAAATGGTGCTGAATGTTGATGATTGATAGGTTTTTGTTTGTTAATCCTTTGTACATATAGATAGGTTTAGTAACTTGCTCCTAGACTACGAGGTGTTTGATCTTCTACGTTAGGGATTGCGTATGCATGCGCCTGGTGGTTAGCTACTAACTATGACGTCGATGATGGTATATGACGCCTAACTAGTTGTATGATCAGTGCTTCGGAGGATTGGGATTTAGTGCATAACATTATATGTACAAAGAAAATAATTTAAAGAACCATGGGGATAGGGGTAAGTAACAAGGTGAGCCGCATATTAAGGTGACTTGGTTGGCCAAATGACTCCAATATGAGTGCCTACTTAGGAGTTATGAGTACATACTTGTGTAACCATCTTAAGTGGACATACTCAATCATTGCATATCCAAATAAGAATATAATTAAAGATTAGTTTAAAATGATTTTTGTTTAATGCAATTGTGGTTTAAATTTGCATTTTACTTCATGATTAATATGAGGATGTGATATGATGATGATGATGTTATAGTAAAGTGGATGATATCCTCTACTTTATTTGATATATTGATGATTATTCCTACATTATTTTTACTTATGATTTGTTATATCTCTTGTTATAAGTGTTGACGAATTATCGTGATTTGAGTGGACCTATTTAGTAGTGGTGTTTATTTAATGAGGTCGATATATTCACTTATCAGTCCACTACATATGTGGTAGTCTATATTCCTATAAAACATTGCTACCTTTTATCGTTTGTTATCACTCTACCATTTCATTTAAGCACTATTATCTTTTTGATGATAACTATCTCTCTAAGCTATCTTCATTTTGTTTATTATGATTGTGAATTATTATTCACAAGTCTGTTCATTTGAATTCCTATTCCTTTGACGGTACTTGCTGAATCTACTTTGACTTATTGCTGTTGTTTTCCTCCTCAAGTAGTTGATGTCAATCAAATTATGATCAAGGGATTGGTTGAGAACATGAATGGTTAGGTATGAGTTTGTTGTTGGTTTATTAAATGGTTTTTAGTATTTGTCCCTTTTTCTAAAAAATTATCTTTTTTCAACTTTGACCTATTTTTATAAATAAATGAAAATATGTAGCAATGTGTATAGGCTTAACACATTATTGTGACAAAGTCATTGTCAGAGTGGTGTATGCCAGCCTCATCGCGCTCTGGTTAGTTCGCGGGGGGTGACAGTCTCAAGTATATTTATACCCAGAAGGTGCTCAATATGCGGCAATGGTGATGGTTAGAACTCATGACGGACTGTGAAATCGATCTTCAATATTATTCAAGTAAAGTGAATGTTGTACTCATTGCACTCAGCAGAACACCGAGCACTATGAGAATCTTGAAGCAGAAGAAGTTAATTGGAGAGATCGAGAATCACGGTATTGAAGTTATTCTACTGGGTAGTTTCGAATAATTAATGAATATACAAGTATAAACTTCATTGTTCAACCGTATTAAGGAGCATCAGTTGCATGACAAGGAGCTCATTGAGTTCAAAAAGAGAGTGTTTGAAGGCAAGAGAAGAGACATATGGATTCACCTAGATGATTCTTTGAGGAAAGTAACCGCTTGAGTGTTTCGGTTGGCAAAGTTTGTAAAGAATTGCTTGCCGAAGCTTATTATTTGATGTTATTAGTTTATCTAGGAGGAATAAAGATGTATAAAGACATGAAATTGCATTTTTAGTGGGATGGTATGAAAGACGACATAGCTGAATATGTATCCAAAATTCTCACATGTCAGCAAGTGAAGGTGGTTCACTAAAAGACCATTGGTCTATTGCAGCCATCGCCGATAATCGGTCTATTGCAGCCATCGCCGATATCAGAATGGAAGTGGAAGCACATTACTATGGATTTTGTGACAACATTGCATAGGAGCCAAAAGCAAAATAATGTGATTTGGGTGATCGTTGACCGACTTACTAAGAAAGCAAATGTTATACCCTTTCAAGTTAGGCAGACTACAAAATGGTTAGTGGAGCATTATATGCAAGAAGTAGTACGACTTCATGGAGTGCTAGTTTCCTTTATGTCAGATCAAGATACTCAATTTATCTCTCAATTTTGATAAAGTTTGCAGGAGAGGTTGGACACTAGATTGCAATTCAGATATTAGAGCACATGTTTCGAGTAGTGTGTTAGAATTTAGAGGTTTGTGGGTAGATTACTTGCATATTGTAGAATTTTCTTATAATAACAGTTACCAAGCTAGCATTAAGATGTCCCTGTTTGAGGTGTTGTCTAGGAGAAAATGTAAATCACCATTTTGTTAGGATGAAGTAGGAGAAAGGAAGTTATTAGGTGAGTCACAAGCATCTTAAGACGGTTCAGGACAGATATTGCAGCAGGGCAGTTACAGGTAGAGGACCTTTTCAAAGTCGGAGATCACGTGTTTCTTAGGATTACACTAACTCGTGGAGTTATTTGATTCGGTGCTCGTGAGAAGTTGAGTCCGTAGTATATCAGACTATTTGACATTATAGAACGAGTAGGTAAGATAGCGTACATGCTTGCATTGCTACAATCTTTGCAAGGTGTGCATAATATGTTCCATGTGTCACAGTTGAGGAAGTACGTGCCCAATTAGAATCACATTTTAGATCATTTAGATCTGACGATCAGAGTGAACTTATCTTACACTCAAATCCAATTTTAATTGTTGACCGAAAGGAAAAGCACATGAAGAATAAGGTCATTCCTTTAGTGCTTGTGCAATGGAATCCATACTCATCGGTGAAGCTACTTGGGAGGGAGAGGATTTTACGGTAGAAAAATATTTGGATTTGTTAGAGCTACATATCTACCATATTTAGAAAATTTGAGGGCAAATTGTTTTGGGGGGGTGTAATGCCTGGATTTTAAATTAAATTATATATGTAATTGGGAGGATTTTTACAAAATCTGTTATTATTTCTACTAGATATGATGAAATTCTCTAAATATAACTTTATTAGAATGAGATTCATGAATTAATCATGAATTAGACTTAATAGTAAAGGGGAGTGACATACATAACTCTGAGGATTATAAGAGTAAAAGAAATAATATTTGCAAACAAGTCCAATGCCCATAAATACGCATATCCTTAGGGTTTTTCTTTCTTCTTCTAAATGTAATCTCTAGAGTAGGAATTCTATAGCAGTGGATAGCCAAAGAGAGATGAGATTCAGAAGGAGAAAATGATCTTCAATTCATTCGAGGGTTTTCTCCATTTTGTTTAATCTTTATATGGGGTTTTCTTGGTCTATATCTTCTTTGAATTTGATTTAAAGGCTAGAAATTTGTGCAAATAGTTGTAGGAATGTTAGATGATATTTTTAGATCTTACATGCAAGTAAATATTAGATCTATTAAGTTTTACCCCTATACAATCTATAGAATTACAAAATATGCACAAAACCTACATGAAGCCTTTGTTCTTCATATTTTATGTTTGTTTGTAACACCCCGCACCGTCGAGATTGAAAAATAATTCTATAATTGATTTTTTGATGATGAGAGATGAGATAGTTTCCTTTGGATTATTAATTTAAAGCAATATCTGCATCTTAGTTACCAAAATGGAGGTTTTTACGAGGGTTTATGTGCTAAAATCTTAAATGGGTTTTAAGTTAAAAATGTTTAAATAGTTAGTCAACCATTAAGCTAAAAATATCACTATATAAAAACTAATAACCCTAGAGATAAGAATTTTTAGATTTTTGGCACCTACAAGGCCTGCTAAATAGGGAGGAGGAAGAGGAGAGCTTTTTTACATACCGTCCGTCAGCTTTGAGATCTTCTTTTTGTGTAGAAACACTTTCAGGCAGGTACCAACTTGCTCTCTATCATTTGTGATTCTTTAGCATATTTAAATTTCTTGTGATAAATGTATTTTGATCCATCATGGTTACTTATGATCTTCTCTTTATTTTAAAATCGAGTTCACAGAGATATTTTAATATTTAGGCGTAGAACATGCACGTAGGTGGTTTTGACCCTAGAGCTATAGAAATCTGATAAAAATCTATAGATCACATTTTATGTGTTAGATGATAATTGTTTTAAGTGTCATAATTTTTTTTCATGAATATGGCGAGGTTTTGACATTTCGATAAGTTTTTACAAAACCCTACAACAACAACAACATCATCAAACCTTTATCCTAAATGTTTAGGGTCAGCTACATGAATCCTATTTTTCCATTCCATTCTATTATGAGACATCTCCTCCGTTATGTTAATCATAATCAAATTCTTCTTAATTGCTTCTAACTAAGTTCTTTTAGGTCTACCTCTAGATCTTCTAGTCTCATTAACTATAATACTACCACTTTTCCTAACCAGTGCACTAAGAGGTCTTCGTGGTACAAGATCATCATATTTTATTACGATTTTATACCCTTATTATTTATTTTATTTGAATAAATATATCACTAATGACGTGTTTTTCTCTTAATTTGCAGAAAATAAAGAATTATTGAATAAGAGCCCAAAAAACTAAATTTTCTTATTTTTCTACTACTTATTGAAGCCCAATATCAAGCCAAGAGGAGGCCCACAAAAGCTCAAGGAATAAAAAAAATCAAGTCAACAAGTCAACTAAGAAATCAATTTTGTTAGGAACTAATCGGTTCACCAACCGATTGGCCAATCGGTCCAGCAACTGATTGGCCAACAGACTGGTTCATAACAGAAATAGTAAATGGCTGAGATTTATTTCTTGGAGCCCAAGGCTAATCTAATAGTTCTTGTTGATTGCTGTAGGTTAAAAATAGGGGTAGAGGGTAAGAGGTTTGTGTGTGAAAAATTTTATAAACTCCTTTTTAGAGAGGAGGACCTTTAATTAGGCCTTCCAAATTATAAACCTTTAAGTTTGTATTAATAAAAATTTTTATTTCTCTTTTTCAATTTTATTTCTTCTTCTTTGTTGATGAAGATGAAGATTTGCTTTTAAGGGGCCAACCCTTGTAAGATAAGTTTTCATTTTTCTCTTTTATTTTCTTATTTTAGAAATTTATATTTTAGGATTTTATTTCTTTTTATTTTTTATTGGTAGATTAGATTTATTTCATGCATTGTAGTGTAGATTTACTTTCATGATCTTTTATTATTTTGTTACTTTGTAGAATTTATTTTCTTGTATTTTTCTTTTAAAGTGTAGATTTGCTTTTATGTTCTTTTATTTTTGTTAGTTAGATTTCCTTTATGCTCATAGTTTGGATCTTTATTTTCTTATTCTTGTTAGTATTTTTGTAGTTAGTTTTTATTTTTTCTTGTAATTTAGATCTCCTTCTTTTATGCTTTTTAGTCTAGATTTATTTCCTTATTTTTATTTTATAAAATGAGTAACTAATCTTGTAGGAATTCTAGAATTGTATGAACTAGTTTGATTTCTTTTATGATTTATGGAGTGCTCTCTTTGTGCTCAAAATGATCATGCTTAGGATAATCAACTGGAGAACTAATTGGTAGAAGAAGAATTTGATAATCTATGCTTATCTTGAGTGGTTTGATAGGTTATGCTTATAAATTCTAGAATTACTATATAATTAGTTTTTTTGAATGGAAATTTTGCTTGGATGACAATTTGATGGTCATGCTTTTCTTAAGTGGTTTGATAGTCTATGCTTAGTAAATCTAAAGTAAAATATGATAAAATGAGGGTAGCTCATAAATCCTAAATGAAATTAACCAGTGGGTTCAATTCTAGATTCCTATTTTCTCTACTTAATTTCATCCATCTTTTACTTATTTTGATTTTCCTCTTTTTCATTTTTCTCTTCTTGATTTTGTTCTTTTCTATTTTCTTTATTTCTTTTCCTTGTTTATTCTTCATTTTCTTTTATTTGTTCAATTTCTTTCTCTCCTCTTGTTCTAGTTTTCTTTTATTTGTGAATAATCACACACTATCTATATCTCTCACTTTTGCTCCTCTTTATCCACACAAATTAATAGGATCCAATTTAGAATTTTGCCTACACACCTTTCTCATGGGATCGATATTGTAACTATACTATAACTTGATAGTTGTCCTCTTATAATTTTTATGCATGATGTTTATTATGCGCCCCTATCAGTACATGGTCAAACCATCTTAGTCGATTCTCTCTTATTTTATCCTCAATAGGAGCAACCTCTAATTTACTACGGATGTACTCATTTATTATCCTATCTTTTAGTGTATACCACAAGACCATCGCATCATTCTCATTTCTACTACACTCATTTTTTGCACATATTATTTTTTAATTACCCAACAATTTGACCCATAAATTATTGTTGGTCTTATAACTATTTTATAGAATTTACCCTTTAGTTTCATTGGTATTCTATGATCATATAAGACTCCCAAAGCACTCCTCCATTTTAGCCATCCCAATTTGATTCGATGAACAATATCATCCTCAATCTCACCATCATGCTTAATGATTGATCCTAAATAGAGAAAATAATTAATTTTAGATATTTCTTGACCATCAATATTTACTACAGGCTCTTTTCTTTTCCTAGTTTTACTAAAAATGCACTCCATATATTACGTTTTTGTTACGCTAATTTTAAAACCTTTAGATTCAAGAGCTTGTCTCAACCTTTCTACTTTAGAAATTATACTTCTTCTAGTTTTGTCAACTAACACTATATCATCGTAAATAGTAACATACACCATGGAATTTCATCCCGAATGTACCTTGTAAGTTGGTCAAAACCCTAGTGTGTGAAAAATCTTATTTTTGTACATTAACGATCCATGTTAAAATTTCTAACCATGACATATTTGTGAGTTTATGTTGAACAGATATGAAAAAAATCCCCAAGATTTACACGAGCAAGATATGAGAAAACCCTAGTTGAAATCTAGGAAAATCTACTTAAATTCTAGATTCAGACGTCTAGTCACATATTTCAGACGTATGGATCATAGTTCATACATCTGGATGAAATTTCAGACGTCTCTGAATTTTTTTTTCTGAAAGTTGGTTCTCTGTCATTCGAATATCAGACGTCTAGACCAAAATGTCAGACATCTGGTCCACAAATTAGATGTTTGCTCCACAAATTAGACATTTGGTCAACAATTCAGATACTTGGTGCGATAATTCAAACGCCATAAAACATGCATGGCCTATTTTATTTTGTTTTATAGTTGTTTGAACCCGTAACTTGTAGATCTTGGAAAATCTAGTTTAGGTCTCAAGGTGTGGCATTGCTGATCTTGGAAAAATGTTTAAAAACGTAGTAAACTAGTTCCTATAACATTTCCAAGGAGTTACAAAGAGACTGGAGGTGAAGTAGTGAAGAAACAATGTTGTAGCAGATCAATCATGCAGGATCAGTATCGATTTAGCCACCTGCTTGAATTAAATTCAGACATCTGGTCATGTGACATCAGACATCTGGTTGAGCATCAGATGTCTAGTCGAGTGAAGCAACCATTTGATCGGAGTTTGACGGAAACTCAACTTTTACTTTTAGTTGTCAAAGACGTCCAGACTTTTTAGGAGACGTCTGATTTGGGATTTTTCAGACGTCAGGAAATATTATCAGCCGTCTAAGTTGTTCTGATTTCATATTATTTCTCTTTTGATATGTAGTTTAGTCTATTTTCACTATTTACCTATTTTACGCAGTCTCTAAGAGAATATATGATTATTTGAGAATGTAAGAGTAGTCTTGTGAGATACCTACACAATATATGAATTGTTTTGATCACAAGAATAACTCGGCACATTGTTAAATGAATGTAGAACTCGCTTCAAGGCGAATGAATGATAATATAAATATCTTTATGAATTGAATGGTGCTAGAATTGACATATTAGGACTTACACCGTAATGTTTGTACATGTAGATGGATGTGGGGACCTATATCTTAGACTATGGAGTGTACCCCAGTTTAGTTAGTCCAAATACATGAATCGACTAGGCAGCTCATCCCTGAACTGGACCATTCTGATTAGTGCTACCTAGATTGTGTGAGGTTGCCTTAGGATCTGGATTTTAGTCCATAATATTACATGTACAAATTAAATAACAGCGAGTTTGGAGGATAAGTAATGAAATGAATCGCGACTTAAGGTGGTTTGTTGGCTTGAGGAGTCTGATATGAGTGCCTATTTGATTATTATGAGTTATATATGTGTAACCACCTTAAGCAAACAGACTTAATTATTTCATATCCAGATAAGAAAGTATTTAAATTCTTTAATATGTTGGTTATGCTTTTATATATGTTGTGTGCATAACACTATATACTATATATCATTCTGAGTTATGATCATTTCAGTTGGTTCTTATTTCTATTCTTGTCTAGCTGATAAGAAAATAATTGTAATTGTGCAGCTAACCCTTGATTCTTGTAGTTCTCCAATTCTCCTCGCTTAGACTATGTCTAACCCTTTTGTGGACTCACTTCTTCAGGTAATGAAGTGAGTCTAACTGCAGCGGAGCAAGTATATTTGAATAAATAGGTTATGAGGAAGTAGTTATTCCATGCAGTAGCTTCCATAAATAATAATTATATTAATTGTTTATTTTCAGTAGATACTTCATGATATCTCTTTCAGCTATTTATCTAGTATTTGGTCGTCATGTTTGAGCCAAGACTCGTATTTATTTCTAGATATTAAAGTATATCTATCTAGTGGGTTTGGAACTTTGGACAATTGATATATCTCTTCTTGTTTCTGTTTTGATTATTGCTGTGATGTTGATGTCGCTGTGATGAGACTTGTACTTTCATGTATATTTTTATTATGAGTGGTTCTGAATGTATCAAAAAATAGATTAAAGGGTATTTGTAGAACACTTATTGTTTTTGGTTCTATAAACTTTTTGCCTACTAGGTCATTATTCTTGAGCGGGGCGTAACAATTGCAAAACCTATATCTCTTTTCTATTTTCATAATTTTTGAGTAATTAAACTAAAATCCCAATAAATTTTAATATTGTCCAGCAAATCATAAAAGAGAATTTTAAAACTATTACTAACCGCCAAATAACATTGGGAATTTACAAAACCTTTAAAATATTTTAATTTTTCACACTTAACTCTGATAATGGTGTTACTCCATTAATTTATATGGGCAAAGCTATCCTCAAGGCTAAGGACAGAAGAAAATAGTTTTTTGCCCTATAAAATTCTTAAAATTATGCAAAAGCCCTAAAATAATAAAAATTTTACATAGAACCAACTGACAATTATCAATGACCCACTAAAAATCTAAAATTGTAAGAATTCATTAAAATATGAAAATTATAAACAACCCCATGAAAAATAAAAATATTACAAAAACCCTAAGCATCTGAAAATTATAAATGACATCTTGAAAAATCATAAATTACAAAAATGTCGTAAAAAATCTAAAAATTAAAAAAATCATCTAAAAAATCTAAAAATTGCAAAAAGTCCCTTTAGATTGGAAAATACAAAAAGCCCCTTTAAAATCTAAGATTTACAAACACCTCCCCAAAATAATTATAAATAGCTCTCTTTAAAATTTGATAATCGTAAACAATACCTGAAGATTCTAAAATTATAGACTCTTAAAATATAAAAATTACAAACAACCCCTAAAATTACAAACAACACTGTAACGTCTAAAATTACAAACAACCTTTTACAAAATTTGTAAAATGAAAGCAACCCAAAAATTTGAAAACTATAAATCAACCCTTTAAAAATTCAAAAGTTTCAAACACTCCTTAAAAATATAAAATTGCAAAAAGGAAGGAAATGCAGTAAAATTCAATTTAGAAAAACAATCAAATTGAGATAAAATCAATATATATATATATATATATATATATATATATATATATATATATATATATATATATATATATATATATATATATATATATATATATATATATATATATATATATATATATATATATATATATATATATATATGAAATTAGACCGATCCATGAAAGCACGAGCTTAACTTTTATATATAATGAAATATTAATGGCTCTCTTAAAGGCATAAAAACTAATATGTGTCATCTTCTTGCATGACATGTGTCATATAAAAAATAGTCATGTGCCCTTCTATCTTGTCGGACATTGGCCACCTAATCTTATCTTGATCTAATTAAAAAATCATCATCAAATTAAAACTTATCCATAGATAGAAACTTCTAATAATCAAATATTGGTTATCTTAATTAAGTTATAATTATTCATGATTAAAAATCGTGTAATCATATCACCCCTTTATATATAAATTGGTGAATTACTTATAAAGTCGAAAAACATGTCATGTGTGAAAACTATTACGTGTTTATCTATCCTATCAAAATTGACATGTTAACACGTAATTCTATCTTCACCTAAGAATTCTAATCAAATTAAAACAACCCATAATTATAAAAATTTTAATAATCAAAACCCTCATTTCTAATGCTCTTTATCTAAGAATCCTAATCAAATTAAAACAATCCAATTTAAATATTTTTATTTACTTCAAATCTCCACATATTTTTTAAATATGGATTTAATTTAGTAGAAGATCCTCGATGGACTAATTTTAACCATTCAAAATCACTTAAATCAGACCAAATCTTTGATTTAGGTAAATTTAGTTTTAATTGATAGGATTAGAAGTTCCCAATAATTAGAATAATTGGATATATTTTTGCTAACAAAATAATGACCTTTTAACAACATTTGAATAGAGAGAGAAGCGACATAAGTAGAGAGAAAGAATATAGAGAGAAACGAGGACAGACGTTGATTAAGGGGCTTATATGATAATCATCCAAAATTAAGGAGGGTTTTCTGATATCTAGCCTTTGAATTTTCAAATTATAAGAAAATCTAGAAAAATCTCCAAATTTGAATAAAGATTAAAAGGAATATCGATACATTTATGAGACATCGTTTTTAAATCTAGGAAAGAAAATTTTAAGATTCATATTTCAATATTCTAATTTGATTTTTTAATTACCTATGATACATTCTTTTTATTTTTAGAATTGAGAATCTCTCTATTTTACTCTTGTCATGTAAGAAAATTGTTTTGGTTCAACATTCTAATTTGACTTTTAATTACCAATGATATATTTTAGTTTTTATTTTACTTTATTCTAATTATTTGTTTTAGTCAAAAAATAACGACATAGTAGAGAAAGAGGACTAAGGCTATCAAAGATCTTGAAAGTACATTATTTTTAGTTTCATAGTTCTAACTTATATTTGTCATTAATATTAACCCTAATTTAAAGTTACCATAATTTCAAAATCACTTGAAATTTGAAAACTAAATGGAAATGATATTTTAGGTATCTTTATTTTTTAGTTAATATTTTAAGAAAAATCTTAATTAAATTGTAATGATCTTATAATGTAATGTTATTCTAATGTGTTTGAGGTTTTATTTATTTATACCCCTGATTTGAATTTTAATGTATTTGAAATAAAACAAAACCATGAATGAGTAAAGTATATGGTTCTTAATTGATCAATTTTAATAATTTTTTTATTTTTATAATTAGGGTTAGGGTTTGCATCTGGGTTGGGTTGGGTTGAGTTTGAGTTGGGTTTGGGTTTGGGGTTTATTTATTTCTTTAGTATTAATGTATTTTTAAAAAAATAAAATAATGCAAATCCAACATATCATATCCAAAATATTTACGTGCCTTTTATACAGTTATCATAGTATCAAAATCCTTTGAATTTTAGAAAAGAGAGGAAATGATAATTTTCAGCTATTGTTTCCCCTTATTGTTTATATTATTTGTGTTGTTAATTATTGCTAATATCAAAATGATAAAAAGAAGTAGAGAATAATGATTGGGGCTATGAAAGACGAGAGAAAGTTTTTATTTTCATTCTTTTAGCACTTGAATTTGATTTTATTTTCTAATTCTTTGCTTTCTTACAAATGAAAAAGTGACGAAAAGAGTAAAGAGGGAATTTAAGCTATCAGAGAATGCAAGAATAAAACTTTTAGGTTCATTTTTTAGCATTGTAATTTAATTTTTTAATTACTAATAAAAATAATTATTTTATGATTGATAATTTCTCTATTTTACTTTGTTATATTTTTTATTTTATTACAGATGAAAAAATGTTACTCATAAATTATATATTAAATTAAACTATTTACATTTTATAAATATAAATTCAAACAATTTTATTAACTTTTGAAGAAGATATTAATTTCATAGTAATACTGTCATAAATTACATAATGACAAGAATTACACTCAATATTTTTCTAATAAAAATAAAGTTTATCAATTTAGAGGAGTAATTATACGGAACATCTTGATCAACTTGAAGTTATTTTCATATCATGCATTTCAATATATGACATTTTGGAATAAAATTAGATTAAAAATTTACTGAAAAGTATTTGAGTCTTTATACTCATTTCAGCATGATGTTGATACTAATATAAGTTTGATATTAGAACAGGTATATGAGTCTTTGAGATTATTTATAAGATAAGTATCAAATCGGGGAGATGAAGCCGTGCTTAGCACAGACTACAATACTAGTTATATATAATGAGAAACTGGTGAGAAACTGGTAGCTCACCGAAAGGCATAAACAACTAACATGTGTCATCTAAATGCATGACATGTCTCAAATTAAAAATAATCATGTGCCATTCTATCCTATCGACATGTGGACACCTAATCTTATTTTCACCTAATTAAAAATCCTCATCAAATTAACATTTATCTATAATAGAAAATTCTAATAATTAAGTATATAGTAATCCTAATTAAATTATAATTATCTATAATTAAAAAATTGCATAATCATATCCCTCCTTTACATATAAATTGGTGAACCACTTATAAAGCCTCAAAAACATGTCATGCGTGAAATGCCATGTGTTTATCTATCCTATCAAAAATAACATGTTAACACGTAATCCTATGTCCACCTAAGAATCCTAATCAAATTAAGATAATTCATAATTATAAAAATTCTAATAATCAAAACCCCCTTTTCAATCCTCTTTACCTAAGAATCTTATCAAAGTAAAATTGTCCATAATTTAAAAATTCTATTAATCAAATCCCTCCTTTATAAAAATGCTTTTCAAGATTTGAAAATTATTAATTGCCCCTTCAAAATCCAAAATTATAAATAACCCTCTAAAAATTCTAAAATACAAACTACTCCTAAAATCCAAAAGTAGAAACAACCTTCTAATAAATCTAAAATCTCAAATACCCCGTGAAAAATCAAAAATTGTAAACAACCCCTTATAATTCAAAAATCACAAATAAATCCTAAACAACTAAAAATTTCAAATAGTACCTAATATCAAAAATTGTAAACTTCCCTTTAAAGTCCATAAATTACAAATAATACCTAGAAAATCTAAAAATTACAAAAAGTATATAAAAGTTTTAAAATCAAAAATTGTCCCTTGATAATTTAGAAACAACCCCTTGATAATTTAGAAGCAACCCCTTGAATATTTAACAACCAGCCCCTTGAGAGTTTAAAAAATATAAATGTTTCCTGAAAAATTTTATAAACATCCCTTTTAAAATTTTACAAATAGCTCCATGAAAGTTGCAAAAATAACAGATTTACCTCACTAAAAATTTTAAAATATTACAAACAACTCCCTAAAAAATTTATAAAAGATCCCTTAAAAGTTTCAAAAATTCCAAACACCCCATAGAAAATCTGCAAAATTACAAATAGCCTTATGAAAGTTACAAACAACCTGTTAAGATTCAAAAATTATAAATAAAATCCTGAGAAATCTGAGAATTACAGTTGTTATAGTGCTTCCCTTAATTAAATGATGATACCCGCATAAGTGGCCAACACGTGCCCCGCACAACACATAATCTAGGTCGACTCAAAAGCAAGACGACTAAAACCCTGGCATGGACGACTCAATGAGTTGACATCTCGCGTAACCGAGTCATAAGGCAGTACTTACCTACCTCCCCTCCAGGCCGACTCCTCTAGCGACCTACTCGACCTACCCTTCGGCCGAATCTCGCTTAACCGGGTCTTAAGGCCGTACCTCTCAGCCCTCGACAAGACGAGTAGAAAGACGACGGTTACCTCGAGCCCCTCATCGACAGCCTGTCGCCATCACATTAAATGCATGATCAGAATCATCATTTCTCTAACCCCAACAGTCTTTATGACTCATCGGACTACGTCAGCACCACACACACCCTGTCACCATCGCATTTAATGCTGGAGATGACTCACCCATCTCTGTAGCCGACACTTGTAAAGCAGATGCTGACTGGGCTACCAGCTAGACTCTACTGAGATTACCAAATTACTCCTCTACAACTACTATAAATAGAGAGACTGTTTGTAACTTAAGGTAAGCAATTTTTTCTGCTCAATAAGAACTTCTTCAGTTCATCACTTTCTTCTCCACTCAAGCAATTTACTGACTTGATCGTCAGAGGAAGAATCGGAGAACCCAACTCCGCCCTCTTACGAGCTCTTGCATGTGCAGGGAAGAACAGCTGGCTCCAGAACTGGATATTCGGAGGAGTTAGCGGATCCTTAACAACTCAACCACTCACACCTAATTATCTATTTGATTACTAACATTAATAGGTTGATGCCCACCATGGGGCCCTCTTTCTTCTCCGAGCAACCATGCCTAGTTATGAGCTTAGGCCTGATCACCTCATCTCTGAAGAAACACATCCAGGCTATGTCACTCAAGCCCAACTCGAGGAGTCCGCCTAGCCGATCTCCTAGTCCCTCGACCAACAGTTGGCGACGTTAACTAATAAACTCCTTAGTCGGTTTCCTCCCCCACAGCCCGCTCACTCTGCTGCTCCTCCACCTTCAGGAGACCAACCTTCAGCAAGCCATCCTCCGCCTGAACCCCTGCCTATAGTCCCTCCTCAGACTCTGCATGTTGCAGCCATGTAACAGAAAGACCACGCTGGGTACGTGTCTCCTTCGCCGCACCAGCCGATTCGCCCTGCAGACTCTCGTCGGCGTCACCTTCAATATGTGGAAGCCACTAGCGAGAGCCCTTAGCCTAGTCATGATAGGGAGCATGCCCCAGGAGGAGTTCCATGAGGCCCTCGACATCATCATGCTACTGTAGGCCCCTCGGCTACCAACGTAGCATTCGGCTATGATCAGACTTACCGACCAGTCGCCGAAGCCATTGGGGGGAACACTCCCCTCACTGACGACATCATGAATGCCATTTGTGAGAAATTCAAGATGCCTCTAGTAGAGAAATACAAGGGAGAAGGAGACCCTGCGGAGCATGTCCAGAACTACTATGACATGATGAGCATGCTGCAAGCGCCTGAAGCCATCATTTGCTGATGTTCTCCCATCACTCTGTCAGGAAGCGCTAAGCTCTGGTGGAACACTCTGGAGAAGAAGTCCATCAGTAGCTTTGAGCAGCTTAGCCAGAAGTTTGTTCATCACTTCCTAGCTGACACCAGCGAAAGCTGTCTCCTCATGTGTTGATACAAATGAGGCAGGAGCCTGGAGAGAGCATCTGAAACTATTTCAAGAGGTTCCAAGTGAAGAGGCTGGAGGTTGATGACACTGGGAGTTCGGTCGCCATGTTCGCTATTGTCACCGGCTTACTGGACAACGAGCTGGATGACTTACTCACCAAGAGGCGATGCTCCACCTACAAGCAATTGATGGCCAAAGCCGACGGGTATATGGACATGGAAGATGCCCAAGCCTACAAGAAGGCGGCCAGGGTGACAGAAGCGACGGCGGCAACGACCGCGACACCAACAACCCCAACAGTACCAGCAGCGATAGTAGCGACCCCAATGGCAGCATCAGCAAAGGAGCCGACAAGGGACCCCCCCCCCCAAGACAAGAGTCGGTAAGGGATTCTCCTAGAGCCGACTCCCGTTCATACTGGGTCGACCGAAGGGACTGAAGCAGGGAGCCAGCACCAAAGCTGGTTCTCATAGCCCTCAATACCACTCTCACTGATGCCCTCTTTATGGTCCAGAAGGAGGGACATCTCACCTCACCCCCTCCTCGTATGAAGTCGGATCCTCAGAATCGAGATACATGATAATATTTTCGATATCATCGGGATCACGGCTATCTCACCAATGATTGTCGAATCCTCCAGAGGGACATCGAGGACCTGATCTAGAGAGGATAGCTTCGAAAGTTTGTTTCCCCTAGGGATAGAAGAGAAGCCACCCCAGGAGGAGCTGATAGAAGGTCTCGTTCCCGTTCGCCTCATCCTCAACCACCGCTTGACAGTCGACCCCCCGTGCCCAGCAGTAGGGGGATCATTAACACTATCAGCGGTGGCCCCACAGCTGGGGGATCATCCAACAACGCTCAAAAGAGATACGCTAAGCGAGCGTTGCGAGTGGATATTGATGTGATGTTTTGCCGCAAGCGCACGGCGTAGTTGTAGCTAGCTCCGGCAAATACGAGTCGATCCCACAAGGACTTGTTGTTAACTACCAATTATTCACAAATTCACAAACCAATTATCCAGGCAATTCGATGTACAAATGATTTAGAATAAAATAATGAAATAAGCTAAAATAAATAAACCTTGGATGAAATCAAATGATGAAGAATTCTAGAATCATGATCCACCACAACGACGATTATCATGTTTAAGTAATGATCCTCTCTCAAATGTGAATATCCACTCTTGTAGGGAATTATCCTAATTTAATTGCTATCTTCTCTCAAAGTATAACAACATATTCAAGAACTAATCAATCTCTATTCTCATGGTAATTGAATTTGTTCGAACCTAGTAGAAATGATGATAATTCTTAAAATTCCTCAAGAAACCTAAAACTACTCGTGATTTAGAATTTCAGGTTCTATTCTAGAGTTCCGATATTATAACTTCACCTCTCGGTTCTTCGCTTAATATCTAAATCATGTAAATAAGTGGCCAACAAATTTACAAGCATAAATCACACTGGAATGAAACAAAAGTCATTAACATTTATAAATTCAAGAAAAGATCAAAATATTATTTGACAATCATGTCGTTGGGTTTCACCCAACCCTAGAATAAAGAGATTACTCACTCATGTTAGAATAACAAGCCATGGAAATAATAATAATCATTAAACTCATCATGTGCAAAGATTAAAAGAAAGAGAGCAAAGAAACTCTTAGTCTCAATGATAATCTTCACTTTAAAGTTGCTTGAATCCAATCCTTGAACGAAAAAAATTTTAATCGTCTTCTTCAATCTCTTCCCAGTGTGACGACTGAATCCTCCTTCCAAAAACCCTAAAAATACCCCTTTTTCATGTTAGCAAGTCAAAAACGGATTACTGAACAATATGGGTTGGCCCATAAGGAATATAGGTTATCCAACTTCGCTCGGGCGCGCAAAATAGTGGCATGGCCGCGCAACAGTCTATCTCATAACTTCAAACTCTATTTTCTATACTTTTCTCTTAGAATTAGAAAAAACTCAAAACATGACAGTTGTAGACCTATCTCTTAGCTTTCCGTGGTAACTTGAATCAACTATAAATCATATCGTATGTGAAAGTTATGCTTGAAATACTAATAGGATATCAAAACTGCCAGCTTCAACGAACCAAGCTTGTTTCCCTTCTTTTTACGCTCCAATCTCGTGCTAGCTCCTCCATCTTCATATCCTCGTCATGTGCCACATTGAATCTCATCAAAATGCATTACCTAAAAATGTAAACAAACTAAATGCAGTAAACATGAACTAGAAATCGAAATACACCTAATATGAAGTAATTATGAACTTAAAATGTTAATTCTAGTATGAAAATGAGAGTAGATATGCGTGAAAAATATATATACAAATGTAACTCATCAGATATGTGTGACAAGAGGCCGAGGGCAGAAGAGCCCATTTCTTTTAGTGACTCGGACCTTAAAGGCGTTGAGACGCCTCATGGTGATCCTATCGTCATCTGAGCTGGGATCGACGGCTTCCAAGTGAAGAGGATTATGGCCGATATAGGGAGCTCAAGTGATGTCCTGTATATCGACACCTTCAACCGCATGGGCATTGACAAGTCCCGACTGCAGCCTTGTCGGGGTCTACTCATCGGATTCACGGGACATGCACTCCTACCTGAGGGGACAATCACACTCCCCCTAATGGTCAGAGAATACCCTCGACAATCCACAGTTCAGGTCCAGTTTGTGGTGATGGACCTCAAGTCAGCCCACAATGTCATATTGGGCCGAACCGCCCTTCATCTCTTGTGGTCCATTCCATCTGCATACCATCAGATGATAAAATTCCTAACCCCTGAAGGAGTCAGCATTGCCAGATGCAACCAGCGAGAGGCCAGATCTTGTTATCTTCTCTCGACAAAGGGAAAGGGTGTACAAGAGACCCTACTCATTGAAAAGACCTACCTTTAGTTGGAGAAAGCACTGGAACGATAGAGAACAACTCCTGTTGAGGAGCTCTATGAGATACCGATTGACCAAGGAGGAGTGAAGAAGGTTAAGATCGGATCTAGCCTCGTTGAGCCACAGCGAGGAGCCTTGATTGCGTTCCTATTGGCAAACACCGATGTGTTCGCCTAGGGACCAGAAGACATGCCGGGGATTCCCCCCGAAGTAATGAACCATGAGCTTGCTATCGATTGACACAGCAAGCCAGTCTGACAAAAAAAGAGACATCTCGACCCAGAGAGACAGAAGGCGGCCGCAGATAAAGTCGACCGACTCTTGAAAGCCGATTTTATTCGGGAAGTATAATACCCCGATTGGCTGTCTAATGTGGTACTGGTGAAGAAGTCCCTTAATAGGTGGAGGATGTGTGTTGACTTCACTAATCTCAACAAGGCCTGTCCAAAGGATAGCTACCCCCTCCCTGGGATCGATTAACTAGTCGACGAGAGCACGGGTCATGAGCTACTCAGCTTCATGGACGCCTTCTCTGGCTACAATTAGATTCGTATGGCGGAGCATGATCAAGAGAAGATCTCATTCATTACGGACCAAGGGACCTATTGCTATAAGGTGATGCCCTTTGGCCTCAAGAATGCAGGTGCCACTTATGAGAGGTTAGTCAACAAGATTTTCAAGCCCTAGATCGGCCGCAATGTGGAAGCATATGTGGATGATATCCTGGTGAAGTCGAAGCAGGCATTGTCCCATATATCGGACCTTGAAGAAACCTTCTCCGTCCTTCGACGCTACCGCATGAAGCTTAATCCTACCAAGTGTGATTTTGGGGTGCAGTCGGGCAAATTCCTCGGGTTCATGATCACTCAGAGAGGCATCGAAATCAACCCAGAGATGATAGCCGCCATTGAGCAGCTACCCGAACCCCGCACCTTGGAGAACATCTAGAGGCTGAATGGGAAGATAGTCGCACTAGGTTACTTCCTCTCCAAATATACGGAGAGGAGCCTCCCATTTTTCAAAACCTTAAGAGGAAACAAGGAGTTGAAGAAGAGCAAGAGTTGGATGGCTGAATGTAGCACGGCCTTCAGAGACCTCAAGACGTACCTGAGCACTAAGCCGCTACTAAGTCAACCCAGAGAAGGGGAGACCTTGTATCTATACTTGGCCATCTCCCCCAAAGTCGTCAGTTCCGTTTTGCTTCGATAAAAAGAGAACACCCAAAAACCGCTATACTATGTCAGCCGGATCTTAAAGGCGGGTAAACACAACTACCCTCTCATAGAGAAGACTTCCTTCAACCTCATCACCATATCTAGGAGACTCCACTCATATTTTCAGGCCCATTCCGTAATTGTGAGGACGAGTCTGCCTTTAAAGAAGGCACTCGGTAGCCCCACCACTTCAGGGAGGATGGTTGCCGGGTTGGTCGAGCTGAACGATCATGACGTGCAGTTTGAACCAAGAACAACAATCAAGGCCCAGGCCTTGGCCGACTTCCTCATCGAGTCGACCTCTCCAAATGATGAATAACCAGCACCCCTGCCGTCAGCTCAACAAGAGCCTTCAACATCTCAGGTAATCAAGGCACCTACTTCTTGGACACGTCGCTCACTCGAACATGATTCACCAGAGTTCGCCTCTTGGTGGTTGATAAGGGTGGATGGGTCCTCCGGCGAAACTGGCAGTGGAGCGGGAGTGGTCCTGCGCAGCCCTGACGGGTCGACGCATGAGCACTCCATCGCTTTTAATTTCTCCGCCTCGAACAACGAGGCCAAATATGAAGCACTTCTAGCAGGTCTTCAAGCCGCCTTAGCCATAAAGGCTGAGCAACTCTATATTTTGGCTGACTCCCAACTTGTTGTCCATCAGGTGAATGGAGAGTATGCAGCCAAAGATTCGAGAATGGCCCTATATTTGAAGGCGGTTAAAGAGCTGTTAGCCAATTTCACTCATTACAGGATCGCCCAAGTCCCCCGAGCCCTCAACGTTTAGGAGGATGCCTTGTCTAAACTTGGATTGACCAGCTCAAAAGGTAGTTCGGGGCCTATATACACTGACACCCTCAAGCATCCCAGCATCGTGAAGACATCAAGGACAGTCATGCAAGCCGAAACATTTGCGAGACCTTGTTGGATGGACCCCATCATTCAATACCTAACAGAGGGGACCTCACCAGAGAATGCCGCTGAAGCTAGGAGATTGCAAAGGAATGCACGCCGCTATCTTATGCTCGATGATCAACTCTATCGAATATCATACTCTAGCAGTTGTGTGGGGCCCTACCTCCGGTGTCTCTGGCCTGCTGAGGCCAATTATGTCCTTCAGAATATCCACGAGGGAACTTGTGAAAATCATCTAGGGGCCAGAACTCTAGCCCTGAAAGTCATTCGCCAGGGATATTATTGGCCCACTATACTAGCCGAGTCAAAAAAACTCATCTCTTTGTGCAAGAAGTGCCAATTCTTCTCAAGCAATCCGCGAGCGACAGCCACTGGGCTCACCTCCATCCTGAGTCCAATCCCATTTGCACAATGGGGTTTGGATATACTGGGTCCTCTCCCAATGGCCTCAGGACAGCAGAAGTTCTTGATCATTACCATCAACTATTTTACCAAATGGATCCTTAGCCAAAATTGGCGAGAGCAATGTCACCAATTTTGTGTGGAGATCCATTGTATGCCGATTTGGCGTTCCCCTCTCCTTCATCACCGATAATGGCACTCAGATCGATAGTGGGGGCTTTCAAAGTTTTTGTGAAGAATGGAATATCCGCCTCAAGTTCTCCTCAGTCACGCACCCCAAGTGCAATGGACTTGCAGAAGCTGCCAACAAATGCATCCAGCAAGCTTTGAAGAAAAAGGTGGATGAGGCAGTCAAAAATTGGATTGAGGAATTGCCTAGCATTCTGTGGTCCTACCGTACAACTCATAAGAACTCCACGTGGGAATCCCCCTTCAAGTTAACTTATGGAGCCGAGGCTGTCACCCCAGTGGAAGTCGACATGCCAACAATCCGGCTGCGGCATTTTGACAAAGACTTGAATTTAGAAGGACTTCGAAACGGACTCGACCTCATTGACGAAGTCCGAGAAAAAGCTCTCCAATCCCAAGTCATCAATCAGCAGCGCATTGCTCGGTACTACAATAGTAAGGTTTGACCCCGGAGATTCAACATTGGCGATCTTGTCCTTCAAAAAGCTGCTTTCGATAAGGACACCAGACGCGGCAAGTTGGCTGTCAATTGGAAAGGACCCTACACTGTCATTGAAGAATTGTGCCCAGGCACATATCGGCTCAGAAGCTCGCATGGAAGAATCTTGCAACATCCTTGGAACATCGAGCATCTCAAGAAATATTTCCATTAATTTTGAATGCAAATTTCAATTAAATTTCAATTGTATCCAGAAATTTTTTTGAATTATAGCTCTTGTGTCATACTCTCGCAGCACCTAAAATTCTAGCAAGAGCACAGGGCCGAGTCCCCTCTTTCTTGGCCGTCATCAGCTAAGACCTTGGCGTTATTATAAGCCCAACACACGTACAATAAGACATTGGTGTCATTTACATGAGTAAAACCAAGGCGCACCAAAACAAGGTCGACTCAAAAAAGACCTTGGTATCTCACGAGTAAAACCAAGGCACGCCATCGACAAAAGACCTTGGCACCCTCTCGGGATAAAACCAAGGCGCTCTAACCTTTTGGTCGGCCTCGACAAAAAAGACCTTGGTATCTCACGAGTAAAACCAAGGCACGCCATCGATAAACGACCTTGGCACCCTCTCGGGATAAAACCTAGGCACTCTAACCTTTCAGTAGGCTTCGACAAAAAGACCTTGGTTTCTCACGTGTAAAACCAAGGCACGCCATCGACAAAAGACCTTGGTGCCCTCTCGGGATAAAACCAAGGCATGCCAACCATCCGACCAACATGATCGACTCAAAAGACCTTGGCATCCTCCTAAGTCCAAGGCACGTACCCTAAGACCTTGGTGTCATTGCGAATAAACCCAAGGCACAGAGCCTAATAATGATCAATTCAAAAGACCTTGGCACCTTCCTAAGTCCAAGGCATGTGAAAAAGACCTTGGTATCATTCATGAGTAAAACCAAGGCACTCCACCGACACTAAAGACCTTGGTACCCTCTCTGGATAAAACCAAGGCATTCCAACCAATCAATCGGCACGCGCCACCTATAATTCCGAGTCACCTCAATCTAAAGGATTGACTCACATCTGCTATCAATCTCTAAAATGAGGCAAACAAAATATAATAGAGCAGAACAAAAATTCGCAGAGACAGACAAATCTAAATTTTCATACATATATCGAAATATTTACATCCATAATAAAAAAAATAAAAAAAGAAAAAAAAACAAGATACACATTGAATCACTCAGGGGTCTCAGCTCAGGTCGGGAGTGGGACTCGGTAGAGCTGTGCTCGACTCGACATCAATGGCTGGCTAGGCAACAACACGGACGACCTCATCTTGGTCACCCTCCGACTGACCTTCTTCGCCCCCATCATCCACCTCCAGCGTTATTCCCCCTCCCTTCGTCTCAATCTCCTTTAAAATGTCAAGGCAATTGGTGACATGAGAGGGGTATTAGGTGCGGTCTGGGGCGGGTCGAGACACAGTAGGGAGCAAGGCCAAGAGGTAATCGAAGCCAACCTTGCAGGCCAAGGACACCTCCACTTTGCCTATGGGGCCGTTGCGGTATTGCTTCGAGGGTAGCCAAGGACGCCTTATGAGCCGACCGATCCTCCTCGAGATCCAGCTTCGCGTTCTGAGCAGTCAGGCATTCTGACTGGGCGTCTTCCTGGGCCTTGAGTCTTGCTCACTTCTCGCCCTCAACATCCTTGGTCAAGAATTTGATCTGGCAGTCCCGCTCAAGGATCTCACGCTGGTAGTGGCCAATCTCCTCCTTGAGCTAAAATCATAGCTGATTGCTTGCTACGATGCGCCTGAAGCCCCCTGACCATCTCCTCCCTCATCTCCACCTCATGATGCCATTTGCTGTCGCTACGGCTCCAGGCCTCCCGCTCGGCCTCTAAGGCAGCAACCCTCTTCTCAGCTAGCTCCCTAGCCCTCCTCTCTTCCACTAGTGCTTTCTAAAAATTGGCCGGAAGACTCTACGCAAAATCAAGACGAGAGAACAACTCTTGCTCGATTAGCGCTCCCCGCAACAGATAGCCCTTAAGGGCGTGATGCAGGTCGATGTTCGGCATGGCCATTAGGATCTCCTCATCCTTGGGGAGAGAGAATTGATCCAATGCTCAAGACTGAGCTATTCAATTCGCCAAACTGAACTCTTCTTGTCAAGAGGCCTCTTGGGGAGGAACTTGTCTTCCTCCGAGAGCTCCTCCTTGTGCTCGAATCCTCCCAATTGGCCAATCAGCATGGCCTTAAACTTCCCCCACACCTAGGCGTCGAGCTCCTTGATGTGATGGTGGAAGGGCCGGCGGAAAGGCCAGCGGAAGTCATCCTCTAGCACTGAGGTGGCATCGGCCTTCTGCTACCCCTCAGTCGACTGGAGCAGGGCCACCTCCTCTCCAACTACGCTTGACGCCTCGGCAGGTTCCTTGCCCTGCCTATGGGTGAGCTCGAGCAAGGGAGTTAGAGCTACCGACTCCTAGACTTGAGCCTTGGCCTCGATGGGCTCAGCCACCTTGTCACCCCCAATTTGCCCAGGAGGGGAAGCCTCATCAAGGATGACAATTTCTATTAGCTTCGGAGGAGGGACGTTCGATTGCAAGCCCTCCTTGGGACTCAAAGCAGAAGAGCCCACCCTTGATCCTTCGGCCGAGTCACCTTGGGCTTGCTCAACCGGTGCATGAGGCTCCTGGCCTCTGTTCAACCTCCTCCTCCTCGTCTCAGACTTCACGGCTTGGGCTGTGGTGCTGGGCCCCGCCAGCTTAGCTGTGATCTCAGCGGTCCTTGACCTCAATATATTCAGCTCATCAAGAGCTAGTTCATCCCTCAGCTGCTTCTGAGGCCTCGTAGTCAGGACCAGCTCCGCCGAGGTTGAGTCCTCCCCCTTTAAATTCTTCAGAGGGTTCTTCTTCAAATGGAGCGTTAGGACCGCCGCTCGAATGGTATCAGCCTCAGTGGAAGGAACCCTAGATATTCCGGCCACTCGAAGAGGAGCCGATTCGAAGAGACTATTAATCTCTCGAGACCCTGCATAAGCGTAGATCCGCTCGAGTTTCTACCCCTCCTCAGTTGAGAGAATACACGGCTTCAGCGCGTCCTTCCTGATCTCAGGCCAAGAAGGATAGACCAGAATAGCGTCGGCCCCAAAAACCCACATGAACTTCTCCTTCCAATCTTTATTGGAGTCAGGAGTGTTCGACACCAGTTTGGAGCCACCTACGCTCTGGAAAAAGTAGTGCCCCTCCTTCCTTGTCGTTTTGACGCTGACGAGATTATTGAACAGGCGCATGCTCATTCGACGCTGACTCGGTGACAGATCACCAGGAACCCCACCAAGATTGCAATGGGGTTCGTCATAAACTATATCGGAGACACCCCCAGAGCATTACATACTTTGTCGATGAAGTGGTAGAACGGCAGTCGGAGCCCGTACTCCAGATGACTCGGATAAAGAGGCGACGTGTCGCCGCCATGGTGATAGATCGAGTCCACCATGTCCGGCGCTGACAAAGTGAAGGCCTTGGGGATGTCAAAGCGCTCGTAGTAGGCTTCGAGCTCCATGGAATAGATCTTCGAATGGAAGGGTTTGAGAAGATCAATCCTCACCTCATTGCGACCGGTGGTAGGAGCCAGGTCAGCCATTAAAAGATCAATAGAAGATGAGCAAAAACTCGCTTGAAATAGAAGAGGTCGAGTTTAGTAAATGGAGGCGAAAGTTTGTAAAGAAGATCTCTTTCACAAGAGAGATATATATATAGGCACCAACGGATGCACGTAGTGAAATCAGAATGATCGACTCAATCCGGTACGAACGGATGAGATTAACCTCGAAATCCAAACGGGCCTCACAAAACACGAAGCGCCGCCCTCTTTACTCCACACCACTCCGCTCGAAAGTCAAAGCCACAGTGACGCATGCCATTTGATGACATCATAAAGTCTTTTCAATAGCAACCCCTCGCCTGACCAATAAAGATGCCTCAAAACTCACAAACTGACAACTATTCAAAATACAGTCAACACAACTTGGCCGACTCGATGGACCAACAACTCACGTAGTCGACCAGAAATGCGGTGTTAGTCGGCCCCCTCATGAAATTGACTCGAACAACCAAGACATCTTTGGTGAGACAAATTGCCACCCACTAAGTTTGTCCAACTTGGCTATCTTTATGTCAGCCTATGAATATCTAGAAGTCGTCGACTCGACCAACTCCAACTAAAGCATTTACCCTTATTCATGAAAGGAAAGGTATGCAAGACCTTGGCATCCTTTTTGCAAGCCCAAGGCAAGTCTTCTTAGCCCAACAATTGTCAAAAACACTGCATAAATAAGCAAATCAACAAATGGTTCGGGACTCGAAAGTGAGTCGACTCCCCAAGAGATTTAAAGCATAAACAAGGAACAAATTCAGAAGTAACAAAAAAACCTTCTATTCATATCTTTCCAAAATGTTTACAAGGATTTACATTTACAAAATACCCTATCGGGATACAAAATTCTAGAGCTAAGGGATGAGACTACGGGAGGTCCATATCTGCTCCTGCAATTAGAGGCAGAGAGACGTTGGCAGTAGGCGGAGGAGTTGATCAACCTTCCGGCTCGGCCTCCTTAGTCAAGCCCTCGCCCCTCTCCTTGGTTCCTTCAGTTGGGCCCTCATCAGCCTCGGCATCTGACTCCTCATTTTCGGAGCCGCTCCCGCTGAAATCAAGCCCCCCGGCCTATCTCTCTATATCCAAGAACGCATCTAGGCAATTCGCGACCCTTGGAGGATAGTGGAAATGGTCGGGTGTGCTCCTCATTTCAGCTGGGAGCTGCGCCTCGAGGTAGTCGTACCCCACTTTGCAGGCGATTGCTACCTTCGCCTTCCCAAAAATACTCTAGCGATACTCTTCAACAACCCCCGACCGATACGTCTTAGACTCCTAGTAGGCGATACGGCTTTGGGCCTCGACTAGAGACTCCTCACGCCGAGAGCTCTCTTTCTGGAGCCTTATCCACACAAATCGCTCCTCCTCCTAGTAGACGATATGGCTTTGGGCTTTGACTTGCACCAAGGCATGGTCCCTCTCCTGTAATCCCCGCAAGACCTCCTCGGACAAGCGTTACATCTTCTTGTGCGTCTCCTAAAGTTCACGTTCGAGCCTCTCGACCTCAGCAGACTTCTGGACATCTAAAGCCTTGAAACCCTCGATCATGCTATCCTGCACCTCCATCTCTCAGCGCCAATAACCCAACTCATCCCCTTTGGCTGACAATGCCTGGAGAGACTTCTCTAGATCGACCTCTACGTTGGTCTTTCGAGCCTCCAACTCCCCTTGAAGCTTAAGGTAGGAGGTTCGGACTTGCTTCATTCAACCGAAAATCTCCTATTCCACAAGAGCCCCGCGAATCAGATAGCTCCTGAGGCTCAGGTGGAGACCGACATCTGGGACTTCCCCCAAAATTTTCTCATCGTGAGGAAGCCAAAATTTCTCCACCGCTCTCGATTGAGCAATTCGGGACTCAAGGACCGACCCCCTCGCATCAAGATGACGTTTAGGCTGATGCCAATGGTCGAGGGTCGGCTCCTTATTATACTGAGGGCCGACTCGGGTGGATCCTATCAATAGCATCCTCTACTTGTCCTAGATCTCTGACTCGATCTCATCGATGCGATGAGGATACAACCATCCTAGATCTTCAGGAGCCTCCTCCTCTGTAGCCGGCTCCTTCCCTTGGTGATGAGTCGACTCGGAAGGGACGGCTGGATCTGCCTCGCTCCCCTCTTGAGCTTCTAATCCCCCCATGACTTCATCACCTATGGGAGTTTCGGCCATCTCTCCTTCTCGAGAGGGAGACCCCTCTTCCACGTGGACGACCTTAGTCTCCACCGCCTTAGCCACCCTTCTAGGCCCTTGGCTGTCCATCTTTTTTGGTTTTTTCTTCTCGGCCTGAGCTATCGAGGGCGTTGGTCCTGATAATGTACCGGCCACATTGGTTGCCTGGGCACGAGCCGCCGCAACCTCCTCAGGGGCCAGGTTCTGTCGAGGATGCTTTGCCGACCTCGTCGGCGACCCTTCTTGAGCCCCAGCGGGCGGAGCTGTCGGTGCCCCAGCAGCTTCTACTAGACCAATGGTCAGTTGAGCCGCCCTCTCTTGATCAGTCGCCAAAGGAGTCACAACAGAGGTGCCGACCACTCGCAAAACAGAGTTGTCGAGTAGATGCTCCATCTTGCGAGAGCCAGTGTATGCCCTGATTATATTCAGAGCGTTCTTCTCGGCGTTCAATAGATTTCCCACCGTCAGAGCTTCTCTTATGATCTCGGGCCAATTTGAGCAGCCTAATTCTGAGTCGTCCCCCGAGACCCAGACGAACTTCTCTTTCTAGTCCTTGTTTGACTCGGGAGGATCGACAATGATTTTAAATTTTCCCACCGCCTTGAAGTAGAAGTGGGCATCTTTCTGGTGCACTTTGACACCGATTAGATGACCCAACACGTTCAGCAATGGTTGATTCCCAGCCAATGGTAGATGACCACAAACCCCACTAACCTCACGATGGTGCTCTGCTTCATCTGCATCGGCGACACCCCCAAAGCTGTGAAGACACGACAGAGGAAGGGGTGTAGAGGTAGACGCAGGCCACACTCCAAATGTTTGGTGTACAGCGGGTCCCGACTCTCGTCATTGTCGAAAATCGCCTGTGACTTTGTCGGTGTCGTTAATTTATAGCCCTGAGGGATATCAAATCTCCCACGGAGCGATCTCAGGTGTGACAACATCACCTTCGAATGGATCTCTGCTAACAACTCTTGTCTAGCGTTGAGTGCAGAAGCCGGCATTGATGCTAATTTTGGAAAATCGCCGGAGAAGATGGTCGGAGCACTCTGAGAATTTATAATCAAAATTTTGGAAAGCGATAACTGCCCCTCCCGTAGGCACAAGAATACTTATAGGTAGTGGGAATCGGCAGCTGTTAAGACCACAGCGGTCGGATTAGATTCAGACCAACGGCCCAGATTGATTTTAGAAATCGAAGCGCCCTCACTTTAATCGAGGCAAGGCACGTCTACCTTAAGTAGCCTGCAATCAGACACGAAACGTGAGGTGACAACAGTCAAAAGGTATTCGATGATGTCAGCCACGTCGCATCCGAAAAACTTTTCAGATTCTCCTCATAAATGCACCTAATGACTCAGCAGAGCCACAGTATCATTTCACTCGGACCCGGCTCATGCCGACTCCAAGCGAAAGGGGCCAACTGTTGTACTGCTTCCCTTAATTAAATGATGTTCCCTGCACAAGTGGCTGACACGTGCCCCACACAACACTTAATCTAGGTTGACTCAAAAGTAAGACGATTAAAATCCTGGCATGGACGACTCGACGAGCCGACATCTCGCGTAATTGAGTCATAAGGCGGTACTTACCTACCTCTCCGCCAGGCCGACTCCTCTGGCAACCGACTCGACCTACCCTTCAGCCGACATCTTGTGTAACCGGGTCTTAAGGCGGTACCTCTCGGCCCTCGCCCAGACGAGTAGAAAGATGACGGTTACCTCGAGCCCCTCATCGACAACCGTTTGCCATCACATTAAATGCATGATCAGAATCATCATTTCTCCAACCCCAACAATCTTTATGACTCATCGGACCACGTCAGCACCACGCACACCCCGTCACCATCGCATTTAACGCTAGAGATGAATCACCCATCTCTACAGCCGACACTTGTAAAGCAGATGCTGACTAGACTGCTAACTAGACTCGGCTGAGATTATTAAATTACCCCTCTACAACTACTATAAATAGGGGGATTGTTTGTAACTTAAGGTAAGCAATTTTTTCTACTCACTAAGAACTTCTTCAGTTCATCACTTTCTTCTCCACTCAAGCAATTTACTGACTTGATCGTCAGAGGAACAACCGGAGAACCCAACTCTGGCCTCTTACGAGCTCTTGCATGTGTAGGGAAGAACAGTTGGCTCCAGAACTGGTTATTCAGAGGAGTTAGCGGACCCTTAACAACTCAACCACTCACACCTAATTAGCTGTTTGATTACTAACATCAACAACAGTTAGCACCATAAAACTAAAAAAGTTATAAACTACCTCTTTTAAAATCTATAAATTTAAAATGATCCCTAGAAAATCTAAAATTATAAACAATCCTTTGAAAAGTTCAAAAATTACAAATAGCCAACTAAAGTATTACAAACAAACCCCTAAAAAATTGTACAACCAGCCCCTCAAAAGTTTCAAAATTTAAAAATATCCTTTCGAAAGTTTTACAAACAACTATTTAAAAATTTTATAATTAGTCTCGTGAAAGTTGCTAAAGTAACAAACACTATAATCGACAATTTTGCAAATGACTCTTTGAAAGTTTTAGAATTACAAACACCCTGGATAATTTATACAAAAACTTGAAAGTTTTGTAAATTACAAATAACCCAACAAAAATTTTACAAAATAACCCCTTAAAACTTTACAAACCACCCCTTTGAAAATTTAAAAATTACAAACAACCCTCAAAACTTTATAAATAGCACCCTAAGGAATTCTAAAATTACAAATGGCCACTAATTTAATATATCATACTATAATATTATAATATATAATTGGTATGGGGAATGCACGCGGTGAGAGGGTATAATGGTCATGAAAAATCCTATGTTCTTAATACTAAGGATGATGGAACTTCCTACTACATATTTTAGGAATTAGAGGAAAGTCTTAATCTCATTTGTGCTCTAATCATGAGCAAATCAAATAGGAGCATTGATTCAAATCTTAGGACATTGAACTTCCAAATCATATTTTCCAAACAATCTCTAACACTGCCCCTCAACATGCAACATAGATATTGTCGAAGCTAAGATTTTCAATGAACGTAAAGAAAACCTTTATAGATGATGTCGACCAGACATGGGACACACAAGTAGAGGAGGCTGATAAGACTGTAAGTGAGAAAAGAAGGCTGACTATACTACACACGAAAAAGAAATTCAATGAGGTTACACATGAGAAGTTGTCAATATAGCGATGTGTAAGATAAAATATCGAAGAGAATATTTGTGAGAATTTGAGATCGGCAAGATGCATGTATGAAGAGAAAGCCTATGCGACTACATGTGAGAAGAGGAGATCGGCAAGGTCTGAGGAGACTTCTGACGTAGCGACAACGAGATTTACGGGAGGAGATTAAGAAGGAAGCGCTGGGTTGTTGAAGACACCTAGGAGAATCATAGAGATATTCTTTGCGGCAATGCCCCCCTGTCGACACCTAGACTAAGTACGAAGGGAGGTCTCTAGGGCCAAAAAAAAACCCTACTATGATACCATGTAAAATAAGAGAGATATTTCCTATTGATCAATTACTAGAGAAGCCTAAGAGGATATTTATAGTTACAATAAGATGCAGACTCAATAAATCTGGACATAATTAATAAGATCTCAAAATATTATGATTACAAAATTAGATAATAACAAATAACAACTTGAACTTCCAAATCATATTTTCTAAGCAATCTCTAACAAGTTTTGAATATTGTGAATATACCCTTATAATTCATCTCTACCAAAAATATCTTTCATATAACTTTGTGCAATCAATCTACTTTACAATAAGGAAACAAAAGGAATAGCAAGATTTAACAAATAGAAAACATAACAATATCCTAGAAAAGTAAATACCAAGCACAAAGACACAAGTTTACGTGGTTTAAAAATTACCTAGCTCCACATGGAGGGATTGAGTCTTCTTTATTCCTATAAATTATACAAGATTTGGTCTTTCTTGCGTTCTTCAAGAAACCTGCAAGAAATCATCTCTTTATCTCAATAAAAGTTCCTCACAAAACCCTAGAATTTCTCTCTTTTGTTTCTACTCTATAACCCTGTCCAGCTTTTTTGCAATATGCAACTTTTTTTGGTCTCCTCTAAACCCTAGACTTGGACTCTATTTGGAAGCCCAATGCCATCCTGGGTTTTTCTTTAATCAGGATGGGATGAACCAATATTGATATGGTTTTAGAGCAGAAAATGAGCTAAGAGAAACTAGGTCAGAATTGGTCTAGTTTTTTCGAAACGCAAAATACTCTAAAACTATATTAGATTTGAACTGGACCTAGTTTTACTGAGTTACCAAATAGGCAGCTAGATGATGACCCATATTTATAGGGTTAAACTGGAAACACCAATGAGACAAGAGTCCTAATTTGAACAGGAAACATCCTTGGAGATATACTGGATGGTTCGACCAGTCAATATAAAGCATGGTCTGACCAATTCATTTTCCACCAAACCCCTCCATCGCTCCATTTTTCTACTTTTGATGATTCTTTTATTTTCTAGACTGAAATACAAAACTAAATCCCACAGAAGGATCAATGAAGACAGCAAACACGCACTGTATAGAACATTGGCGCAATTCGTGTACTAAACCACTACAACACAAAATCAATGCAATCATCAACTAGTATTGGAACATTTCGCAATCTCCTTATCCTTTGTACGCTCTTCGATAAAAAGACTGTTAGGACGTAGTCCATACAATAGCTCTTGTCTTAGTAACAATAAACTCTCACTTAACACTAATATTTGTTTGAGATGATATAGTATAGGTAAATACATGTATAAGAAGTGTTGTATAAGAAGTGTACAAGATGAAACAACACGAAAATGATCAAAAGATGGTAAATGCAGTAGAAGTGTAATTTTTTAGATTTAATCTCAGCCTTTCATTGTTTCATATATCTCTAATCTCCACCAAGTTTAGGATATCTCTTTCCTAACCTATTGAGAAGTTTATATCATTCAGAGAGAGAGAGAGAGAGAGAGAGAGAGAGAGAGAGAGAGAGAGAGAGAGAGAGAGAGAGAGAAGAGGAGAGTTCTAGGGTTTTAATTTGTGAGAGCCTTTATTGAAGAATTTGACTCCTGGAGCCTTGACAGACTCTTACTCATCCCACAAAATATCTCTAAACGCTCATATTCTTTGAAGGACGGTTTGTTTAATAAAAAGGCTATAGGATCTTTCTTGATTTTTTGAGCTTTAACTGTTTGTGTTGGTTTTACTTTGAACTTATTTTTATGGCATACTCAAGATGGATTACTTGACAGTTGGGACTAGCTAAGGCTAGGTGTCACTCATTGTATAGTGAGAACTATTTGCATAGTAAGAAAGCCCCCTCATAAGAAGAAAGAGTGGATGTAAGATTATTATCCAAACCTCTATAAAATCTTGTGTGTTCCTGGTTAGTTGCTAGTTGTGATCGATTATCATTGATCACTTTAACTTTATCTTTTTCGCTGCATATTCTGTGTTTTTAGTGAAAAACAATAGCAATCCTATTCATGCTCCCTCTACGCGTGCATCTCGGATCTAACAAGTGGTATCAGATCCTCGCTACTCATCTTTAGAGTTCACAATCTAGGGTAGAGACATCTAGTTTGACCGTGGCAATGACTTTGCTTGAGGGACACGTAGTTAACTGACCCTCACTTTTCGATGAGATAAATTACACCTATTAGAAAGCACCCATGAAAGTTTTTTTCTGTTATCCACCGATTTTGATGTTTACAGTAGTGTAGAGAATGACTATATTGAACCTACTACCATTGTAGGTGATACTCCCATTGTCACTCCTAGAGACAAGTGGACCGCTCTCGAAAAAAAAGCATTATTCTTTAAATACAAATGCTATGACTGCTCTTTATTGTTCTTTAATTTTTGAAGAGTTTAACCATGTGATAAATTATACTACTACACAGAAAATTTAGAATACCTTAGAAGTTACACACAGAGGAACTTCACAGGTGAAAGAGGTGAAACTTATAATGCTTATGAGTAAATATGAAAATTTCAAGATGAAGGCCTCGGAGAGTATTCAGATCATGTTCACTCGATTCACGGGCATTGTGAATAGATCAAAAGCTTTAGGAAAAGAATATGATAACAAGGAGCTTGTGAGAAAAATTGCTAACGACTGTAACCTACTGAAATGTTGGGTTCAATTTGAAAAACCTACTGAAAATTATAAAGTTATTAGAAAGGTTAATTCAAGTTTAAAGAAGGATAATAAATTGTTGAGTGACAAAATTAAAATTTTCTTTAGAATTGAATATGTCTAACAATGCAAGTAAAAATATCTCTTTTGAATGCATACAATGTTCCATATATAGAGATATAAATTCTAATTTATCCAAGCAACTAAATGAAAAATCAAGTGAAAGCGAATCATTAGTTGCTAGGGTAAATGAGTTTTATTGGAGCTATCTTTTGAACAAAGAAAGTTTAAAACTAGTTGCACTCTGTAACCTCTAAAACTGAACAACTAAAGTCCAAAATTATTAATTTTGAACAGGCCGTAAAAATTTATCCATTGGGTTCTAAATGTTTAAACATAGTCTTTTCCAATCAACGATTTATAAAAGCTAAAACTGGACTTGGTTATTCATATTGAGAAAAACATAAAAAATTTTAAACATCTTTTGTAAAAGAAACAATTTAACTCTATTTGCACCCATTTCTAATGCATCTTCTATTATTTTTACTTTATATAGTAGAACGAGTCATATTTCAATAAATTATCATATGCAGTATAGAGTTAAAATAGTTAAGACGATTTTGGTACCTAAAGCCACAATTACTAACTAATATGGACCTATGTGGATACCTAGGTCATACCTTTATGCTTTTCTGTAGGTGTGTATGAAGGCTAAGGAGCAAGGCAACATCCGTTTTAGTTGCTCAATGCATGTTCAGAAGACACGAATCTTTTCCTTAGCCTAAACAAGAAGAAGAATAGGATGAGAAGTAATTAACACAAGCAAAGAGGGTCTCATTATGCAAGTGAGGATTTATTGCACAGGCACAACTTGCATAAACGATTATTTTAGCAAATTTTCTCAAAAGGGTAAGTAAATGTATGTTTTATAACCCTTCATGTTGTATGTACATATTTTTAGATTTTTTATTTCTTTCTTCTTTTCTTTTTATGGTTGTTTTTAGATCTTTTTTCTATTTTTTAGTCAAAAACAAAACTAAAATTTCTCTTTCTTTCTTTTTGTTTTATTTTAAATTTTTTTGACATGTCATTATATGATTTTACAAGATTGATTCAGATGATATTATCCTTTTAGTATATAGGCTTAATTGTGTCACACAGGTTCACATATGGTTTTACAATCTACATGTATTTTATGCACATAATGATCAAAGATGATTACATGACACGTTGTTTACATGAGATATTTCACGTAGCAATTTCACACATCTATTTCTATACTTATCCTGTTTTGTGATGTGAAATAGTGGTAAAGAGTCTTACATTTGGTTTATAAATATTTTGGTTATATCAAGCATTTTGAGCTCATTTTAACTTAGCTAACGTACAATTCTTTATCTTTATATGTACAAAAGTGTATTTATTTAAAATACCAATCAAACAATAAGAGTATATATGTTAGAAGATGATAAAAATCTGCACTATTATGAAATCTACGAAAAATTGAGTGTATTCATCAAAAGATAGTCAAAGACCCACACTCGTGGATTTATTTTTGTGCATAGTTCAAAGGGTAGCCATCATGTACTAAATATATTTTATATTTAGAGATGGTGTGAATCGCCGCCAAATAATATCATTCATTCACCTAAATCCTATATGGTTGAGGTGATAAGGCACACTTTGGTCCTTAGTATCTAAGGTTGAGATATCTCAAGTCTTATTAATTATTCAATATTCACTTTGATATACCTGAATTTTTCCAATGAACTAGTATATGTCTTCACTATTTATTTCACACACTTTACACTGATATTTAATCTTTTATGTGTGCTTTGTGACATGTTTTCTACAATATTCATGTGTTTTGTCATAAACCTTTTATCTCTTATGCTATTTTATATAAATTTTTGTGTGAGTCGGTATACTTTTCTCTCCTGTGCACCTTTTTTGATTATTTTTATCTGAATTTCTCTTGTATTAGGTATATTAATTGGTGTGTTTTCTACTTTTGCTAATAACAAAAGGGAGAGAATTTTTGTGAATTTTGTTGATTTTGTGAATTTGGTGAAATATGATGATTTTGTGAAATTTGATGATTTTGTGCATGAGTGAGTTTTTCTCTAAGTGGTTTCATGTTTTGCTTTTTTAAAAATTTTTGACACACTTCATGCATTGCTTTAGAGGGAGTTTTTACATTAGTTGTGGTTTATTACACTGTTCATGAATGCATGAATGTAAGGGGAGCTTTGCTTATCATTTATTTTTTGCATGGGAGTGTGTTTTTGCTTATTGTTGCGGTTTATATATCTCAAATATGTGCATATTTCGGTATTTTAAAAGTTTGTTATTATCAAAAGGGGAAGATTGTTAGGACGTAGTTTTACAATAGCTCTTGTTTGAGTAATAACAGACTCTCATTTAGTACTAATATTTATTTGAGATGATATAGTACAAGTAAATACATGTATAAGTAGTATACAAGGTGAAACGACGCGAAAATCAGCTCTAAGCTGATTTCGGCCTCCTAATCTTCGATGATAGGCATCCACCATTGATGGTAGGTTAGGCTCATTAATAGTCAATCTGCGTCATTGATGATTTTTTCTCTAGAGACTTTTATATCATCGATAGGCCTCTCAACCATCAGTGGGGCCTCAACACCATCGATGATTGAGAGGCACCATCGATGGTAAACACGATAGAATTATAGTTTTTTAGATTTAATTTTAGCCATTTATTATTTCATATATCTCCAATCTCTACCAAGTTTAGGATATCTGTTTCCTGACCTATTGAGAAGTTGATGTCATTGAAGAGAGAGAGAGAGAGAGAGAGAGAGAGAGAGGAGAGGAGAGCTCTAGGGTTTTAATTTGTGAGAGATTTCATTGAATGGTTTGACCTTCAGAGCCTCAACAAACTCTTACTTATTGCGCATAACATCTTCGGATCATTTCAGAGAGGAGAGTTCCCTTGGATTGATCTTCTACATTATTCTTCATCGAGCTACGCTTATATTCTTTGAAGGACAGTTTGTTTAACAAAAGGGCTGTAAGATCTTTCTTGATTTTCAGGCTTTAACTATCTGTGTTGGTTTTGATTTGAAGTTATTTTTATGGCATACTCAAGCCTGATTAATTGAGGTTTGAAACTAGTTAGGGCTAGGTGTTACTCATTGTGGAAAGTTAGGCTAGACAACTAGTTTTGGGTAGATTTCAGGGTGCGGTCTTATAAGCCTACTGAATTGGGTTTGTGATTCAGGAAAACTTTTTGCACAGTGAGGAAGCCCCTTCGTGAGAAGGAAGAGTGGGCATAGGATTATTGTCCGAACCACTATGAAATCTTGTGTGTTTCTGGTTGGTTTCTATTTGAGTTTGATTATCGTTTATCGTTTTCTTTTATCTTATTCGTTGCATATTCTGTGTTTTTAGTGAAAACGGTAGCAACCTTCTTTAGCCGCCTCTAGACTTGCATCTCAAATCCAGCAGAGACAGCTATAAGATCTATCCGCCCTCCCTTCATTGCCAACATGTAAACACGAAAATCTCTAAAAAAAAGAACTTGGCATCATGAGTCACAAATCACTGAAAACATGCGAAAAGGGTGCAATCCATGAACTATTAATTAGGGGACCATCAGACTTGAACAGAAGATTCTAATTATAGACATTGTCATGGAGGTCAGTTTTCATCCATTAAGAGTCAATCATTGCGCTCTTCGCCTCTTGCATCCGCGTTATTCTAACAAGTGGTCCATGTGAATGCGTTGTGATCGAATTTTAGACTTGTAGGGCACAAAGTATGACTAATTTTCTAGTTATATGTTTAAAATATATTATTTTGTTTGGTGACATTTTTGTCGTTGTTGGAGGACGTAGACCACTGTTGTCTTATTTCGTTCAAAAAAAGATATAAGATAACGTATCCAATTAAAAATAATAATAAACTGAAAATAAGCAGTAGTGATAATATAGTCATTTGCCGTGAAACAGCCTTCAGATCCATTACTGCTTGATTCTAAAATCAAGTTTCACATTTTAGTGAAACTAGGTTTTATGCACGTGCAGTGCACGTGGTCAAATACCATGATTAATTATATTTAATTTATTTTCTTACTAAAATTTACTCCTCAGTTCTACTTTGATAGTTTTGCTTGCTTATGTCTCTACACTTTAGCATTGTGATTATTTATTCTTTGATGTTTGTTTGAATGGGCTATACCGAATTTAAATTTTCGTTTTGATAATTGAATTAATATGAAATAAATATAATCTAAAGTCAATTTGAATTTTCATGTTATTTAGGCCGACATGAAGCAAAGCTTGATTTGAGAAAGTATAGTGTTGTGAAAGTTAAAAACACTTGAAAAAATAGCGTTATAAAAGGAAGATGAATAATTAAAGCCAATAAGCCAAGATGATTGATTAGCTAAAACGAAACTAAAGAGAATATGAAGTTTATTTCTAATCATTGATAGACTTCATAAAGTTATAAACTACTGATTAATACTAACTCTAGTACACTTTTATATGAAAAAGCATCCACATAAGCATATAAAAGTACTACAAAAAGTTCATGAAAATCTCTTCAAAAGATTCCTAATTTTACTCGAGAAAAATTAAACTATTCTATAAAATATTGAAAACAGATCTTTTATTCTTTTTGTTTCATTTTATTATTGAGTCAAGATAAATCCTTCTCCACCTTTATCTTTTTCTTGGGCAATTCTAGAGTTGTGTCTTCATCGTCTTCATCGATTGTGACATCAGGCTGGATCTAGATTTTTTTTGCTGTTATATTTTCCTGGGCTCGTTCATCTTTTATCTTCTTGTCTTATTTCACAAAGAAATTGAATGTATTTTCGATGTTCAACACAAAATTTTGTAAATACGGATTTTGATTATTTTTTTGTTCAATGAGAATAAATATTAATTTTATATATATAAAAATTTTTTATTTTTAATTTATTACTTAAATAAGGTTAGGAGTTACCTCTTTTGCTCTGCGATGAATTCTTCTATTGTGCATCAAATAAGAGTTTCTGCTGCGTCAAATAATATTACCTTTGCTCTGTCCATGTCATTTTCTAAGAGAATCTAAAATAATTAACTACATTTTTTATTGTCAATTTACCTTAGATTATAATATTAATATTTGATTTTGATATGTTTATTTTAGGAAAAAGGGATAGAAATCTGATAGTGCTATTACATGCTTATTTTTGATTGTGTCTTCAAGAATTGATACTTCGTTGGTAGTCATATCCCCAAATAAAGTTACACGCCGAGTCATGCCACTGTATAGGAAAAAGAAAAAGGTCGATTTTAAATTTTTTTAACTTACGTTATTGTAAATAAGTATCATGTGTATATCTTTTGCCAATTATAGTGATTTTCTTCCTCTTATCTGAATTGTTATATCTCGTAACATAGTTGATCAATGGCTTCAGTTTAGTTTCTATTGCAAGATTATATGTATGCAATTTTATATTAATTTTTGATTGCTTTAGTATTTGAAGAATAATGTATGAAAATTTATAAAACTTACTAATTTTCTTGTATCTTTCATGGAGAATGCTTATTTGATTGGGACAAAGTTATTCAATATGTTCTTCAAAGGGAATTCAATGGCTTCTTTGATATATATGACTTTTGTCAATATCAATTCAAGCGATTCATGGCGTTTCGAATTTTGAGTTTATTTCCTTCACTTCTCTATTTAAAATGAAAATAACTTGATTCTTTTGAAGGATATCTCTAAACTTTCGATAGTTTCTCTATACATAACTCCTTATATTTTTTACCCTATAAATATTATTAACATCGAGATCAATGTTTATACATTATCATCAATTAATGCTAAGCTATTATATTATAGTCTTTTATCGGTTTTATATAATTTAGCTTCTATCAATTAATGTTATTAGTAAAATTATATGCAATTCTTTTAATTTATACAGTGACGTTAATTTTTAATCTATTATATATTTTTAAATTTTTAATCTATCATATATTTTTAATTTTTAATCTATCATATATTTTTAAATTTTTATTTCTTAACTGGATTCTTTTAATCTATTGTTATTGCTATTTTTACCAACATCAATTTAGACTACTTTTAGATCTTGAAAGCGGATAATAAACTTTAAATTGAAAGTTAAATTTATATGTCTTAATGACAGAATCTCAAACAATTAGTCTTTTCTTTGCTAAGTTTAGAAATTTCAGTCTTTTTGTGATTTTGAACTTTTGAGGGTGTGGTTTGCAATTTTTAAATTTAGATAATATTTTTAAAAATTTTAAAATTTAAGTTGGGTGCTTGTAATTTCCATGTTTTGTGTGTTGGTGGTAAGTTTTAAATGTTATGATATTTCTTGCAACTTTGACATTTTATGGTATTTTTACAAATTGGGTTGTTTTGCAAAATTTAAATTTTCGATGGTCTCTTGATAATTTTCATATTTGATGTGTACTTGGTTATAAGTTTTGAAATTTTAAGTTTTGTGATTTTTAACTTTTGAGGGAGTTTTACAATTTTGTAACTTTGAGGTTATTTTTGCTAATTTTAAATTTTCAAGTGCCTACTGGTAATCCCTTGAATTCATCTATGTTGTTTGCAAGTTTTGAAATTTCAGAATTTTAGGGTGATTTTTTGTAATTTGAATTTTGAGGTCGTTTCTATAATTTTTGAAATGTTGAGGGTGTTAATTGCAAATTTTAAATTCTTCGGGGCTATTGTTAATTTTAGATTTTATTTTTGTTGTTTTAAGTTTTGAAAAGTCAGGGTGTTTGTTATAATTTTGAACTTTTTAGGGTATTTTACGTAATTTTAAAATGTTTTGGGTTTTGGTAATACTTCATGTATTATAATATGTTAGCTGCATAGAATTTCTTAATCTTATTTTTAAAATTGTTGAGATATAGGTAGTTCACGTGGAATTAGTATAGGATATAATTAGTATTAGGATAGATTAGGATTTAAATGAAATATTCAAAATAGTATTTTATGTATTTTATTAATCTTATTTTTAAAATTGTTGAGATATAGGTAGTTCACGTGGAATTAGTATAGGATATAATTAGTATTAGGATAGATTAGGATTTAAATGAAATATTCAAAATAGTATTTTATGTATTTTATTAATCTTATTTTTAAAATTGTTGCGATAGATAGTTCACATGGGATTAGTATAGTATATAATTTAAATTAGGATAAATTAAGATTTAATAAATTATTTAAAATAGTAAAGGATAATATTGACTATGGAAAGCTCTTCCCAATTTTATGCTTTTAAAGGAGTATGATAAACAAGCTTCAAAGCCCATTTATCTTTTAGATCACTAGGTTGCTAGTGACGACGTTTAAATTATTAACAACTTCCATGTTATCCAACGCTGTTAAACAACTAAAATGCCCCACTCATATAAGGTGTTGAGTGTAGTGACCACATCCCAATTATGCAAGTTGATCGCATTCAACACCTAGAAAACTCATTCGCGAGTGGGCAACCAAATCAAGCAACAAGTGTCCTTTTTTTTTCTTTGGAGCAAGTTAGAGTTCATTGGAAGGAATTTTCACATGGTATCAATCAATCTAATTTTCATTGGACACATAAAACGAATTTTAAAAAATAATATACTTAAGGATCCGACTAGGGGTGCACAAAAATATTTGTATCCGAGTAAATATCCGTATCCATAATCATTAAGGATTCTGATATGATTACTAAAATCTATAATCAATAGGATATGATTATGGATATGATTATGTAGTGAAATATCTGACTCAGTATCCGAAATATCCAAATATATATTGGTCATACTGCGCAACAGTTTTAATCCTTATTTTAATGGATTTGATGTTAATTTTGATGATCAAGTTATCTAATCATAACTTTTCAGATATAATGAAGATATTAATAAACTCTCTTGTATCATAAGAACCATATTTTCTCTGAATATTATTTAGTTTTCTCATATCCGTTTTGTATCCGCCTATATATCCGCTTATATATCTGCATGCATATCCGTATCTATATTCATATCCAATTTTAGCAGATATTGATATGAATTTTCCTTGTCGAGATATGTTCATATCCGTATCCGTATCCATGATTGGTAAGCATATATGGATATGATAAGTATCATATCCGAGTCGTATCCAGACCGTATGCACCTCAAATTTCGACCCATGAGAGAACATTCAATCTGAGAAAAAATGTTACAATATAAAATTACAACTCACATCCCTCTCATGACAGGTTAGAAATCTTCATATATTTTAATAAACCCCTCTCATATTTTAGGTCAAAAAATAAAAAATATTTTCTTTTGTTATCTTATTCGGTGCACCAATATGTCTATTATAAAACTCATTGGTGGAACTCCATTATGCAGTCCCATGCATCAATACTCAGGGCCCCATCGGCGGCTAGACCCTCTTTTTGTGCATCCACACCTAACTTTTTAGATGAGAAATCCTTCAATGTCTATTATGAAAAATCATATAAATTAACGAAGAAGAATTTGATACATGTTCTAATGCGTGGTTTTAAACTTAATTATTATAACGTTATTTTAATTGATTCCATGCATATTCACTAATTGTATTCACTAAGAAATGTGTCTCATATTTCTTCTACATGATTTTCTACTTAGGATTTTTTGGCACTTTTTAGAGAGAGAATTCTTACACGATGGACTTATGAGCTTGATTGGATCAATGGGTAACAAACTAATAAATAATAATCACCACGTGCTAAGAAAAATCTATTTAAAGGCCAACATATGGGAGCTATCCACTCTGCCATTGCTTCTCTTTCTCTCTCAAATGACTTCTCTTTCCTCTCTCTTCAACTCTTGTGCCTTCATTCTCCTTCTAAATTTTATTACATGTCCTTGTACACAAGTTAATGGGGTGGAGGAAGCAAATCATCATGTTGTCGATGTTCAATCTTTGTTGCCTAAAGATGTATGCACTCTATCAAAGGTTTGCACACTAATTCTCGATTAACTTAGTGTTTCAGTTTTACTTATCAAGTAATCAAATTCTTAATTAGTAACCATTATATGCATTAAAAGTCTTTTAGAAAGAGAAAAGGTGGTACAAATTAATCAAAGTTAAGCCTTTATATATTTTTGGTTCTTAATTAGCTAGTGGTCGTATGTAGTAAGTCTTTTAGATAGTAGAATACATCTTAAATTACCAATTACAATTAATTTCTAATACAACTATACCACAAAACTCGTGAACTGTATTTTATTCTCATTTTAACTGAAAATGAATCATAATTACACATTAACTAATAAATAATTTTGATTAAAGAAGTTGACTTTTACTGATTGTCCACAATGAATAGAATCTGAATCTCTTAAATCAACACATTATCCTTGTTCAAAGTTTGTTATAAATTGATGAGTATATTCAAGTTTCTTTCGATTCCTTTAATTTGTTTTCTTTCTTCTTCATTTGTTTGATGTGATTACGTACCTAGCTAATAATTTCGTGATATATAAATGTACATCTTTTAAGCCTAAAACATTACGACATCTTTGTCAATTTTAATTTGATATATACTCTAACCAGATATAGCTTCTTGAATAACATAGAGTTAAGGTGCAAATTCCACTTTGTGGACTGCTTGAAGGCGTAGCTGCAAATTAATTATAAACATTTACCAAGTTAAAGACATCATTTGCAGAATTAGATATAGTGCAGTATATAAATTCTTTTATATTTAAATAAAAATGATGTAAATGACAAATTATTTTGTTAATATAAACATAGTTGATGACTAGGTTTAGGCTTTGATGTCCCATGACCATGTGCCTTCAGGCATAGAAAACTTTAGGGGATTCAATCATTGATCATTAATCAATTAACAATTGTTTGATGCACAAGAGATTCCATTTCCTTCATTCAATCATCCAGCTTCCTTCGAAATGAGGCTGCTGATTTAATGTTTCGCTATCTTTAATGAGATAAAATCAAGGGATCAGATACAAAGTGACAAAATTTGTGTTTTATCATATAAATCCATCATTTTCTTCTTAACAAGCAAGCATATGAGGTACCTATATCCTTTATCTTGTAAGCATTATTCTAATAAAATTTTCCTTTTTTTTCTTCTAATTTTATGTACTTTTAAGGGTATTATTCTTGTTTATCTCTACTATTGTGGGACATGTTTGGTCCAGAGCAGCTTGCTACTTCCAAACAGTTAAACTTTTAAAAGAAAATCTATATATATCTCTACCCAAAATATTTTGATGCGCATGTTACATGTCCATTTGGTAATTCAATAATTCCCACGTTCATTCAGTTAAGTTTAATAAAAAATCTCCTACATCCTTCATTAATCCCGGAGTATCCCTCATACTGCAGTATCAATTAACAGAAAATCTTTGGCGCACAATTTATTCAAAAGACAAAGAAACATCGAATAATCTCTTGTATAACTTTATTCACATGCAACAGATTCAGGATTTTATGGCAGCGGTAGTTCACATAACTTGGTGCTCAAACTAATAAACACAGATAGGCAATTCATTAGGTAGAAGCAGCAAACACAAGCAAAATTAGGCGATCCAGTGATGTCATTTGACACTGTGATGCGCAGTGTATAAAGCTCTGTCATTGCATATGCTTTAGGTTACCAAATAGGTAATTTTTTTGGTGGTGATTCAATTTCAATTTCAACATTTGCAGAATCGGACCCTACAAAGCTCCAAATAGTCCACCGTCACGGCCCATGCTCTCCCCTCAAGCCCAAACTCAAGTTCACCCACGAACAAATCCTCGACCACGACCAAACCCGAGTCGACTGGCTCCACCGCAAATCCTCCTCCACCGCCTCCACCGCCAGCACGGCCAGCAGCGGCAGACATCATAGCCCATCCCTCGCCACCCCCGACATCCCAGCCCATACTGGGGACTCCCTCAACACCGGCAACTACATCGTCTCCCTCGGTTTCGGCAGCCCTAAAATCACCCAATCCGTCGTGTTTGACACAGGCAGTGACGTGACCTGGATCCAATGCCAACCGTGCGTCTTCGCCTGCTACCAACAACAAGACCCTCTCTTTGACCCCGCCAAATCCTCCACGTACCGCAACATATCGTGCACCTCTCCCTTCTGCTCCGCCCTTGACAGCAGAGGCTGCTCTGGCTCCACGTGCCTCTACGCCGTCCAGTACGGCGACAATTCCTACACCGTAGGATTCTTCGCACAGGATACGTTATCCTTATCAGCTTCAGAATCCATCTCCAACTTCCGATTCGGCTGTGGTGAGAAGAACAACGGGCTTTTCGGCGAGGCCGCTGGGCTTCTGGGCCTGGGCCGTCAACCAGTTTCGATAGTGATGCAGGCGGCAAGAAAGTTCGGCGGAGTTTTCTCATACTGCCTCCCGTCGAGTGCGGCCTCGACCGGATACCTAAAATTCGGAGGCGCTTCCGTGTCGAATGTGATGTTTACGCCTATGCTCTCCCAATCTGGCATGCCAACATTTTACTTCCTTGAGCTTATAGCGATATCTGTCAACGGACAAAAGCTCGCCATATCGCCTACATTGTTTTCCAGTGCTGGAACTATTATCGACTCTGGCACGGTCATCACCCGTCTGCCTCCGACAGCCTACTCTGCACTGCGGTCAGCTTTCAAGAAGGCGATGACCCAGTATCCGACTGCCCCGGCATTCTCTATCCTGGACACGTGCTATGATCTTAGCACTTACACAACGTTCAAGATACCGAACGTGGCATTGCTGTATCGAGGAGCGACAATGGATTTGGACACGACGGGTATTCTGTACCCCGCGAGTACCACGCAGACTTGCCTAGCTTTTTCGCCCAACGGAGATGATTCCGATATGGTGATCATCGGAAATACTCAGCAGAGGAGGTTCAATGTGGTGTATGATGTCATCAAGAAACGGATTGGATTTGGGCCTGGTGGTTGTAATTAGTTAATCGTCAGTGATTTGGTGCATGATTAGGTCCTGATTGTTACCTTAGGGGTAAGGAAATGAAAGAAATAACTCAGTAAGTGTGAAGTGAATGTTGTTACAGGTATGTTTCTAGGTTGTAATAAAATGGGTTTGATAAGAACGTGGATCCTCACATTTTTGTTGATCTCTTAATCATAATCATCTGATAATATGTAGATATTTATGGTTCATACATAACACAACTAATGGTTGATTATGGCTTTTTTTTAAAGTAAGTAAGCCTTCAAATTACCAAAGTTGCAATAAGCGCAAACAAATCATGTATACATCAAAAGTCCTCTAGACCACAAAACAGAGCACCTTTAAAAACGAAACAAAACTGGGTGAATAATCCAACACACAAAGACAAACTTGAAACCAAATTATGAGTGAAAGCACTATATATATACAATGCTTCTTAACAAACCGTGGAGAGATGTGCATAGCATCGCAACAGGCCCTGTTTGCTCTTTTGTCTTTGACTCTATCAATTTTACTACATTGGATCTTCATGTCAAACACCAACTGCCGCATACAATCTTCAATCTTCATTCTTTTTCCTTGAAAAATCAAGGAATTTCTATCAATCCAGGCAGAGTACATGCAAGCTGCTGCTGTAGCCTGTTTACGCCGAAAGTGATTTGGTTCTTTGCAGTTTCCATTACAAAACGTTTTGACAATGAAAACAGTGAAAGATTATACGTGTATATCTCTCAATTACAAAGAAAATTGAATCGTTCTCTTACAAACACGAATAGAAGACACTACGTAGCGATCTCCTGCTTGCGTGGGTTCTTTGCCTGTGCCGGGGATACGTAATCCGTGGACCACCGAGCAACGATCGTCGGATTGACGGGGTTGAGTTTACGTATCACAAAGGAAAGAAGAACTGAAGCAAATATCTTAGCAAGGTAAGATATCTACTCTTCCCAAGAATTAAGGCTAAGCTTAATCTCGAGGAATCTCCACGTGGATGACGTTCTTGAAAATCTCCTTTGATTGTGTTGAAGTTCGAAATCTCCTTCTCTCTCTCTGCGCAAGGCTCTAGCTCAAAGTTTTGATCTCCGATGTTTTCTGTCTCCCAAAACTCTGATCCCCCCAGGTGGACGTAGGGGGATATTTATAGCTTTCAGGGGGCAAAACTGCTGAAAAGAACGTGTAGAAGATACGTAGTGGCCGAGACAGTTGTTAGTGTCTCGGCCCAAAATTGCCGTTGGTAGCGGCGGTTTGGTATCTTACCCGACAGCTGCGGCCAATGGCGCAACAGTTTGAACTATCTTCTGGTTGTTGTAACGGCTTCCCCTTTTTTTAGGCACGTCTCAATGCCCTACTTTCACGCTTAGTGGGTGCTTTTTTAGCATGTAACCGCCCACTAACGTGGTTGAATATCCTCTTACATTGAAAAAGTCAAGTGGGCCCCACGAGCATCAATAGAACACTCAAGAGCACGATTTCAGACACTCTTGGTGTCTCGCTTTTGGCGAGACACAAGAAAGTGTCTCGCCAATGGCGAGACACCACAAAGTGTCTCGCCAGTAGCGAGACACAACAAAGTGTCTCGCCAATGGCGCGACACAACAAAGTGTCTCGCCCATGGCGCGACACAACAAAGTGTCTCGCCCATGGCGCGACACAACAAAGTGTCTCGCCTATGGCGAGACACAAAAAGTGTCTCGAGCATTGGTTTCATCCTCTGGTCGACTTCCTTAGATCTTGACGACGTCGTTCTTCGATCTTCTTTTGATTAAGTCACATTTGGGGCTCTTCAGCAATTTTCGATGCCTACAGATACCCCCTTCAAAGTTTTCAGACTCCGCTGTATTTTGTCGAGGGGTCTGGAATACTTTAGATAAGATACGCCTTGCTTCTGTTCAACGTTGAACTTTATAGAAGAGGCCTATATCTTGCTTCAGCTTTCGAACCCTGGCTACGCGAGGTCGCTGACCATATTCTGGGGTCAATAGCTGTTGCATCTGTATTTGAACTGGTTGAAATGACGAAGTCGAATTTGAACTGATCATCTTCATCTTGAGGGTCACCACTTGGGTCGTGATTGAGTTCCTCGAGAATTTAGAGAGAAAAAATGTCGTCCGGCTTACTGAACATCTTGGGACATAAATTACCCATTGTCAGACTTCCGGGAAAGCTTCTGAATGTAATCTGTAATCAAATTGCTTTGAATGTACTGCCTCAAATCTTGTGCGGGGGATAATCGTCGAGTCCTGGAGTTGCCGAAATAGTTTGGTGTCTCTCTTCGTGCGCGGCAGTTTGGGGTGTTGCGCTCGAAGAGGTTGTGCGTGGCGCTAGGATCGTCGCTACTGAAATGCGCTAGGATCGCCGCTACCAAGGGCCGAGACATTTTGCCCTATATAAGCCGACAGTTCGGGTCTTTCTCAACACTTCAACCCGCCCCTTGGAATTCAAAACTCCTCCAAAACCCTTCCTTGCCTTTGTAGAAGCTTAAAGATCCTCTTTAGCCCTTCAAATCTCACAGTTTGCTCGAGAATCCTCTCTAGATCTAGGGTTTTCTTTCGGTTTTGTTAGGGTTTCTCCAGTTTTGATCGATTTTCTTCACGAGATCGGTCTTTTTTCTTGATCCAACATCAAAGCCGAACCCTAGCCTCCCATTTCCCGGCCTTATGAGCTTTTCTTGTCTCTACCTTCATCAAAACCCGAGTTTTCCCCTTGTTTAAGCCAAAAAAACTCAACTTTTATCATGTCTCCCAAGAGATCTCGGGTTCCCAAGGGCAAATCTGTCCCCCAGGCTTCCGAAGTTGAAGAACCAACTGCCTCGTCCTTCTGGGGTGAGCTTTTTCTCACTTTTTGTTAAAATAAGTTGTGTTTGTGTCGAAAAAAACTGAATCTTTGTATAAATATCCCTGATTGTTCTCCTTTGTGAGGCATTCAGGAAGAGTCGAGGTCCTCCTTCATGAGGATCTGGGCTTAAACGAGTGTTTTGCATTGTCAAAACACTCGTAAAATCAAAAGTATGAGATTCGACCGGTTCGGCGCTTGTGCGTAGCCGGGCTGTTCGCCACTAGCGAGACAGTTTGACTGCTCGTACCTGGCAGACAAGATGGATCGCTCAGAAGTCGGCGAAGCTGGACTGCCTCTACACCGGCGAGCCGCCAGATCGTTTTGCAGTTGGTGAGACAGCTTTGATCGTTTGCCATCAGCGAGGCGCTTTCTATTTTTGATTTTAGCTAAGTGCTCTTTACACCCAGCATTGCTCTTTGGGCTTATTCTGACGTATCTTTCTGTGTTTTGCAGTTGAGTTTCCTCCTACGGCATTTACTGCTCACGAGTCGAGTGGACTACATAGTACTATTTTCTCCTCCCCTCGTGAAGCGCCGTTGGTGAGTGACGTTTCGCTGCTCGGCCCAAGTGCTCCTCCAGAGTTATTGGAATTGCTGGAACATGGGGACAGTCGTGATTTGCGGAGGCTGATGACTGATGCTCCGCTTATAAAGAGCGCTGGATCTACCGAAGTTATGAGGAAGTCCAGTTACTTGTTCGAGGACTCTGTTGCAGACCCAGAAGTCCTATCCTCCCGCACTGAGTCCTGGCTGTATGAAGGCAATGACACTCATCTACACCTACCTTCTTTCCCTCGCCATTACTCGCTGGTGCACTTGCGCAACTTATCGATCGAGAGGAATATGTCTTGGAGGTTGACCGAGGACCAGGAGCGTGTACATTGTGGGTACGTTAGCCAAGGTGCTACCCCAGGCTCTAGCGATAGGGATTACATTCGTGGGCTTTAACCTGTAATCGCTGGTCAAGACAGTCCGCCTCACAATGAGCTGATGGTCAAAGCTGATATAGTGAAGAATCGCTTGGCCCGAATAGGAAGGGAGTTGCCGCCCAAAAAGCCTCACCGATGTTTTGGTTGGGTCCACTCTACCGGCGACCGATGGTGGACGCGGATGACTAAGTACGTCCTTGGCCGGTGGAGCCAGGAGCTTCAGGCGAACGGCTTATATATCCCCATCCAAGTGAGCATGTACGGGCTTCCTATCAGCGTGAATCACTTCCTCGCGCTTCTAGAGATCTACAACCCGACACCAATACCTTCTTGACAAGGAACGGGGAGTTGGGCCTGCCGCTCCATGAGATGATGAAGGTATCTGGCCTGCCAATGGGTGACGCGCCGTACCAAGAGTATTTCCCCACCAACCGTCAGCTGAAGCAGATGAAGGAGAAGGGCTCTGCGAGTTACGAGATTTTGTGAGATTTGACCTGCCACTACCGTGACGGCGAGAAGGCCACCGGTGAAGGTCAGGAAAAGTCCGCAGGTCAGCTTGAAACAGTTCGCCGATTATCTGTTCAGGAATCTGGAAGGCAATGATGACGTGAGCGAACTGGATCCTCTGACTCCTTCTGTCATCAATAAGCTGATCGAGAAGACGAAGGCTCAGTCTTTTACTAACCCATTTGCTGAGGGTAAAATTCCCAAGGGCACCAAGTTCGAGATTTCTTGTGGCAAGTACAGAAGCAGATCAAGCCACAAACTCTTCTGGCGGGCTACCTGGCAATTTGGTTGAAGAAGTGCGTAGTCCCGCATTAAGTCTCAGACGCTATGCCTCTGGAGGTACTTTTTCCTACCGTCGAGTTAGTCGTCGGTCGCCGACTTTCTCTTCTTCCGGCGATGGTGGCAGACATTCATTGTGGGATTCGACGCTTAGTTGCTGGCTTCATCCAGAAGGGCAAAGGGTCCTCCAACAAGATCCCGGCTATCAAGGTGGAGCTACCATATACCTATTTGATGGCTTGGCTCGTGCTCCATCGCCCGGACTTAATAACGGCGCCCGAGACAGTTAACCCTTAGCTTCCTTTGCTGCAAACTTTGGAGAACTGCAAGTGGGGAGCGAGACAGTGGCCAGAGGTAACTCGCCAATTCAAAGTCTCCAAGTGTTGGAAATTTTTTAAGTGTTTCCCACACTTTTCGGTACATTACGATGAAGTACTCGTGGAGGCGGCTGAACCCAATGGAGGCAGGACCATATTGGACCTTGGGTGCTTTCGGTGGTTGATAAACATCCGGCCCGGCTACCTCATCTTTCGAGTCAAGAATTCCTGCGACATCGAGCCTTATTTTCCATGCCGATTCTCTCGTCAAATCGGCTACGACCAAATTTATGTCGGGAATCCAAATCGGGGGATGAAGACCCACAGAGGTCTCATTGACGGTGCGCGCGCCTGGTACTGGAGTATCAGCAGCTGCACCAATGCCAAGTTCAGCCTTCCTGCTGCAGAGCCTAAGCTTCAGATGACTTTCTTATACTGCAAGTGGCTTATCGCGGCTAACGCCCCTTCTTCAAGGATCTCAGAAGTTGAAGTGGAGCGTAAGAGAGAACCAACGCTGACTCGTGCCTCCCCTCCATGAGCCAAACCATCGCGAAAGTCAAAAGACAAGAAGAAGGCTGCCCGAGAGGAGAGCGAGGAAGAAGAGTTCGACGACACAGTCCAGACTTCTGAAGATGAGGAGGAAGAGACTGTTCGTCCTACAGGGATTCGGATACGGAGTGAGGTAGTAGTACCTCCTCCTCGTCGTTCTCCAACTCGACAGGGGGAACCAGCCCGGGCCTCTCGCCGTATTCCGTCTCCTCCCAGGCATCCTGTGAAACATCATTGAATGAAAGTCGTTCTCACTCAACCCAACAGAATGACTGTCGAGACCGGGGAAGAAGAAGAAGTAGAGGAGGAGGCCTCTGATCTCATTCTCCGGAAGAGAGCCCGCACGTCGGCGACTGATCTTACTCCAACTTCTATTGTCAGGGCATTGATGCGCACGAAGAAGGTCGCACATAGGCCTCGGCGTCCAAGATCTCCAACTCCTGAGGTAGCGGGCACTGATTTCCCACTTGGGGAAAAAGGTAAAATTTTGTTAATTTGAACTTTATGGTTTCGCCTGCCATCGATACTTATTACTTCACTTTCTTTTCTCAGAACACTCTGAAGAAGGTGAGATTCCGGCTGACCCTACTCCTCTGTCACCCTTTGGCCGTGAGGAGTCTAGCTTTGCAGATCAAGTGCACGCAGCCATGGATGAGGGTGGCCTAGACGCTGCCACTGGCGCCGACATTGAGGTCTCTCATGTTCCTGAGACTGTTGTTGCAGGTACGAATACCTCATCTGGATGGCAACTCAAGGAATTGAGAGAGTCAGACTTTGTTCCTCCGCTAATTGCTAATGCGCTTCATGTTCTTTTAGAAAAATTTCAAGAAATGGGCACAAGTGCCAGTCAAGCGGAGCCAACTTCCAGTATGAAGCCCGATCTTTACTTTGTTTTCTTTTCTTCATATTGAAAATCTAATATGCTGTATTTGCAGCCATAGAGGAACAGGCTGAGGAAGGGGCCACTCCAGGCGAAACGCTTGGGGCATTCACTGAACCCGAGGACTCAGCTCCCGGTATATACATATGTCATCATGATTTTAATATACGTACATATATAAATACGTATACTAACATTCGGTATGTTTTGCCAATGTCACAGCGGAAGGACAGATGGAGACAGAGCCCGCGCATGAAGAGGGTCTCGGGGAGATTTCTGAACCGAGCCTAGCTCAGATGATCTCTGTTTCTAATTTCGACCACGACCTGATTTTCGATATGTTATCAGAACAGACTCAGAGAGAATCTGTTGTAGAGGCCAGCCCTTCTTCAGGTACGTGTCTTATTATTCAGATCCTCTCAATTATCTAGCCGATATGCAATACCTAACAATATTATATGTTGCAGGCCCCGTTACTACTGTTGTGGAGCAAGCTGGAGGATCTCGGGTTCCCAATTTGGAGACTCAACCTCTCGCTTCCCAAACCGAGTCCATTATCATCTCGACTCTTGCTGAAGACCTTCTTGTCCAACCCGGACCACTGGCTACTCAAGCCGAATCTAAATTAAATCCGGTGGTTCCCGAGGCTGGATTGATGAGCGTGGGGGAAACAAAGCAAGCTGAAGGATCTTCTAGCCGTATCGGTACATCCCTCGATCTCGTCTTTCATAAGAGTTCTAATAAGATCTTTCGAAACTCATGTCTCCTCTTTCACAGCGCCTTCTTCCGTATTATATGATTCCATTAAGGCGTTGATGTCGGATGAAGATCCGGAGAAGGCGATTATCGGTGAAGAGCTTGAAGGCTTCATCTCTCTCCTCCATAATGTCATCGAGAGAGTCGTGAATAAGGGTTTCTCTTTCAGCTTTCTCAAGCGACCTCTCGATCGGCGCGTGACGGCTATAAGAGAAGAGGGCTTCTCTGATTTAGCGGATTCCATCACGGAGGACTTAGCTCAATTAGAACAGAAGCTGGAGAGGTTTCTGAAACTACGATCCGAGGGTGCTTCCTCTTATATTTCTTCTCGGATCGAGTCCGTCATGAAGGCCAAAGAAGCTAAGCGAGAAGCTACTGTGCATGAACTACAGCAAGTGCAGGCTCATTCTGATCGTATCAGGGTGAGTCTGAATACTAAAAAGAAAGCCAAGGCTGACTTGCTTCATTCCGTTGAGCAGCAAGCTCTCGAGGTTTCTCACTTAAGGAAAGCCCTTGAAGAAGCCGAGGAGATGCAGAGCCTTCTGGAGCTTGACTTGGTTGGGGTAGAGAAGTCCTATTCCAGACTATCCGAGGAAATGAAGACTTCTGATGAGCGGTCCGCCGAGCTGGAGCGCGAGATAATTCAGCTTCAGACTCCTGATGATTTCTCGAGAATACTCTTGGAGGAGGAGTTAGAACAGGAATACAAGGAGGAGCTTTCAAGCTTGGAAGCACGGATCCGCCTTCGTCAATTGTCTCACTAAGCGCCTTTTGTTGTTCCCCTTTTTTGTTTTATTTAGCCGACAATTATTTTGTATTTCATTATTCATGAAATAAAATTTTAGTTTTATCGACTTTCATTACGTCATCTATTCTATTTTGAACAAATGAGCATAATCTTGATAGGATTTTTGGTAAATCCTCAGCCATCAACGGATTTGATAAGTCTTTACCAACTACCGTTTGAGTTGGGCTAGCATGTAGATTATCTAAATCCGTTCTACATGTAACATTGTGCTAAAAGAATGGACTCTCTTAGACTTTATACTACGATATTGAATACGTAGAATTTGTCATCTTTACGGGAATTGACTATCCGGCAGCATGTGTTAGATGCAAACTTATTCCTGATTTAAGGACAGGAATAACACCTAAAACGCATAAATAGGCATAGATTTAACAGATCATTAAGTCAGTAATGAGACTGGCTATGTATTGAATACATAGACTTTATTATTGTTGTCTTCTCTTGGGGCAAAGACAAAACCGTTGTGTCTTCTCTTGGGGCAAAGACAACCCGTTGTGTCTTCTCTTGGGGCGAAGGTGAACCCGTTGTGTCTTCTCTTGGGGCAAAGACAAACCCGTTGTGTCTTCTCTTGGGGCGAAGGCGAACCCGTCGTATCTTCTCTTGGGGCAAAGACAAACCCCTTGTGTCTTCTCTTGGGGCAAAGACGAACCCGTTGTGTTGAACAAGAAGAAGTTATTTTCTTATCTTCCACTTCAAGGAGAACTCCTCGTTTACGTGAACTGAGAGTCAGAAGATTCTTGACGCACATGCGTTAGGGAATCTATAAAGAAACTCAAAGTGAGATCTCCACTTCGAGAATCAAATTGGAGTCTGGCCACGTGGCTTTGACTGGGAAAAGGGGGCCTTCTCACTCACTTGAGTAAAAGATAAATATTGGAGAAGCTTAGCTACTCAAAAAGGATTTGGTTGTTCAAATTTGTCTCCTCTTGGAGCAGAGATGAACCCGTTACTGAATTGGAATTCTCATTCGCGAAAGGAATCGAGAATCGATTTTGATATTGTCGGTGGCCTTAACTGTTGAGAAGTTTGGCCAAGTGGGAGTAATGATAAAGAAATTTTGGCTTTGGTCCTAACTGTTCACAGGTTTGACCAAATGGGAGTGAAAATTTAAAATGACCCTAACTGTTCAAAGGTTTGGTCGTACTGGACCCAGTGGGAGTTTAGAGAACATAACTATTCAAGAGTCTGATCATCCAAAATTGGTGAAGGGTATTTCTCGGTTATCGAAATATGATAAGCCTGGGCCCTTCATCATAAAACGGGTTGTCCTGAGTACACTAAGGATAATATTTCTTCAGAAACTTCCCGTTAATTGGCATCATCATCTTATCACCGTCTTGGGTGATCAAGCGATACGCTCCATTCGAGTAGACCGTATCAATTATAAACGGTCCTTCCCATTTGACCTGGAATTTGCCTTTCTTCTTGGAATTGAGGATCATTGGTCACCGGACGGCGAGTACCAAGACTCCTTCCTTAAAGACCCGATGCCGGACTTTCTTGTTGAAGGCTTTGGAAATTCTGGCTTGGTATAACTCGATTTGTTGTTGAGCTTCCAATTGTTTTCCATCCAACATCTCAAGCTCTTCAAGACGCTTCTGATGTTGCTCGTCATTTGTCATTCCCGTTGCAAGTGCGACGCGAAGTGACGGGATTTGTATCTCCAGTGGCAGGACGGCTTCACACCCGTATACCAAGGAATACGGGGTGGCCCCGGTTGGTGTCCGGATTGTGGTGCGATAGGCCCAAAGAGCCTCGCCGAGCTTGTCGTCCCAATCTCATTTATTGGTCCTTACTAGCTTTGCTAAGATCTTGATGATGGTCTTGTTAAAGGCTTCAGCTAAACCATTTGCAGTGGGATTATAAGCTGTAGATGAAACGTCTTGGATTCTGAACTTACTGCAGAATCTGACAAAGGCGTTGCTGATAAACTGGGGGCCATTATCGTGCACAATTCGTCTTGGGACACCGTATCGATAAATGATATGGTGTTTTATGAATTTGATGACATCACTTGCCTTAACCTCTTTGAGCGGAATTGCTTCAGCCCATTTGGAGAAGTAATCCGTGATTGCTAAAATAAAGCGATCACCTTTCACCGACGGGGGGAAGATAGGTCCTACCACGTCCATTCCCCAGGTTTCGAATGGCTAAGAAGTGGCTGACGGATGCAGGTCTTCTGGCGGTTGATGCATGTAGTTAGCATGTATTTGACACGCGTGACACCGTCTCGCGTATTCAACTGCATCTTTGATCATGGTTGGCCAGTAATATCCCAACCTTCTCAGTCTATCCCCTAGCTTAGGACCTGGTTGATGTGCGCCGCAAGCACCATCATGCGCTTCTTTGAGGGCTTCCTCTGCTTCCTCGGTTTAAAGGCATCGGAGTAGCAAACCATCATATGTGCGATGATAGAGTGTTTGAGTCGCGGCGTTATAATAAAATCTCGGTGCCCTTCTTCGGACTGATTCCCTTTCTTTTATGTCTTTCGGTAAAATACCGTGCAAGACATAATCTATAATGGGAAAACGCAAATCTCGGGGCTCGAGTTTGGTTAAAGTGGCATGCGCTTCTTTGACGTCCAAAGCGCATTCCGGTATGAAAAGCTGATGCGTCCTCACAGTGATGAACTGTTCTATTTCTGGGGGTTGCGCTAACGAATTAGCTAACGCCGCTAGCGCATCTGCATAGGCATTTTGGAGACGTGGTATATATTCTTTGAAGAAACTTTCAAACGATTCCGCCATCTCTATTGCCGCTTCATAATACGGGATCAAATCCGGGTTTCTGACTTTGTAGTCTCCACGGATCTGTCTGACTATGAGTTGGGAATCCCCGAAGGCTTCGAGATATTTGATCCCCAGCTCTTTGGCGAAACTGAGTCCCATAAGTAGCGCGTTGTATTCGGCCACATTATTGAAGCACGGTTCAGTTAGCGAATAAGCCCGAGGCATCACATGCTTTCCCGGGGAAACTAAGACAACTCCGACTCCGGCAAAAATCTTAGAACATCCTGGGGCACTTGCCACATTGGTTGCGCGAGAAGCTCCATAAAGTACAATTGCCATACATGCTCATGAGAAGTATGGTTGACTTCGTAGGTTTCGTCGGGCAAATCTTCATAAAGTTTAGCTTTGTCCTTGCCAGGTCGGACCGCTAAAAGGTCACAAATTGTCTGTCCTTTCACCGACTTCTGTTGTTTGAAGTGGATGTCATATTGCGCGAGGAGTAATGCCCACCTCGCTAATCGCCAATTCATAGAAACCGGTTGCGTCATAAATACTCAGATTGGGTTAACATCCGAAATGACATGTATCATCTGTCCAACCAGGTAATGACGCATTTTCTATACTTCGAATACCAAGACCAGACACTCTTTCTCAATATTAGGATATCGAGATTCAGCATTCACCATTGTCCTACTCAGATAGTAGATTGCCTATTCGTGACCATTATCATCATCTTGTGCTAGCAAGGCACTTAATGAATGGTTCGTCGCTCTGACATAGATCAAGAATGGCTTCCCTGATTTCGGTGCAACGAGAACAGGAGGATTTGATAAATATGCCTTAATATCTTCAAAAACCTTTTGACAAGCGTCGTCCCATATGAACAAAACGCCCTTCTTAGTGAGCTTGGAGAACGGTTGGCATTTTCCTGCAAGATTAGAAATGAACCGTCTAACATAAGCCAATCTCCCTTGCAACCCTCTAAGCTCTTTGAGATTTCTGGGCGGTTGTAATTCACTGATCGCCTTCACTTTGTCAGGGTCAATATGATTTCCCTTTGATGTGACAACGAAACCGAGAAATTTACCACTGCCCATTCCCAGGAAAGACTTAGTGGGATTCATCTTCAATTGATGACTTCGCATGAGGTCAAACACCGTCTTGAAGTCTTTGATATGATTGCTCTTATTGCGGCTTTTCACCACTAAGTCATCGACATAACACTCAACAGTCTTTCGGAGATGCTCTTGAAAGATCTTCATCATCGCTCGTTGATACGTGGCGCCTGCATTCTTCAAACCTAAGGGCATGAAAGTGTAGCAAAAGATACCAAGAGGCGTCCTAAACGAGGTATGTTTCTCATCATTGGGATGCATCTTGATTTGATTGTATCCGGAGAATCCATCCATAAATGACATTCTTTTAAACCCACAAGTGTTGTCTATAATGACATCTGTAATGGGTAGTGGAAAATCATCCTTTGGGCATGCAAGGTTCAGATCCCTGAAGTCAATGCAGATTCTAATTGTCCCATTCTTTTTTAGAATAGGGACAATATTCGCCACCCAATCTGGATGTTGTTCTTCTCTGATAAAACCCGATTGTATGAGTTTCTTTACTTCAGCTACAATTGCTTCCATAATTTGCGGATGAAACCGTCGATGTTGTTGTTTTACGGGTTTGGCTTCCGGTTTAATATTAAGGTGGTGCACTGCCACATCTGGGTCAAGTCCTGGCATATCTTCATAATTCTAAGCGAAGACGTCGATATATTCTCGGACCAGAGCAACCAATTCCTCTTTCTCCTCCGGAGGAAGACTGCCACTCATGAATATGGGCTTCGGATTAGCTTCGTCGCCCATATTGACTTGAACCACTATATCTTCAGTCGGAGGTTCTCTCTGTTCAAACTTGTCACCATATTGAATGTTCAAATGGAAAGTGTAAGGGTCTTCGCAAATCGGTGAGTGATCATCTTCTTCGGGCTCTGCCGGGTTTATCGTGGTCATATTAGACATTAGTCCTTTGAACACTTCACCGAGACTAACATCTGAATCCCACATTGAAGAATCTGATGAATTGCCGTGATCATCAATTTGCCAACAGCATTCGTCGGAGGATGAAGAGACATAACCCAATCCTCTTTTGTGTTCATAATAGCGGTCGGGTTTTCCTTTCGGGACATGCGAAGGTCTAGGTAGAACTCGAACCCCGTGTCCGAAACCAAGGCCTGGTCCTTGTGCGAAGTTGTATCCCCATTTCTTCATGTAATGGCGCGCTTGCGGGCTATACTTGGAGAAATATTTGCAAGGTCCTTCATCACTATCATCAGGTTCCTAGAAGAGGTTTTGTGGTGGGGATATTTTCCCTTTGCTGAAGATCGTTTCTTTTGCGTCTTTTGAAGGGAGGATGAAGGTTGAACCAGTCGAACTTTGAAGGCATTTCTTCACCTGGCTAGATGATGAGAGTGGTACGTGTGCACCATGATCCCTGTACAGTACCTGCATTATAGTATCAACACTAGGTACATACTCTAAATCGTCATTTATTATATGTTCATCGGCAAGCTGCCAGTTACAACTTCCTCCTGACGATTTAGATCCGTCAAGATCGATTACAAGAGGTTCAATGTCATTAAGTATAAAGTTTTCATCGTAATCGAGCCCGGCCTCGGTATCAGCTTTATTTTCGCTGTCCGTACCCTAGGCCGATGGTTCAGTATCGGATTCAGCGCCGTACAGAAGAGAGTCAGTAAAATAATTTTCTAACCCCTTGAATGGATGTTTATCCGCGACCACCGTCTTGACCACATTATCAGTGTCAACATACTTCAAACACTGATGCAATGTAGATGGGACTATGAGATTACTATGGATCCAAGGTCGACCCAATAGTAAATTGTACGAAGTCTCTGTGTCGATGACATAGCACGTGACTTCGGACTTGAGATCCCCAAGTTGGCACTTTATTCGGATTTTACCCAAAGGTCTGGACCCACTGGTATTGAATCCGTAAATGACAGTGCCTGTAGAAGCCAATTTGCTAGCCGGAATTCCGAGATGATACATCAATCGGAGTGGCATAATGCTGACTGCAGATCCAGGATCAACTTGGATCCGGTTGACGGCAACTGAGCCAATGCATCCGGTAAAGTACAAAGGCCTGTCATGCTTTGAGTTTCTCACTTGCATATCATCTCGGGTGGAGGTTATGCAAGGGAATTGCGTCTCCGCCAAGTTGCAGTGTTCGGGCTTCTCTGGAACCTGCTTGACTTGCGTGATGAAAGCTTCTGAGTTAGCCAAAGCTTCCTGTAGAGCCTCTCTGGTTTCTTTGGAGAGGCGAAGCAACTCGTAAAGAGTTATCCTTACTAGGCTGTTGGCTAACTGGGCCATGACATCGAAGCGGTACGAGGAGCTTGAACTTCCCGGTTTATCCCTTCCAATCGGACGATTGAATCGAGACTGCTTCAGGACTTGAACCTCTTTTTGCTTAGGTTCCTTTTGCCGGTCGTCATTTTCAGGATATTGAAAGCGATACTCATTTCCACTCCTGGTAGCAAGAACTTCCTGCTCATTTTCAGAAGACGAGAGGGTGGAACTTTTCTCGTCTCCTTCCTCCAGAGCTGCTGAGATATGCCAACACGACCTGCCTTTGCTCCTAGACTTCTGTGCTGAGGATGACCCGGTCCATTGCTCGTCTTGAAGAAGATCTGGATGAACCCAAAGTATCTCGCCATTAGAGGCTATGTGTGAAACTAATCCCTTCTGACGTTGCCCATGTGGATCATCGTTGACCGTCTTGACTTCTACCTTTGGGACAATCTTTTGCTGGTATAGCATGGGTGGCATGGAACCAAAGTTGATAGCCACCATGTTCGAGCCGACTTTCTTCTCTTTCTTCAGTGTGATGATACCGGCATCGATTAAAGTCTGGATCTTGTCCTTGAGCACGAAATAGTTCTTGGTTGGATGATGGACCCTCCTGTGACATGCACAATACTTGGGGTCCGAGATCTTATTAGCCTCCTCCTGGTTTGTGATTGGAGGTAACTTGATCTTGTTATTATCCAAGAGATATTTGAAGATGACCGGCACCTCGTCTTCCTTGAAAGTGTATGTTCTTTGGAATCTTACATCCGGAGCCTTCTGTGACTCTTGAGGTTTTTGTTAAAACCTCAATCGCGTTGCCGCCGCGGTGATTGCCGACGCTGTTGCCGGAACGCTCGATTTGCATCCACGCAGAGTCTGGCGCCTCTCGCCACGGGCACAAAGTTTGATTTTGACGGAGCCGATGTTGGTTCGCCTCTCTCGTTCTTCTTCCTTTTGAGGAATCTCTCTGCTTGTTCTCCTCGAAGGTTCAGTTCTTTCTATGTGGTTGGTGCTACGACCCCCATGGCATCTAGCAAGTCCAGAGAAAGGTTGTTGTGGCACGTCTGCAGGATGAATTCCTCGGTGACTGGATCCCTGCAGTTCATGGCTTTGTTATGAAGCGCTTGACGGCTGCGCCGATCGTCTCTCCATTCTTCGCTTCGCCTAAGAGGGTCCCTATCGAAACTTCAGATCATCATCAAAGAAGTTGTTAAGAAAGGAACTCTCCATGTCATCCCAGCAGTTGATACTCCCAGCCTTGAGTCTTCGATACCAATCGAAGGCAGCCCCGCGAAGGGTGCCGACTAGGGGAGCAAAACGGTCCGGATATATCCGGACCGACCGCAACCGTATCCGTTTAGAAAGCGGATATGGTAGGGAAAAATTGAAACCGGCCGGATATGGTTTCAGATATGGTTTTAGTTTTGGTTTTTCATCCGGATACGGTTTCAGATATGGTTTTAGTTTTGGTTTTTCATCCGGATATGGTTTCAGATATGGTTTTAGTTTTGGTTTTTCATCCGGATACGGCATCGACTTTTCTAGATACGGTTTACGCACTTTTTGTAGTTTGATTTTCATCCGGATATGGTTTGGATCACGGTTTCGGTCGAAAATGCGGATACGGTTCGATATCCGGATCTGATTCTTGCACTTTTCTAGATACGGTTTACGCACTTTTTGTTGTTTGGATTAGACTTGAGAATTACATGAGGACTAGTATTTATGTCTATGAGGTGACAATTTCTATATGTTTGAATAAACTTATCTTGATTATGTTTAATAGATGAATGTTTTTCTAGTTATATTTAGTGTGCGAAATATTATAATCATATGTATTTTTTTGTCATATCCGATTCATATTCGTTTCCCAAATATCCGATTAGTATCCGTATTGTATCCGTATCCGCTTATCTAATATCCAACCGTATCCGCTGCTTAGTGCGGATATGGTTATGTTTTTTTCTTACCGATGAATATTCGTATCTGTATCCGTATCCGTTTTTAGAAAGCGGATATGGATATGGTAAGTGTCAAATCCGAACCGTATCCGAACCGAATGCACCCCTAGTGCCGACGAATGACCGAACCATCAAAGGCTCGTTCCCCGAGATCACCCCCAAGTGCGACTTGAAGTAGATCAAGTGTTGCGTGGGCGAGCCTCTCCCGTCGAATGGCGTGAAGTTAATCAGATTGAATTTCGGCGGGTAGGGAATTGAGTCCCATTCTCTCGGATATAGACATGAGATGCCGGTCTTCTTAACTTCCTGAGCGGACATTAGAGCGTTGATTTTGCCTTCAAGCTCTTTCATCCTTCCGCTGTCGTCCTCCCCTTGCTTCAGATTACTCCTAGTGGGGTGGGTTAGGCCATCTCCATTTTGAGCACCAGTTGCCGTTTTCTTCGGAGGTTGGTCGGCAAGGATGTGTTCATCCACTTCCGTATCGCTGTCTTCTATATCATGGGCGATACGGTGACTAGATCCACCTTGTTGACTGGACTCGAGCTGTGCAGCTTTCTGGCTTTGCAACTCCCTCATCTGCTGCATGGCTAGCTCCATCTCTGTTTTCATTTCGGCCTTAAGCTCTTCTCTCTGTTTAGCTAATGCTTCTTGTAACATTTGAGCCAGCGCCTCAGGAGTGATGGTAAAAGCTTCCCTAGCCTGACCCACACTTGACATCGTGTCATCGGACGCTAGGGCTGAGCAGGCGTCGGAAGTCTCATCTTCAGATGAATCTCCCTCATGCATTCTCTTATAATTTATGCGTCTCGTAGCACGCAATTGCAACCGAGACATTCTCTGGGAAATCCGGGTACTAACTTTTCCTCCAGGAGTGAAGTCAGGATCTGCGTCCGTCGCCGCCCCTCCTTTTCCTTTGCTTACCATGTTAATGGTAACTTCGGTGAGTTCGTCTTGTTGAATAGCAGATTTTCTTCTTCTTCGGAAGCGTCTTGGTCTTGGCTCCGATTCTTCCGTTGCTGGCAGGGAAAGTCTCTCGAATACTGAGGTTCTTTGTGGATGAGCGTTCGACTCAGAGCAAGCACATCCTGATAGCAACGTCTTGATCAGTTGCGCACACGAGCAAGAACAATTTATTTTGTCAATTGTCCTCTTTCGTGTGTTGCCACCCCCAGCCTGATGACGCGGTTGGTGTGGTTTGTCACGGGTTGCACTTCCACCCCCAAGTGTAACGTTGCCTCTAACTGGAGGACACGTCTTCTTTTGGGGGCGTCGACCATTCGACCTAGGAGACACTTTGGCTTCGTCATCTGAAGTCGCCTCTGTATGTATTACAAGTGTCTGGTCGTCTTTTGTGACTTTGCGAGTCACACGCTTCACTTTGTCCCCTTCAGCAGACTCGTGGACCCCCTGAGGGATGCTCAAATGAGACGCGACGGGAACTTTTGAGGCTTGGGATGTCCCAGGTTGTTTGGAGCGCTTCCGGACATTAATTGGAGTCTGGATTCGACCCCCAGTCTGTTGTTGTGTGTGGACTGGGTGACCCAAATGTTCCGCCACTGGTGCCTTGTCTTTGCTTTCGGGTTGTGGACTGAGGCGACTAAACACCGAAGTTGAGGGATTAGCAGGAGAAGTGGACGGATGGTGAGGAGAAGAACCCCCTTGGCCGAGACAGTTGGGAGTGTCTCGGTTATGGGGTCTTTGGCTGATAGTTTTCTTGTCCTTGGCGGTGGCGACGATTTAAACTGTCTCGTGGCCGTATCGATCTGGGCTGTCTGGCGGCGGCGAGGCGATTTACCTTGTCACCGGCGTGCCAACGTTCACGATCGTCGCCGCGGGTTCGGGATCCAAACTATTTTGCTTCGATTTGATTCCCCGGTTGATCTTGATTCCAAAGCTTTGCGTATGATAGCGATGCAGCGATACCGCTAGCGCCTTGGCAGCACTGAAGCGCTCCTTCTTCGTCAAATGGGTCCTCTTGACAAGGACCCATTCTTCCTTGGCGAGAGTGCTGACGGGTTGAGATTGAGGCGCTATAGTTTATTGACGCCTCTGATCACGCGGGTTCGTGTGATAGTGAACTCTGTCCGTCGACTCCAGGGCCTTGGTAAATTGACGGGCTAACTTCTGACGCTGTCTCTGACGAGCCCTCTTCGTCAGAGCGGTAGAGATCTTGTAGGATGAATCTTTCTTCTGAATAGAGCCACCTTGAGCAGAGCTCCCAGCTTTGAAATTTGTCGGGGTGTTGTTGCGAGGGGAAACCATCTCCGTCGCGAGTGAGCGAGATTCATTGCACACTACGACAAAACGGACCTCCCTCCTTGGAGACGAGATTCTCCGATGCTTGCGGGGTGAGGAGGACTTCGATGAAGAGGAGGAGAGATATTCTTCGAACTTGGCTTGATCGAAGACATAATCCAACCCATCGACCATGAGGTCAGCTTGGTCGTTGCTAGGCTGCGACACCATAGCCTCAACATTGAGACTATTGGCTCCCACTGTGGTCGCCATCGTGTTTACGTCGAAAGTGATTTGGTTCTTTGCAGTTTCCATTACAAAACATTTTGACAATGAAAACAGTGAAAAATTACACGTGTATATCTCTCAATTACAAAGAAAATTGAATCGCTCTCTTACAAACATGAACAGAAGACACTACGTAGCGATCTCCTGCTTGTGTGGGTTCTTTGCCTATGTTGGGGATGCGTAATCCATGGACCACCGAGCAACTATCGTCGGATTGACGGGGTTGAGTTTATGTTTCACAAAGGAAATAAGAACTGAAGCAAATATCTTAGCAATGTAAGATATTACTCTTCCCAAGAATTAAGGCTAAGCTTAATCTCGAGGAATCTCCACGTGGATGACGTTCTTGAAAATCTCCTTTGATTGTGTTGAAGTTCGAAATCTCCTTCTCTCTCTCTCTGCGCAAGGCTCTAGCTCAAAATTTTGATCTCCGATGTTTTCTGTCTCCCAAAACTCTGATCCCCCCAGCTGGACGTAGGGGGATATTTATAGCCTTCAGGGGGCAAAACTGCTGAAAAGAACGTGTAGAAGATACGTAGTGGCCGAGACAGTTGTTAGTATCTCGGCCTAAAACTGTTGCGCCGTTGGCGTGACAGTTTAATTGTCTTACCCGACAGCTGATTGCGCCAATGGCGGCAGTTTGGGTTATCTTCGGTTGTTGTAACGGCTTTCTCTTTTTTAGGCACGTCTCAATGCCCTACTTTCACGCTTAGTGGGCGCTTTTTAACATGTAACCGCCCACTAACATGGTTGAATATCCTCTTACGTTGAAAAAGTTAAGTGGGCCCCACGAGCATCAATAGAACACTCAAGAGCACGATTTCAGACACTCTTGCTGTCTCGCTTTTAGCGAGACACAAGAAAATGTCTCGCCAATGGCGAGACACCACAAAGTGTCTCGCCAGTAGCGAGACACAACAAAGTGTCTCACCAATGGCGAGACACAAGGAAGTGTCTCGCCTATGGCGAGACACAAAAAGTGTCTGGGGCATTGGTTTCACCCTGTGGTCGACTTCCTTAGATCTTGACGACGTCGTTCTTCGATCTTCTTTTGATTAAGTCACATTTGGGGCTCTTCAGTAATTTTCGATGCCTACATAGCCCTCTTAACAAAATTAATACTGGAGTTTTCTTTCCAACTCTTTTCCATCCGAGACAGAGTATGTACCCAGTCTCTAGGAGCATTACTCGCCTGAAAAAAAATCCATAGTATCCCTCCGAAGTTGGAAAGTAAAAGCAAAAGAAAACTAGAGGTGATCTCTAGTCTCTAGTAATATTGCAAAGTGGACAGAGGTCATTATCTAATATGTCATGCTTCATAAGTTTCTCCTTTGTAGGCAGCCTATCTAAGCATACAATCCAAGAAAATAAATGCATTTTTTGGAATTGTAAATTTACTTCATACTACTTTGGCCCATGATTGCTTCTCCATATCTCTAACAAGCAGTTTATAAGAAGAGGAAGTAGAAAATTCAGGTTTGTTGCCTCCTCAACAGAATATTCGAACTAGAGTGTTAGAACGTTATTCGTACGAGATTGTTAGAATGTTGTTCGTACAATATCTCTTATTTGAATAATAACAAACTCTCATTTACTACTGATATATTTTGTGAGATGATATATTTTAAGTATAAATAGGTATGAGCAAGATGTGGTTCGAAACGATGCAAAAATCAACACGAGCGTTGATTTCAGCCTTCGAACCATCGATGGTCAAGAGGCAACCATCGATGGTCAAGCATCTCATCGATGGTTACAGGAGACAATCGAAGAAAAATAAAAACATGAGTTGGCACCATCGATGATCTATAGTGACCCATTGATGGTCATAGGGAACCATCGATGGTTACAGGAGACAATTGAAGAAATTCAGAAATCAGAATCAGCACCTTCGATGGCTACAGTGGAAACATTGTTGATCACCAAGGGACCATCAATGGTCGTGATCTACCATCGATGGTTATGACGAAATTTGACAGTTTTTAAGATTTAATCTCAGCCGTTTGTTGATCCGTTTGATCTCCTATTTACACTCAGATTTGGGTATCTCTTTCGTGTCCTATCAAGGTCTATTTGAGGGGAGTTGGTGATCATAATTGATAATGAAGCTCAAGGAGGCAAATACACAGAATGAGAAATCTTCATTCTAGGGTTTGAGAAAGAATTGATCAAATCTCCTGAGCCCCGTTCAGCTTCTTCTCAGCATGCTTTTCATCAAAGTTTGATTTAGCGAGATGGAGTGCCCTACACTTACATTACTACACCGCTTCTTCACGAATCTTCTTCTTCATCGATTTGAAGAACGGTTTGATAAAGGGCTGTAAGATTGTTCTTTTTGCATTTTAATTATTTTGGTTGGCTGTATTTCAAACTTGTGTGTTTGACGGCATACTCAAGCAAGGATAATTGAGGGTTGGGCTAGCTAGGGCTAGGTTTCTTTCGATCATTGTGAAGAGTTAGGTTAGATGACTGGTTTTGAGTAGATTCTAGGATGCGGTCTTTGGAGCATACTGAATCAGATTATGATTCAGGTGAACTCTGGTCATAGTAAGGAAGGCCCTTCACGAGAAGAAAGAGTGGACATAAGATTTTATCCAAACCATTATAAAAATCTCATGTGTTCCTGTGTTGGTTTGCTTTTAGTTTTTCACTTATATATTTCAGCTGTAATTACTGAGTCTTGTCGAAAAGTTATAGCAATCCTATACACCACCCTCTAGGCTTGCATCCCAGTTCTAGCATAGAGTAATCCACATATAAAAGAGCAAGATATCTCAACTTTAAGAATTTTCTAAACACCCAAGAATAATGAGTTTTGCAGCTGACTGTCTAGAAACCATGATTTTTTAAGAAAAAAACCATGAACCCATCTGATCCACATTAACTCAGCCTTCAATACAATGGTCCAAACATGCTTCAGCATAAGAGCTTTGTTAAAATTTTTAAGTTCTTGAATACTATGCCCTCCACAATCTTCAGCGGGACAGACATTTGCCCATGCAACTTCAGTTTTCTTATGATTAATTATTTGCATCTCCAGCCCATAGGTAATTCCTACAAACCTGTTCAACGCCGTTGACAATCCTCTTGAAGAGGATTAAAATACTCCCCCAATAGTTATGCCTATTGAAAATTATTTCTTTTATAAGTTGTAATGAAGAGGGTGGTTGATTATGGCTTACATTGAAGCAAAAAATAAGCGAATTTAATGTCTGTTTCAATGTGGGTCAAGAATACGAAAAGGGTGTTTGGTCTGCTTATTTTTTCATCAAAACATCTTATAAGCTAGGTTATTTATATCTAAACATTTTTAGCATAACAAATAAGCAAGCTTCAAGTCCCAATTTAAAAAGTTAGGACTCGCACCCTTTGAAAAAGTTTAAAAGCTCATCTAAATAAACTAGTCCTAACTAAGTAAATGACTATTTAATCAATAGAATTTTATATTTATCATAGAAGCCAAAAGCTATTAAAAGCTAACCTAGCTTAAGAGCTACTAAAGGAAACCCCAACCTAAAACACCATCGAAGCTGAGAACAAGCCAGTCGAATCAACATTAGTCGAGGTATTTGTGAGAATGACCAATGTCACCAAAAGGTCCCCGTAAACAAAATAGCGAGATGAAGAATCAAGAGCTTCTGTTGATCATGTTGGAAACGGGATGCAAGCCTAGAGGGGATGAATAGGATTGCTACAAATTTTTCGAATAAACTAAGAATATGCAGCGGAAAATAAAATATGAAAAACTAAGAGCAACCAACATAGGAACACACGAGATTTCTATAGTGGTTCGGAATAAAATCCTACATCCACTCTTCCCTCTCGTGAAGGGCCTTCTTCACTATGACCGGAGTTATCCCTGAATCACAACTCGATTCAGTAAACTTTACAAAGGGACCCTAGAATCTACCCGAAACCAGTCGAGATACCCAACTCCTCACAATGACCAGAAGAAATCTAGTCCTATCTAGCCACACTCAATTACCCTGGCTTGAGCACGCCAACCCTCAATTACCTCGGCTTGAGTACCCCGTCAAACTCGCAAGTTTGAGATACAAAACTAACCCTAAATAGTTAAAGTATAATTAAAAATATCTTACAGCCCTTTTAAAATAAATCCTTCTTCAAATTGATGTATGATCCGAGAAGAAGCGATATTGAGATTGAATGCAAGGGCACTCCAACTCGTTGAAACAATCTCTCGATGTTGAGCGCAATGAGAAGAAGTTGAACGAGGCTCAGGGAATCAAATTCTAAGTTACAATCTCTCACAAACTCTAGAATTTAATCTCACAAACTTGTGTAAATATCCTCTATCTTTCTTGTTCTTAATCTCTTCTCCAATCCCTCCTTAAATAGACCTTGATTGCATTGGAAAGAAATCCTCTAATTAGTATTGAAATAAGAGATCAAATTTGTGACCAAAAGGCTGAGATTGAATCTGGAAATCTGTCAAAACACATCTAAACCATTGATGGTTAAACTCGATCATCGATGGTTGATGCCGATCATCGATGTTTCCCTATAGTCCATTGATTGTTCAAATTCTGAATTCTGGAATTCACAAATTGTTTATTGTAGTCAATCGATGGTTGAAGTAATCATCGATAGTTGACTGTAGTCCATCGATGGTTCGATTTCTCATTTTTGAAAAGTATAGATTGTTAACTGTAGTTCATTGATGACCTATGGACCATCGATGGTTGCGTCATGACCATCGATGGTTAATGGCTGAAATCAACTGTTTGTGTTGATTTTCGCATCGTTTTGAGCCGAAACTTTTTCATACCTGTTTATTCCTGAAATATATCATCTCACAAACTTATTAGTACCAAATGAGAGTTTGTTATTAATCAAAAAAGAGATATTGCATGAACAACATTCTTCCCGAGCAAAGTTCTAACAATCCCCCTTTTGATAATAACAAAACACAAAATTTGAAATCCAAAAAGTAAAAACACATGGTGAGATATATATTTAGTTCAAGACAAACATATGACATGTATGATATGCAATGTAAGCCCCCGTACAAATATGCATACATGAAAAAAATAGGTAATCCAAAAACTCCTTGTTCAAAACCAAAACATGAAAGCTCCCCCTAAAACCAAGCAAGTTTGAAAGACTTGTCACGTTGAAACCACTTGTAAACCAAACATAAAAACTTGAAAAAAACTCACAATAAACCACAATCAAAACACAATCAAACTCAGAAAGTTTTCAAATCGTTTTCAAATTTCCCATTTTCTCCCCCTTTTTGTTGTTATCAAAAGAAACGCACACTTAGGATATACAATATACCTGAAAATCCAAATAAAGATTATCTAAAGGTGTAAGGAAGAGAAATACACACCGGTTCATAAAAAAATTTATACAAAATAGAATGAGAAATACATATTGTTGATGTCAGTTATCTAACAGGGAGTTAATTTGTGGATTATGAGGGGTGTTAGGATACTCAAACTTCTTTGGACGGCTAGTTCTTGAGCCGATAGTTCCATCCTGCACAAGAATAATGCGTAAGAGGTCGGAGTTGGGGTCTTCGGTGGTTCCTCGGATAGTCAAGTCAGTGTAAAGCTTGAGTGGAGAAGATGAATAATTATGTCAGAGTTTATGACAGAGTTAGCTTACCCTAAGCAGCAGACAGCCCTCCCCTTTTATAGCAGATCCAAAGGGGCAAAAGGGTAACTTAGGCCGAGTCCAAATAGGCGGCTTTGTTGGCATTTGCTTTACAAGTGTCGACTGCTAAAAGGGATGAGTTATCCAGGTGTTTAGTGCATTTGTGACGCGGCGCTCGTGGTGTCGATGAGGTCCGATGAGTCATAAAGACTTTTGGGGCTAGAGTAATGATGATTCTGATCATGCATTTAGTGTGATGGCAATCAACTATTTGGCAGGGGGCTCGAGGATGTACTGTCTTCCGACTCGTCCCACTAGAGGCTGACAAGCACCGCCTTTCTAGTCGGCCTAAAAGGGTCGAGTGCTAAAAAGGAGGAGTCGTTTTGAACAATAGGTCGAGTGAGGATGCTTCTCATCTCGGACTTGCTGGTAGACCGACAAGCACCACCTTTCTAGTTGGCCTCGCAAGTTGTCAGCCCAACCTTGGGAAAATTGCTTATGCTTGGCGAGTCGTCTTGGCCTAGGTTGAGGGTGACTGAAGATTAGCTAACATGAGACATGTGTTGACTCCAAAGAGAGGATTAACTCCTAGGTTATTTGCAGGATACAACACTGGCCCCTTTCATTTGAACTCGGCTAGCCGAGTCCGAATAAAAATTGAACAGCCGACGGTCGAAATCTCTGAGGTGCATTTATGAGGAACGTGATGGTCCGCTGTTGGTGTGACATGCTGATATTATTGGAGAACATGCGCCGGCGTTGCCTCATTTCTAGAGCGAAGATGGCGTGTCCATCGATGGGCAGCGCTTCGGTTTCTGAGCGGTCTGTTCAACTTCCAAAGCTAATCTTAGCCGTTTGATGATATTTGAGTCGACTATTCTGATCTTGCCACGTGCCTTCTTCCAATGCCTATTTTTATCAGCTCTGCCAAAGGGCCTTGTTACAAAACTTCTGGATCCACCAGACTTTGAACCCTAGCATTCTGCCTCGAGTGACTTTCTATCATCTTCCAGAGATCGACTAATGACTACTTTTGCTGCTACTGTCAAACTCAACGAGGTGAGAATAAGTCTTCTAAGGGGATTCCGTTCGAAGATCTGCATGACGGAGCTCGAGGGTTATTATGACTGGTATGACATCCCCGGCGCATTCACTCTGTCGGCGCTGGAGAGAGCTCACGTGGTATATGACCACAATGGCGTCATCGCTCCGGTATACCTCCATCATCTTGAGTATGGCCTTCGTCTTCCGCTCCATCCTTTTCTTACCCAAGTCTTTGAAGCTTGGGGAGTCTCGGCCTCCCAAATCAAGCCGATTTGTATCGCCACGTTGGTGGGGTTCGTGGTGATCTGTCACCAGGTTGGAGTCAAACCAACTCTCTGTATGCTCAACCATCTTATTAGTGTCAAAACTAGGAAGAAGGAAGGGCACTGCTTTTTCCAAAACTTTGGCGGCTTAAAAGTCATCTCGAACACTCCTGAGTTGAATAAAGACTAGAAGGAGAAGTTCTTCGGGGTTTTTAGAGCTGACCCTGCCTTATCTTACTCAGCTTGGCCTGAGATCAATAGAGATGTTTTGAAGCCAGGATTTTTCATTGCCGAGGACAAGGAGGGGCTCAAGAAGGTTCGGGCTTATACTGGGTCTCGAAGGATCGAGAACCTGTTCGATCTTGCAGTGCTGAGGGTAGTCAGCATCTCCCGAGACTTGCCGACCCATGACGGTGATGTCCGGGTGGCAGTCTTTATTTTGTCGCTAAAGGAACTGGATGAGACCAGACTGGGGCTCATAGCCAGGTCTCAAAAGCGTCTGAGGTCCGAGTTGGCCCTAGCTAAGGCCGCGAAGGTGGCAGCAAATGCTGCAGAAATAGTGGCCCGGTTGGCTAGGTCAGGTGCTACTACCTCCAAGGCTGAGAGGTCTGAGAAGAGGAGATGGCTGTGGAGATCAAGCAGCCAAGGTCCTTCCAGGATGGCTGAGATGACTCAGGTTAGGGAGGGGGCGCAGCAGAGGCGGCCGCAACTAACCTTGATCAAGAAGCTTAGGAAGGCAAAAATCTCTCCACTCCTCTTCCTATAGCCTCTCCTGGGGATCAAAACAACATCGTCATTCTAGATGAGGAGTCCCCCACCTAGATTGAGGGGGTGAAATGGTGGAGTTTGTCCCTGCTGAGGCCCAAGCTCCGACTGAGGAGGAAACGTCTCAAACTCCTCCGGTCGGGTGGGCCCCTCGAGAGGGCAAGGAACCGGCCACTGAGGAGCCTGCTGCTGAAGAATGTGCTGCTGAAGACTGGGTGGCCAAAGTATCTACTGCTCATGAGGGTTGCATTGTGTGGCCTTTTGCCCTCCGTATTAATGAAGCGTCAGCGGCCGACTAGGAGAGGTTGAGGAGGCTGATGATCGGATCGCTCATGGTTAGCCCTCGGCATGAGAGGGACCTGACTGAAGAAAATTGGTTCGTCCCTACACGAGGGCTCGACGGAAGAGCGTCGGTCTTGGAGTCGTACTTTGTGCAGACTAGGGCTATATAACAGTTTTGTCTGCCCAAGGATGACGAAATTCTAGCGGCCATGCCCGACCGCGGTCTTTACCAGGCCCTGGGGAGTTATTTACTCCAAGGGGCCTTGATAGAACAGGAGCTCTTCGAACACTTTGAACATGTCCAAGAGGTCTATTTCAGGCTTCAAGAGAAGCTGAAGGCATAGAAGACCGCTCGTGAGGCCGTTGAGGCGAAGGCAGCTATCCAAGAGAAGGAGCTGGAGGCCTGGAGAAGAAACGATGGCAAGTGGTGGTGGGAGGTGGAGACAAAGGAGGAGATGCTGAAGGAGCTGAGGGCTCATAGCAAGAAGAAGTCGGCCATGATCGAGAAGCTCAAGGAGAACCTCAGCCATCTCGAACATGCAATTCATGACCGGGATGAAAGGGTGAAGTACTTGGAGGATGAGATCGAGGTCGAGAAGCGAGAGAGCGGCGTCACCTTCGATCGGGCTCGGCTGGCTCGCCAACATTCTGAGAGTCTTCAGGATCAGTTGAAGGAGGAGGTAGACGCTCATGAGAAACTTAGAATAGAGGTGGCTCGAGCCGCACTGGAGGCCGAGAGATAACGAGAGTCATCTCTTGCTAAAGTGCAAGCATTGAAGGCTCTCCTCGATTACCTTGAGTCCGAGGCTCCCCGAGTGGAGGTTGTGGAGAAATACCATAACAGTACCCTTGGAAAGGTGGAAGTGGCCTTGGCCTGCAAGGCTGGCTTTGACTACTTCAAGAATCAGCTCCATTCGGACCTTAAGCTGGATCTCGACTGGTTCCACTACCCTCCGCAGGCTGCAAATTCTCTTGATGCTCTTAAGGAGATAGAGGCTAGAGGAGGCGGAGTAGTCTTGGATGGCGATAATGGGGATGATGAGGGTGAGGAGTCGGGTGGCGGCTCTGAACGAGATAGCTCCACTAGTCAAGCTGAAGATGAAGAGGAGGCCCGGTCCGAGCTTCAGTCGACTTCTACCACCGCTGATGCTCCTACTGCTGCCCTAGCTTCAGCTACTCCCCAACATCTATCTTCTGCTCCTGGGCCCAAGGCGGCGCCTGCTCCGGGTCGGGCCCCTTGAGAGTTTCCTATATCTGTTCTCTCCCCTTTTTATTTTTATTTTTTAGCGTAAACATTGATGTAAATATTAATGTAAATATTTTGATCAATGAAAGTTATATCTTAGTTTCCTTTATCAGAGCACCTTCTTTGTCTATTTATGTTTATCTGTAGTTTACCTCATTTTAAGATTTGTAACTGAGATGAGTCGACTTTATGCCTTGGTTTTATTCCATGAGGATACCAAGGTCTTATGTGTTGGAGTCGACCGAGTTGATGATGTGCCTTAGTTTTATCCTAAAAAGGTATCAAGGTCTTTCGAGTAGGAGTTGGCCGCATTGATGACGTGCCTTGGTTTTATCCTGAAAAGGTACCAAGGTCTTTTGAGTCAGTGTCGACCACGTTGATGACGTGCCTTGGTTTTATCCTAAAAAGGTACCAAGGTCTTTCGAGTCAGAGTCAACCGCGTTGTTGATGTGGCTTGGTTTTATCTTGAAAAGGTACCAAGGTTTTTCGTGTCGGAGTGGACCCCGTTGATGACGCGCCTTGGTTTTATCCTGAAAAGGTACCAAGGTCTTTCGAGTCGGCGTCGACCGTGTTGATGACGTACCTTGGTTTTATCCTGAAAAGGTACCAAGGTCTTTCGAGTCGGCGTCGACCGTGTTGATGACGTACCTTGGTTTTATCCTGAAAAGGTACCAAGGTCTTTCAAGTCGGACCTCGGGCATCTGCGTGGTCTAAAAGCACTACAGAAGTATAGCACAATAGAATTTGCAAAAGAATATTTATTTTTATACGAGTCTTACAATTAAAATTACTAGAAATATTTTTTGAGATGCTCTATACTCCAAGGATGCTGCAAGACTCTTCCGTCTGAGCTTCAAAGTTGATAAGGGCCAGGATGCACTTATTGGATGACTGTATATGGTCCTTCCCAGTTAGCAGCCAATTTGCCACGCCTAGTGTCTCTGTCAAAGATTTCTCTACGAAGGATGAGATCGCCAACGCTGAATCTTCGGGGCTGGACCTTATTATTGTAGTGTCGGGCGATGCACTGCTGATTGATGACTTGGGTCGTCAGGGATTTTACCTGAACTTTGTCCATGAGGTCGAGTCCGACTTGAAGCACTGTCGAATTCAAGTCTTCATCGAAGTGCTGCAAGCGGGTGGTAGGCATACCGACCTCTACTGGGATGACTGCTTTGGCTCCATATGCTAGTTTGAACGGTGTCTCCCTGTGGAATTTTTATGAGTGGTGCAGTAAGACCGCAGAATTCTCGGTAATTCTTCGACCCAGTTTCCCACTGCCTTGTCTATCTTCTTCTTCAAGGCCTGGAGTATGCACTTGTTAGCGGCCTCAGCAAGTCCGTTGCATTTTGGATGTGCCACTGAAGTGAACTTAAGCTTTATTTTCCATTTTTTACAAAAACTTTGGAAACCTCTGCTGTCAAATTGGGTGCCGTTGTCGATGACAAATGAGATGGGAACTCCAAATCTATAGACGATTGATATCCATACAAAGTTGGTAGTGTTACTCTCGCCAATTTTGGCCAATGGTTCGGCTTCTATCCATTTTGTGAAGTAATCAATGGCAACAATTAGGAACTTTCGCTACCCTGAAGCTATAGGAAGAGGTCCTAACAAGTCCAATCCCCACTGAACAAAGGGAATTGGGTTTATGAGGGGAGTGAGCTCGGTGGCTGAAGCTCGTGGTATGCTCCAAAAGAACTGACATGTCTTGCATCTGGATATGAGCCTTTGGGACTCGGCTAGGATAGTAGGCCAATAATAACCTTGGTGGATCACCTTTTGAGCAAGAGTTCTGGCCCCTGGGTGGTTCCCACAAGTTCCCTCATGGATCTCTCTCAAAACATAACTAGCTTTTGCTGGCCGGAGACATAGGAGATAGGGCCCCACACTACTACTGGAGTATGACATTCGATAAAGCTGGTTATCGAGCATAAGGTATCTTCGAGCATTCTTCTGCAAACTCCTCGCTTCAGTAGCATTCTCTGGTGTGGTCCCCGCTGTTAGGTACTGGATTAGTGGATCCATCCAACACGATTCCGTGGAGTTCTCGGTCTGCATGACTGAGTCTGCTAAAGCTTCCATGATGCTGGGATTCTTGAGGGTGTCCATGTATACAGGTCCTGAACTATTTCCTGAACTGGTCGACCCGAGCTTAGACAAGGCATCCGCCCAAGCATTGAGGGCACAGGGGACTTGGGTGATCCTGAAGTCCTTGAAGTTGTTCAAAAGCTCTTTGACCGCCTTCAGGTACAAAACCATTCTCGAGTCTTTGGCCGCATAGTCCCCCATACTTGATAGACAACAAGTTGGGAGTCGGCCAAGATGTATATGAGCTCGGCCTTGACTGCTAAGGTGGCTCAAAGTCATGCTAAAAGTGCTTCATACTCTGCCTTGTTATTTGAGGCTGAGAAATTAAAAGCAATGGAGTGCTCATGAGTGGACATGTCGGGGCCACGTAGGACTACTCCAGCGCCACTGCCTCCTTCTCCTGAGGATCCATCCACCTTTAACAGCTACCACAAGGCGAACTCGGGCAGGCTATGCTCAGGAGTACTGTGCTTCTGAGAAGCAGGCGCGTTGGCTATCCTGGATATCGAAGGCTCAGGTGGAGGGGCTGACCTAACATCCAACTAGTAAACACAAAGTCTCTGACAAGAACTTGCCATCGTTGGTAATGAACCACTAACAACGATGTGGGCTGCAATCCATAAATTATTAATTAGTGACCATCATGCTAAGAACACAAGCTTCCAGTAGAAAATTTTTAGGTCAATTTTCATCACAAGAATCAACTAATAAGCGTCAATCATTGTGCATTCCTTATTGCGGTCCACCTTATTCTAACGACTAATTAAACAAAGTCCATGTGAATGCAATGCGGCCTAAATTTGCAAGTAGTGCAGAAAGTATGACTACTTTATTGGTATGTTTTAATATTATTTGTTTTGTACAAATTTTCTTCGTTGTTTGAATGTAGACCGCTATCGTCCCATCTCGTGCAAAAAAGATAATGGATCCAATTCAAAAAAATAAACTGAAAAATAATAGTAATGTAGCAGTACTTATATTAGTTATTTTCCACAGATAAGGTTTAAGTACTCCATTATTGCTTGAACACAATTGATTCCAATGAAATTGTTAAAGTTTTCAGACTTTAGCCTGTAGCTAATGAATGTTTTTACATCATTTGTCATTGTTTATGCCTCAACTAAAGGGTGCATAACGGTCCGGAAATCTGATCCGCGACCGTATCCGAAACAGATGCGGATATGATAGTCAAATTTTGAAATCAATTGGCTACGGATATGACTTCGGACATAGTTTCGGATTTTTGGTCAGATACAGGTATCGATTCAAATTTCAGATATGATCCGGATATCCGAATTCGGATTTGGATTTTGACATATACTCGGATATGGATTCAAAGATGGATTTATTTTTTTTATCAATGAATATAATAAAATGTGAGGTTTGGAAGAAAAATTTGCAACCCTTTGTGTTTCAATTCTTGTCTTCTACTTTTTTGTAATCAACTACATGCAATTCTTGATTTTTTGTGGTTTGATTAAGTTAGTGTGGTTAAAATATCGTGAGGTTTTACAATCTGGACCAATTTTTTTAATTGATAACTTTTATTGTCCGATTATTGATGTGTGGTGGAGATAGTGTCGAGATTGCAAGTGCACAATCAAGTTATAGTATAGTACAATGTCGATACCATGAGTAAGGTGTGTAGGAGAAATTCTAACATGGATCCTAGAGTTGTGTGTAAACAATTAGGAGTGAAAATATGGAGAGATAAAGAGAGTGGGTGATTATTTATAAATAAGCGAAAACTAGAACAACAGGGGGAAAGAGAGTGGCTAAATAAAAGAAAAATAAAGAATAACAAGGAAGAGAAATAAAGAAAATAGAAAAAAATAAAATCAAGACTAGAAAAACTAACCATAAAGAGGAAAAATCAAAACAAGTGAAATATGGAGGAAATCAAGAGAGAAGATAGGAATCTAGAATTGAATCTAATAGTTAATTTCATTTAGGATTTATGAACTACTCTCTTTTATTACATTTTACTTTAGATTTATTAAGCATAGACTATCAAACCACTTAAATAAACCATAACCTATCAAATTATCATCCAAGTAAAATCGCCATGTATGAAAAGAATAAGCAACTAGATAGTAATTTTAGAATTCATAAGCATAACCTATCAAACCACTCAATATAAGCATAGATTTTCAAATTCTTCTTCTACCAATTAGTTCTCTAGTTGATTATCATAAGTATGATCATTTTGAGCACAAGAGAGCAATCAACAAATCATAAAAGAAATCAAACTAGTTTCATACAATTCCAAAATTCCTACAATATTTAGTTATTCATTTTGGAAAATAAAAATAAAAAAATAGAATGTATGATAGACAAAGATAAAAGAAAGGGAATAAAAATAAAACTAACTATAAAAATAACAACAAGAACAAGAAAATAAAGATCTAAACTATGAACATAAAGGAAATCTATCTAACAAAATTAAAAGAGCATAAAAGTAAATCTATACTATAAAAGAAAAATACAAGAAAATAAATTCTACAAAGCATAAAAATAAAAAACAAAATTAAAAGAGCATGAAAGTAAATCTAAGCTATAAGAGATCAAATAAAACTACATTATAATATAAAAATAAAGAGAAAATAAAATCCTAAATATGAATTTGTAAAGGAAAAAATAAAAGTGAAAACTTACTTTCCAAGGGGGTGGCCCCTTGAAAACAAATCTTCATCTTCATCTTTATCAATAAAGAAGAAGAAAAGAATATTTAAAAGGTGAAAAAAATTTATTTTTATTGATTACAAATAAAGTTTATAATTTTTGAAAGGTCTTCTCAATTGAGAGTAACCCTCCTCTCAAAATGGAGATTATTATAAAATTTTCACACTTAAACCCCTCACCCTCTACCTGTTTATAGCCTACAACAATCAATAAGAGCCCTTGAATTTGCCTTGGGCTCTAAGGAATTAATCTTAACCGTTTACTGTTTTAGTTACGAACCAATCGGTTTGTCGACCGATTGATTTGTAACTAAATTATAAATTTTGTTGACTTGTTGACCCAATTTCTTCTTGGTTCCTTAGGCTTTTATGGGCCTCCTCTTGGCTTGATATTGGGCTTCAATAGATGGTAGAAAAATAAGAGAATTTGATTCTTTTGGGCTCTTATTCATTGACTTTTCATTAACCTACAAATTAAGTTAAAACATGTTATTAGTGATATATTTATTAAAATAAAATAGATAATTAGGGTATAAAAGTATAATAAAATGTGATGATCAAATACCCTTACACCTAAACTTTTACTAGTCCTCTACCAAAGAAAGAAAATGAAAAAGAAAGAAAAAATAATAATTCTCACTCACTTTCACAGAATCGCGGTTGTATTTACATACAAAATGTCTTTAAACCCCTAGGTTACTCTAGAGGATGAGTTGTAGACTCGCATGTGTTTGATGAATATACCCATAAAATTCAGTCAACTTGCCAATTTAAAGAAGTCAATATATAATTAATTCACTTGATATATTTAAACAATCTAATTGAACCTAGTTTTACTCAAGAAAATATTTTTTGTGTAACTCCAAAATAAATCTCTTAGAAAATCTTTTCATTATAGTTATACAAAACCAAGTCTAACTTAGAAATTTAATTAAAAATTTTGAAAAGAACATGCTGACTCTTTGTTTAAAATAATTTTCAAGTCTCTTGATCAATTTATTTTTCATATATATATATATATATATATATATATATATATATATATATATATATATATATATATAGAGAGAGAGAGAGAGAGAGAGAAATATTTAGATCAAGAGAACTTGAAACTTTATTTTCTACTCTAACCTAAGCATGCAAAAATTTCATTACTTTAATTAAAAGTCTAAGTTGGACTATAATGAAGTATACTACTTTGAAAACCATTTCTTAGGAAATTTATTTAGAGTTATCACAAAAGGTCAACTTGAGTATAAAACTAACTAAGAATTAGAAATTTTAAAATTAATCAAGTAGATCAATTATTAATTAACTCTATCAAGTTGGCAAGTGACAATAATATTTTTATTTTATTAATTTTTTAGGGAAAGAAAAGAAAGAAAATATGAACTAAAAAGGAGAAAAAGGGTAAAATAAAGAGAAAGGATGACTAGTCCCCACCCCTACACCTAAATTTTACGTTGTCCTCAATGCAAACTCTATGTTGCACAAAGTAAAGCAGATAGAAAATAAAACACTTCCATTTATTAGGTTGACCTAGAACAATGATAAAATCTACAATTAACTTTGGTATGAGGATGATGTAGCCAAAAAATTTCTCTCACTCTCTCTCCCCTTTTTTTTCTTTTTTTTCAAACAAATTTTTTTTCATTTTTTCTTCTTTTTATCATTTTTTAAAGAACAAGAAACTCTCAAGTGAGGGATTCTTTTTCTTATTATTATGAGACAAAGAATAAATATGTAGAATAAAAATTGGAAATGAAAAGCTCACATTCTACATTAAATCTTACCTTATTTTTGAAAATTCTACCTAGATTTTAAACAAGTCCGAATGAGAAACTTAATGATGTGTTTAAATTATGTACACTCCAAGGTTTTTAATGATTTCTGCGGTATTTGAAGGTGCGTAAGAAGGTGTTTATGCATTTTGAATTTCTAGAATTACTATCTAGTTGTTTATTCTTTTCATAAATGAGAATTTTGCTTGAGTGATAATTTAATAGGTTATGCTTTCTTTTAGTGGTTTGATAATCTATGCTTAGTAAATCTGAGTAAAATATGATAAAAAGATAGTAGTTTATAAATCCTAAATGAAATTAACTAGTGGATTCAATTCTAGATTCCTCATTTCTATACTTAATTATTTTTCCTCACTCTTTCTATATTTGATTTCTCTCTGATTTCTCTTTTCTTGATTTTATTTTATTCCCACTTCTATTTATTTTCTTGATTCCATTTCTTTTTATTTTTATTTTAGTTTCCTCTTTGTTCTCTTTTATTTTTATTTGTTTCCTCCTTATCTCCTTCTCTCTTGTTTTAGTTTTCCTTTATTTTGTGATAATTCTCTCTGTACACACTCTATTTCACTCATCTTTGTCCACATATTTCTAGGACCAAATTTAGAATTTCATTGTGGGTTCCTCATCTAATTTCTATACTATAACTTGATAGTTGTTCTTTTACAACTCGTGTACAAATTTTATGCCCTATCACGTTTTGGCACCGTTGCCAGGGAAGGTGCTTATAATTAGGATTTTTCTATTTTGGTTCTTTAAGTTGTGTCTTTTCTTGTGAAGGACTAAACTAGAAGATTGAAGATTGAAGAAGAAGATTTGCTTGAAAAGGTGAGTCATCTTTCTAGTATTTTTTAATTCCACCCTCTGGTTAAGCTTCCACATTAGAGACAATTAGAAACTAATTAAAAAATAAAAATAAAAATTTTCTCTTCTTGAGCCTAATAAAATTCACCCTGCACTTGAACAACTACTAACAAGGTAATAAATTCAAACAAGAGCTCTCTTTTTCATATTTATTTGATCGTTGGTCCTAATTAAAAAAAGAAAAATATTTTTCTTTTTGCATCCTTTTGTAGTTACTTTTAATTCTTAGGGTGCATTGCATATAGTTAATAGGAATTCACCAAAGTGATTTGAGCATTTTGATTTGAGCACTCACTTGAAAATACTCTTAAGGGTAAAAACCCCCTAATCAAGATGAGATGAGAGATTTCATCACTCTTTTCTTAGCCCATAAATCACTAATTCTCGCTACACAAACCCAAGCCTTAAAAAACTCATTAGACGTTTGGCCCCTAAGGACTCAAGCTCATTAAGGAACAAGAAATCCTTAATACCCGCTTAAGTTTACTTGAATCTGTTGGTGTCTAAGGCAATATTTAGGAGTTGCGTAAAGCACTCCGCAAGGAAAGAAGTACATAATTAGTCTTTAGCTTCCCTCTAGTACTATCCTTACTGGCTAACTGACCAAGTAAACTTTAATCTTTTCACTCAAGGAGTTTTTGGTTAGGAGCTAATCTAGTTGAGTCTAGGCTTAACCCTAAAAATAAGGGTGATTGTTTCAAGTGGTTGCTCTTGGTTTGTTTAGTAAGGTTTTCAAGTGGTTGCTCTTGATTTGTTTAGGTTTTCTTCTATCTTTCTTCTTTTCTCTCACTAATCTTTTAGGTCTTTTAGTTTTCCTTAAAATTAACTTTCGCTTTTCCTAGATATTTACCCTAATCTTCTTTTTATATATTAAAATTTATTAAAAATAAAAAATCTAAAAAGAATTTATTTTGGTGTATACAAGTTTGGATTAGAGATAATATCAATTGTTTAATCCATGTTGAACCAACTTTTGAAACTAAAGACATGGCAAATCCAAATGTACCCGTCCATCAAGACACGTGTTATCCCACTAAGAATGCAATCCCGTCTTGCATTAGGCTTCCTGATGTTCATAGAGCTAATTTTGAGCTTAGACCTCACTTCATAAACATGCTTTCAAAGTTCTTAGAAATAAATTCAAAGATTCCTATATTTTTATATCCAAATTTGAAGAAGTGTGTCTCATGATTAAGAATAGAGAGTTATCCGAGGACGTGATTAAGCTCAGATTTATCCCTTTTGCTCTTAAGAACAAAACTAAAAAATGGCTGTATAGCTTACCCATAAATTCTATCTCAACCTAGGATAAATTTGTTACCATTTTTTTGAAGAAACTTTTCCCAATTTATAAAACGGTAAAGCATAGAAACAACATTCAAATTTTCAAGATAGTCTCAGGGATGTCATTTTTGAAGTATTTTGATAGGTTTAAGGATTTTTCCATCTAATGTTCTCATTATGGTCTAGAAAAGTGTCGATTATACCAAATTATCTATGAAGGATTGGATTATTCTTCAAATACATCCGTAGAATCTATGTCAATGAGATTTTATGAAGAAAAACGCTGATGAAGCTTGGAAATTTTTAGAGAGCTTGTCTAAAAAAGTGATGCAGTGGAAACACTGTGATGAAAGAGTTTCATGCAATTCCCCCAACCATATCCAGTGGTATTTTCCTAGGGTCAAACATAGCCTCTGAAGCAAAGATGACTACAACCCTACATCAGTTAGATGCCTTAAAAACTAAAGGACGAGCTTTGACTCAAATCAACCAAGTTTCTTTCTCAAGATGTCATAACTTTCTATCTTCAACCCATATTTTAGAGGAATGTCCTCTCTAAGGAAATAATCAACCACTAGTCAAGTGAACGCTGCAATCCAGCATCCTGGAAATAATCTGTTTTCTCCAACCGACAATCCGGGTTGGAAAAATCATCCGATTTTATATGGAATCAAGAAAACTTCTCCGAAAATTAAAAATTCACTCCCACTTTAACCTAACAATTTCCTAGAGGAAATATAGTTTCATTCAACACACCGAATAATTTTCAACAGTCCAATTTGCCTTATCCAAACTAGCCTCCTCCTCATCAATAAGTAAATCCGACTCCTCTGAATTCTAATCATGAGAAACGTTTGAATATCTTAGAAAAGGGTTTAGAAGTCATGATCAAAGTTTCTACACAGACCACCAATATGTTGACTTAGTCATCCAACACTACGATTTTCTTCATGCAGACAACAAGCCAAATGCTCAATTCTAACACTCAAGCCATAGCTAGATTAGAAACCCACCATGGTCAACTAGCTAGTGTCGTGAGTAAAAAGAGAAGAAAAATTTTCTAAGTCAACCTGTTGCAAACCCTAACGACATTGAATCAAGTTTAACCTACCCAACTCAGGTGAATGCAACCCATATACTACGGTTAGGAAAGCATATAGATAATCAAGTTAGAATACCTTCGGATAAAACTCCGTCTTTTTCTTCTCCCATTCAAAACATTAAACCTAAAAAAATCACTTCTCCTTCTAATAACTCTGTTCATCAACCGTCCTCTTTTGATGACCAAGAACTTAAAACCGAACCTGAGCTCGATCTTTATAGGTATAAGCCTATTGCTCCCTTCCCAGATAGACTTAGACCTAGGAAAATTTCTCCTCAGGTAGAGAAGATCTTAGGAATCTTCAAGCAGGTCAAGGTTAACATTCTCCTCCGGTAAAGAAGATATTAGAAATCTTCAAGCAGGTCAAGGTCAACATCCTTCTCTTAGATGCCATCCAACAAATCCCATCTTATGCAAAATTTTTGAGGAATTTGTGCACTAAGAAGAGAACAATAAATATTTTAAAGAAAATCTTTCTTGTTGCCAATATTAGTGACATGCTCTCAAAGCCCATATCTTTAAAACATAAGGATCCTGGTTGTCTTACTATCTCGTGTGTCATATGAAATACCTTCATTGATAATGCGCTTTTAGACTTAGGAGTGAGTGTCAATTTGCTTCCTCACTCGATCTACCAACAACTTGGTGTAGGAGAACTTAAACTAATCAGATGCACCTTACAGTTAGCTAATAGATCGATCAAAATTCTCATGGGAGAGATAGATGATGTTCTGATTAAGGTAGGGGAGTTTATTTTTCCTGTTGAATTCATAGTCTTGAAAACACAGCTCGTTTCCAATCCTCAGGGACAGATTCCATTCATTCTAGGAAGACCGTTCTTAATCACTTCAAATATTTTGATCAATTGTAGAACCGATCAAATGAAATTATTCTTTGGGAATATGACGGTAGATCTCAAAATCTTCAATTTAGGGAATCAGCCTAATAATCCATCAGATCAACCCCTAAAAGTAAACATCATTCAGGGAACATCAACCAAGAGTTAGAAGAAGATTGTAAGTTAGATCCCAGTTTTGAGGAAATCTTTGTTGATGAACTCAAGATACTAGAGGAGTTAGAATCAGAACTAGTCTTTATGAAGAAAAGCATTGAGTCAGACACATGTTTCATGGATCTCAGCTTTGAAGAACTCTTTGGAGAGGAGCTTAGGTTCCTAGAAGATATAGAACAATCAGCCTATCATGAATCAACCATGAACCTTGAGTTTGAGGGAACTTTCAAAGAAGAACTGATTGTGTTAGGATAAACTTTTATTCATATGGAACCTGAATTCAAATTTGAGACTAGCGTTCTAATTGATCGATACTGAAAACTCAAAATACAAAGCTGTCATCAATTGCTACAGAATTTATTGAAAACCTCGAAGAGTATAGAATTTAAGCACATCATAGAGTTTATTATTTTAGACTAAAATTTGTGATAGAATTTTTAGCAATAAGGTAGCAATTGATGTAGACTGTGAGCTTTTCATTTTCAATCTTTCATTCTACATCTTTACTCTTTGTCTTAAAATATTAATAATAAGAATTTATTCTTCTCTTGTTTGAGAGATTCTTGTTTTTTATAAAAATGAAAAAAATGAAAAAAAATGAAAAAATAATGAAAAAAAAAGAACAGAATTTTTTTTATTGGCTACATCCTCCTCATACCAAAGGTAATTATAAATTTTTATCATGTTATCATTGTTCTAAGTCAACCGAACAAATGTAAGTGCCTCCTTTACTATCTGCTTTACCTTGTGCATCATAGAGTTTGCATTGAGAATAATGTAAAATTTAGGTGTGGGGTGGGGACTAGTTATCTTTTCTCTTTATTTTACTATTTATTCTTCTTTTTATTTCATATTTTCTTTTCTTTACTTTCCTAAAAGAATTATCACTTACCAACTTGATAAAGTTAATTAATAATTGATCTACTTGATAAAATTTAAATTTTCTAATTCTTAGTTAGTTTTATACTCAAGTCAACCTTTTATGATAACTCTAAACAATGCTTAAGAAATGATTTTCAAAATAGTATATTTCACTATGGTCCAACTTAGACTTTTAATTTAAAGTAATAAAATTTTTACATGCCTAGCTTGAGTAGAAAATAATTCTTTCAAGTTCTTGTGATCTAATTATTTTTCAAGCTATACACACACACACACACATATAATAATAATAATAATAATAATAATAATAATAATAATAATAATTTTCAAGAGAAGAGTACAAAATTGGGAATTAATAAAACTCTCTTGAACTCCAATGTGATTCTATCTTACTAAGCCTAAGTTGAGCAGAGATTAAGCCCGAGGAGTATTTTTTATACTTAATGACCTAAGCCTAAGTAGGTTGGAATGCATTGGCCCAAAACTCATTACATGGTCATCCACAAAGCCTGATAAAGTAGAACAAAATCACTAAGGAATAAAGAGATATATATTAACAAAAAGGAAAAAATACTTTTTATATATATATAGTTATATTTATATATATGTTCTTCAAAAATAAATTGATCAAGAAGCTTGAAAATTATTTGAAACAAAGAGTTAGCATGTTCTTTTCAAAAATTTTAATTAACTCTCTAAGTTAGACTTGGTTTTGTATAACTATAATGAAAAGATTTTCTAAGAAATTTATTTTCGAGTTATATATAAAAATATTTTCTTGAGTACAAACTAGCTTTAATTAGATTGTTTAAATGTATCAAGTGAATTAATTATATCTTGACTTCTTCAAATTGGCAAGATGATCGAATTTTATGGGTATATTCAGTGTAAACCCTCACGAGACTATAACTCATTCTCTAGGGTAACCTAGGAGTTTAAAGGCTTGTTGTATATAATAAATACAACCGATTCTGCAAAAGTGAGTTAGGATATTTTTTTTCTCTTTCTTTGCTTTTTATTTTCTTTCTTTTCTAGAGGACTAGCAAAATTTTAGGCTTGGGGTTATTTGATCATCATATTTTTATTATACTTTTATGCCCTCATTAGCTATTTTAATTGAATAAATATATCGACTAATAATAATTTTTATCTTAATTTCTGGTGGGAGGAATTAATGAATAAGAGCCCAAAAGAACTAAATTCTCTCAATTTTTTACCATTTATTGAAGCCCAAAATCAAGCCAAGAGGAGGCCCACAAAAGCCTAAGAGATCAAGAAAAAATCGGGTCAGCAAGTCAACAAGGAATCAAATTCTGTTAGGAACCAATCGATTAACTAATCGATTGGCTAATCGACTGGCGAATCGATTAGTCAACTGACTGGTTCATAACAAAATCAGTTAATGGCTGATATTTATTTCTTAGAGCTCAAGGCCAATCCAATGGCTCTTGTTGATTGCAGTAGGCTATAAATAAGGGTAGAGAGTGAGGGGTTTGGGGGTGAAATATTTTATAAAAACTCTATTTGGAGAGGAGGGTTACTCTTAATTGAGAAGACCTTCCAAAATTATAAACTTTTATTTACAAAAAATAAAAAAGATTCCTCCTTTTAAATTTTCTTTTCTTCTTTTTTGTTGATGAAGATGAAAATTTGCCTTCAAAGGGCCAACCCCATGCAATGTAAATTTTTATTTTTCTCTTTTTTCTTATTTTAGAATTGCATGTTTTAGGATTTTATTTTCTTATTTTTATTTTTATGTTGGTAGATTAGATTTATTTCATGCTTTGTAGTGTAGATTTACTTTCATGTTATTTTATTCTTATTTATTTATTTATTTATTTATTTTGTAATTACATTCCTTTATGCTCATAGTATAGATTTTTATTTTCTTGTCCTTTTTCTTATTTTGCGTTAGTTTTTATTTTCTTACTTGTAGTTTAGATCTATTTCTTATTCTTTTATGCTTTCTAGTATAGATTTTATTTCCTTATTTTTATTTGGCAAATTGAGTAACTAATTATTGTAGGAATTCTAGAATTATATGAAACTAGTTTAATCTTATGATTTATGGATTGCTCTCTTTATGCTTAAATTCATCATGTTTAGGATAATCAACTAGAGAACTAATTGGTAGAAGAAGAATTTAATAATCTATGTTTATCTTGAGTGGTTTGACAGGTTTTACTTATGAATTCTAGAATTACTATCTAGTTTGTTTATTCTTTTCATGAATGGAAATTTTGCTTGGATGATAAATTAATAGGTTAAGCCTTTTTTAGTGGTTTGATAATCTATGCTTAGTAAATCTAAAGTAAAATATGATAAGAAGATAGTAGTTCATAAATCCTAAATGAAATTAACTAGTGGATTCAATTCTAGATTCCTCATTTCTCTACTTGTTTTTCCTCACTCTTTCTAGATTTGATTTCTCTCTTGATTTCTCTTTTCTTGATTTTATTTATTCCCACTTCTATTTCTTTTCTTGATTTAATTTCTTCTTTTTAGTTTCCTCTTTGTTCTCTTTTCTTTTTATTTTTTCCTACCTTATCTCCCTCTCCTCTCTTGTTTTAGTTTATTTTATTTTGTGACAATTTCACACTCTATTTCGCTCCTCTTTGTCTACATACTTCTAGGACCCAATTTAGAATTTCCAAAGACACACCTTCCTTGTGGGTTCGACATCTAATTTTCATACTATAACTTGATAGTTGTTCTCTTGTAACTTTTATGCGTGTTTTTTAGGGGTGAGCATAGTTCGGTTCAAACCGAACAAACTGACCGAACCGGCCGAAATTTGACAGTTCGGTTCGGTTTTGACTAGAGTTCGGTTCGGGTCGGATTGAAGTTTTTTCAACCCGAACCGCCCGAACCGACCAAATTGTATTACCCATTCTAATGACTATCCGCATCCACTTAAACCCGACCGATCTTAGTTCATATAGAGTTGCTTCACTATAGCTTGATATCTTTTTTTCTCACGTGACCTGATGGTGACGAAATACCCCAGCAATGGTATCCTCTCCAATTCTAGGGATTCTCATCATCTCTAGTTCTCTACCTCTCTTTATTCTCTATTCGCTTCTTCTACTTTGGACCAATCCACTTTGGAGGTAAGAAACTTAAACCCTAATGTTGATTCTAACCTTTTCTTGATTTTTCTCCTCGATTGATACACAAAGTGCAAGATAATATTTGGATCAGACTTCTTTTTGGATCAGACTTATAATTTTATAGAAACTATACCCAACATCTAAATTATTACATATTTTTTATTTACTTTGTCTATCTGATTGAGATCAATTTAATTCTTTATGTAAGCTTTCTCTCAAAAAAAAAATTTTTTTATGCAAGCTTTGGTAGGAATAAGATTTTAATTTCTTCACCTAATATTTAGTAGCATTTGATAGTTCATGAATTTTAATAAATTGAAGTGTAGGGGACTTTTTTCTTGGTCAACAGATTAGAGGTGAAATTGAATTTAGACATAACATTTGTACCCAAGTGAAAATCGAACAAACCGACCCGAACCGAACCGAACCAATTTGAATCGGTTCGGTTCGGTTTTGAATGATAGGTAGTTCGGTTCGGTTTGGCAAAATTTAGCCAAAAATCAAACCAACCGACCGATTGCACAGCCCTAGTGTTTTTATGCCCTATCAAGCGACCCTGTCAGAAACATAGGTGGGACTACCGCCCACCCACTTCACTCAGCGCGTGGGAAATTGTGTGAAACATTGCATCTCTACCAAAGATAAGAGTCGCGGGACTTATAAAGCAGTTACACACGCCCTCCGATTTGACATCCAAGACCGTGAGCGGCCATCATCTACCTTCACGACCAACAAGATAAAATAGTGAAGCCATGCCGCATTAAATGCAAAAGGGCAGCTCTGACAAAATGAAGAATGACAAGTCGCAAAAGGGTCATCATCACCTTTTAGCCTATAAAATGAAGCTCTTCAACCAGAGAAAGCAGACGAGACTAAGGCAGTAAGAAAAACACAAAAAAAAGAGAGAACATATTTGTTCTCTCCCTCCTTGTCGTGTGTCTCAAAAGAACTCCTCCCTGCGATTGAGAATGAGCACCACATATTCAAAATTACGAGCTTTGCTGAGAATAGTGGGTTTTGACTACTATCTTGCAATCATGAAACTTAGCCTCCCTGAAAACCCCTTTGCCTCTATTTGAACTCATAGTCCTAAACTCAACAAACAATAAATGTCATTTGTGTGGTACACGGAGGCGTCATTGTCTCTAATTGCCATAACTCTCCAGAATATCTGCATTGTAATTTGATTACAAGTGTAATTCTTTCTTGTTTTGGTAAAGTACTAAAATGATGATTAGTTCATCGACCACTCTTATTCGTGAGAAGACAATGGCTATGCCTCTGGGGAGTGCCTTCTCCTCTGACGAGAAGCTAGTGTCACAGCATGACGATGTCATGGTAGGGTCTATTATGGAAACCCTCTATTTTGAGTTTGACTATGAAGCCTACGAGGCATATTTGGATGGGAAATGAGCTCTTAGAAGCTCACCAAAGTGCTACTGGCTCACCACTCAACCCAAATCTCTATGGGCAGATGGGGTTAACACCTCTGCCCCTCGATCGAATAGCGAGACCAAGGCTACAATCTCACTGATGACCGTCCACTAGGAAAAACAACGATGAATGCTTATTTGTGATTGTCCACATGATAGGACAATGATGACCTCCTAGAGTTCTACTAAGGACCAGCGTACCAAACATGTTCCAAAGCACCAACAAGCACCCTGGGAGCCACCAAGGACAACCACTCTGCATGCTCATTAGACAGCACAATTAGTTCCCTTCGGTCAAAAGATGCTAAAGTAAGGGTAACAGATGCAGGCCTATCTGAAGAACTAGAAGTAGACGAGAGGGCCTATCAACATGATGCCTAGAAAATCAAGCTAGGAGTCATAATAACTGATGACCAAGGCACTCTTATTCTACCTAAGCCACCACCAATCAACATCAATGACCTGGCGATGCTGGTAAAAAACCATCAGGAAATGATGAACTAGCTATTAGAGTCCCACAAAGCTATGTTTCAATAATGGCAAATGTTCTCTGTGGCTAGAAGTCCTACTCGCCAATGCTATGACAGCAAGGATCCTTAAGACCAAACCCCAAACACTAGAGAAAATTTTTTGAATTCCATCCTAATGCCAACTCCTGCAATGACCGCAGAGGTAGGGAGTAAAAACCCAGCCTCCATTAACGCTCTCGCAACCTTGATGAAGGAGACCGAAGCACCAAGCCCATGGAGTGCCTTGATGGCCACACATCCTATACAACCTCTGGATATTAGGGGTAGGGCCACTGCCCCATTTCACAACATGGTGTATAAAGCAATGGGGCCTCCTGTAAATAGAGGTTTCCCTGTTGAAGGAGCTAACATGGCCTCCCAAGCTGACTCACGATCCCAGCGTCTAGAAATGGGGGGAGTATGAGGATCACCTGCTCCTACCTCCTAGAACATCAAAACCTCTAAGAGGAGCATCCTCTCAATTGCCTTGACAAAAGTTAGCATGAAATCAAAGTGATGCTAGATCCCGCTACGGCTGCAACTATAGCTTGACTTGAGGAGCAAGTCTGCTCGATGAGAAAGGAGAAGAATGGAGTCGTAAAGGAGCTAACTAAACCCTACCCATGAGAATGGGATGATTTCTTGTGTCCACCAAAGTTCAAGGATCGTATCTGCCACAATAGACAAGGCTAGGCACAATAGTATCTTTACCAATTTGAGACACCGGACATTACATTGGACTGGATTGGCTCATGGTAAGATTATTCGCTAGCACTTTCTCCGGACCTACTTTTCAGTGGTTCTACGAATTGCTGGAGAATTTCGTCCGGTCATGGTAAGATGCTAAGAAGCTATTTCTAGATCGATTCTACAAAATTGATGCCAAACCTACCTATATGTGATTGCTGGCCGAGACTTACTGCCCCGGGAAGAGAATCCGAGCTTTTAACGACTGATTCCATACGATAGCCCTAGAACTCAGAGGGGAAATATCGTTCAACATGACTGTGGAGATGTGCTATCAGAATTTCCCACCTCATATCAAGAGCTACTTTGGAGTTGAGAAGCGAGCACGTGGGCTAGCTAATCCAAAAGGCAAAAGTAGTAAAAGATACCATCACTAAACTCAGGGAAATACCAACCTTTCGGCAGGATGCGACTGCCAAAATAAACACTGGCACCAATAAGCCGCATTGGAACAAAGGCAAGGGGAAGGAAGTCATAGCAATAGAAGCACCCACCTCATCGAATCCAAGGTGTTCAGGCAACAAGAAGGTTACAAGTCCTTCATACAACCAAGTACCTTGACAAAATCAAGCCTCGACCTCTCAGAGACAAAAGAAGGTCTATCCAGAAAGAATTTACTCCTTCCAAGACAAAGTTGTCCCAGTGATGGTAGGTATATTGATCAAAGAGAATTACCTTGAACTACCTGATGCAATATGGCCAGATGAAGTAGGCCGCACGGACGATCCTAACTATTGTGTCTACCACCGAGATGTTGGACACCACTCTGAGGATTGTTTTGCACTCAAGAATCAAATCCAAACCTTGGTGAAAGCTAGGGTTACTAAACTCTAAGAAGATAAGAGGAAGGTCTCAGTCAAATGGTTTCAAATAAGTTTAGAGATTTACCTGAGCTCAACGTACCCCACGGGGTGGTACCAATACCAAAGGTAGAGATTACCTTCATCAATTATGATCTGCATGGTAAACACGCTCAGGAACTAATCCCGGTCGGTCTATTATCGGGACAGATTACGTGGGTCCAATCGGACGTCCTAAATGACATGCAATGGACCTTTGAGGACCTCACCCTCCAATCTAAAAAGGATAAAGGGAAGGTGTGCAATGTCATCACAGGCATCACCAACTCAGAATGTGAAGAAGAAGCACTCATGGCTCAAAAAATTGTAGAGAAGCGGTGACCGAGGTGGCAGACACCCAAGTCAATAAAGCTTTACCCACACTTGCTACCCAAGCTAGTAGCAACGGCCTCAGAAGTGAGAGGTCATACCTCTGACACTATGATGAAGCCACACCAGATCAAGTGGTGAACCCACCTGCATCAGCCACGACACAAGATAAAGCCCAAAAGAAAGATGTCGATAGAACCTGTCGTTTTGAAATTATGACTCAACTGGCCAACATCTTGGCAAGGATCACACTGTATGACTTATTGCTCCTATCACCGGAGACAAGGGAGGCTCTTGATGAAGCCCTCAACAATGTCAAAACATTTCTATGCAAGTCCAATTGTCAGTCGCCAAAGAGGAGGAACCTGCTCGTGACCAATGCTATTAGGTCAAACGATATCTCCCCCCACATTACTTTCTCTTAGAAGGACATGCAGGTCCCTATGGCTAGGCATACCCATCCACTATACTATAAAGAGCACCTCAGATCAACAAAGATAGACCGTATCCAAGTAGATCCTGCATTCACTGCCAGCGTCATCACTCGGAGAATGCTCAACATCCTCCAGATTCATCCCTGTAAGCTTCTCCATACACATATTACCATAATAGGATTCAATGCAGACAACAATCCACTTTTGGAAAAGATTCAACTAAAACATCACATTGAGGATTTGAAGTCGGATGTCACTTGCTACGTCATCGATGTCGATCCATTGTGTAGTGTACTCCTCGGTTGTCCATGGATTCATAACAATGGGATTGTCCCCTCTATCCTACATACAGATGCATACCCTTTCAAAGAGATTGAGATCTTTTGTGTTGACTCCCGCCATTTACTTCACAATAGATGCGAAGGGAAGAGGCCTTGAGAATCGTTGGGTGCAATTTATAGTACCTGTGAAAGTTAGAGGCCTCCTGCCAATTTACTTCAAAAATCTAGGTCCTCACAATAAGAGGCTCTCTGAAGATTTGGAGTCTGAAAAAGAAATTGCCCAGTTCCATTATTACAGTGAGATTGCTCAAGGGATAGCATAACAGATGGGGTATGAACTAGATTCTTGTCCTAGACCCAATTTTGGTAAAGACCGAGCATCGTGATTAAAACATTTCATCCTAAGGGGAAAACAGTAGATTACTACGGGAAGACTAGATAGGGACTTGGTTATTTAGACCACATTTTAACACAAATGATGAGGAGTATCCAGATGACCTGACAGCATAGTACTCATCTGATACCCATGATTGGGAGTCCGAGGATAGCATTGGGACCATGTTCAGGAGACTCTCTGTCAACATGGCCTCCATCAACCTAGCCGAAAGCGACACGGATGAGGACTTAGGGGTACCCACGTGGGCTCAATGCCTAGATGAACTATGAGAGGCACGATTCAAACAACGAGACCCACCTACCGATGACAAAGTCAAGCAAGTGAATCTGGGTGGCAAAAACACAAACAAGCCTATTTTCAAAATCAACTCAACTCTCTCAACTGAAGAATGAACAGAACTCATCGCACTCCTTTAGGAATTCATCCATGTATTCGCCGGGATGCATGAAGGCATGCCTGGCCTGGATGAAAGACTTTTGTTCATCACCTCAATATATGGCTGAAAGCAAGGCCAGTAGTGCAACCCCAATGACGATTCTCCCCTGACCTCTTGGAGAAGATTGAAGCTAAGGTCTAGAAACTAATTAATTATGGGTTTGTCAAGAAGGTAAAATACCCAATTTGGATTATTAACATTGTCCCAAGACCCAAGAAGAATGGGATAATCAGGATATGCATCAATTATTGTGATCTCAACAAGGCTTGCCCTAAGGATGAGTTCCCACAATATATAACCGATGTCATGATTGGCAACACGTGCGGTTTTGAACGTATGTCATTTAATGATGGGTACTCAGGATAAAATCAAATCAAGATGCATAAGGATGATAGGCATCATACAGCCTTCAGGACACCAAAGGGAGTTTATGCCTAAACGGTAATGCCTTTCGGATTAAAAAAATATAGGGACCACTTATCAATGGGCTATGAGTAAAATATTTGGGGAGCACTTGCAAAAGATGGTTGAATGCTATGTTGATGATCTTGCTGTGAAAAGCAGGCACAAGAAAGATCACCATCATGATTTATAGACCTCCTTCAATGTCATGCGAGTGCATAACTTGAAAATGAACCCGGCGAAATCTTTCTTTGAGATGTCTAGTGGCAAATGCTTGGGATTTATTATTACATACCAAGGGATCCATGTTGACCTCGACAAGACAAGATCCATTAAAGAAATGCCACCCCTAAGAAACTAAAAGCAACTCCGAGGCTTGTAAGGAGTGCTAGCCTATATTAGGAGGTACTTGTCAAACCTCTCTAAGAAATGCTAGCTATTTTCAAACCCCGTGTCAAAGGGATCTTCATTTGTATGGGATAATGCTCGTCAACAGGTGTTCGATGAGATAAAATCTTATCTCACAACACCCCCAATCTTATTGAACCGATCTCAGGAAGGTCATTCCTTTTATATGTGTGAGCTATGGACCATTCGCTCAGGGCCATGCTTGCCCAAAAGAAGGATTAACATCATGAATAGTTCATCTACTACCTGAGTAGAATAATTCTTCACGTGGAGCATTGCTACAACCCAGTTGAAAAGGAGTGCCTAGCACTGGTGTTCGCCGTACAAAAGATGAGACATTATCTGGTGGGCCAAACTGTCTATGTGGTGTCAATAGTCAACCCTCTTAGAATCTTGATGACAAAGCCTCGATCAGTCCATTCAAAGCTCGTGAAATGGGCGTTGCTACTTTCGTAGTATGACACGGAGTATATCCTATGGAAGGCGATCAAAGGCCAGGCGATCACCGACTTCCTGGCAGGATACCCAGTGGCAGGATACTCGAAACTCCATGAATAGATGTTGGATGAGGTATGTGAAACTAAACTTATAACTGTTTAAAAAACTTTGGCAGATGTGGTTTGATGGTTCTTCTAGAACAAATGCTACTAGTCAAAAGATCGTCGGGGTTGGAATCATGTTCGTCACCCCCAAAGGGCATGAAATTCTTTGGTCATTCTTGTTAATAAATCCTTAATCCAACAACATGGTAGGATATAACACCCTCCTAATGGGCCTTCATTTGGCTAAGGATTTGGGGGTTGAGTATCTCTGAGTCAAAGGAGATTTGCAACTTATAGTGAAGCAAAACAGCAAGAAGTATGAAGTATGATATGAAGATCTGCTACGATATCACCAAGCGACCACTCATCTTATGGGCACATTCAGAAGAGTCAACGTTGAGCACATAGCTAGAATTCAGAATCTATACGCAGATGTACTGGCAGGATTGGGGGCTACTCTTGTCCTACCTTCTGAGGTGAGCGAAAACATTAGTGTGGTAGGCCATCACCTCTACTATCCTAAGCTGGACCCAAACATGGTGAAAAATGCAAAGACATGTGCCGCGACCACTGAAGGTGCCAAAACTGATTGGAGGCTTCCAATTGTCAATTATGTTATCCACAAAATCCTGCCTGAAGACCCTAAAGATGCAATTGCCATCAAACAGTGTGCTGCTCATTTTTATTATGATATGATCGTGAAAATGCTCTATCGTAGGTCCTTTCATGGTGTGTTACTTTGATATCTCACTGAAAAAGAAACACAAGAGGCTCTCAAAGAAGCTCACGAGGGTATGTGTGGGGCCTATCAACCTGAGCCGAATCTTCAAGACTAACTTCGGTGACTCGGTTATTACTGGTCAACAATGATCGCTATCGCCATTGAATATGCCCAGCATGTGTAGCTTACCAATTCCATGCAGACTACATATATCAAGCTCTAGAATATATCTACCCTACCATGTCATCATTCGAGACACGGCGGATGGACATCATTGGTCTCGTTATCCCGCTATCGAGCAAAGGGCATCGCTTCATTCTCGCAGTAACTGGCTGCTTCTCTTAGTGGACTGAGGTGATCCCTGTAGGCGTTAAAAATTGCTTATCAGTACCCGAACAAGACTCGTAAATGGTGGGTTGACAACTGACGATCCGCCCGATAACGCGACTCGAAAACGTTGGCGATCGACTACGCCGCAAAACGCATAAAGTGAGTTGATGAACGCATGTGAGTCGGCGAGGCGTATAAATCGACAAAGGCTGCGTAGGAGGATCAATCTAACTGCGGCGCCTCCGGTCAATAAGATTTGGCGACTATATTTGTGAAGCAAGATCGTCGGTTGAGCGTCAGCGAATCGGATTGAGCGTCGATGAGACCAAGTTCAAACGTCGACCAATCGTCATTTAAACCGTTGACGGGTTGAGATCAATCAAACGAATCGAGCACGGACGTGAACAGACGATCGGATTTCAGAGCTGTTAAACCGGAACAAACCAAGAGTTAGTCCCGGAGCCAAATACAGACGGAATCTAAGTCCGGAGAAGACCAAGAGTTAGAATAGGCAGGATTTAAACCCGGAAGACCGAGAAAAAACGGTGAAAAACGGGATTAACGGCGAACCTCGGCCAACTTGGCCGAGGTGCCTCGGCCAACTTGGCCGAGGTGGCTCGGCCAAGTGGCCGAGCCACTTGGCTGCCCCCCCCCTATTCTATAAATAGGGGGGGCTTTTTTTCATTTCGAGAGGTTGGAGAGTGACGGATTTTGGAGGAGCTGGATTTTGGGATTTTCTGAGGATTTTCTGAGGAGTTCTGGATTTTGGACGACGACGGCGGTCACGAACAAGCTGGCGACCACAGTGGGAGCCAACGGTCTCAAGTCAGAGATCATCGTGTCGTAGCCGCGGATCCACAGTGGGAGCCAACGGTCTCAAGTCAGGGACCGCCGAAAACTCTGCGTAGGGTGTAATAATTACGCTCCAGCGAAGTCAACCGAATCCAAGTTGATCCGGGTTCCGCTGTGAGTATCATACTATCGTCCTTGTCCAGATCGTCCTCCCCCCGCAAATTCAAAAGGATCTCCGCTGCAAGAAAGATCCGTTTGTCCTCGGCTCCGAAACTTTGAGGCGAGGATCTTAACTCCGCCATTGCCGAAGTTGCACCAAATGCCAGGAGATCACCGCTGATGGCGTGCCGACTCTCTCAAAGAGAGCCCGCCAGAGGCGACGTCAACGCCTGACGCGTGAGTTCGCCAAGGCCCTGGAATCAGTCGACGGTGTCCGCTACAAAGTGGATCTGAAGTCCAGGAGAGGTCAAGAAACTCATCAACAGGTGCACGGCAACTCCTCTAAGCCGTCAACAAATGATTGGGTCCGTGTCAAACGGAACCGATTAACACTTGAAGAGCGTATCCAGAGGCACCGTGCATTACTCGCACACACACGGGCTCTAGTTCAGGAGTCCCGGATGTAGAAGATGGGAGAAGTGGACAAGAAGCCGCCGAAAATGCGCCAAGTTTGGAGTCCGAAATCCGAAACAACGATTCGGACGAAGGCCGAAACGTCAGTCAAGAATCAGCCACCTCAAACTGATTCGACTAAGGCTCGGCATGCGGGGTGACTTGATTCAAAGAAGATCACACCTCGGCGATCTCATCGGATCTCGGCTCGTGCTCGCCGGTCAATCTGTTGGCGTATCCCGAGCAAAGCGGTGTTAAAGCGCCTCGGCCCGTGGCACGATGATCGAGGTCCTACCCCTCTCCGCCATGATAAGAAGATTCCTGCAGCTGCTCTCACTGGAATTTGGATCGAAGTTCGAGAGCCCGTCCAAACTTCGCGCTCGCAAAGGTGAACATGGAGACGAGTGACTCTTGGAACCTTTGATAATGTGGCTCATCCTCAGAAGGAGACGTTTTCGTCTGACGACGATGACGTTATACCTGAGAAGTCGTACCAACACACGAGGGGTTGCTCTGGCATTCATGCCGATGAGTTGTACTATCGTGCTGGGGGTACGAGTAAATCTCGAAATAGAAGTTCCCCCGAATTGGACACGCTTTGTCCGTGTTCCAAACTAATCAGGGCGGTGTTGTCGAATGTAGCGCACCAAGCGGCCGAAGAAGCGTCGGTCTTTGATAGGCTTGGCAACAAAATGCAAAACCCAAGTCAAGATGCTTCGGCGGAAGAAGATCGGAGTCTCAAGGCGATATGACCAGCAGAGGGTTGGGATACGAATCCTCTTCAGAAGATGAATGCTCATGGCTGATTGAGGATAATCCACCCGATGAGGGAGACGGACATTCGTCTGATTCTTCGGCTTGGGATTCTGACACCAACCTCGGAGAAGCTTTCGAGGCTTTGATGTCAAATATGGCTACGGTCGATCCTGCTACTATTGAGAGTGATGAAGATATGCCAACATTGAAAGACCCATGGATCCATCAACTCAGAGAGCAGTTTGGGGATAGATTCGAACAAAGAGAACCCCCCACTAAGGACGAGGTAGTCCAGGTTAATATGGGTGACTAAGAGCATCCTAAGCTCATAAACATCAGCAATACTCTCCCCTCGGAAGAGAAGGAAGAGTTGATCGCCCTAATTAGGGAGTATATCGATGTATTCGCCTGGAGCTACGAGGACATGCCAGGACTCGACCCTAATGTGGTGACACATTGCCTCAACATCGAGCAGATGTCAAACCTGTCAAGCAACCGCAGAGACGATTTCATCCACAGATCTTGCAGGCAATCGTCGACGAAGTGAAGAAACTCATAGAATCGGGATTCATCGAGGAAATTCAACATCCGGATTGGGTGGCGAATATAGTCCCGGTCATGAAGAAGAATGGTTCGATTAGGATGCGTATGCGATTCTGAGACACGAATCTTTGCGAAAGATGACTTTCCACTTCCAATCACTGATGTCATAGTTGACAATACGTGTGGATTTGAAAGAATGTCATTCATGGATGGTTTCTCGGGTTACAATCAGATCAAGATGCACCCCGATGATGCCAAACACACAGCGTTCAGAACACCCATCGGTATATATTGCTACACAGTCATGCCGTTCGGCCTGAAAAATGCTGGCGCCACATACCAGCGAGCAATGACTGAGATTTTCCAGGATCATCTCCGGAAAACGGTCGAATGCTACGTCGACGACCTAGTCATAAAAAGCCGTGACAAAGAGGATCACATTAAAGATCTTAGAACGGTATTCGAGCTCATGCGAACCCATCAGCTGAAGATGAATCCTGCCAAATCCTTCCTTGGGATGTCCAGTGGCAAGTTCCTTGGCTTCGTCGTTACCAACAAAGGAATCCATGTCGATCCTGACAAAGTGAAGGCGATTCAAGAGTTGCAACCTCCGAGAAATCTTAGAGAACTCAGGGGGTTACAAGGGCGATTGGCGTACATCCGACGGTTCATGTCGAACCTGTCTGGGAAGTGCCAACCATTTTCTAAGTTGAACAAGAAGGGCGTATCATTCATTTGGGATGACGCTTGCCAGAAAGCATTCGAAGAGATCAAATCATACCTCTCTAAACCTCCTGTTCTTGTCGCACCGCAGTCGGGAAAGCCATTCCTGATTTACATCAAGGCAACAGATCACTAAGGTTTACTTACGCAGACGACGATGGCGGTCCGCGAGCGAGCGATGTATTACGAGCGAACATTAGTGGCGAGTCTCGATACCCAATGGTGAAGCGGTGCCTTGCATTAGTGTTCGCGATTCAGAAAATGCGGCACTATTTAGTCGGACAGACGATTTATGTTATCTCTAACGTAAATCCGGTCCGAATATTTATGACCCAGCCGGCCTCAATGAGTTGGCGTTTGGCGAAATGGGCCTTGCTCTTGTCCCAATACGACTTGCACTTCAAACAACAAAAGTCGGTCAAAGGACAAGCTATTTGCGATCTCTTAGCTGCCAACCCGACAACGGACGCAGTTGAGCTATACGATGATCTTCCGGACGAAGTTCAGGAAGTCAACACTACATCGCACCAACAAATATGGCGACTGTACTTTGACGGAGCTTCTCGAGCTACCAACGTGGCAAGTGCCCCCGGATGTTCTAAGATTTCCGCCGGAGTCGGGGTTGTTTTGATTTCCCCGGGGAATCATGTCATGCCCCGTGCTTATTCACTCACCGAACCTTGTTCCAATAATAGAGCCGAATACAACGCGTTACTTATCGGACTTAGCTTCGCCAAGGAGCTGGGGGTCGAATATCTCGAAGCATACGGCGATTCACAACTGATAGTCAGGCAGATCCGCGGAGACTACGAAGTCAGAAATCCAGATCTAATTCCTTATCATCAGGTAGCAATCGAAATGGCAGACTCGTTCGTAGAGTTCTTCATCGAATATGTCCCACGCCTCCAAAACGCTTACGCGGATGCACTGGCGGCGTTAGCTGTGTCGTTAGCACAACCTTCCGAGACCGAGCAACTAGTTACGGTCAGGACTCATCAGCTTTTTGTACCGATATATGATGAGGTACAAGAAAACGAAGGGGTAGCTACCAAAGAGGTGCATGCAACCCAAACTAAGTTGGAGCCCCGAGATTGGCGCTTTCCTATCATCGATTACGTCTTACATGGTATTCTGCCAGAAGACGTGAAGCAGAGAGAGTCAATCCGGCGAAGAGCTCCAAGATTCTTCTACGACACAGAGACCCAGATGTTATATCGCCGGGGGTACGATGGCCTTTTACTCCGATGCCTCTCAAACAAAGAGGCAGAAGAGGTCCTTCGGGAAGCACACGAAGGGGAATGTGGTGCTCACCAGCCTGGTCCCAAGCTCTACGATCGAATCAGGAGAATGGGCTACTTTTGGCCCACAATGATTAATGACGCAGTCGAGTACGCTCGGAAATGCCACGCGTGTCAAATTCACGCAAATTATATGCATCAGCCTCCAGAGCAGTTGCATCCTTCGGCCACATCCTGGCCATTCGAGACATGGGGAATGGACGTTGTAGGTCCCATTTTTCCTCCGTCGGTCAAAGGCGATCGGTTTATTCTAGCGATCACCGACTACTTCTCTAAGTGGGCTAAAACAATCCCGTTGAAAGAAGTAAAGGCGAGTACCGTCATTAAATTTATCAAACACCATGTCATCTACCGACACGCTGTTCCAAGACGGATTGTGCATGACAACGGTCCCCAATTCATCAGCAATTCCTTCATCAGGTTTTGCGAGAAATTCAAAATACAAGACGTCTCGTCAACAGCTTATAATCCAGCAGCAAACGGATTAGCTGAGGCGTTCAACAAGACAATCATCAAAATTTTGTCGAAGCTTGTGAAAAATAACAAGCGAGATTGGGATGATAAACTCGGAGAAGCACTCTGGGCATATCGCTGCAATGCATACGCCAAGCTGGAGCGACCCGTATTCTACGGTCTACGGTTGTGAAGCGGTTCTCCCATTGGAAATCGATTCCGTCGCCGCGCCAGCCCTTTCAGCGAGAGATGGCGACCGAAGAACAACATCAAAAACCTCTCGAAGAGCTTGAGATGTTAGATGAGAAGCGCCTGGAGGCTCAACAATGCATTGAGTTCTATCAAGCTAGGATGTCGAGAGCTTTCAACAAGAAAGTACGACAACGGAGTTTCAAAGAAGGAGATTTGGTCCTCATTTGCTTTCGGCGACCAATAATCCTCACTTCCGAAAAGAAAGGTAAATTCGAACCTAAATGGCAGGGTCCGTTTGTAATAGAAACGGTCTACTCTAATGGTGCGTATCGCCTTATTACCCAAAATGGCGACCGGCAATTAATGCCGATAAATGGGAAGTTCCTGAAGAAATACTACCCTTAGTATCTTCAGGATAACCCGTTTCGACGGGAAGTTCCTCGTGGGATGTTTCACCCACTTTTCGTGAGGATAACCCTAGATTTGTCCTCCATCATAATTTCCCCCACCGATCAAATTCCTTGACGGTAGGTCTACAAATTTTCTGGTACATCACCAAAATCCCCTCTTGATTCCTTCTATGAACGAGAGGCCCACTCAAAATTCCTTTCACGCCAGAGATAGAATATAAAATTCTTCCTCTCCAAGCGTAAGATCCATTTCGTGATAAACGGAAAGGTCCTATCCATCCTATTCTTAGGTAGCGCCGACTGAAGGTATGCGCCGGGATTTTCAGACCAGGTTGTCCGACTGAAGGTCGCCTGAGTCTTTTCGGTTCTCAAAGTGGAGATCCCACTTTTAGTTCCATCTTTCATCTTAGGTAGCGCCGGTGAAGGTATCTTGTAGGGATTTTCAAACCGGGTTGTCCGGTGAAGGTCGCTGAGTCTTTGGTCCTCGAAGTGGAGATCCCACTTTTAGTTCCATCTTTCATCTTAGGTAGCGCCGGTGAAGGTATCTTGTAGGGATTTTCAAACCGGGTTGTCCGACTAAAGGTCGCTGAGTCTTTTCGGTTCTCAAAGTGGAGATCCCACTTTTAGTTCCATCTTCATCTTAGGTAGCGCCGGTGAAGGTATCGCCGGGATTTTCAGATCAGGTTGTCCGTGAAGGTGCTGAGTCTTTTCGGTTCTCGGTGGAGATCCCACTTTTAGTTCCATCTTCATCTTAGGTAGCGCCGGTGAAGGTATCTTGTAGGGATTTTCGGATCGGGTTGTCCGACTAAAGGTCGCTGAGTCTTTTCGGTTCTCAAAGTGGAGATCCACTTTTAGTTCCATCTTCATCTTAGGTAGCGCCGTGAAGGTATCTTGTAGGGATTTTCGGACGGGTTGTCCGGTGAAGGTCGCTGAGTCTTTTCGGTTCTCGGTGGAGATCCCACTTTTAGTTCCATCTTCATCTTAGGTAGCGCCGGTGAAGGTATCTTGGGATTTTCGGATCGGGTTGTCCGTGAAGGTGCTGAGTCTTTTCGGTTCTCGAAGTGGAGATCCCACTTTTAGTTCCATCTTCATCTTAGGTAGCGCCGACTGAAGGTATCTTGCCGGGATTTTCGAACCGGGTTGTCCGGTGAAGGTCGCTGAGTCTTTTCGGTTCTCGAGTGGAGATCCCACTTTTCCATCTTAGGTAGCGCCGGTGAAGGTATCTTGCCGGGATTTTCAGATCGGGTTGTCCGTGAAGGTCGCTGAGTCTTTTCGGTTCTCGAAGTGGAGATCCCACTTTTAGTTCCATTTTCATCTTAGGTAGCCGGTGAAGGTATCGCCGGGATTTTCGAACCGGGTTGTCCGTGAAGGTCGCTGAGTCTTTTCGGTTCTCAGTGGAGATCCCACTTTTAGTTCCATCTTTCATCTTAGGTAGCGCCGGTGAAGGTATCTTGCCGGGATTTTCGAACCGGGTTGTCCGGTGAAGGTCGCTGAGTCTTTTCGGTTCTCGAAGTGGAGATCCCACTTTTAGTTCCATCTTTCATCTTAGGTAGCGCCGGTGAAGGTATCTTGTAGGGATTTTCAGATCAGGTTGTCCGACTAAAGGTCGCTGAGTCTTTTGGTTCTCGAAGTGGAGATCCCTTTTAGTTCCATCTTTCATCTTAGGTAGCGCCGTGAAGGTATCTTGCCGGGATTTTCAGATCAGGTTGTCCGTGAAGGTCGCTGAGTCTTTGGTCCTCGAAGTGGAGATCCCACTTTTAGTTCCATCTTCATCTTAGGTAGCGCCGTGAAGGTATCTTGCCGGGATTTTCGAACCGGGTTGTCCGTGAAGGTCGCTGAGTCTTCGGTTCTCAAAGTGGAGATCCCACTTTTAGTTCCATCTTCATCTTAGGTAGCGCCCATTGAAGGTATCTTGTAGGGATTTTCAAACCGGGTTGTCCGTGAAGGTCGCTGAGTCTTCGGTTCTCGAAGTGGAGATCCACTTTTAGTTCCATTTTCATCTTAGGTAGCGCCGGTGAAGGTATCGCCGGGATTTTCGAACCGGGTTGTCCGTGAAGGTCGCTGAGTCTTTTCGGTTCTCGAAGTGGAGATCCCACTTTTAGTTCCATCTTCATCTTAGGTAGCCGGTGAAGGTATCTTGTAGGGATTTTCAAACCGGGTTGTCCGTGAAGGTCGCTGAGTCTTTTCGGTTCTCAAAGTGAAAATCCCACTTTTAGTTCCATTTTCATCTTAGGTAGCCGGTGAAGGTATCGCCGGGATTTTCAGATCAGGTTGTCCGACTAAAGGTCGCTGAGTCTTCGGTTCTCAAAGTGAAAATCCCACTTTTAGTTCCATCTTCATCTTAGGTAGCCGGTGAAGGTATCTTGTAGGGATTTTCAGATCAGGTTGTCCGACTAAAGGTCGCTGAGTCTTCGGTTCTCAAAGTGGAGATCCCACTTTTCCATCTTAGGTAGCGCCGACTGAAGGTATGCGCCGGATTTTCAGATCAGGTTGTCCGACTAAAGGTCGCCTCGAGTCTTTTCGTTCTCGGCGGAGATCCCACTTTTAGTTCCATCTTTCATCTTAGGTAGCGTGAAGGTATCTTGCCGAGATTGTTTGGATCAAGTCGTCCGTGAAGGACGTCTGAACCCTCTTGATTCCTATAGCGATTTTGCTATTGGTTTCGATAGAAATAGAACATATAGTTCCTCCTCTCTCACCAATTTAATCCTATCAACCAAAACTCCTTAATCCAAGATTCTTCTTGGGGAATTTGATCCCGAATCCTAAGCAGGGATAGGTCGACGCCTAACACGCGTCGCCGGGTTAGTCTTCCCGTGAAAAAGACGAAGCCTACGTATTCAACATCGTAGCATTAAGTCTAAGAGAGTTTCATTCTTTTAGCACAACTGATTATCACATTTTAATTACATTTTTATACCCTTATTACCTATGTTATATGAATAACGATATTACTAATAATCATTTTTATCTTATTTTGCAGGCTAATAAAGAAATAATGAATAAAAGCCCAAATGACTCAAATTCTCTGAATTTCTACCAATTATTGAAGCCCAAATCTGAAGACAAACAAAGGCCCAAGATACCAAGTTGATCCAAGAGAAATTCGTGAAGAAAAATCAAGAAAAGACAAATTCGGTTGGGAACCAATCGGTTGACCAACAGGTTGGCTAACGGTTGGCTAACGATCGGCCAACCGATCGGGTTTGCAAATGCATTCAATTAATGGTGGATTTCTCTTCCTTTTGGCTAGGTTTGATCCAATGGTTCACATCAACTCCGTTGGGCTATAAATAGGGGTGAATCTTGAGGGTTTTGAGTGTGAAATATTTTGTAAAACTCCATTTGGAGAGGAGGGTCACTCTTAATTGAGGAGACCTTCCAAAATTGTAACTTTGTTACACAATAAATGAAATGTTTCACCTTCAATTTCCTTTCTCTTCTTCTAATCCAAGGACCAAAGGAGGATTAGATTAAGATCGAGGAGTTGTTGGTTTCTATTTTATTTCTTTTTCATTTTCTTTCTTGTTCATTTAATTGCTTTGTAGCTTAGATTTACTTTCATGCAATTTAATTTCATGCAATTTACTTTCATGCAATTTACTTTTATGCAATGTATTCAATTCTTCTATTTACTTTCTAGAATAGATTTTTCTTTCCTTTAATTCACCTTGAGGCTAGAACCCTCTAGGGAATTACCCTTTCTAAGTGTGGAGCTAATATTTGTGGGATCCCTAGAGATTGTTTGAAACTAGCTAACAAATCCAACTCATTTTCATGAGATTGAGATAAGCTAAGTGGATCTACTCTAGATTCCTCATATCTTTAATTAATCCTCCATACTTTACCTTCTTTATTTTCCTCTTATCCTTGCTTTTCATTTGTTTGTTATTTTCCTTTATTCTTGATTTCATTGATTTTTACTTCCCTCTCAATCTCATATTCCCTCCGTGTGCATATAATCTCAAACCTAGTTTTGTTGTTATTTGCACATAATCACAACCACATTCTCAACTTCATTTTCTCCTCTTTTGCACATAATCCACAATCCACTCTCTCTTATCTCTCCACATCCACATTCACCATTTCTCACTATCATTTTATTTGAATAACTCCTAATTGTCACGCGCATAATTTGAGAACCAAAACTTGAACAAAACTCTTCCTACTTCCTGTTCCTCGTGGGATCGATAATCTTATATACTATAACTTGATAAAGGTTGTATACTTGCAACTTAGGAGGTAATCATTTATTTCCCATCAAGTTTTTGGCGCCGTTGCCGGGGAACGGTGCATAAGTAGAATTTTTATTGACTTTGGTTCCTTATTTTGTGTGTTTTCTTTTGTGTAAGGAACTTGGAGCTTGAAGATCAAGAGTTGAAGATTCAAGATTGAAGAATTGCCTCCAACGAGGCTTTGCATTGCTTTGCGTGGGAAATATTTTGTAAAACTCCATTTGGAGAGGAGGGTCACTCTTAATTGAGGAGACCTTCCAAAATTGTAACTTTGTTACACAATAAATGAAATGTTTCACCCTTCAATTTCCTTTCTCTTCTTCTAATCCAAGGACCAAAGGAGGATTAGATTAAGATCGAGTTGTTGGTTTCTATTTTATTTCTTTTTCATTTTCTTTCTTGTTCATTTAATTGCTTTGTAGCTTAGATTTACTTTCATGCAATTTAATTTCATGCAATTTACTTTCATGCAATTTACTTTTATGCAATGTATTCAATTCTTCTATTTACTTTCTAGAATAGATTTTTCTTTCCTTTAATTCACCTTGAGGCTAGAACCCTCTAGGGAATTACCCTTTCTAAGTGTGGAGCTAATATTTGTGGGATCCCTAGAGATTGTTTGAAACTAGCTAACAAATCCAACTCATTTTCATGAGATTGAGATAAGCTAAGTGGATCTACTCTAGATTCCTCATATCTTTAATTAATCCTCCATACTTTACCTTCTTTATTTTCCTCTTATCCTTGCTTTTCATTTGTTTGTTATTTTCCTTTATTCTTGATTTCATTGATTTTACTTCCTCTCAATCTCATATTCCCTCCGTGTGCATATAATCTCAAACCTAGTTTTGTTGTTATTTGCACATAATCACAACCACATTCTCAACTTCATTTTCTCCTCTTTTGCACATAATCCACAATCCACTCTCTTATCTCTCCACATCCACATTCACCATTTCTCACTATCATTTTATTTGAATAACTCCTAATTGTCACGCGCATAATTTGAGAACCAAAACTTGAACAAAACTCTTCCTACTTCCTGTTCCTCGTGGGATCGATAATCTTATATACTATAACTTGATAAAGGTTGTATACTTGCAACTTAGGAGGTAATCATTTATTTCCCATCAAGTTTTTGGCGCCGTTCTTGGTGACGGTGCATAAGTAGAATTTTTATTGACTTTGGTTCCTTATTTTGTGTGTTTTCTTTTGTGTAAGGAACTTGGAGCTTGAAGATCAAGAGTTGAAGATTCAAGATTGAAGAATTGCCTCCAACGAGGCTTTGCATTGCTTTTGCGTGGGTAACTCTCTATCTAGTATTTTCAATTCTACCCTTTAGATAGTTCATATACATTAGAGACAATTAGGATAAAAAATAAAAATAAAAATAAAAATAAAAATAAAAAGATTTTTTACCCTTGTCGACCCTAATAAACTTCATTTTTTTGATTGTCGACCATAATAAAAAAAAATATAAAAAGATTTTTGTTTTTTTTGCATCCTTTTTAGTTGCTTTTAATTCCTAGGGTTGCATTTCATATAATAGTAGGAATTCACCAAGTGATTTGAGCATCTTGATTTGGCACACACTTGAAAATATTTTTAAGGGCAAAACCCATTAATCAAGATAAGGTGAGGGATTTCATCACCCTTTCCTTAGCCCAAAAATCACTAATTCCTCACTACACTTACCCAAGCCTATTAAAATTTGATTAGACGTTGGCCCCTAAGGATTCGAGCTCATTAAGAAACAAGAAATCCTTAAGTGAAACAGTCCAAGTTTATTTGGATTAATTGGTGTCTAAGGCAAGGTTTAGGGGTTGCGTAAGGCGCTCCGAAAGGAAAGAGGTACTTAATTGATCTTTGATCTCCCTCTAGTACTATCCTTACCTGGCTAATTACCCAAGTAAACTTTGATCTTTTCACTAAGGGAATTTTTGGTTAGGAGCTGGTCTAAGTCAAGTTTAGGCTTAACCCTAGAGTTAGGGTGATTGGAAAGTGATTGCCTTGATTTATTTTTAGTTAGTTTTTCCTTATTTTTTTTTCTCATCATCTTCTTAACTTTTTATCTTGTCCTTTTTCAAATAAAAAAAAAATTTTGATTTTGGTGTATGCAAACTTGGGTTAGGGATAATACTAATCGTTTAATTCGTTTTGATCCATCTCTTGAACCAAACGAAATGGCTAATACCAACCCACCTGTTCTTCAAGATGTTTGTTACCCCACTAGAAATGCAATCCCCTCTTGCATAAAACTCCCGAGGTAAATGGAACCAATTTTGAACCGACCGCATTTCATAAACATGCTTCCCAAATTCTTAGGAGTCAAAACCAAGACGATACATCTTTATCTCGAATTTGAAGAAGTTTGCCTCATGATTAAAATGAGGGACTTAGCGAAGATGCGATCAAACTCCGATTTATTCCATTTGCCCTTAAGGACAAAGCTAAAAATGGTCAGATAGCTTGCCCACGATTCCATCTCAACTTGGGGTGAATTTGTAGCAGTTTTTACGAAAAATTCTTTCCTATCCACAAAACAATCAAGCTTAGAAACAGACATTCAAAATTTTAAAATTGTCCCGGAGAACCTTTTGGAAGTATTTTGATAAATTCAAAGATCTTCTTATCCAATGTCCTCACCATGGTCTTGAAAAGTGGCGATTATGCCAAATCATTTATGAAGGATTGGATTATTCTTCAAAAACTTCCTTAGAGTCAATGTGTCAAGGGGATTTCATGAAGAAAAATGCCGATGAAGCTTGGGACTTTTTAGAGAATTTATCCGAGAAAACCATGCAGTGGGAACACTGTGATTCATCAGTTACCCAATCCAGTTCTAGAGGTCCTTCCTTAGAGTCAAACATAGCCTCTGAAGCTAAGATGGCTCTGATTCTCACTGAGTTAGAAACTTTAGAAACCAAAGAACGAGCTCGGCTCAAATCAATCAAGTTTACGCCTCGGGTTGACATAGCTGTCTTTCTGACCCATGCTTGAGCAATGTCCACTCTTAGGAAATACTCAATCTCTAGAAACGGATGAATCTTGCATTTGACATCCGATTAATGATCCATTTTCTCCAACCTATAATCCAGGTTGGAGAAATCATCCGAATTTTGCATGGAATCAGGGTAATTTCTTGGGAAATCAAAATTTCACTCCCTCTTCAAACCAACAATTCCCTAGGGGCAACGCAGCTTTTCAGCTTCAAACCAATTTTCCACAACCAAATCGGCCATTTCCAAATCGGTTTCCTCATCATCAATCTACAAATCATATTCCTTCAAATGTTGAGAAACGCCTTAATGTTTTGGAAAGGGGTTTGGAAGCCTTGATTAAAACCTCGCACGGACCACGAACTTGTTGACTCAAACATCTAGCACGATGAACTCCTTTATGCAATCAATGTGACAAATTCTCAACTCCAACACTCAAGCCATAGCTAGATTAGAAACCCGGCTTGGTCAACTAGCTAGCTATAAGTGAGAGAGAGAAAGGATCATTTCGAGTCAACCCGTGACCAATCCAAGGAGCGGGGTCAAGTTCAACTTTTCAAGATCAAGTGAATGCAATCCATTCACAAATGCAACTGTGTTAATAATCAAGTCCTTGAGCGAGAGAATTACGTTGAATACATGCATCTTGAAGCCAACATTTGAAGAACCCTTTGTCAATGAACTTAGATTTTTAGAAAATAGAAAACAACAAGATTTCATTTTGATGAAATTTTTGTTAATAACGAATCTAAGTTCAAAAAGCATACAACCATTAATACCTACCTTCCATTCTTTGCAAACATCACTAAAACCACGAAATTTTTAGAATTTAAGCACATCATTGATTATATTATTTTGAAATTCTTTAAATTTCGGGTAGAATTTTCAGCAATAAGGTAGGATGTAATGTAGAATGTGAGCTTTTCATGTTTCATCTTTTATTCTACATTTTTATTTTTGTCCCCAATAATAATAAAAGAATTTATTCTTCTCTCATGAGAGAGTTTCTTATTATTCTTTATTTCAAAACAAAAAAAAAAAAGAGAATAAATTTTGGCTTCACCCCTTATCTTGAAGGTATTTGCGAATTTTTATCATTGTTGAATTTGGTAGAACAAATGTAAGTGCTTCAATTATTATCTGTTTTACTTTGTGCATAATAGAATTTGCATTGAGGACAATGCAAAATTTAGGTGTGGGGTGGGAATTAGTCATTTTGCTCTTTATCTTAGTCATTTTTTTCCGCTTTTTCTTACCATTTTTTTCTTTTTATGTCATTTTTCCTCTTTTCTTAAAAAAAAAAAAAGAGTCACTTGCCAACTTAATAGAGTTGATTAATAATTGATCTATTTGATAGAATTTAAGTCTTCTAATCCTTAGTTAGTTCTATACTCAAGTTTACCTTTTATGATAACTCCAAATAAATTTCTTAAGAAATAATTTTCAAAGTAGTATACTTTACTTAAGTTTTAATTTAGATTTTTAATTAAAGTAATGAAATTTTTGCATGCCTAACTTAAAGTTGAAAATAATTTTTCAAGTTGTTTTGATCAAATATTGTTCAGAATATATATACATATACACATATATATATTATACTAACTTAAAATAAAAATTAAAAAAAAGAAAAATTTCTCTTAAAATCATTGGTGGTTCTATTTTACTAAGCCTAAGTTGGTGAGGAATTAAGCAGGAGTATTTCTATGCTTAATGACCTAAGCCCAATGGGTTGGGATTCATTGGCCCAAAACTTCGCTAAATGGTCACTTAGAAGCCCGATTAAAAGAAAAAAACCACCAAGGAATAAAGAGTTAAAAAAATATTTGTGTCAAATCATGTTTTTATATATAGTTATATTTGTATATGTTCTTGAAAAATTAAATGGATTAAAAGACTTGAAGTTTGTTTAAAACAAAGAGTTAGCATGTTCTTTTCAAAACTTTCAAATTAAATTTTTGAGTTAAACTTGGTTTTGTATAACTATAATGAAAGGATTTTCTTAAGAAAATTACATTGGAGTTATGATAAAACGTTTTCTTGAGTATTAACCAACTTCAATTGGAATGTTTGAAGATATCAAATGAATTAATTATTTTATTAACTTCTTTAAATTGGCAAGTTGACTGAATTTTGTGGGTATATTCACTTGCAAACCCTCACGAGACTACAACTCGTCCACTAGGGTAACCTAGGGGTTTAAAGGCTTGTTGTATGCTAAATACAACCGCGATTCTGCGAAAGTGAGTTAGGTTTTCTTTTTATTTTCTTTGCTAGAGGACTAGCAAAAGCTTAGGTGTGAGGGTATTTGATTATCACATTTTAATTACATTTTATACCCTTATTACCTATGTTATATGAATAACGATATTACTAATAATCATTTTATCTTATTTTGCGGGCTAATAAAGAAATAATGAATAAAAGCCCAAATGACTCAAATTCTCAATTTCTACCAATTATTGAAGCCCAAATCAAGACAAACAAAGGCCCAAGATACCAAGTTGATCCAAGAGAAATTCGTGAAGAAAAATCAAGAAAAGACAAATTCGGTTGGGAACCAATCGGTTGACCAACGGTTGGCCAACGGTTGGCTAACGGTTGGCTAACGATCGACCAACCGATCGGTTTGCAACAGATTCAATTAATGGTGGATTTCTCTTCCTTTTGGCTAGGTTTGATCCAATGGTTCACATCAACTCCGTTGGGCTATAAATAGGGGTGAATCTTTGAGGGTTTTGAGTGTGAAATATTTTATAAAAACTCCATTTGGAGAGAAGGGTCACTCTTAATTGAGGAGACCTTCCAAAAATTATAACTTTTATTACACAATAAATGAAATGTTTCACCCCTTCAATTTCCTTTCTCTTCTTCTAATCCAAGGACCAAAGGAGGATTAGATTAAGATCGAGAGTTGTTGGTTTCTATTTTATTTTCTTTTCATTTTCTTTCTTGTTCATTTAATTGCTTTGTAGCTTAGATTTACTTTCATGCAATTTAATTTCATGCAATTTACTTTCATGCAATTTACTTTTATGCAATGTATTCAATTCTTCTATTTACTTTCTAGAATAGATTTTTCTTTCCTTTAATTCACCTTGAGGCTAGAACCCTCTAGGGAATTACCCTTTTCTAAGTGTGGAGCTAATATTTGTGGGATCCCTAGAGATTGTTTGAAACTAGCTAACAAATCCAACTCATTTTCATGAGATTGAGATAAGCTAAGTGGATCTACTCTAGATTCCTCATATCTTTAATTAATCCTCCATACTTTACCTTCTTTATTTTCCTCTTATCCTTGCTTTTCATTTGTTTGTTATTTTCCTTTATTCTTGATTTCATTGATTTTTACTTCCCTCTCAATCTCATATTCCCTCCGTGTGCATATAATCTCAAACCTAGTTTTGTTGTTATTTGCACATAATCACAACCACATTCTCAACTTCATTTTCTCCTCTTTTGCACATAATCCACAATCCACTCTCTCTTATCTCTCCACATCCACATTCACCATTTCTCACTATCATTTTATTTGAATAACTCCTAATTGTCACGCGCATAATTTGATAACCAAAACTTGAACAAAACTCTTCCTACTTCCCGTTCCTCGTGGGATTGATAATCTTATATACTATAACTTGATAAAGGTTGTATACTTACAACTTAGGAGGTAATCATTTATTTCCCATCAATAACGTTGTGTGTAGAACGGATTTAGATAATCTACATGCTAGCCCAACTCAAACGGTAGTTGGTAAAGGCTCATCAAACCCGTTGAGGGCTGGGGGTTGGCCAATAACCCTAAAGCCAACGCCTCACACGCGTTGCCGGTTTCGTCTTTCTCCGATTGAAGAAGACACCAGAGTTCGATTCGGGGTATTTTATCCGAAGCCTAAGAAGGGATAAAGCCAGCGCCTCACAGCGTTGCGGTTTAGTCTTTTCGATTGAAGAAGACACGAGTTCGATTCGGGGTATTTTATCCGAAGCCTAAGAAGGGATAAAGCCAGCGCCTCACCGCAGCGTTGCGGTTTAGTCTTTTCGATTGAAGAAGACACGAGTTTGATTACGGGGTATTTTATCGAAGCCTAAGAAGGGATAAAGCCAACACCTCACAGCGTTGCGGTTTAGTCTTTTCGATTGAAGAAGACACGAGTTCGATTACGGGGTATTTTATCCGAAGCCTAAGAAGGGATAAAGCCAGCGCCTCACCGCAGCGTTGCGGTTTAGTCTTTTCGATTGAAGAAGACACCGAGTTTGATTAAGGGTATTTTATCCGAAGCCTAAGAAGGATAAAGCCAACACCTCACAGCGTTGCGGTTTAGTCTTTTCGATTGAAGAAGACACCAGAGTCCGATTCTGGGGTATTTTATCCCAAAGCCTAAGAAGGGTTGAGTCTACGTGTAACACGCGTTGAAGGGTGGTCTCTTGCCCGTAAAAGAGTACCGAGCCTATGTATTCAATATCATAGCATTAAGTCTAAGAGAGTTTCATTCTTTTAGCACAACGTCCGTCTTGAGCGGATCGGATAATCCATACGCTAGCCCAACTCAAGCGGTAGTTGGTAAAGGCTAATCAAACCCGTTGATGGCTGAGGGTTTGCCAAAAATCCTATAAGTATTATGGTTAATTATTTCTGACGAAGTAAAAGAATCATAATAAACAATGAGAGGAATAAATCTTATTCATTTGAAGCAAATATAAAAGGAGCTACAACTGTTTAAATATCAAGTCTATGACAAAAGATTTGTTGTTGGTGAGATACTTCATCATTATAAGCTGGTGGAGTTCTCCACACCTTCGGCTCTGAAGGACTCCTCATCGGTGTTCGGTGTCTTCGTGGTTGCCTCCTCGAGCTCAACCGGTTTACGCCCGGTGGGTCGAGTTCCTTAGGCAGCGGCGGCGAGGGCTTCTTCCTTGTTGGCCTTGGCGACTCAAAATACTCATCTTATCTTCCTCGGCATGGAGCTCTCCCACGGCGGTATTATCCTCTCCGCTTTTCGCCACAATATCGATGCGGATATGGCTTAGGGAAGAATAAGTCGGCAACAACAGCTCCCGGTGATGGCGTGGTCTCTATGCATCCGGACTTGAGCCCGGTAAAACACGAGCATCACGCCATGCCTCTAAGCGAGTCGATATGGCGGCTATATATGAGGAAGCTCTAGCTGCCGAGTTCTTGAAGTCTCTAAAGCTTTCTCTCGGTTGAAGGAGGTCGTCGGCAATGGCGAGCTAACTTCGGGGTAACCCATATCCCGTATCAAGGCCGTCGCGGATCAAGCGATGGCTGGCGATGAAGAAAGCCGCCATGAAGAACCTTTTCGATCACCATGTTCACCAAGGAAAAGAACGGCGCACTTCTAAGCGGATGTTAAGCGGGATGGATCTTCGTCCACCATCAGCTCGCCAAATCATGGAAGCGAGGTGTAGGCTCTGCATAAAGGAAAAGAGAACCTTGGAATCTTCAACCAAAAACTAATGAATGCATATTGATTGGGGACTCTTACCCGTCTCCCGGTGTAGTTTGAGATTAGTGAGTCTACGGTATCTATCATTTGGGATCATCAACATGGTGAGCCCTCGGTGTGCTCATCTATCTCAACGATCATTTGTGGTAGGCGATTAAAAGCGGCGGAAAGAGGAGTGCCTGCCACTACACAAAGGAAATGTCTCAGCCTCTTTTAATTATAGTGGTATTGGCCAAATGGCTGGTCCTGTAATTAATCGAAGAGAAAATTCATACCTTCTTCAGGGATGGTAGCTTCGGGTAAATCTTCACCAAGAGTATCACCATCCTGTGACCAAGCGCATAGCAGGTCATCCATGGAAGTGTTGCCATATAAACCAGCTTCCACGAAATCTTCCATGGAGAAGTCTGAAAAAGAAGGCATTAGGAAGGCGAATGCAATTAAGACGAACAATAGGTAAAGCTACTTACTTCCTACAGTGGGGTTAGCTTGCTTAGTCTCGGTTTGTGCATTTATCTCCTGCAATCCCTCTAAAAGAGCAAAAAAAGCAAAGAGGCAATTAGTGGGGGTACGAATTCCGAGTCATTCAATTCTCGCATTCGTCATCCAGAAGAGGAGTTATCGATGTTAGATGTACCTGGGTTCACCGAATCGGGTCCTACATCGGCCTCCTCCACCATAGCTCCATACATTTGTTGAGTAAAGCTTGGCTCAGCATGAGCAGAACTGGGCCCAGCAGAATCGTAGTGAGGAAAATCAAAGCCAGGATCATAATCCCTAAAACCCCCTGCATGCAAACGGAGAAATGTCAGTCTCCAAAAGCCGAAAATTTCAGATTACATCACGGTGAATTGCTACCTCCGTCACTGACTGGATCATTACTGGTCAAGTCTATATCAAGGGACCGAGGATTCACGTGATTCTTATGGGCTAACCTCTTTCGTTTAACCCCTTGAGAGGGTTGAAATTCTTCTTCTCCAGCGGTTTTTCACGAAAATTAGGTTGAATGAGAAATCCAATGGAAAGGATGAGAAAACGAAGGGGAAAAGGAGAGAGTACCGAGGTTCTTCTCATAAACTGCAGTCTCAGCATGGTCCTCTCCTAAAGTCCCTGTGCCAGAGTCGTGGAACTCCTCCTCGGTCTCAATTGGCGGATGAGATTGGCGACGCTTCCTCTGAGCTTGAGCGGCATCTTGGAGTGTCTGAGTGTCGGCCCGCAACAATGATTCAGCCGCCAAATCTGAGATAGCCCTCACAGGAACTGGCTCGTTAGCTACTAATAGCCAACTACAATGGAGGAATGTCGATTCCAGCTGACGGTCTGAGCTCGGGAGACTGAATCTAGCACCGGTACATCCCATGACGCTCCACAACCATGCTCGAAGGCCATCCACAAGTCCACCACGAGTCTGGAGCCGTCGGTTCGGGTTCCCAACATAAAGTTGGTCGTAACCGAACTGGCGAGCAAAACGACAGGGAAAATAAGGCTCAATGAAGCATTCTTCCTTTACTCGGAAAGTGAGATACCCTGGCCTGATATTCACTAGCCAGTTGAAACAGCCCATGTCAAGTGAAGTCTGCTGTGTCTTCGGCACCTCCTCGTCGACCAGCGACTCGCCATATTGACCAGAGAATCGAGGAAAACATCTGGAAAAGATCCACCCTTTATGAATCTGCATCTGTTTCTTGATCTCTGTAAAGCCACGCCCCTTCCATCTGCAATCCTCTACCAACCGCAGGAAAGGAGTAGACGAATCTGTGGAACCCGGTGCCGACATCATGTCGGGACGATGAAGGACCAGCCAGGCCATCAAATAGGTATATGGGAGCTCTACTCGGACGGAAGGAATACGTGATGATGGCTCGTCCTTTCTCTGAGTAAACGCTCGGACTATATGCCGCAATCCACGGTGAATATTGGCCACCATTACCGGAAGGAGAGAGAGTTCCTTCTTGTGGGCAAGCTGAACTGCAGGGTAAAGGACCTCCAAAGGTAAAGCATCATCAGATTGATATGGAACCACACATTTCTTTAGCCAGATTGCAAGATAGCCGGCTAGAAGAGTTGTCGGCTGGATAGGCTTCACCGCATGCCACAGAAAGGTTGCAAACTTGGTCCCTGGGGGAAAACCATCTTCAGCGTAGCTGAGTGTGTAGGAGTTAGCCTCGGACCTCTCGATCAGTTCATTAACCTTCGAAGGAGTAAGCGGTGACAATTCACATATTTCCTCGCCAGATTTGTCCTCCAAATGCTGGAACAAATAGTTGGCAAACTGCTTCAGACTCACTTGCAATTTCCTTTTGGCGCAAGGTTCAGATTGGGCCAGAGCTATATAGTAATGACAAGTGAGATCCCACAAAGTCTTGTGACGATCAGGTGTGTGTTTCTTCAGCCGACTTAGTTCCTGATTGGAAGGGAAGTATTCTTGATACAGCATCTTCCCCATGGGTAAACCTGAAATTCGGTACATCTCATGTAAAGCCAGCCCCAATTCGCCGTGTTTGGTGAAAAACGTATTTGAATCTGGATTGTAGAGCTCAAATAAGGCGAAGAAATGGTTAGCGCTGATTGGAAGGCCATACATGGTGGCACGAATCGCTGAATATAGGCCGCAAGCGCGAAGTTCTCCATCCCATCGGTTGAGGACGTAATTGGTCAGGCGACCCTACCAATGTTTACTTGATGAGTGAACCCAACCGTAAAATCTATGACTAGAGGACGGCATCTCTCGCCCCAACGTAGCGAGGCGATTCTTCAAAGTCGAAGCAGGAACAAAAAGCTCATCACGGGGCGGTGTGTCCAACCCCACAATCCCGGGACGAAGGCCGATGATACGATTCCTGTTGGAACCTGGAACCGGCTGCTGGGTAATAAACCCGCAATGGATATGATCATGCTCCTCGGTCAAACGCCAAGACATACGGCGTGTCACAGCATGGCGTCTGAGATCTGTCAATGAGAGCTGACGAGGTATCCGGGAAATATACAAAGGACCTCCGTCATCTGTGTTCAACCACCGCTCACTCTCGATAAAAGCTATATCCGGATCCTTGACTGAGTCACCGAACAGATAATCTGTTTTTCGCAAAGGTTCAGTGGAGCTGGTATCCTTTACAAGTGGCGCATCGGTGACATATAATCTGAGAATGCGGGAACTCCCCTCAACTACAGTCTGAATCGCCTCCGCTGACGTACCGGGTGCAAATCGTGGCGAGATAAAAATCGCGGGATCGTCACACGTGGAATAATATTCACTATGGTGTCCGTCAACCGCGTAAGTCGGAAAAGCTCCCGAGGAATAATCAACTGAAATCAGAAAATATTCAGTTTGTAAAGGGCGTTGAATTCATCTTACATAGATTGAGTCACGACCTTATAACGGGTATGACGATTTCATCCGTATCGGATACCCAGAGAACGATGAGGATAATCGCGTAAATAAAGCTACAATATGTCTCGTTCTACAGGGCAAAGGTACGGTATGAAATCGCTCCCGTTAAAGATATCGAGACGGGTGATGACCAGGCAAAACCAATCTGTGAAGCCTCAATCCTCACGAAGGAGAATCTCGGCTCTTCCCAATCGCCTCACAAAGGAGAACGAAGCGGGGTCGTAACGAGTAAACACAATCTGAAGCGTCGGTCCCCACAAAGGAGGATTTCGGCTCTTCCCAATCGCCTCACGAAGGAGAGCGAAGCGGGGATACAACGCATATATGTACGAGAATATGATAATGCTGGCGCACCACCGAAAGAAGGAGGCGTGCATTCACGCGGCGTGCGAGTTGATCGACTCCTCGGAACATGAGATCTTCGCGACGACATCGGAAACTGTAAAAGAAGACAAATAAAGTCAGATATGCAGTTGAAAATCAACAAAAAGGCATCAAGAAAGACCCAGCTTAATCAGTACCAACAAAGCGGCCACCAAACGGTAAGCCACGGCCAGCGCGGCGGAATGCGTGAGCGATACCCGGAGCCCAGCGGCTTCCAGCGCCAGGCCCGTACACAGCGCCGAACGCAACACAGTGCGCCAGAGCCACATATTTACTGTAGCCTTGAGGCAGCATAGTAGCCGCCAGTACGCCAGAGCAGCGCCATCTGGCAGCAAAGCCATTTGCCGTCGCCGCCACCGTCGACGTCGTTCTCCCCCCTTGCTGATTGCCCACCTGTTCATGCACAAAACAAAACAAAAAAAAAGAAAGAAAAGAAGAAGAAGAAGAAAAAGACGTCGTAAAACACTCGTGCATGTACCTCGTTGTTTGAGAGAGATGAGACGGCGAGAGACGAGATGAAAACAAGAGGAAAAGAGCAAGAGGGGGGGCCGGCCTAGGTAAGAGGCAAAGGAGGGTCATGAGTATTTATAACAACTCCTAATGGGCCCAAATCAATTCTAATTAGGACTCTAATCAGCCCCTAATTAGGAGTCCTAATTGGAATCTTATCTGGATGTCAAAATAGTGCCAAATCAGTCCGTTGATTGGCCCCTACTCCCTCCGCTATATTTGGAAAGATTCTGAAGATTTATGCGGCGGGATAACACCTTACGAAGGATCCCATCGACGCAGATCAACGCGTCGCCTAATCCTACTCCAACTAGGATTACGAGTATAAACTGTTTCCTAATTTGTCGAGAAGTTCCCGGAAGAATATTCTCACAAGAAATATTCTTAGGGATAACTCGATCGTGCGGATAGCATCGACGCAAATCAACGCGTCGCCTAATCCTACTCCAACTAGGATTACGGTATAAGCTGTTTCCTAATTTATCGAGAAGTTCCGGAAGAATATTCTCACAAGAAATATTCTTAGGGATAACTCGATCGTAGGATCACATCGACGATCAACGCCTAATCCTACTCCAACTAGGATTACGGTATAAAGCTGTTTCCTAATTTGTCGAGAAGTTCCGGAAGAATATTCTCACAAGAAATATTCTTAGGGATAACTTCGATCGATGCGGATAGCATCGGCGCAAATCAGCGTCGCCTAATCCTACTCCAACTAGGATTACGGTATAAAGCTGTTTCCTAATTTATCGAGAAGTTCCGGAAGAATATTCTCACAAGAAATATTCTTAGGGATAACTTCGATCGTCGCGGATCACATCGGCCGATCAGCAGCGTCGCCTAATCCTACTCAACTAGGATTACGGTATAAGCTGTTTCCTAATTTATCGAGAAGTTCCGGAAGAATATTCTCACAAGAAATATTCTTAGGGATAACTTCGATCGGGCGGATCACATCGACGCCGATCAACGCCTAATCCTACTCCAACTAGGATTACGGTATAAGCTGTTTCCTAATTTATCGAGAAGTTCCGGAAGAATATTCTCACAAGAAATATTCTTAGGGATAACTTCGATCGGGCGGATCACATCGGCCGATCAGCGTCGCCTAATCCTACTCCAACTAGGATTACGGTATAAAGCTGTTTCCTAATTTGTCGAGAAGTTCCGGAAGAATATTCTCACAAGAAATATTCTTAGGGATAACTTCGATCGCCGATCAGCGTCGCTAATCCTACTCAACTAGGATTACGGTATAAACTGTTTCCTAATTTGTCGAGAAGTTCCCGGAAGAATATTCTCACAAGAAATATTCTTAGGGATAACTTCGATCGTCGCGGATCACATCGGCCGATCAGCAGCGTCGCCTAATCCTACTCCAACTAGGATTACAGTATAAGCTGTTTCCTAATTTATCGAAGTTCGAAGAATATTCTCACAAGAAATATTCTTAGGGATAACTTCGATCGTCGCGGATCACATCGGCCGATCAGCGTCGCTAATCCTACTCAACTAGGATTACGGTATAAGCTGTTTCCTAATTTGTCGAGAAGTTCCCGGAAGAATATTCTCACAAGAAATATTCTTAGGGATAACTTCGATCGTCGCGGATCACATCGGCCGATCAGCAGCGTCGCCTAATCCTACTCAACTAGGATTACGGTATAAACTGTTTCCTAATTTATCGAAGTTCGAAGAATATTCTCACAAGAAATATTCTTAGGGATAACTCGATCGGCGGATCACATCGGCCGATCAGCAGCGTCGCCTAATCCTACTCAACTAGGATTACGGTATAAACTGTTTCCTAATTTGTCGAGAAGTTCCGGAAGAATATTCTCACAAGAAATATTCTTAGGGATAACTTCGATCGGGCGGATCACATCGGCGATCAGCGTCGCCTAATCCTACTCGAATAGGACTACGGTATAAACTATTTCCTAATTCTTAGCGAAGTTCACGGAGAATATTACCATATTCTCAAGGATAACTCGATAACCCTCAATTTCTTCCCACCGTGGAACCTCAAAGAGAGATAAATTGGTGAATTCTGATAAGGCTTATATTGACGCCGGACAACGCGTTCTACCTTGAAAGAACTACTCCCACTGTATCAATGCCGATTCGTGCGTCAACGCCGGAAGGCCCATCGGTCAACAATTTGGAACTGGAATAAATCCCAGGAAGAGTTCCTCCCACTGTGGATAATTGTACTACAACAAGGAGTAATACAGTAGCGACGCCAACCAACGCGTCGTCGCTGAAGGATTCACTGATCAACGGTTCGGATCCACGTAAGATCGTACGCCGGTCAACGCGTTGCACTCGCCGATTGAAGGCTAAAATCCATATAGTTTGGCGCCAATTAACGCGTCGCAGCAAAGGATTTCCCCGATCAACGGAGGAATCTCGATGGTCAATTGGACGACAATTCACCAACACGAGTCGACAGCTACAGTTTGAAATTCCAACAACGGTCAAGCAATAAATGCAGCACCGTAACACCCCTGGGTATCCTACAAAGCGGAGAACACGAGGGATTGGAGGAATTAAATACTGGAGCTAATTTCAAAAGAAATTCATCTATCGACTTCTGGTCAAGATCTCGACAACGGTCAGACAAAAAAATGCAGTACCGTAATACCTTCAGCAATCCTACAAAGCACTGGAAAGACTGAAGGGAATGGAGAGATCAAACGCCGAGGTCACTCACAAGCCCTATCACGCTAACTAAAGGGTGAAGGGCTCATCATGTCCAAAGCATCCCAGACTCATCAAGAATCGAGGCGAGGCGGCTTTGGAGGGTATCTGTGGCGTTAAAATTGCTTATCGATGCGAACAAGACTCGTAAACGGTGGGTTGACAACCGACGATCCGCCCGATAACACGACTCGAAAACTTTGGCGATCGACTACGCCACAAAACGCATAAAGTGAGTCGACGAACGCATGTGAGTCGGCGAGGCGTACAAATCGACAAAGTCTGCGTAAGGAGGGATCAATCTAACAACGGCCTCCGGTCAATAAGATTTGGCGACTATATTTGTGAAGCAAGATCGTCGGATTGAGCGTCAGCGAGATCGGATTGAGCGTCGATGAGACCAAGTTCAAGCGTCGACCAATCGTCATTTAAACCGTTGGCGGGTTGAGATTAATCAAACGAATCGAGCACGACGTGAAATGCACGCATCGGATTTCTGAAGCCGCTAAACCGAACAAACCAAGAGTTAGTCCGGAGCCAAATCTGACGGAATCTAAGTCCGGAGAAGACCAAGAGTCGAATAGGCGGGATTTAAACCCGGAAGACCGAGAAAAGCGGCAGGATTAGCGGCGAACCTCGGCCAACTTGGCGAGTTACCTCGGCCACTATGGTAGAGGTGGCTCGCCAACTTGGCCAGGTTTCTACCAAGTGGCCGAGCCCTCATTCTATAAATAGGGGGCTTTTCTTCATTCGAGAGGTTGGACGGTCGGTGGATATTTCTTGATTTAAATTTGGATTTTGGGGATTTTTGAAGAGTTCTCGCGAGATCCACGAGCCGCCGGCGCCAGCTCGGAAGCACCGCGAAAGCACGAAGTTCACCGACGCCGATCTACAATCGCGAGGTAAGCGAACTTCGAATTGACTCTGAGAATGGCTGTGATTTCTCCTAGTAGATCTCACCCGCTCGGCGATCCTCTCCTTCATGAGTGTGATCCCCTTTGGTAACCGTTTCCTTCGTGAAGCGAGCCCCTCGTCTGTAGTTCGAACCGGTTTCCACGGATCGAATTGCGGTGGTCCACGGACGATTCAAGTCCGACGCAGGCGAAGAACCCACAAAGCGAGGATCCCGAATAATAGAGATCCGGCGTTTGTTCATCTGAGGAAAAGTTGTAATCTTTTGTTTTCTTTATGCGCCTTAAAATAAAAGGCGATTTTTCTTTGTTTGAATTTTGTTGTAGGCCCAAGAAGTCGTAAGCAAGTTCAAGCGACAATGAATAACAAAGCGACTTTCCCTGAACAATCGCGAGGTAAGCGAACTTCGAATTGACTCTGAGCAGCTGTGATTTCTCTTAGTAGATCTCACCCGCTCGGCGATCCTCTCCTTCGTGAGTGTGATCCCGGCGATCCTCTCCTTCGTGAGTGTGATCCCCTTTGGTAACCGTTTCCTTCGTGAAGCGAGCCCCTCGTCTGTAGTTCGAACCGGATTTCCACGGATCGAATTGCGGTGGTCCACGGACGATTCAAGTCCGACGCAGGCGAAGAACCCACAAAGCGAGGATCCCGAATAATAGAGATCCGGCGTTTGTTCATCTGAGGAAAAGTTGTAATCTTTTGTTTTCTTTATGCGCCTTAAAATAAAAGGCGATTTTTCTTTGTTTGAATTTTGTTGTAGGCCCAAGAAGCTGTAAGCAAGTTCAAACGACAATGAATAACAAAACAATTTTCCCCGCGAACAATCGCGAGGTAAGCGAACTTCGAATTGACTCTGAGCAGCTGTGATTTCTCTTAGTAGATCTCACCCGCTCGTGATCCTCTCCTTCGTGAGTGTGATCCCGAAGCGATCCTCTCGCCGTGAGTGTGATCCCCTTTGGTAACCGTTTCCTTCGTGAAGCGAGCCCCTCGTCTGTAGTTCGAACCAGTTTCCACGGATCGAATTGCGGTGGTCCACGGACGATTCAAGTCCGACGCAGGCGAAGAACCCACAAAGCGAGGATCCGTTACAATAGAGATCCGGCGTTTGTTCATCTGAGAAAAAGTTGTAATCTTTTGTTTTCTTTATGCGCCTTAAAATAAAAGGCGATTTTTCTTTGTTTGAATTTTGTTGTAGGCCCAAGAAGGCTGTAAGCAAGTTCAAGCGACAATGAATAACAAAACAATTTTCCGAACAATGGCGAGTAAGCGAACTTCGAATTGACTCTGAGAAGTATTGTGATTTCTCTTAGTAGATCTCACCCGCTCGGCGATCCTCTCGCCGTGAGTGTGATCCCGAAGGCGATCCTCTCCTTCGTGAGTGTGATCCCCTTAGGCCGTTTCCTTAGTGAAGCGAGCCCCTCGTCTGTAGTTCGAACCGGTTCCACGGATCGAATTGCGGTGGTCCACGGACGATTCAAGTCCGACGCAGGCGAAGAACCCACAAAGCGAGGATCGAATAATAGAGATCGGCGTTTGTTCATCTGAGGAAAAGTTGTAATCTTTTGTTTTCATTGTACGCCTTAAAATAAAAGGCATTTCTTTTGAATTTTGTTGTAGGCCAAAGAAGCTGTAAGCAAGTTCAATGGCAATGAATAACAAAACGACTTTCCCCGCGAACAATCCCACTTAAAGAGATCAAGACCAAGAATGTGGTAAATTTTCTTAAACACCATGTCATGTACCACTTTGGCATACCCAAGTGGATCGTGCACGACAATGGACCTTAGTTCATCAGCCATCTATATGGTCGATTTTGTAGGATGTTCTGCAAACAAGATGTGGCTTCAATGCCATACAACCCTATGGCCAATGGTCTTTCCAAGGCATTCAATAAAACAATCATCAAGGTTATGAAGAAGTTCGTCTCCGGAAACAAACGGGATTGGGATGTAAAACTCGGTGATTGTCTGTGGGCTTACTGAACAACGGTAAGGGCACCAATAAGTAACACACCTTTTCCACTTTTGTATGGCTCCGAAGCCGTACTCCCACTTGAGATACAAATTACATCCCTGTAAATCTCCCTGTCCACGCAAATGACGATAGATGAAAGTGCCAAATTGTGCCTCTAGGAGCTAGAGGCTCTGGATGAAAGGCGATTCGCAGACTAACAACACATCAAGCTCTATCTTGCACAGATCTCCTTGGACTTCAATAAAAAGGTGTGGAAGAGACTAATCTAGTAGGGAAAAATGGTCCTAGCTATGCGAAGACCAATGACACCAACTCACAACTCCAGAAGGAAGTTGACGCTAAATGGATTGGGCTATTCATAGTCAAAATAGTTTACTATAGGGGCGCTCATCAACTCATTAATGAAAGAGTAATATTTAGAATTTCCCTATCAATGGTCGCCACCTCAAGAAGTATCACCCTTGAGATGGCCGATCATCGTACGCCCTTGATTGATCAAGGTGTGTTACGATGATCAACTTCATATTTTGTAAGTATATTTCCCTTATTAAAACTCTTTGTGAAGCACATTGCAAGCAAGGTATTAAAAAATAAGGGAAATCAACCTCCTAAGATTCAGGCACGAAGGCCCTCATCATGACCACATGTGCACCAAACCGGTCAGCTAAGACCTATTCATGCTTCTCTGATGCCTATTTCTTGAGGATATCATTAGAGGCAGCTGACTGCAATAGGTGTAAATGAGCAACGCCTAGTGCTTCTCGCTAGCCTCCATGGTTGATTGAAGATCCTCATGCTTATTATACAACCTGCGAACCTGTTCCTAAGCACTATGGTACATCAGGTGTTTCTTCTTTGTGACTTGTTGTGCTCTCTTCATTGCGTCATAAGCTTCCCTCAAAATGTGGTCAATAGCCTCCATGTTGGTAGACTCCACTCTACGAGCTTCGAGGATCTCATTGTATCTCTGCTTATTAGCGTCCGAGATGTCCATTTGCATCCCTATCATCTCTTGAGAAGGTACCATTAATTATTGTTTGACAGGGGACGTCTTAATAACCTCCTCGGAAGCTAAAAGAAAAATGGGAGCTACTAAAGCCTCAAACCTAAAGAAGGATATTAAAGATATACTGAATAAAACTTACCTTAGTGAGGGAAGGGTTCCGTGTCAATTGATCTCTTGGCAAGTATACCAGCACTGGATTTAACCGTGTTCATCTATGGGGACCTCCTATCTGGAGAAGTTGTGGCGACAGAAAGGGAGTTCGACTCATCTCCCACCAAATGAAGTGGGGTAATAGAGTCACAAGGATGCGCTGGGTCTAAGTCTAGAGATTCTACATCTAAATGGGAGAAGTTGTCCCTTTCATTAGCCACATCAAGGTCCAGGTGACCTTCGTCAGAGACCCTTACCTCAACGGTTGATGGGGTTGTATCAAAGGAAAGTTGCCAGTTACGAACAAGGAGAATGTCATCTTCCTCTTCCTCATCTGAAAGGATAATGTAAGTTTTCTAGAAAAAAGGAGGGAGAGAGGGAGAAGGAAAATTAAACACACACCTTCAATACCAACACCCAGGACAGCTGTGCCAGTGGTAGCCTGCTGCTTGCGACTTGTCGTCTCAAATCCCTGAGTAGAGTCAACAGCACTGGGCAATCTAGAGGGTATCTTTGGTTTCTTTAGCCTTGTGACAAGTTTCTTCCGTCGAGAAGAAGCATAGGGAGAAATAGGCTCTTTGCGATCCCCTTTTTTTCACAACTCTGGTGAGCAACTGTAAAAGGAACAACGGAGGTGGGTCAGCCCTTGACTCTTCTTCTTAACTCACCCATGATGATTTACTTCCCTTGCATTCTCTGGCCTAGATGAGTCTACGCTGGCATTGTAATTCAAGCTCAAGTAGGGGCTTGTTGCAAGCTCTCAGCCATTACTTGCAGAATGATAGAAACCTTAGCATCGTTCCTAAGATTCCCGACCGGCTCTTGATGCTCACCAAGGGATTCTATATGCTCCTTGAGACCTTGGTTTCAGTGAGGCCATCATCCCAGTCGGGTCCTCTCCTTCTCATAACTGACCATGACCAGTTTCAATGCCATCGTTAGACCAGCATAACTGGGAGGTCTGATAGCAACTCGGCGATACCACGTACAGAAGCTGAGCGAAGTACGAAGATTAGGAGTGGGTTTTGGTAGGTTGAATTGAACCAGCGTGCATCCACTAATAAAATGCCACCATGCTCATGCATTATTCACCAAACTCCGGTCATGACATAAGTTTGTGTTGTGGTTTCTCTCGAACAACTGATCATACCCAAAGTGGCGAGCAACGTGAGAAGGGAAATAAGGGGTTAATAGGTAACAAGCACCATAGAGACGTACCAAATGGGAAGGTTTGATGTTGAACAACCATTGGAGTACTCCTTCAGGTAGAACCGTGTGATTGGAGTCGGTATCGCCAACATCCTGGTATAAGGTTTTATGAAAAGAGTCTAGCATATTGGATGGGAAATAAATTTTGAGTGATTACCTCCTAAGTTGCAAGTATACAACCCTTATCAAGTTATAGTATATAAGATTATCGATCCCACGAGGAACGGGAAGTAGGAAGAGTTTTGCTCAAGTTTTGGTTCTCAAATTATGCGCGTGACAATTAGGAGTTTATTAAAATAAAATGAAAGTAAGAAAATGGTGAAAGTGGATGTGGAGAGACAAGAGAGAGTGGATGTGGATTATGTGCAAAAGAGGAGAAAATGAAGTTGAGAATGTGGTTGTGGTTATATGCACATAATAACAAAACTAGGTTTGAGATTATATGCACATGGAGGGAATATGAGATTGAGAGAGAAGTAAAAATCAATGAAATCAAGAATAAAGGAAAATAACAAACAAATGAAAAAACAAGGATAAGAGGAAAATAAAGAAGGTAAAGTATGGAGGATTAATTAAAGATATGAGGAATCTAGAGTAGATCCACTTAGCTTATCTCAATCTCATGAAAATGAGTTGGATTTGTTAGCTAGTTTCAAACAATCTCTAGGGATCCCACAAATATTAGCTCCACACTTAGAAGAGGGTAATTCCTAGAGGGTTCTAGCCTCAAGGTGAATTAAAGAAAAGAAAAATCTATTCTAGAAAGTAAATACAAGAATTAAATACATTGCATAAAAGTAAATTGCATGAAAGTAAATTGCATGAAATTAAATTACATGAAAGTAAATCTAAGCTATAAAGCAATAAAATGAACAAGAAAGAAAATGAAAAAGAAATAAAAGGAAAACCAACAACTCCTGATCTTAATCTAATCCTCCTTTTGGTCCTTGGATTAGAAGAAGAGAAAGTAAATTGAAGGGGTGAAAAATTTCATTTATTGTGTAACAAAAGTTACAATATTTGGAAGGTCTTCTCAATTAAGAGTGACCCTCCTCTCCAAATGGAGTTTTTATAAAATATTTCACACTCAAAACCCTCAACCTTCACCCCTATTTATAGCCCAACGGAGTTGATGTGAACCATTGGATCAAACCTAGCCAAAAAGGAAGAGAAATCCACCATTAATTCGGAATCTGTTGCAAACCAATCGGTTGGCCGATCGGTTAGCCAACCGGTTAGCCAACCGGTTGGCCAACCGGTTGGTCAACCGATTGGTTCCCAACCGAATTTGTCTTTTCTTGATTTTTCTTCACGAATTTCTCTTGGATCATTTTGGTATCTTGGGCCTTTGTTTGTCTTCAGATTTGGGCTTCAAATATTGGTAGAAATTCAGAGAATTTGAGTCATTTGGGCTTTTATTCATTATTTCTTTATTAGCCTGCAAAATAAGATAAAAATGATTATTAGTAATATCGTTATTCATATAACATAGGTAATAAGGGTATAAAAATGTAATTAAAATGTGATAATCAAATACCCCCACACCTAAACTTTTGCTAGTCCTCTAGCAAAGAAAATAAAAAGAAAACCTAACTCACTTTCGCAGGAATCGCGGTTGTATTTAGCACATACAACAAGCCTTTAAACCCCTAGGTTACCCTAGTGGACGAGTTGTAGTCTCGTGAGGGTTTGCAGTGAATATACCCACAAAATTCAGTCAACTTGCCAAATTAAAGAAGTTAATAAAATAATTAATTCATTTGATATCTTCAAACATTCCAATTGAAGTTGGTTAATACTCAAGAAAACGTTTTTATCATAACTCCAATGTAATTTTCTTAAGAAAATCCTTCCATTATAGTTATACAAAACCAAGTTTAACTCAAAAGTTTAAAAGTTTTGAAAAGAACATGCTAACTCTTTGTTTTAAACAAACTTCAAGTCTTTAAATCCATTTAATTTTTCAAGAACATATACAAATATAACTATATATAAAAACATGATTAGTATGACAATTTTTTTTTTTAACTCTTTATTCCTTGGTGGTTTTGTTCTTTTTAATCGGGCTTTCTAAGTGACCATTTAGCGAGTTTTGGGCCAATGAATCCCAACCCAATTGGGCTTAGGTCATTAAGCATAGAAATACTCCTCGGGCTTAATTACTCAGTCAACTTAGGCTTAGTAAAATAGAACCACCAATAATTTTAAGAGAAATTTTTCTTCTTTTTATTAAGTTAGTATAATATATATATGTGTATATGTATATATATTCTGAACAATATTTGGATCAAGACAACTTGAAAAATTATTTTCAACTCTAAGTTAGGCATGCAAAAATTTCATTACTTTAATTAAAAATCTAAGTTAAAACTTAAGTAAAGTATACTACTTTGAAAATCATTTCTTGAGAAATTTATTTGGAGCTATCATGAAAGGTAAACTTGAGTATAGAACTAACTAAGGATTAGAAGACTTAAATTCTATCAAATAGATTAATTATTAATCAACTCTATTAAGTTGGCAAGTGATTTTTTTATGATGAAAAGAGAAAAAATGACATAAAAAAAAGATAACTAAGATAAAGATAAAAATGACTAATTCCCACCCCACACCTAAATTTTGCATTGTCCTCAATGCAAATTCTAATATGCACAAAGTAAAAGCAGATAAGAATGGAAGCACTTACATTTGTTCTACGACTTCAACAATGACAAAAATTCGTAATTACCTTTGGTATGAGAAGGTGAAGCCAAAAATTTATTCTCTTTTTTTTTTTTTTTTTTTTGAAATAAAGAACAACAAGAAACTCTCACATGAGAGCAGAATAAATTCTTGTTATTATTATGAGACAAAAATGTAGAATAAAAGATGAAACATGAGAAGCTCACATTCTACATTAAATCCTACCTTATTGCTGAAAATTCTACCCGAAATTTAAAGAATTTCAAAATGATATAATCAGCGATGTGCTTAAATTCCAAGAATTTCGGGGTTTTAGTGATGTTAGCGACAATGGAAGGTAGGTATTAATGGTTGTATGCTTTTGAACTTAGATTCGTTATTAACAACAATTTCATCAAAAATAAAATCTTGTTGTTTTCTATTTTCCAAAATCTAAGTTCATTGATAAAGGGTTCTTCAAATGTTGGCTTCAAGATGCATGTATTCAACGTAATTCTCTCGTTTTGAAGGACTTGATTATTAACACAGTTACATTTGTTGTGAATGGATTGCATTCACTTGATCTTGAAAAGTTGAACTTGACCCCGTTCCTTGGATTGGTCACGGGTTGACTCGAAATGATCCTTTCTCTCTCACTTATAAGCTAGCTAGTTGACCAAGCCGGGTTTCTAATCTAGCTATGGCTTGAGTGTTGGAGTTGAGAATTTGTCCTGTTGATTGCATAAAGGAGTTCATCGTGCTAGATGTTTGAGTCAACAAGTTCGTGGTCTGTGCGAGGTTTTAATCAAGGCTTCCAAACCCCTTTCCAAAACATTAAGACGTTTCTCAACATTTGAAGGAATATGATTTGTAGATTGATGATGAGGAAACTGATTTGGAAATGGTGATTTGGTTTTGGAAAATTGGTTTGAAGCTGAAAGCTGCGTTGCCCTAGGAAATTGTTGGTTTGAATAGGGAGTGAAATTTTGATTTCAGAAATTACCACGATTCCATGCAAAATTCGGATGATTTCTCCAACCTGGATTATAGGTTGGAGAAAATGGATCATTAATCGGATGCTGGAATGCAGCATTCATCTGTTCTAGAGATTGAGTATTTCCTAAGAGTGGACATTGCTCTGAAGCATGGGCTGTAGAAAGACAGTTATGACAACCTGAGGCAGAAACTTGATTGATTTGAGCCGGAGCTCGTTCTTTGGTTTCTAAAGTTTCTAACCTGCGTAGAATTGTAGCCATCTTAGCTTCAGAGGCTATGTTTGACTCTAAGGAAGGACCTCTAGAATTGGATTGGGTAACTGATGAATCACAGTGTTCCCACTGCATAGTTTTCTCGGATAAATTCTCTAAAAAGTCCCAAGCTTCATCGGCATTTTTCTTCATGAAATCCCCTTGACACATTGACTCTAAGGAAGTTTTTGAAGAATAATCCAATCCTTCATAAATGATTTGGCATAATCGTCACTTTTCAAGACCATGGTGAGGACATTGGATAAGAAGATCTTTGAATTTGTCAAAATACTTCCAAAAGGTTCTCCGGGACAATTTTAAAATTTTGAATCTTGTTTCTAAGCTTGACCGTTTTGTGGATAGGAAAGAATTTTTTGAAAAACTTTTACAAATTCACCCCAAGTTGAGATGGAAAAGCTGCGTTGCCCTAGGAAATTGTTGGTTTGAATAGGGAGTGAAATTTTGATTTCAGAAATTACCACGATTCCATGCAAAATTGGGATGATTTCTCCAACACGGATTATAGGTTGGAGAAAATGGATCGTGTCGGATCTTTGGAATCGGCATTCATCTGTTCTAGAGATTGAGTATTTCCTAAGAGTGGACATTGCTCTGAAGCATGGGCTGTAGAAAGACAGTTATGACAACCTGAGGCAGAAACTTGATTGATTTGGTAGGGCTCGTTCTTTGGTTTCTAAAGTTTCTAACTGCGTAGAATTGTAGCCATCTTAGCTTGAGGCTATGTTTGACTCTAAGAAGGACCTCTAGAATTGGATTGGGTAGCGATGAATCACGGGTTCCCCTGCATAGTTTTCTCGGATAAATTCTCTAAAAAGTCCCAAGCTTCATCGGCATTTTTCTTCATGAAATCCCCTTGACACATTGACTCTAAGGAAGTTTTTGAAGAATAATCCAATCCTTCATAAATGATTTGGCATAATCGCCACTTTTCAAGACCATGGTGAGGACATTGGATAAGAAGATCTTTGAATTTGTCAAAATACTTCCAAAAGGTTCTCCGGGACAATTTTAAAATTTTGAATCTTGTTTCTAAGCTTGACCGTTTTGTGGATAGGAAAGAATTTTTTGAGAAAAACTTTTACAAATTCACCCCAAGTTGAGATGGAATCATGGGCAAGCTATCTGACCATTTTTGGCTTTGTCCTTAAGGGCAAATGGAATAAATCGGAGTTTGATCGCATCTTCGGTTAAGTCCCTCATCTTGATCATGAGGCAAACTTCTTCAAATTAGGAGATGAAAATGTAAGCGTCTTGGTTTCTACTCCTAGGAATTTGGGAAGCATGTTAATAAAATGCGGTCTAAGTTCAAAATTGGTTCCATTTACCTCGGGAGTTTTATGCAAGAGGGATTGCATTTCTAGTGGGGTAACAAACATCTTGAAGAACAGGTGGGTTGGTATTAGCCATTTCGTTTGGTTCAAGAGATGAATCAAAGCGAATTAAGCGATTAGTATTATCCCTAACCCAAGTTTGCATACACCAAAATCAAAATTATTTTTTATTTGAAAAGGATAAGAGAAAAGTTAAGAAGATGATGAGAAAAAATAAGGAAAACTAACTAAAAATAAATCAAAGCAATCACTTTCCAATCACCTAACTCTAGGGTTAAGCCTAAACTTGACTTAGACCAGCTCCTAACCAAAAATTCCCTTAGTGAAAAGATCAAAGTTTACTTGGGTAATTAGCCAGTAAGGATAGTACTAGAGGAGATCAAAGATCAATTAAGTACCTCTTTCCTTTCTGAGCCTTTACGCAACCCCTAAACCTTGCCTTAGACACCAATTAATCCAAATAAACTTGGACCGGTTCACTTAAGAAATTATTGTTCCTTAATGAGCTCGAATCCTTAGGGGCCAACGTCTAATCAATTTTAAGAGGCTTGGTATGTGTAATGAGGAATTAGTGATTTTTGGGCTAAGGAAAGGGTGATGAAATCCCTTACCTTATCTTGATTAATGGGTTTTGCCCTTAAGATATTTTCAAGTGTGTGCCAAATCAAGATGCTCAAATCACTTGGTGAATTCCTACTATTATATGAAATGCAACCCTAAGAATTAAAAGCAACTAAAAAGGATGCAAAAAAAAAACAAAAATCTTTTTTTTTTTTATTATTATGGTCGACAATAAAAAAAATGAAGTTTATTAGGGTCGACAAGGGGAAAAAATCCTTTTATTTTTTTATTTTTTTATTTTTTTATCCTAATTGTCTCTAATGTATATGAACTATCTAAAGTGTGGAATTGAAAATACTAGATGGAGAAGTTACCCATGCAAAAGCAATGCAAAGCCTCGTTGGAGGCAATTCTTCAATCTTGAATCTTCAACTCTTGATCTTCAAGCTCCAAGTTCCTACACAAAAGAAAACACACAAAATAAGGAACCAAACTTAATCAAAATCCTACTTATGCACCGTTCCCCGGCAACGGCGCCAAAAACTTGATGGGTAATATTGCGTGATTACCTCCTTAGTTGCAAGTATACAACCTTGATCAAGTTATAGTATAAAAGATTATCGATCCCACGAGGAACGGGAAAGTAGGAAGAGTTTTGCTCAAGTTTTGGTTCTCAAATTATGCGCGACAATTAGGAGTTATTAAAATAAAATGATAGTGAGGAAATGGTGAAAGTGGATGTGGAGAGATAAAAGAGAGTGGATTGTGGATTATGTGCAAAGGAGGAGAAAATAAAGTTGAAAATGTGGTTGTGGATATATGCACATAATAACAAAACTAGGTTTGAGATTATATGCACATGGAGGAAAATGAGATTGAGAAAATAAATGCAAAATAAAATAAAGCAAGATTGAGAGAGAGGAGAGGAAAATCAAAATCAAGAATAAAGGAAAATAACAAACAAATGAAGATTCAAATAAAAGATTATCAAGTTATAGTATAAAACTTGATGGGAAATAAATGATTACCTCAAAAATATGCACATGATAACAAAACTAGGTTTGAGATTATATGCACATGGAGGAAAATGAGATTGAGAGAGAAGTAAAATCAATGAAATCAAGAATAAAGGAAAATAACAAACAAATGAAAAACAAGGATAAGAGGAAAATAAAGAAGGTAAAGTATGGAGGATTAATTAAAGATATGAGGATTCTAGAGTAGATCCACTTAGCTTATCTCAATCTCATGAAAATGAGTTGGATTTGTTAGCTAGTTTCAAACAATCTCTAGGGATCCCACAAATATTAGCTCCACACTTAAAAAGGGTAATTCCTAGAGGGTTCTAGCCTCAAAGTGAATTAAAGAAAAGAAAAATCTATTCTAGAAAGTAAATACAAGAATTAAATACATTGCATAAAAGTAAATTGCATGAAAGTAAATTGCATGAAAGTAAATCTAAGCTATAAAGCAATAAAATGAACAAGAAAGAAAATGAAAAAGAAATAAAGGAAAACCAACAACTCCTGATCTTAATCTAATCCTCCTTTTGGTCCTTGGATTAGAAGAAGAGAAAGGAAATTGAAGGGTGAAAAATTTCATTTATTGTGTAACAAAAGTTACAATATTTGGAAGGTCTTCTCAATTAAGAGTGACCCTCCTCTCCAAATGGAGTTTTATAAAATATTTCACACTCAAAACCCTCGGCCTTCACCCTATTTATAGCCCAACGGAGTTGATGTGAACCATTGGATCAAACCTAGCCAAAAGGAAGAGAAATCCACCATTAATTGAATGCATTTGCAAACCCGATCGGTTGGCGATCGGTTAATAACCGGTTGTAACCGGTTGGTCAACCGATGGTTCCCAACCGAATTTATCTTTTCTTGATTTTTCTTCACGAATTTCTCTTGGATCATTTTGGTATCTTGGGCCTTTGTTTGTCTTGATTTGAGCTTCAAATATTGGTAGAAATTGAGAATTTGAGTCATTTGGGCTTTTATTCATTATTTCTTTATTAGCACGCAAAATAAGATAAAATGATTATTAGTAATATCGTTATTCATATAACATAGGTAATAAGGGTATAAAAATATAATTAAAATGTGATAATCAGTAGCAATAGTTTTGCTCAAGTTTTGGTTCTCAAATTATCTTGCGACAATTAGGAGTTATTAAAATAAAATGATAGTGAGGAAATGGTGAAAGTGGATGTGGAGAGATAAAGAGAGTGGATTGTGGATTATGTGCAAAGGAGGAGAAAATAAAGTTGAAAATGTGGTTGTGGATATATGCACATAATAACAAAACTAGGTTTGAGATTATATGCATGGAGGAAAATGAGATTGAGAGAAAATAAATGCAAAATAAAATAAAGCAAGATTGAGAGAGAGGAGAGGAAAATCAAAATCAAGAATAAAGGAAAATAACAAACAAATGAAGATTCAAATAAAAGATTATCAAGTTATAGTATAAAACTTGATGGGAAATAAATGATTACCTCAAAAATATGCACATGATAACAAAACTAGGTTTGAGATTATATGCACATGGAGAATATGAGATTGAGAGAAGTAAAATCAATGAAATCAAGAATAAAGGAAAATAACAAACAAATGAAAAACAAGGATAAGAGGAAAATAAAGAAGGTAAAGTATGGAGGATTAATTAAAGATATGAGGATTCTAGAGTAGATCCACTTAGCTTATCTCAATCTCATGAAAATGAGTTGGATTTGTTAGCTAGTTTCAAACAATCTCTAGGGATCCCACAAATATTAGCTCCACACTTAAAAAAGGGTAATTCCCTAGAGGGTTCTAGCCTCAAAGTGAATTAAAGAAAAGAAAAATCTATTCTAGAAAGTAAATACAAGAATTAAATACATTGCATAAAAGTAAATTGCATGAAAGTAAATTGCATGAAAGTAAATCTAAGCTATAAAGCAATAAAATGAACAAGAAAGAAAATGAAAAAGAAATAAAGGAAAACCAACAACTCCTGATCTTAATCTAATCCTCCTTTTGGTCCTTGGATTAGAAGAAGAGAAAGGAAATTGAAGGGTGAAAAATTTCATTTATTGTGTAACAAAAGTTACAATATTTGGAAGGTCTTCTCAATTAAGAGTGACCCTCCTCTCCAAATGGAGTTTTATAAAATATTTCACACTCAAAACCCTCGGCCTTCACCCTATTTATAGCCCAACGGAGTTGATGTGAACCATTGGATCAAACCTAGCCAAAAGGAAGAGAAATCCACCATTAATTGAATGCATTTGCAAACCCGATCGGTTGGCGATCGGTTAATAACCGGTTAATAACCGGTTGGTCAACCGATGGTTCCCAACCGAATTTATCTTTTCTTGATTTTTCTTCACGAATTTCTCTTGGATCATTTTGGTATCTTGGGCCTTTGTTTGTCTTCAGATTTGAGCTTCAAATATTGGTAGAAATTCAGAGAATTTGAGTCATTTGGGCTTTTATTCATTATTTCTTTATTAGCCTGCAAAATAAGATAAAAATGATTATTAGTAATATCGTTATTCATATAACATAGGTAATAAGGGTATAAAAATATAATTAAAATGTGATAATCAGTAGCAATAGTGAATGACAAAGTTCATCGGGGAATCGTTCAAGAATAGAGTCACCTGGTTACTGAAAAGGCATTAAGGCAGGACAATGCATGATGAACCATGCCATTAAATACATATAGGGGAGTTCAACTTGAGGATTCAATCCATCAGGTGGGAGAAAGATGTCATTCCCGCCCCTCTTGGCTTAGTGGTGCAAACATCCTAGAATAGCCGACCAAGACTACTTTGAATACAGGCGACTATCACCGACAACAAACTCAGCATGTGACCATATGCAAAAGCAACAGTAGGATACAACACCTTCTCTGACAAACAGTCCCCTGGGTGAGATCGCATCATGCATTTCTTTAGCCACACTGCTAAGGAAGCAGCTAAGGCAGCCTTTGGAGAAATGGCATGCGGAGCTTGTTTGTGGAATGAAAGGCAAGTGATGCCTTGGGGATCTCCCAAAGCCTTAGTATAAATAAGGGGACCACAGCCACTCTCCTCCCATAAAGAAAAAACATCTTCGGGTGGAATATGGAGATGGGTCACGGTCTTCTTGCTATTGGTAGATCGGATGAAGATGTAATCAGCACAGGAATGCAGCCCAACCAATTTGCCACAATGAGGATCTTTGATGAAAAGAAGAAAGTAATGGCACATCAACTCCCTCAAGGTATCATGCATCGCTAAATCTGATTGGTGCAAAGCCTCAAAGCTTTGTTAGTAGAGACATACTCCTCGTAAGGGTGCTTCCCTAAAGGCAACCTAGACATCACCGCCATCTCAAGAAGTGCTAGGGCAAGCTCATTGCTAGGCGTGAAAAAGGTACTAGCATGAGGGATGTACAGCTCTAGAATCCCCCAAAATGTGGGGACGCTAGCCTCAAGACCATTTTGAGTGGCCTTGATGGCATAGTAAAGAACAGTGTTCCTTAGATCCGCCTCGAAAGTCTCAAGGGCGTAGTCCACAAGAGAGGTCTACCATGTGTTTGAGTGGATCCACCAAGGAGTTTAGAACTCACTACCGGGGTAATTCCCTTGCTTACCCATAAATTGATGGAGAAACATCACGACAGAGTAACCAAGGACTCATTTCCTAAAGATGGACTTTGTAGCTATAGGATATAGCCCATCATAAGAAGCCGTGCATTCTTCATGACCAAGTTCATCAGTCAGCAAGCTGTCATCAATGCCTTGGCTCCTGATGTTCAACTTTTAGTTGTTTTATTCGAGGAAAGTGGTTAGCCTAAAATATTTAAGGGAGTAGTGCTATTCAATCCCTGGAAGATAACACAGACCATCACCCAACTGGAAGATCTAGTGCTGCACACTAGGCCCCAATGTTTAGCCTCATCGGTAATGTCATCACCAATCAAAAAGGCAGGCTTTGTGATGGCCTTGTCGCTGATCAATGATATCATGTTCCAGATGGTCATCATCACATAATTATTCTCCTAACTACCGGACCTCACTAAACGAAGACGTTCTAGGTCATCCCCCTTCACTACAAATGAAAATTTACAGAGAACTCATCATCAAAGATCCTGAATCCTTCCAAGGATCACAAAAATTAGTGTGGAGGAACTTGGTTCATGTTATATGCTATTACAATAGGAAAAGGAAAAGGGGGAACGAGCAGGTAAAGACAAAAGAAGAACAAGAACCTGTATGCACCCGCGATCAGAGTCAAGTTGCAAATGATGGTTTTAGCACAATTAAAACTCGCGATTGGTTAAGTTACCTTTACCCCAATTATTTGTTTTAGACCAATGATCGAGTAGGTGATTGCCATGATGCGAAAACTAAGGCAAACCACCACAAGGAGGGGGTACGGCCCCCATAGACTATCTTCTTCCAGAGAAAGAGAAAGGGCGGAAAAGGGCATTTACCGCTGATCAAGGGCTCCAGTACTTCGGGTTTGATAGCAGAGATGAGAAGTTCAGCAACATCAGTAGCTATCGCCATTAGCGAAGAAGAAGTATCCACTAACACCGAAGACTCTATGTAGGAAGCAACGGCAATAGCATCACTCTCGGCTTGGTTGGCCATCATATTTAGGTAATCAGGGATATCTCCAGCAGTAAAGAAGGTTGGATGGGTGAGAATTTAGGATAGAAGAAAATGAAAAGGGGGTTGATATCGAGCGACTCGATTGAACCCCCCCCCCCTTTATCTCACATGGGTGGCAATGAATGCCACATTGCATCCTAGAGCAACTAATCTTCCAATGCAACCGGTGGCTAGAATGTCTATGACATCGCTGAAAAAATGTCACTGACTGAGTTCATGCCTAGAAAATAGTCAAAATGGCTAATGCTTGACATGTAAGTCATGCTCACAACCATGATTTTGGGTTAGGCTGCAACCACAAAGGCTCCCACAATAAAAAATGACTTTTAACACCAAGGATTACAATTGAATTCATTCTGTTGTGACCATCAACAAAGGAGAGATAAAAAAAGAAAGAAGAAAAATTTTCATTCAAGACTAGCTATCAAAAATACTTCAGAAGGTGGCAATTACAAAAAAAGAGGGAGAGAAAATCTCAGCATTGCGGGTCCTAGCATCGCGATCCACCCGACTTGCTTATTCTCTTCCACTGTCACCACTCAAAGACTCCTAGGGCCATAATGGTTCCTACCCAAGCGTCGAATATAGTGTTGAAGGCATCAAAGTTAATCAGTCGACTCGGTGTACCTCTACCTTAGGCACCTGAGTCTCACTTTCACCTATTTAACCTCGCCAAAAGATTATCATTGGCAATAGTAATAGCGGAGTTCTCAATCCACAAGACGTCAATCACACCTTGAAGATGTCTATTCTCATTCTCGAGAAATTGGATCCACTCATGCATATTCATCTCCTTGGAGGGCAGTTTGGAAACACCATCAAAGGAGGAACAGGGATTCTGTTGGGCCATGATCTCAAATAGCATGATCAGTAGAAGAAGAGTGTCATTACAAGTAAGGAGATCCCCCAATTCCTCTTGCGTTTATTGACCCACACGATCCATGATCATGGGACACGTAGCTAGGTTCTATATGGTCAAGAAACAGTCCATCAAAGATCATGGCTGACCTAATTAACCCTACGTCCCAAATTGAGACAATCAGTAAGCTAACAAAATGGGGTCAAACCTAATTAGGTTGAGACTAGGAACGAGGTCATGTTGGAAATTCAAAATATAATGGACCCAGTACAACCAAGCAAGAAGATAAAAGAAATGCTAAACACTTGTTGAAAATTTTCATTCAAGACTAGCTATCAAAATACTTGAGAAGGTGGCAATTACAAAAAGAGGGAGAGAAAATCTCAAAGATTATGGTCCTAGCATCGCGATCCACGACTTGCTTATTCTCTTCCACTGTCACCACTCAAAGACTCCTAGGGCCATAATGGTTCCTACCCAAGCGTCGAATATAGTGTTGAAGGCATCAAAGTTAATCACGACTCTGTACCTCTACCTTAGGCACCGAGTCTCACTTTCACCTATTTAACCTCGCCAAAAGATTATCATTGGCAATAGTAATAGCGAGTTCTCAATCCACAAGACGCCAATCACACCTTGAAGATGTCTATTCTCATTCTCGAGAAATTGGATCCACTCATGCATATTCATCTCCTTGGAGGGCGCTTTGGAAACACCATCAAAGGAGGAACAGGATTCTCATGGGCCATGATCTCAAATAGCATGATCAAGAGAAGAAGAGTGTCATTACAAGTAAGGAGATCCCCCAATTCCTCTTGCGTTTATTGACCCACACGATCCATGATCATGGGACACGTAGCTAGGTTCTATATGGTCAAGAAACAGTCCATCAAAGATCATGGCTGACCTAATTAACCCTACGTCCCAAATTGAGACAATCAGTAAGCTAACAAAATGGGGTCAAACCTAATTAGGTTGAGACTAGGAACGAGGTCATGTTGGAAATTCAAAATATAATGGACCCAGTACAACCAAGCAAGAAGATAAAAGAAATGCTAAACACTTGTTGAAAAGGAAATTTTCATTCATTCGCCGAATTACATTGAAAGGGAAGGATGGTTAAAAAAAAGAAAATAAAAATCCTATTGACTGCACCCGGAAGAGCACGGTGAAAGGTCAAAACAATGCTTGAGTGTTGAAACCTTTTTGAAGATATCATGGATGCCATTCCATACCTCCTGGAGCTCATACTCGATGTCAAAAAGAGTTGTACTGAGGGAAGCCTCGATCTCACGAAGATGTTTATTCTCCTTCCTAAGGTGGATGTCTTCCTGGTGGAGGAAAGGAGAAGGAAAAATTAAGGGTTGGAGGAAGAGGATGAAAGGATCCCTATCCGTGCATCCCATTTTATAAGGGCTCATCACCAATCAGCGAGTGCTTCGAAACATGAATCAAATGCTTTGAAGAATTAAAAGCGCCAACTCTCATCTTGAAAATAAACTATCACATCAGTTGGCGCTCTATATAAAGCATCATGAAACTACCTTTTTCCATAACTGAAGGTAATGAATCAAGCCTCGGGTAGGGAACCATCTGCATTTTGGAAAAAAAAAGGTGCAGGGTGCACTTGTACAAATTACCCTTGCCATGGACCCAGTCCAAGATAGGTGGAATCATTAGCGGCAACAAGCTGTCATGCATGATCGCGAGCCATATTTGGTGTAATGCATTGATGCACCAAAAAGGCACTGGAGCATAGTTACCAGGGAGTGCCCGAGGGAAAACACACTCATGATTGCCGCGAATCGAACCCTTCTTAGGGGTGATTGATGGATGGTTGCACAAAAAAGAAACCCTCTTGACAAAGACAAGCTCCATAAGGTGCGATGTTCCATTACATTAAAGATGATTGGATCATGTAGGAACTCAGCACGAAAGAGGAATTGAAAACTTATTCTCTACGAGAAGCATGTTTTCCATGAGAACTTTCTTCAGTACCAGGAAGCAAGTCATGAATGATGGATATAAGCCTCTCATGCTCAGCGGGTAATTCAGAGTACTTGTCTCAACAACGCCATGCAGCCCTCTGAACACGAAGGAGCTGATCAACTTAGGAAAGGATGACTTGATGAGGGGCATCGCACTCATCCAAAAAGTGAAGAACAACATCTCAAATCCAACCATGAAGATGACCAATAGTGGCTTCGGCATGATGCCTATTCTCATGAACCAGCATATTGCCACGTACGAGACCGCCAACCCCTCTCCCCAATCTCCTCCACCCACTAGATGATATCAAGTTCGTCCGATAACTCTGGGGGCAGTAGCCGTGCAAGGCCAATACAAGCTAATCGTACAGCAAAAGAACGGACCTTTTTCACCATCAGAACCAGAGGAAAGAAAAAAAAAGAAAAAGATGGTCGTCTTCTTGTAAGTACAAATATCCAGAGAAAGCATGACAAGTGGCACCTCAAGCAAGTCTCTTGGAAATTGTGTGTGACCAAGTTACTACTATGGTCCGAACCGACTTGCACTCTCAAGACAGCCTTAGAAACCCTCAAAGCTTGCATGATGATGAGTATGAATCTCTCCCTACAAAGATACGTATAACACCTTGTGACCGCACGTAGCTTGTTTTGATCCAAATGGTAAAACTAGCGACCAAATGTCTCTAATCATCAACTACGCAACATGATGGTCAGATCGCTGTCATACTCAATCAATATGCCTATGAATAGTGTTCATGAGAACGACTGTCATACTCAATCAGTATGCCTTTGAGCGGTATGTTTTTTGATGATTAAATAGATACCAGAATTAGAACAATCATCATGGTTTCTATTAAAGGTTCTCTCATGACATCGATATGCCTAACTTCACACCTCTGAAAAAGATGTCCTGATTACCATCATGCTTAATCAATATGCCTTTGAATGGTATTGTCATCATGCTCAATCAGTATGCCTCTGAATGGTACTTTATACAATTCAACAACTATCATACTCAATCAGTATGCCTCTGAATGGTATTGCCCTCATGCTCAATCAGTATGCAATCAGTATGCCTCTGAACAGCACTTTATACAATTCAATAACCATCATGCTCAATCAGTATGCCTCTGAATGGTATTGCCCTCATGCTCAATCAGTATGCCTCTGAATGGTATTTTCTACAACCCTACTTCCGTCATGCTCAATCAGTATGCCTCTGAATGGAGTTTCAAAAAAGAAAAAAAATTTTGGACGATCAGGTTAAAACTATGCGCTGGAAAGAAGATCATCATTATCAAGTATAATTTGTGTACACAACAAAGCATATTTTATAAATCAATGGGGAAAATACAAGCAATGGTGGGCCTTGAGGAAATCAAGACGGACCAATAGAAGGTATCCCCCAAAATTGGAGACATGCCTATAACATGTCTGAAGTTTCCACCAATGGCCTATTTATAGAGACGATGCTAGATTACCACCACCATCCGGAAGGCACTAGGAAAGCAAGCCCCAAAGAGCATATTTTTGCCTCTCAGCGTCGATAAGAAAATCATCGAACCCTTCTTAGGGGTGATTGATGGATGGTTGCACAAAAACCCTCTTGACAAAGACAAGCTCCATAAGGTCGCGATGTTCCATTACATTAAAGATGATTGGATCATGTAGGAACTTCGGCCACGAAGAGGAATTGAAAACTTATTCTCTGAGAAGCATGTTTTCCATGAGAACTTTCTTGATGCCGAAGCAAGTCATGAATGATGGATATAAGCCTCTCATGCTCGGCGGGTAATTGAGTACTTGTCTCAACAACGCCATGCGACCCTCACGAACGAAGGAGCTGATCAACTTAGGAAAGGATGACTTGATGAGGGGCATCGCACTCATCCAAAAAGTGAAGAACAACATCTCAAATCCAACCATGAAGATGACCAATAGTGGCTTCGGCATGATGCCTATTCTCATGAACCAGCATATTGCCACGTACGAGACCGCCAACCCCTCTCCCCAATCTCCTCCACCCACTAGATGATATCAAGTTCGTCCGATAACTCACAGAGGCGATGGCGTGCAAGGCCAATACAAGCTAATCGTACAGCAAAAGAACGGACCTTTTTCACCATCAGAACCAGAGGAAAGAAAAAAAAAGAAAAAGATGGTCGTCTTCTTGTAAGTACAAATATCCAGAGAAAGCATGACAAGTGGCACCTCAAGCAAGTCTCTTGGAAATTGTGTGTGACCAAGTTACTACTATGGTCCGAACCGACTTGCACTCTCAAGACAGCCTTAGAAACCCTCAAAGCTTGCATGATGATGAGTATGAATCTCTCCCTACAAAGATACGTATAACACCTTGTGACCGCACGTAGCTTGTTTTGATCCAAATGGTAAAACTAGCGACCAAATGTCTCTAATCATCAACTACGCAACATGATGGTCAGATCGCTGTCATACTCAATCAATATGCCTATGAATAGTGTTCATGAGAACGACTGTCATACTCAATCAATATGCCTTTGAATGGTATTGTCATCATGCTCAATCGGTATGCCTTTGGCGGTATGTTTTTGATGATTAAATAGATACCAGAATTAGAACAATCATCATGGTTTCTATTAAAGGTTCTCTCATGACATCGATATGCCTAACTTCACACCTCTGAAAAAGATGTCCTGATTACCATCATGCTTAATCAATATGCCTTTGAATGGTATTGTCATCATGCTCAATCAGTATGCCTCTGAATGGTACTTTATACAATTCAACAACTATCATACTCAATCGGTATGCCTCACGAATGGTATTGCCCTCATGCTCAATCGGTATGCAATCGGTATGCCTCGAGCGACACTTTATACAATTCAATAACCATCATGCTCAATCAGTATGCCTCTGAATGGTATTGCCCTCATGCTCAATCAGTATGCCTCTGAATGGTATTTTCTACAACCCTACTTCCGTCATGCTCAATCAGTATGCCTCTGAATGGAGTTTCAAAAAAGAAAAAAAATTTTGGACGATCAGGTTAAAACTATGCGCTGGAAAGAAGATCATCATTATCAAGTATAATTTGTGTACACAACAAAGCATATTTTATAAATCAATGGGGAAAATACAAGCAATGGTGGACGCCAAGGAAATCCAAGGACGGACCAATAGAAGGTATCCCCCAAAATTGGAGACATGCCTATAACATGTCTGAAGTTTCCACCAATGGCCTATTTATAGAGACGATGCTAGATTACCACCACCATCCGGAAGGCACTAGGAAAGCAAGCCCCAAAGAGCATATTTTTGCCTCTCAACGTCAGTAAGAAAATCATCGAACCCTCCTAGGTAAGGCCAAGGCGCACCTTAAATATCAAGAAGTTTCCCACATCAAGAATGGGCTAGATGGTAGAGAATACAATACTCTCTCTCTCTCCAAGCACGCCAGGGCACCATTGACTAAAACTTGAAGACGATCCACCATCTCCTGCAAGCAACGATAGGTAGCATCATAAGAGGCGACTTCCTCGTGAAGTTGCCAGTTTTTCTCCTTCAAGAATTTGGACCTGCGAAAAAGGCGAAGCCAACTAGAGATGCCCTTCACACTGGAAATGTTGACCGACCATGTAGGATAAAAGAAAAGTGAGGGGAGGATGAAGAAGCCCCTTCTTATAGAAATTAGTGGTCAATAACATTGTGTTGCCCACTTCCTACTGCGGTGGATCCCTCCTTTTGACCATGTCTGCCTCTAATCCTTATAGCAACTAGCATGTGGGGTTGCATTCATATGCTAAAAGAAGATATGAGAAGATGTCTCACCCCCATACACTATGCCAAAATAGTAATGTGCAGACCCTAAATAATGGTGGGGGTCCCATGGCATTGTTTTCTCCGTAGATCAGTCAGAGATGAGTTGCTTATCAGTAATAATAAAAAATGATAAAAAGAGAGAAAAGGGGGGATTATGAAGCATCCAACATAAAAAGGGTACCAAACATCTACAAAAAATTCATTGATCAATCTAATATTTACATCAAAAAGGGTGATCGATACAATTGAGGACATATGTAAAAGAAGATGAATGATTAGCCGTTTGCACTATCACCACCAGAAGGTGTTCGACTTCCATGAGAGCTACCCCCTGGACCAGGCTGGAGATCCATTGGCTATGCTTCAAGCAACCTCATTACCTCCAGAAGCTCGTTGAATTACCGCTCCGTGTGAGACAGCCTCATGTACAAACACTACACGATTTCATGATGGATCTGACACTCCGTGACCTCTATCATGAGGTGCAAGTTCTCCTCTTTGAGCATAGCTAGACGGTGACCGAACCCCTCCTATCGCAGAAGGACAGAAAGGTGCGAGAAGAGCCTTCTTGAAGTTGACCGAAGTTCATTGCAATTAGTACATATTTGGCAAAGGGGACCTCACCACTAAAATAAGGAATAGGTGGATCATCCAGTAAAGAGATGTCATACGCGACAGAGGGAATGTCCACAGGATACATGTCAGAAAGATCGCCGAGTATGCAATCCCCCTCGGCTAAACTAATAGGAGAGCTAGCAGCATGAAAACTAATTGGACATCAACGGGAGAAGCTTATGATCACTTCTCAGTAAGGAAAGTTGGAACATGTGCCATACCTAGAAAAGTAAATGTACCAAGGGGAGAAGGCCAATGACAGAGGCCGACACTCGAGTCATTGATATTTGAGTCCATCCTAGAGAGAGAGGCATCAGGCATTACATCTTGGGGAGTCCAAGCGCATTCAAAAACCTTCTAAAGCTCATCATGACAAAATCAGGCCTTACCGAAGGCATTAGATCCTCCAACCTATCAATTGAACGAAGACCAACTAGTCTAAGGCCCTCTTGAGAATGTGCCTTGAAAGGCTGGTAGCTCGGTAATCACGAGCAAGACATGTAATGGGATGTTATAGACACCTGAAGGTAGAGAAAAGGGGGGAACTCCCAGTACTTAAAGCAGCTGGACCTAGCCATGTAGTGACACATGTCAACTAAGTTGATTCGCTAGAAGACACACAGCATAGATGTCATTTCAACCTTAGCACCGTCAAATCAGACACAATCTCATGCATCATCAAATCAAGATATACACCACCTGACCATCATCCCCAGGTGTAGCAGTAATGTCACACAAGACAAAACCAAACAAAAGCTATTTAGTTCTCCTTTGGAACATGGAATCATCGGTGAAAATGACTACAATCCATCATGCGACAAGATAATCACCAGTCAGTGGACCTTGGAATTAAGGTTCTACCTTTACCTCTTAAAGTCATCATGCTTATCAATATGTCTCTAAACTATGGTACTATCCCCATCATGTTAACACCATGGCTCTAAACGAGGAGGAAAAGGAAGCTAATCTGAATGTCAACTTTGGTTCAAAACTTCTAGACATTCTAGAAATTGTAAAAGCTTTGAAGGGGGTCTTGTAGGTAGTTAAAAATGAATATGAGACTCTAAATTAAGTAAGCCTAGACTGATGAAGCCCTGGAACCAAGATAGAATGAGATCGCGAATACCTAAAGCCACAGGGACTAAAACATCATGAGAAGTTGAAGATCACAACTGAACTTGGAAGAAGCAAAGCCACTTCAAGTGGACAGACACCAAGTGGACCTTTGGGATGGGGGACAAGATGGATCAATAGTGACCCTATCAGGAATATAGGTAGGACTATAGTAAATGTTGCCTACCCACTTCACTCGGCACATAGGAAATTGTGTAAAATTATTGCATCTCTGCCAAAGATAAGAGTCGTGAGACTCATAAAGCTATTACAACCACCCTTTGATTTGACATCCAAGACTATGAACGGCCATCATCTAACTTTATGGCCGATAAGATAAAATGGTGAAGCCATGTCGCATTAAATACAAAAGCGCAGCTCTGACAAGACAAAGAATGATAAGTGGCAAAAGGGTCATCATCACCTTTTAGCCTATAAAATGAAGCTCTTCAACCACAGAAAGTAGACAAGATAGAGGCAGCAAGAAAAACACAAAAGAAAAGAAAGAATAAATTTGTTATCTCCATTGTTATCGTGTGTCTCAAAAGAACTCCTCCTCGTGATTGAGAGTGAGCGCCACTTATCCAAATTATAGGCTTGGCCGAGAATAGCTGGTTTCAACCACTGTCTTGCAATCATAAGACTTGGCCTATCTTGAAAATCCATTTGCATCTATTTGAACTTATAGTCCCAAACTCAAAAATAACAAACGTCATTCGTTTGGTCCGCGGAGGCATCATCATCTCTTATCTCCATAGCTCCCCCAAAGCTTCGCATTTGTAATTTGAATATAAGTGTACTCTTTATTGTTTTGGTGAAGTAATAAAGTATGATTAGCTCATCGACTGTTTCTTTCTACGAGAAACCAGTGGTAGTGAGTCCAGGTCAAGCTCTCATCTTTACTTACCTTAGGTAGGAGAGGTATTTATGCTGATTGCCTAGGATAGATCAGCCTTTACACGTGTCACCATCCTGACAGCCGAGGATGTTATCGTATATACTTGGATTTTCAGGTGTTTACTTAGATTGTAAGCTATTTACTTGGGCAGCAAGTATGACCATGTAGCAGTATCTCATTAGCATAGGATGTTACAGCCGACATATGTGTAGATTAGTTAGTTATAGAAGTCAGCAATTAGAAAGATTAGATACTCGATTAATATCTCCTAACATGGTATGTTAAGGATAGGATACTATTCGAATCAATCATCTCTAGTCAGGGCAGACTGCCATAAGGACTGGGATGAGTTGAGATAAGGCATGGTAACCAAGCTATTGGGACTGGTTATCATGGACCTATATCGCTGCATTTCTAGCTTTTAGGTCAGGTCCATGGGTCATGATCGAGTTATAGGTTGAGTGCGGATCTCCCACACTATAGTGAGTTAAGGTGCGTACCTAGTTGACTGAGTCAACATTCTCTCATGAAGTGGTCTGGCTAACCCAAATGTTAAATTTGGGTTATATTCATAACTATGACCCCTACTCCCGAGCTGAGATAGAATTTGGGTTGGGAGTAGACAGGATTTGTGTTGAGTCCATGTCAGCAACGTCTTTTCTAATCATATTAAATGCAGATTTCTCAGTCGTGTAACAAAGATTTTCACCATCATGAAGATACTGTGTTGCTTTTTGATAGCTGCACTGCGTCTCTTTAAACTAAAATTTATTGAATAGGATCTTGCCACATCATCATCCTTTCTTTTCAAAAGACAGAATCCTTTCCTCAATTGGTATCTTGTAGTGCCTATAAATCAAGGTTAGTTTTCCATTTTCTCAATTTTGAGCTCTTCCTTTCTATTCTCCAAAGTCCACTCCATTTTTGTCAATGGCTGAAAGAAATTCCTCTCCATCAATCATTCCGGTCGATCCTTCTTCTAACATTTTGAACTTCCATAAGATTAGAGTTTCAGCCAAGGTTATCGAAAGTTTGGAGGGATATACTCCTATCATATCTCCTATCTAAGTCTCAACTTACATGAAGGAACTTTGATGTTCCATATTTTTACTACCCTCGTGTTCCCAAACGTAGAGAGCAGCGTATGATTATTTTGAAGATGAAATTTCAATGTATGCCTTTTGTCTGGAGCATGGCTTGAGGTATCCGCTTTATTGTATGCTTTTGCGCTATCAACAAAAACTTGGGCCTTCGACCCAAAGTAAACATTTTATGCACCTTGTTTCGCTTGAGGAAATATACACAAAAGTCTTTCTAAGATTTCAAACTTCAGAAAGGCCAGAATTTTATTGTTGTCTTGGGGCTTTCTAAATATCTAAAAAATTAGAAAAATAAATTCTTTTTCATTTGACCTAAATGTCTTCTGAGCCACATAGAAATTGGTTGAGCGCCATTTTTATGAGTATGGATGTTGACCCTCTCGGTGAGGAGGATAAGGGTAGCCTTTACTTGATAAAGTGTACTCTTGATCCCATCATAAAGTTGACATCTTATCTACCCCTATTCTTAGATTGCTTGGCATGTCGATCAATAGTGAGGACTTGGCTTGCAAACTTCAAAGGGAGGTGGATGAGCTTGAGCGTACTACATCTGGTAAAGATGCTCAAGCAACTCCGTTGACTTTGCTCTACCCTTTGGTTGAGTCTGATATTCCCATGCTTCTATCACCAAAAAGTTTTTTGTCAAGGAAAAGGAGATGATTAACCCTAGATGGTAAGGTCATTGCCTCGTCAGTTATTAACCTTGATCCCCCATAGATTTCTAAATAGAAATAGAGAAGGGCCTTGCCTCGGTAGCTAAGGGTAGTGACCTGCAGATCAATTCTCACAAGGTTGTGACTCAACTTTCTTCTTTAAAAGAAGATCCTCAAACGGTTTCTCGTAGAGCTTCCAATCTTGCCACTGCTATTCCTAACTTATCTTCCAAAGTAGTGAGTTTGGGGGGAAATGCTGAGGTCCCTCCATCTATCAACCCATTCAAAAAACCAAGGATTACCGAACCTCCTTCTTATAAGACTGTCGAGTCAACCAGGGACTGGGCTAACAAGGGGAACATCCAGCCATGCCTTCCTTTGCTCCCAGGGTCGTCGCATGCACATCTAGTCGATTTACCTTAGAGTTATCTACTAAAGATCTCTAGAGGGTTGATTACTGCCTTTCCTCCTCAAGGCACTCACCTTGAAGTTGTCCTACCGTCTCAGATCTGGCCCCCGACTCCATCATCCTAAGAGCGAGCAAAGTGGTCATTACCTTTCAGGGGATGTTGACCAATGAGCTATCTACTTGTTATGAGGTGGCTCACCGTGAATTTTGGTAGTTGGCTGAGAAGTACGCCGATCTGCAAGGTCACTTCAGGCATGTGGTCAAAGAACATGCTACAGCTGCGGATAGGGCAGACATTCTAAATGAGGGGTGCAAAACTCTTTGTATCAAAGTGGCTGAGTTTTCAATGGTGAAAGGGGGTGTTATGATGATCCCAAAATTGGAACATCCTAGGGTGGTCGATGGTTGTTATTTGGGTGCTCGAGCTATATTGTATCAGGATTCACCACCAAGGAGGTATCGTTCGAGGGTAAGGCTCTACTCCGCCTTTTGAAGGAAGAGCTTGATTCGGAAAAAGTAGACAGGCTGAGAGATGAGGAAGAGTTGAGGTCGCGGAAGGCACAGTTGAGGCATCTAACACAAGGTTTGAAAATTTAGAACCTGCTGAGCATGAGGACTCTGTCATTAGTAGATATTATGGCTTGGTGATCATCACATTTTATTACACTTTTATACCCTCATTAACTATTTTATTTGAATTAATATATCTTCTAATAATAATTTTTATCTTAATTTACAGGTAATATAGAATTATTGAATAAGAACCCAAATGAAGATTATTTCAAGCCCAAAAGATCTCTAATGACGCCCAAAATGCCGAAATCCAAAGCCCACGACTAAGTTTAGAAGACAAATCTCAACACTCATTACTTTCTTGGTCAGAATTATTAATAACTTAGCTTGCAATTGAGAATCAAATTAAATATGGAAAAAAAATAAAGTCAAATTCGTGCTCAGGTTGGTCAACCCGCAAAGAAAATGCGATATCTCCCAATCCAGAAGCAGAATTAAACATATTATATATGAAAAATGCCTATCTCAACAAGACGGAGCCATCAAAATTACCAAATTCTCAAAATTTTATCAGCAACAGCGGGTTATGACAGAAATCCGAATTTAAGTGATACATATTCAATTATTTGAAGGCCAAGTTAAATTCTAAGAAGCCTAAGAGCATTTAAGATAAGCCCAAGAGTTTTAAATAAATTAAATACAAAAGAAATAAAGCCCACAAAGCCAATCTCTCATGTATTGAATCAATGGTCTAGATTATTTTGAGAGATCCTATAGTTAAGAGAGTTGCTTGGGGCCTAAACTAAATCCTATGATTGTAAGGGTTACTTGGGGGGCCAAGATAAATCTAAAGGTTGTGAGAGATTCTTGTTATCTATAAATACAGGGTAGAGTGAGGGCTTGAAGTGTGAAATATTTTGTAATAACTCCTTTTGGAGAGGAGGGTTACTCTTAATTGGGAAGACCTTCCAAATTTATAACTTTTAGTTGTAATTAATAAAATAATATTTTCACCCCTTTATATTTTCTTTTCTTCTCTTTGTCCAAGGATGAAAAGAGGATGAAGATGAAGATAAGATGAATATGAGGGTTTGCCTTTTATTCCTTTCTTTTCTTTTCTTGTATTATTTTCTTTTCTTGCTTATTTTAATGCTTTGTAGTGTATATTTACTTTCATGTCTTTACTTTCATGTATTTACTTTCTTGTCTTTATTTTCTAGCATTTATGTCTTGCATTTATTTTGTAGCTTAGATTTTATTTTCTTATACTATTCACCTTGAGGCTAGAACCCTCTTGGGATTAGTTTTTATTTTGTTTATTTTTTTCTTTGATTCACACAGGCTAGAACCCTCTAGGAATCACCCTCTTCTAAGATGTGGAACTAGTACTTGTGGGAATTCTAGAAATTGCATGAAACTAAGTTTTATTTCTTTCATAATTTGTGAATCATTATCTTATGCTTAAAATGATCATGTTTAGGATAATCAACTAGAGAACTAATTGGTGGAAGAAGAATTTGATAATCTATGCTTATCTTGAGTGGTTTAATAGGTTATGCTTATGAATTCTAGAATTACTATCTAGTTATTGTTCTTTGCATGAGTATTAATTTTACTTGGATGATAATTTGATAGGTTATGCTTTCCTTGAGTGGTTTGATAGTCTATACTTAATAAATCTAAAGTAGAATGTCATAAAAGAGAATGATTCATATTTTAAGTGAGATTAACGAGTGGATTCAATTCTAGATTCCTCATATCTTTTATTGAATCCTCATTCTTTACTTTCTTGATTTTCCTTTTTATTCTTGATTTTTATTTATTTATTTTATTTTTCCTCCATTTATTCATCATTCTTTCTCCTCTCTCAATCTTGTTTTAATTTTATTTGCACATATTCACAAAAACTCTCTTGGGATTAGTTTTTATTTTGTTTATTTTTTTCTTTGATTCACACAGGCTAGAACCCTCTAGGAATCACCCTCTTCTAAGATGTGGAACTAGTACTTGTGGGAATTCTAGAAATTGCATGAAACTAAGTTTTATTTCTTTCATAATTTGTGAATCATTATCTTATGCTTAAAATGATCATGTTTAGGATAATCAACTAGAGAACTAATTGGTGGAAGAAGAATTTGATAATCTATGCTTATCTTGAGTGGTTTAATAGGTTATGCTTATGAATTCTAGAATTACTATCTAGTTATTGTTCTTTGCATGAGTATTAATTTTACTTGGATGATAATTTGATAGGTTATGCTTTCCTTGAGTGGTTTGATAGTCTATACTTAATAAATCTAAAGTAGAATGTCATAAAAGAGAATGATTCATATTTTAAGTGAGATTAACGAGTGGATTCAATTCTAGATTCCTCATATCTTTTATTGAATCCTCATTCTTTACTTTCTTGATTTTCCTTTTTATTCTTGATTTTTATTTATTTATTTTATTTTTCCTCCATTTATTCATCATTCTTTCTCCTCTCTCAATCTTGTTTTAATTTTATTTGCACATATTCACAAAAACTCTCTTAATCTCTCCACAATCCATCACAATTCTTCTATCACACTCCTAATTGTCACACACACACAACATAAGAACCAATCTTGATTAACTCTTACAACACCTTCCTCGTGGGATCGATAACTTTTTATTCTATAACTTGATAGTTGTATACTTAGCTTCAATTAGAATGTTTAAATATATCAAGTAAATTAATTATTCATAAACTTCTTTAATTTGGCAAGTTTGCTGAATTTTGTAGGTATATTCACTGCAAACCTTCACGAGACTACAACTCGTCCTCTAGGGTAACCTAGGGGTTTAAAGGCTTGTTGTATGCGCTAAATACAACCGCGATTCTTGCGAAAGTGAGTTAAGATTTTGCTTTCTTCCCTTTCAATTTCTTTCTTGCTATAGAACTAGCAAAAGTTTAGGTGTGGGGGTATTTGATCATCACATTTTATTGCACTTTTATACCCTCATTATCTATTTTATTTAAATAAATATATCTGCTAATAATATTTTTTATCTTAATTTACAGGTAATATAGAATTATTGAATAAGAGCTCAAATGAAGATTATTTCAAGCCCAAAAGATCTCTAATGACGCCCAAAATGCCGAAATCCAAAGCCCACGACTAAGTTTAGAAGACAAATCTCAACACTCATTACTTTCTTGGTCAGAATTATTAATAACTTAGCTTGCAATTGAGAATCAAATTAAATATGGAAAAAAAATAAAGTCAAATTTGTGCTCATGATGGTCAAAGTAAAGAAAATGCGATATCTCCCAATCCAGAAGCAGAATTAAACATATTATATATGAAAAATGCCTATCTCAACAAGACGGAGCCATCAAAATTACCAAATTCTCAAAATTTTATCAGCAACAGCGGGTTATGATAAAAATCTGAATTTAATTGATATATATTGAATTATTTGAAGGCCAAGCTAAATTCTAAGAAGCCTAAGAGCATTTAAGATAAGCCCAAGAGTTTTAAATAAATTAAATACAAAACAATAAAGCCCACAAAGTCCATCTTTCAAGTATGGACTCAATGGTCTATATTATTTTGAGAGATCCTATAGTTAAGAGAGTTGCTTGGGGCCTAAACTAAATCCTATGATTGTAAGGGTTACTTGGGGGCCAAGATAAATCTAAAGGTTGTGAGAGATTCTTGTTAACTATAAATAAAGGGGTAGAGTGAGGACTTGAAGTGTGAAATATTTTATAATAACTTTTTTGGAGGAGGATTACTCTTAATTAAGAAGACCTTCCAAATTTATAACTTTTAGTTGCAATTAATAAAAATATTTTCACACCTTCATATTTTCTTTTCTTCTCTTTGTCCAAGGATGAAAAGAGGATGAAGGTGAAGATAAGATGAAGATGAGGGTTTGCCTTTTATTCTTTTCTTTTCTTGTAATATTTTCTTTTCTTGTTTATTTTAATGCTTTGTAGTGTAGATTTACTTTTATGTCTTTACTTTCATGTATTTACTTTCTTGTCTTTATTTTCTCGCATTTATGTCTTGCATTTATTTTGTAACTTAGATTTTATTTTCTTGCACTATTCACCTTGAGGATAGAACCCTCTTGGGATTAGTTTTTATTTTGTTTATTTTTTTCTTTGATTCACACGGAGGCTAGAACCCTCTAGGGAATCACCCTCTTCTAAGATGTGGAACTAGTACTTGTGGGAATTCTAGAAATTGTATTAAACTAAGATTTATTTCTTTCATAATTTGTGAATCATTATCTTATGCTTAAAATGATTATGTTTAGGATAATCAACTAGAGAACTAATTGGTGGAAGAAGAATTTGATAATCTATGCTTCTCTTGAGTGGTTTGAAAGGTTATGCTTATGAATTCTAGAATTACTATCTAGTTATTGTTCTTTGCATGAGTATTAATTTTACTTGGATGATAATTTGATAGGTTATGCTTTCCTTGAGTGGTTTGATAGTCTATACTTAATAAATCTAAAGTAGAATGTCATAAAAGAGAATGATTCATATTTTAAGTGAGATTAACGAGTGGATTCAATTCTAGATTCCTCATATCTTTTATTGAATCCTCATTCTTTACTTTCTTGATTTTCCTTTTTATTCTTGATTTTTATTTATTTATTTTATTTTTCCTCCATTTATTCATCATTCTTTCTCCTCTCTCAATCTTGTTTTAATTTTATTTGCACATATTCACAAAAACTCTCTTAATCTCTCCACAATCCATCACAATTCTTCTATCACACTCCTAATTGTCACACACACAACATAAGAACCAATCTTGATTAACTCTTACAACACCTTCCTCGTGGGATCGATAACTTTTATTCTATAACTTGATAGTTGTATACTTAGCTTCAATTAGAATGTTTAAATATATCAAGTAAATTAATTATTCATAAACTTCTTTAATTTGGCAAGTTTGCTGAATTTTGTAGGTATATTCACTGCAAACCTTCACGAGACTACAACTCGTCCTCTAGGGTAACCTAGGGGTTTAAAGGCTTGTTGTATGCGCTAAATACAACCGCGATTCTTGCGAAAGTGAGTTAAGATTTTGCTTTCTTCCCTTTCAATTTCTTTCTTGCTATAGAACTAGCAAAAGTTTAGGTGTGGGGGTATTTGATCATCACATTTTATTGCACTTTTATACCCTCATTATCTATTTTATTTAAATAAATATATCTGCTAATAATATTTTTTTATCTTAATTTACAGGTAATATAGAATTATTGAATAAGAGCTCAAATGAAGATTATTTCAAGCTCAAAAGATCTCTAATGAAGCCCATAATGCCTAAATCCAAAGCCCACGACTAAGTTTAGAAGTAAAATCTCAGCACTCATTACTTTCTTGGTCAGAATTATTAATAACTTGGCTTACAATTGAGAATCAAATCAAATATGAAAAAAATAAAGTCAAATTTGTGCTCATGATGGTCAACCGTAAAGAAAAGGCGATATCTCCCAATCCGGAAAGCAGAATTCAACATATTATATATAAAAATCACCTATCTCGACGAGACGAGACCATTCAAATTACCAGATTTTAAAAATTTCATAAACAGCAGTGGGTTATGATAAAAATCTGAATTTAATTGATATATATTGAATTATTTGAAGGCCAAGCTAAATTCTAAGAAGCCCAAGAGTATTTAAGAGAAGCCCAAGAGTCTTAAATAAATTAAATACAAAACAATAAAGCCCACAAAGTCCATCTTTCAAGTATGGACTCAATGGTCTATATTATTTTGAGAGATCCTACAGCTTTGAGTGTTGCTTGGGTCCTAAGCCAAATCCTATGGTTGTGAGAGTTACTTGGGGGCCAAGACAAATCTAAGGGTTGTAAGAGATTCTTGTTAACTATAAATAAAGGGGTAGAGTGAGGACTTGAAGTGTGAAATATTTTATAATAACTTTTTTTGGAGAGGAGGATTACTCTTAATTAAGAAGACCTTCCAAATTTATAACTTTTAGTTGCAATTAATAAAAAAATATTTTCACACCTTCATATTTTCTTTTCTTCTCTTTGTCCAAGGATGAAAAGAGGATGAAGGTGAAGATAAGATGAAGATGAGGGTTTGCCTTTTATTCTTTTCTTTTCTTGTAATATTTTCTTTTCTTGTTTATTTTAATGCTTTGTAGTGTAGATTTACTTTTATGTCTTTACTTTCATGTATTTACTTTCTTATCTTTACTTTCTCGCATTTATTTCTTACATTTATTTTGTAACTTAGATTTTATTTTCTTGCACTATTCACCTTGAGGATAGAACCCTCTTGGGATTAGTTTTATTTTATTTATTTTCTTTTTCTTTAATTCACCTTGAGGCTAGAACCCTCTAGGGAATCACCCTCTTCTAAGATGTGAAAGTAATACTTATGGGAATTCTAGAAATTGTATTAAACTAAGATTTATTTCTTTCATAATTTCTGAATCATTCTTTTATGCTTAAAATGATTATGTTTAGGATAATCAACTAGAGAACTAATTGGTGTAAGAAGAATTTGATAATCTATGCTTCTCTTGAGTGGTTTGAAAGGTTATGCTTATGAATTCTAGAATTACTATCTAGTTATTGTTCTTTTCATGAGTATTAATTTTACTTGGATGATAATTTAATAGGTTATGCTTTCCTTGAGTGGTTTGATAGTCTATACTTAATAAATCTAATGTAGAATGTGATAAAAGAGAATGGTTCATATTTTAAGTGAGATTAGCGAGTGGATTTAATTCTAGATTCCTCATATCTTTTATTGAATCCTCATTCTTTACTTTCTTGATTTTCCTTTTTATTCTTGATTTTCATTTGTTTATTTTATTTTTCCTCCATTTATTCATCATTCTTTCTCCTCTCTTAATCTTGTTTTAATTTTATTTGCACATATTCACAAACACTCTCTTAATCTCTCCACAATCCATCACAATTCTTCTATCACACTCCTAATTGTCACACACACAACATAAGAACCAATCTTGATTATCTCTTACAACACCTTCCTCGTGGGATCGATAACTTTTTATACTATAACTTGATAGTTGTATACTTGCAACTTTAGGATCACATTTATTTCCTATCAAGTTTTTAGCGCCGTTGCCGGGGAAGGTGCTTGTTATTAGAATTTTTCTATTTTGGTTCTTTGATTTGTGTGTTTAAGTGTGAAAGAACTACTTTGAAACTTGAAGATCAAATATTGAAGATTAAAGAATTGCCTTCTAGAAGGCTAGGATGCTTTTGCGTGGGTAACTCCTCTTTCTAGTATTTTTAATTCTACCATTTAGTTAGTTTCTCACAATTAGAGACAATCAGATTTAAAAATAAAAATAAAAAATATTTTAATTTTGTCAACCATAATAAAATTTACCCTCCACTTAGATATTTACTAGCAAGATAATAAATTCAAACAAGAGCTCTTTTTCACATTTATTTGATTGTTAACCTTAATTAAAAATAAAAAATTTATTTTTGTATTCTTTTATAGTTGCTTTTAATTTCTAGGGTTGCATTGCATATAATAGTAGAAATTCACCAAAGTAATTTGAGCATCTTGATTTGGCACTCACTTGAAAATATTCTTAAGGGTAAAAACCCACTAATCAAGATAAGGTGAGAGATTTTATCACCCTTTCCTTAGCCCACAAATCACTAATTCCTCACTACACAAACCCAAGTCTTTAAAACTCATTAGACGTTGGCCCCTAAGGATTCGAGCTCATTAAGGAATAATAAATCCTTAAGTGAACCGGTTCAAGTTTATTTGTATCAGTTAGTGTCTAAGACAAGGTTTAGGCGTTGCGTAAAGCGCTTCGCAAGGAACGAGGTACTTAATTGATCTTTGATCTCCCTCTAGTACTATCCTTACCTGGCAAACTGACCGAGTAAACTTCGATCTTTTCACTAAATGAGTTTTTGGTTAGGAGCTGGTCTAGTTGAGTTTAGGCTTAACCCCAGAATTTAAAATGATTGACACAAGTAATTGCATTGATTTTTTTTAATTAGATTTTTCCTTTATCTTTCTCCTTTTTCTCATCATCTTTTTAATCTTTTAGTTTTATTTTTCCCTCTTAAAAGAAAAACTAACTTTTGTTTTTCTTAGAATCTTTTTATTTTCCCTTTTAATAAATAAAAAGAAAAAAATTTCCAAAATAATTTTATTTTGGTGTATGCAAGTTTGGATTAGGGATGCTACCAATCGTTTAATTTGTGTTGAACTAATTTTTGAGACTAATGGAAAACCCTAATCCACCTTTTCTTTAAGACATATATTATCCCAAAGAAGAAAATGAGTCGGATCTAAGTTTTAAAGAAATTTTTGGTGTGGAACTGAAAATAATAGAAGAAATAGGATCGATCCGGTCTCTAAGAATAAAGGAACTATGTTAAATACATGCTTCTTTAACCCAACATTTGAAGAACTCTTTCTTTGATGAACTTAGATTCTTAGAAAATAAACAACAACCAAATTTTCAACCCTCAAACATAACTCTTATATTTAAGGAATATTTTAAAGAAGAACTGGTTGTGTTAGGACAAACTTTTGTTAATAAAGAATCTAAGTTTAAAATGCATAACACCATTAATACCTACCTTAAATTGCTGCAAATATCACTAAAACCTTGAAATTTAAGCACATCTTTGATTATATCATTTTGAATGTCTTTAAAATCCGGGTAGAATTTTTAACAATAAGGTAGGATTTGATGAAGAGTATGAACTTTTCATGATTAATCTTTCACTCTACATTTGTATTTTCGTCTCAAAATAATGATATAAAGAATTTACTCTTCTCTCATTTGAGAGTTTCTTGTTCTTTTGAAAAAAAATAGATATATGAAAAAAAAAGAAATGAGATTAAAAAAAGAAGAAGAATAAATTTTTGACTTCATCCCCTCATATCAAAGGTAATTGCAGATTTTTGTTCGAACTCGTAGAACAAATGTAAGTACTTCAATTCTTATCTGCTCTACTTTGTGCATTATAGAGTTAAATTGAGGACAATGCAAAATTTAGGTGTGGGGGTCGGGATTAGTCATTTTTCCTCTTTATCTTAGTCATTTTTCCACTTTTTCTTACCATTTTTTTCTTTTTATGTCATTTTTTCTCTTTTTCATAAAATATTATCACTTTCCAACTTAATAGAGTTGATTAATAATTGATCTATTTGATAAATTTTAAATTTTCTAATCCTTAGTTAGTTTTATACTCAAGTTCACCTTTTATGATAACTCTAAATAAATTTAAGTAGAAATGATTATCAAAGTAGTATACTTCACTTAAGTCTTAACTTAGACTTTTAATTAAAGTAATGAAATTTTTGCATGCTTAACTTAGAGTTGAAAATAATTTTTCAAGCTATCTTAATCTAAATATTTTCAGGATATATATACATATACACATATATATTATAAAAAAACTAACTTTACAAAAGAAGAGTGCGAAAAATGGGCACCAATTAAAATTCTCTTAAAATCTAAGGTGATTCTATCTTATTAAGCCTAAGTTGACCGAGTAATTAAGCCCAAGGAGTATTTCCATGCTTAATGATCTAAGCCCAATTGGGTTGGGTTGGCCCAAAACTCGTTAAATGATCACTTAGAAAGCCCGATCAAGAAGAACAAAATCACCAAAGAATAAAGAGTAAAAAATTACAAACAATATTTTTATATATATAGTTATATTTGTATATATGTTCTTAAAAATAAATTGATTAAGAGACTTAAAATTATTTAAAACAAAGAGTTAGCATGTCCTTTTCAAAACTTTTAAATTAAATTTCTAAGTTAGACTTAGTTTTGTATATCTATAATGAAAAGATTTTCTAAGAGATTTACCTTGGAGTTATATATAAAAATATTTTCTTGAGTAAAACTAGCTTTAATTAGAATGTTTAAATATATCAAGTAAATTAATTATTCATAAACTTCTTTAAATTGGCAAGTTGACCGAATTTTATGGATATATTCACTTCAAACCCTCACGAGACTACAACTCGTCCACTAGGGTAACTTAAGGGTTTAAAGGCTTGTTGTATGCGCTAAATACAACTGCGATTCCTGCAAAAGTGAGAGTAGATTTTTCTTTCTTTCCTTTTTAATTTCTTTCTTTGCTAGAGGACTTGCAAAAGTTTAGGTGTGGGGGTATTTGATCATCACATTTTATTATAATTTTATACCCTCATTATCTATTTTATTTGAATTAATATATCTTCTAATAATAATTTTTATCTTAATTTGTAGATAATATAGAATTATTGAATAAGAGCCCAAATGAAGATTATTTCAAGCCCAAAAGATCTCTAATGAAGCCCAAAATGCCTAAATTCAAAACCCACGACTAAGTTTAGAAGTAAAATCTCAACACTCATTACTTTGTTGGTCAGAATTATTAATAACTTAGCTTGCAATTGAGAATTAAATCAAATATGAAACAAATAAAGTTAAATTCGTGCTCAGGTTGGTCAACCGCAAAGAAAAAGCGATATCTCCCAATCCGGAAAGCAGAATTTAACATATTATATATGAAAATCACCTATCTCGACGGGACGGAGCCATCAAAATTACTAGATTCTAAAAATTTCATCAGCAGCAATAGGTTATGACAAAAATATGAATTTAAATGATATATATTCAATTATTTGAAGGCCAAGTTAAATTCTAAGAAGCCCAAGAGCATTTAAGAGAAGCCCAAGATTTTTAAATGAATTAAATACAAAAGAAATAAAGCCCACAAAACTCATCTCTCAAATATTGAATCAATGGCCAAGATTATTTTGAGAGATCCTTTGGTTATGAGGGTTGCTTGGGGCCTAAGCCAAATCCTATGGTTGTGAGGGTTACTTGGGGGCCAAGACAAATCCAAAGGTTGTGAGAGATTCTTGTTATCTATAAATAGAGGGATAGAGTGAGGGCTTGAAGTGTGAAATTTTTTATAATAACTCCTTTTGGAGAGGAGGATTACTCTTAATTGAGAAAACCTTCTAAATTTATAACTTTTAGTTGCAATTAATAAAAAAATATTTTCACCCTTCCATATTTTCTTTTCTTCTCTTTGTCCAAGGATGAAAAGAGGATGAAGATGAAGATAAGATGAAGATGAGGGCTTGCCTTTTATTCTTCTCTTTTCTTTTCTTTTCTTTTCTTATAATATTTTCTTTTCTTATTTATTTTAATGCTTTGTAGTGTAGATTTACTTTCATGCCTTTACTTTCATGTATTTACTTTCTTGTCTTACTTTCTCGCATTTATTTTGTAGCTTAGATTTTATTTTCTTGCATTATTCACCTTGAGACTAGAACCCTCTTGGGATTAGTTTTATTTTGTTTATTTTTTTATTTGATTCACCTTGAGGCTAGAACCCTCTAGGGAATCACTCTCTTCTAAGATGTGAAACTAATACTTGTGGGAATTCTAGAAATTGCATGAAACTAAGTTTTATTTCTTTCATAATTTGTGAATCATTCTCTTATGCTTAAAATGATCATGTTTAGGATAATCAACTAGAGAACTAATTGGTGGAAGAAGAATTTGATAATCTATGCTTATCTTGAGTGGTTTAATAGGTTATGCTTATGAATTCTAGAATTACTATCTAGTTATTGTTCTTTGCATGAGTATTAATTTTATCACATTTTAATTACAAATTTATACCCTCATTACCTATTTTATATAAATAAATATCCTAGTAATAACTATTTTTATCTTAATTTGCAGGCTAATGGAGTATTATTGAATAAGAGCCCAAATGAAGATTATTTCAAGCCCAAAAGATCTCTAATGAAGCCCAGAATGCCTAAATCCAAAACCCACGACTAAGTTTAGAAGCAAAATCTCAACACACATCACTTTCTTGGTCAGAATTATTAATAACTTGGCTTACAATTGAGAATCAAATCAAATATGGAAAAAATAAAGTCAAATTCGTGCTCAGGATGGTCAACCGCAAAGAAAAGGTGATATCTCTCAATCCGGGAAGCAGAATTCAACATATTATATATGAAAATCACCTATCTCGACGAGACGGAGCCATCCAAATTACCAGATTCTCAAAATTTCATCAGCAACAGCGGGTTATGATAGAAATCCGAATTTAAGTGATATATATTCAATTATTTGAAGGCCAAGTTAAATTCTAAGAAGCCCAAGAGCATTTAAGAGAAGCCCAAGAGTCTTAAAGAAATTAAATACAAAAGAAATAAAGCTCACAAAGCCCATCTCTCAAGGATTAAATCAATGGTCTAGATTATTTGGAGAGATCCTATGGCTATGAGGGTTGTTTAGGGGCTAACCGAAATCCTATGGTTGTGAGTGTTACTTGGGGGCCAAGGCAAATCCAAAGGTTGTGAGAGATTCTTGTTATCTATAAATAGAGGGGTAGAGTGAGGGCTTGAGATTGTGAAATATTTTGTAAAAACTCCATTTGGAGAGGAGGGTTACTCTTAATTGAGAAGACCTTTCAAAAATTGTAACTTTTATTACACAATAAATAAAATTTTTCACCCCTTCAATTTCCTTTCTCTTCTTCTAATCCAAGGACCAAAAGGAGGATTAGATTAAGATCAGGAGTTGTTGGTTTTCCTTTTATTTCTTTTTCATTTTCTTTATTGTTCATTTAATTGCTTTGTAGCTTAGATTTACTTTCATGCAATTTAATTTCATGCAATTTACTTTCATGCAATTTACTTTCATGCAATGTATTTAATTCTTGCATTTACTTTATAGAAAAGATTTTTCTTTTCTTTAATTCACCTTGAGGCTAGAACCCTCTAGGGAATTACCCTTTTCTAAGTGTGGAGCTAATATTTGTGGGATCCCTAGAGATTGTTTGAAACTAGCTAACATATCCAACTCATTCTTGTGAGATTGAGATAAGCTAAGTGGATCTACTCTAGATTCCTCATATCTTTAATTAATCCTCCATACTTTACATTCTTAATTTTCCTCTTATCCTTGTTTTTCATTTGTTTATTTTTCTTTAATTGTCTTTCTCCTCTTTTGATTTCTTTTTCTTTTTATTTACACAAATCACAATCACCCTCCTTCTCTCACACTCATTTTCTTTCTCGTTTTTATCACACACATTTTCTAAATCTCTCCACTCTCATTTTCTTCCTCGTTTTATTGCACATAATCCACAATCCACTCTCTCTTATCTCTCACGAACCACTTTCACCATTTTCTCACTTTCATTTTATTTGAATAACTCCTAATTGTCATGCGCATAATTTGAGAACCAAAACTTGAACAAAACTCTTCCTACTTCCGTTCCTCGTGGGATCGATAATCTTATATACTATAACTTGATCAAGGTTGTATACTTGCAACTTAGGAGGTAATCATTTATTTTCCCATCATTTTCATCAGAAAGAACTTCACTGAGATTACCGCTTGATGTGGGGGCCTTCCTACGACCAAGGGTAGAGTTATGGTACCATGTGGTCTTGTGGTCTTTCTTGTGAAGCCAATCAAGGGACTTGAGCAGGGTCAAAGGAATTTGTGGCTACCCTTTATACGCTTAAATGCATTGTCATACAGGATGTCGACTAAGCTTCCTGTGTCGATAAGGACTTTTCTGATTTCTTAGTTAGATACCCAGGCTAAGATCGTGATGGAATCATTACTTGATGCAGATCTTTCGTTGTTGCTCCCGGAGCAAGAACACCAACTAGTCTAGGACTAATTTGGGATCGCCTTGGTGTCAATCCTTCATTGAACCTGAGTTTGTTTGGGTTTTACTCGACCATAGCTGAGCTCAACACACTAGGCTAGGAGCCCTTATCATATTAACTCCTCAACGTTCTGTTGCAGCACTCTGTAGTGTCAGTCATATGCTCGTTATCCTTATGGTAATGGCAATATTTGCTCTTGTTTTGCTTGTTGTAGTCTCTTGTTAGCTTCGGGCGTGCCTTGCTCAAGTACCCTTCTAGTGTAGCCTATGTGTACACTGGTTATAACGGCCTGTTCAAGGGAGTGAAGGCTGTTAATCTCCTAGGTTGGCCTCTCTCTCACTTCCTTTTGTCTCTATGTTTACTATCCGATTTAGTCGGGCTACCCTCCTTCTTGGCTTCTTGGTCAAGCCTAACTTTTGAATGGGATTCTTCAGCATCCATATAGCCTTTAGCTCGGCAGAAAAGTTTGTGAAAATTCCTTAGAGGCTGCCTGAGTAAGTATCATTAGAGGTCTTTATGAGTTATCCCCTACATCATCCTAGCTATGGCGATGTGATCATACAGATCTTAAATGTCGAGGTGTTTGTCTTAGTATCGCTTGAAGTACTCCCTTATAATTTTCCTTGCTCTTGCTTCAGTTGAAACAACATAGCCTGAGAAGTGTTCCTCCTCATTTCTATGAGGAAATGGCTAATGAAGAGGTTGGAGAGGTGGTGGAAGTTGTGGATGGACTTTTTAAGGAGGTAGTTGTATCAAGTCTTGGCCTTACCGTTCAATGTGTTTGAGAAGTATTGACTTAGCAGGGTGTCGTTCGCCCTTGGTATCTCCATAGCATTGCGGTAATTGCTTGAATGCTCGGTAGGGCACCCTTTCCCCTTATAGACCTCCAACTTGCGAATCATGATTGATTGATAGGGCGCATTCAAGATGCTGTGGGTTAAGGGTGAGCTCCCATATAGTGCATCATCATAGTTTAGATTATATCCTTAGTTGGCTGGGTGAGCTCCCACAGAGTGCATCATCATAGTTTATATTATATCCTTAGTTGGCTGGTCCAAGGTTATATCCAGGATTATCCAGATCATAAGTCTAATTGTAGTCGTTAGGTTGGTTTGAGTAGCCGGTGTTGGCTCTGCGTCTAACCGAGTGATCTGGGTTTGTTTGGGTTGTACTGTTTGCCTGTTCTTTTGACCGATTCCCCCTGTCAGCATTTAGACTCGGTCAAATTGGTGTTTTGTTCATTATGTGGACGCGTGAGTGAAACTTATTGTTTCAGACCGACGCATAAGGGTTGTGCAAGTCATTTGCATGGTCGTGCGATTGTCATTGAGGCGTCTAAGGCTCCTCTTCGGGAACTGAGGTCGTGCTTATCTTTTTGAAAGCTTTTTTAATTTGCTCTTCCACAATTACAATGATCATGGCCACCATCTGGTCTTGCTGCATTGATGGTGAGTTCTCTTCTCTATTGGAATTTAGATTGTTCATCTTGTCTTGTAAGTCTCCTTCACTAGTCATCATTTTAAGCTAATCGAAGTGAGGCCCCATGGTGAGCCCTAACTGTTGATGCTAGGAAAAATTTACTAGATTGAGTCTGCAAGATTGGACTCATTGAAGAGGGCCCCCTGGTGTTGATACCTGCTTGACATTGCTGAATAGGCCTATGATACATAGAAAAAAGATCAAATTGACGATGGTAGGTTGTTCACAAACGCCCCTCTAATGCCGAAGTCGGACTCTTATAGTAAAAAATCTAGGTAAAAGGTATTTAGGCTAGGGTTTTCGAGGGAGAAGATCATGAACCCAGGTCGCGATAGAGAGCCCAGGTCAAGCTCTCATCTTGTCTTACCTAAGATATGAGAGATATTTATACTAATTGCTTAGGGTAGATCAGCCTCTACATGTGTTACCATTCTGACAGCTGAGGTTATTATGGTATATACTTGACCTTTAAGGTATTTTACTTGGCCTGCAATGTGTTTACTTGGGTGGCAAGTGTGACCACATGGAAGTATCTCATTGGCATAGGATGATACAGCTAACGTATGTGTAGATTAGGTAGTTATGAAAATCGGCAATTAGAGAGATTGGGTACTCAAATGATATCTCCTACCATGGTATGTTGAGGATGGGATACGATTCAAATCAATCATCTCCAATTAGGGCGGACCACCATAAGGACTGGGTCGGGTTGAGATAAGGCATGGTAACTGACCTGTTGAGACCGGTTATCATGAACCTATATCGTTGCATTCCAAGCTTTTAGGCGAGACCGGTTATCATGAACCTATATCGTTGCATTCCGAGCTTTTAGGTCAGGTCCAATGGGCTGTGACCTAGCTATAGGCTGAGTGCAGATGTTCTCACATTACAATGAATTAAGGAGCATACTTGATTGACTGAGTCAACATTCCATCATGAAGTGGTATAGCTCACCCAAAATGTCAAATCTAGATTGTATGCACAACAGTTTGTTAGTGGTATTTAAATTGAAATTTCAACTTGAATATTCTCCCACAATTATTGGACAACTAAAAGTGCCTCATCCATAAGTGCTCAGTGTAGTGACCACAGCCCATTTCAAAAAGTCGCTTTCATCCCCTAGAAGACCCAATGCCAATTAGGCAAACAACTGAAGCGACAATATTTTTTCACTATTTTTGTCCCTCTTAATACTATACAATTATGACCCCATAACACTCACCCTAATGGGACATGATAGTACAATAGAAGATATTAATATGGTATCAGAAAAATCCCGGTTCAATTCCTATCAGACACTCATTTGAAAAAGATTTAGAAAATACCCAATGTGGGTGATCCAAGATGATAAGAAAGTTTCAATATAGTTTCCATGGTCTTTGGTTCGATTCTGGACTGAGTTATTAAAAAAAAAAAAAGTTTAGAAAAAAAATACATAAAATAAGCTTTGACTCATAAAAGAATATTCAATCTAGGAAAGCATGTTAGATTATGAAATTATAACCGTCAACTACAACTTCGAAATTTGTATACATACAAAGAAAATTAAGAGAGACCTTCATCTTGTAGCTCAAAAATTTAACTAGGTTCCCTTGTTATATTACAACTTCAAATTTGTATACATACAAAGAAAATTAAGAGAGACCTTCATCTTGTAGCTCAAAAATATTAACTAGGTTCCCTTGTTATATTGTTTTTCAGTATTCCCTTGTTATCTTGTTAAGTGCACCAATATGTCTCTTAGCTCATAAAAATTAAATTATTTTTTAGGGTTTTTCCTAAAACCACCTTAACAATAGGGTAATTATACGAAAATCACCTTTCATTTTAATTTATACATAAACCACCTTTAAAGTTGATTTTTGTTCCAATCAATCACCTCTCAGTCAAATTTTCACTAAAAAATAAAAAATAAGCTTAAAAAATTCAAGTTCAATGTACGTGAGTTGTAGTCTAACAAGACCTAAACACTAAAAAAAGAGTCATGTAGCGACTTTTTTAAGGGTAATTTTGGATTTTAAGTAGATTGTGACAAAAACCAACTTTAAAAGTGATTTATATATAAATTAAAAATAAAAGGTGATTTCCGTAATTACGCTATTTTTAAGATGGTTTCTAGGAACCCAGGCCCCCCCCCCTCTTTGTATTTTGTTATCTTGTTTAGTTCACCAATTTGTCTCTTGTCAAAGTAACTATCAAACGCGTGAACGTGTCTGCTAAATAACTCGTTGGTGGACTCCATTATGCTGGCCCACGCACCAATCATGGGCCTGCTTGGCAGCTGTACCTCTTTGTCCGTCCACACAAAACTCTTCATTCTCTTAGGCTGCAGAAGGGCCCTCTAAAGAAAATCATATTAGTGTAAAGAAGAATATAATACATATTTCAGTACTTATTTTAGAGACTGAATTTGCCAAAACTCCCATCAACTTAGATGATTATCAGATAACCCCTAAAACTTTCAAAATATCAGAAAATCTCCCTTAAGTTTAAGGGTTATCAGAAAACTCACTTTAACTTTTAAACTATTTTCAAGAAACTCCCCTAAAAGCGTGAACTATAATTTTCACTAGAAAAAATATCCCCCTACGTAATCTTATCCATCCATGTGAAATTTGCACTTAACCTTGTTAGGGGGTCTTATAAAAAAATCTTAAAGTTGCAGGGTTTTTTATAACCCTGAACTTTAAAAGATTGCATTGATATTTACTGAGTTTATAGATATTTGTATACTAATTGCAAAATGTTTTTTCTCCTATATGATTTTCTATAGAGGCCTACCCGTAGGATTTTCTTCACGCGTTTTAGAGAGACTGAGAGAGGAGGGATTCTTTCATGAGAGAATCACGAGCGATTCTATCATGTAACAAACCTAATAAATAACAATGGCCACTTGTGATGGAAAAACTTATTTAAAGGCCACCAATGGGCCGTTCATTTCTTATCAGTCTCACATTGCTCTTCCCTCTCTCTAATGGCTTCCCTTTCCTCTCTCTTGTATTCTTGTGCCTTCATTCTCCTCCTGAATTTTATGACATGTCCTTGTTCACAAGTTAATGGGGTTGAGGAAGCAAATCATCATGTTGTTAATGTTCAAGCTTTGTTTCCTAAAAATGTCTGCACTCCATCCAAAGGTATCCTAATTCTTTTGTAAACCTGGTGTTTTAAATTTTACTTATCAATTAGTAATCATGTTCTATATACTTAATGAGCAGTCATTGTGTGTATTTAAAAATCATTAAAATTAATCAAAGTCTAGCCATTGTTTGCTCTCATGAGACATTCCTTACTTTTTCACTTTTTAAATAAAAGGATTGAATATTTAGTACTTTTCATGCTGATTCTAGTATTTTCTTTATCTATGTTTGTTAGAAATAGGTGGACCCTTTTTATGCGTAGCAACTTTCTATATGATTCCCCACTGTGAGATGCAAACTAAATTAGGCTAAACAATGCATGATACTTCTTCTAGTTCTGGGATTTAAGAATATGGTCAAAAGTATGAACTCTTGCAAATTAGGGAAAAGCTTCATATAATTCGGCTTGCCAATTGCAGAGGGTCCTTATATTGCGGCGGACAGTGAAATTAATTCAAGTCCAATTTGTTTCTGTTTCAAGTAAAAAAGAAATTGGACCACCTTTGGATCTAGTTTTATAGAAGATGACTCATAGACAAACATAAATAGACTTTTACTGATCTGTCCATAATGAATAGTAAGTATTTGAAATTTTGAATCCCCATGAATTTACAAAATTTCCTAGTTCGAAGGTCCACTGTAAATTGACAGGTAGAAATTTTCTTTCCTTCGCTTTATTCTTCACCCGTTTGATGTGAAGGCCTAATAATTACATCCCTATGATTACTATGCATCCTTTCAACGTCCAAATGTTTGAGACATCTTTGTCATTTTTCATTAATTTGCTTCTAACGTATATTCTCCTCTTGAAGAAAGCTTGAAGGCGTAGATGTAAACTATGAAGCTTACCAAGTAAATGAAATATTCACATAACTAGACAATATATAATCTCAGTTGTACATGGAACACATAACATTTAATAAAAAGAATTATTTTGCCACACAAGATTGATAAATACTGAAACCAATCATAGTGGATTAATACTGAAACCTATCATGGTAGATTAGGGAAAATATACATCAAATCAAAAGCAGAGGCAGATTTTGTCCCAAACTCCACCAACCGAACATAGTTGAGTAGGTCGAAGGCTCTGATGTGCCATGACCATGTGCCTTCAAGCCTATAAAACTTTAGTGAATTTTATCCACAAAAAAAAGAAAAGTGAATTAATTGACAAATTAATTAAGCATAGTTCATTAAATAATTGATTATTAATCAGTATTTTATAACAGTTTGACGCACAAAAGATTCCATTTCTTTTATATTCAATCGTCTGAGTCTACTTAGTTAGAAGTAAATGACGTTGACATCGGAGCACAGATTTACTTCGTACCCATTAAAATCATATTCATAAGAGAAAACATTAATAAGTGAATAATAATTCTCAAGCATCCGTATGAAAACATGTACAGTTGATTATATATATCCATTATCCATAGATAGACCTTCTTTGCTGAGATAAGGGGGAAAACAGATGGGGAAAAAGAAAAACAAAAAGTTGTCCAACGAACTCAATACATGCAACAAGAACTCGTGTTCTTCTGAACTCTTACATAAGTTCTTTACTTATTTCAACTTTTGTAGAGTCCGACCCCTCAAAACTCCAAGTCGTCGACCGTCACGGCCCATGCTCTCCTATGAAGCCCAGACACAAGCCCACCCACAAACAAATCCTCGACCACGACCAAACCCGAGTCGACTGGCTCCACCGCAAATCCTCCTCCTCTGCCGCCGCCGCCGCCTCCTCTGACCGCTCCGTCTCTGGCCAACGCCAACCGAAACCGTCCCTTGTCACCTCCGACATCCCGGTCCAAAGTGGTGGGTCCCTTGGGACCGGCAACTACGTGGTCACCGTCGCCTTTGGCACCCCATCTGTCACCCAATCCGTCGTGTTCGACACAGGCAGCGACGTGACCTGGATCCAATGCCAACCTTGCGCCGCCACCTGCTACCAACAACAAGACCCTCTCTTCGACCCCGCCAAATCCTCCACGTACCGCAACATATCGTGCATCTCTCCCTTCTGCTCCTCCCTCGACAGCAACGGCTGTTCTGGCTCCACGTGCCTCTACGCCGTCCAGTACGGAGACAATTCCTACACAGTCGGGTTCTTCGCCCAGGATACGCTAAACCTAGCTGATGCGGGTTTAATCTCTGACTTCCGATTCGGGTGCGGGCAGAATAACAAGGGGCTCTTCGGCCAGACCGCCGGGATTTTAGGCCTCGGTCGCGAGCCGGTTTCTGTGGTAATGCAGGCGGCGGACAAGTTCGGTGGAGTTTTCTCCTACTGCCTCCCGTCAAGAGCCAGCTCGACCGGATACCTAAAATTCGGAGGCGTATCGGCCTCCAACGTGCAGTTTACGCCCCTGCTCTCCCAATCCAGCAACCCGACGTTTTACTTTGTGGAGCTTGTGGGGATATCCGTCGGGGGACAGATGCTAGCCATATCACCTACACTTTTCTCCTCTGCCGGCACTCTCCTTGACTCCGGGACGGTGATCACCCGTCTGCCTCCGACGGCATACTCTGCCTTGAAATCCGCATTCAGACAGGCGATGACGCAGTATCCTACCGCGCCCGCAGCGTCCATTCTTGACACGTGTTACGATTTCAGGAACTATACCACGATTACGATACCGTCGGTGGTGTTTCAATACCGTGGAGTGATGACGAGTTTGGATCCGACAGGGATATTGTACCCGGTGACCGCATCGCAGACGTGCCTGGCGTTCGCTCCAAACGGAGCTGACTCCGATTTGGTGATCATCGGAAATACTCAACAGAGGACGTTCAACGTGGTGTATGATGTGATGAAGAAACAGATTGGATTTGGGCCTGGTGGTTGCTAGTTTGATATGGTGGAGAAAAAAAAAATTCAAGGAAATAAATGTGAAGTGAATGTTGCTAAATATGTGTTTCATAAGTGAATGTTGCTAAATATGTGTTTCATAAGTGAATGTTGCTAAATATGTGTTTCATAATAATATATATCCTCCTCTTTATCAGTAAGGCAGTGAGATCAATTTCTTTAATCATTAATTATCTGATATCAGGTTGGCTTATATACTAGAATTTATCCCTCATACAACTGAATACTATGTCCTCTGCAAATTGTACTGTTTTTCACATCGTATTAAAAACGAATGAGTTTTAAATTATATGGTTTGGATCCTCTGGTAGTAGAGAGACAATTTTCAAAAAATAAAATGATTTTCTTAACCACAACAATCTTCTTAACTATAACGTTCCACTGCTACAAACTTAACTAAGGACATATCCTTCATGAATTACTTTTATTCATCCATAAAATTGAAGACAAATTGCTAAAATACTATGATTTTCTCATTTTATGTACGGATGCATATTTGCTAATTTATCCGTATGTTCTCCCACATTGTATGTTAATGCCGCTCTTGTTAAGATTCATAGAACTAAATTAGCAAATATACAGATTTTCGGGTTAAGAACGCTTACTTTTTAGGGAGGCGAATTTCGCCATTTTATCCTTTCTCTTTTTAAAATTTAACAGTGCTAAATGATATTTTAAGTTGTTAAATTAGCAACTGCAAATAAGTTATATTTGAGGGGCATTTTGTAAAAATCCAATGATGTAAATGGTATGGTCCCTATAGGAGTTTACCAACCATTTGCCAACTAGTCTGAAAGAGACATTGACAAAGATGTCAATGCCTAAATCTTGATTGCTTCTGCTTTCACTTAAATTAAATCATTTGGAAACTAATATCGACTAACTTTATCAATTTGAAAGATTTTTGCAAGGTTGTTGGCAATTACTGAGAACACTAGAGGACGTACATTATCGACTTGAGTGCGGGAACACAGGACAAAGTTCGCGCTTCAACTTGTTTAGGCTGTGGTTGTTTTGGACTGGGACCGCTACCCTTTAGCTTAACGATCCCCTTTAGCTTAACAATGAAATCTATTAACTCTAGCAGGTAATCTCTCCAAACTTAATAATCAGAGTTTCACGATGTGGCACGTATCTACGCCGATATCCAGATCATATCTAATAAGCTAGATGTGTGATACGTGACACATCAATAAAATGCTTGGAGAGCCGGTGGTTTCGCGATGGGGAGGGTCCCCACACGAGTAATTTAACAGTAAGCTCTTTGGAATTTGTTTCGTTATTAAAAGGGGGTCTTTTTTGTAAAATTGTAATCGCTGGTTTAAATGACCACTAGATGGCTGTCATGCCATCATCAGGAGCTGGTGTAACACATTAGCACCCTTTTCATATATATACAGGAGAATGATGAGTATGAGATGGCGGCCCATTTTGCTAAATGAGCTATTAAGAAATAGAGTTGTGAGATCCACACCTTTTGATGTGACTAGCAAAGTGGGCATCACCATATGGCTATATATATACTAGTATACAACATGTGCGTTGCACATGATTCATGCTAAGAAACTATAAATGATGATGCAGTCAGTTACTATTTTGCGCACCAATCTTATATTAAGCACATAGTTCACATAGAGCAGTAGTTAAGACATCGGCTCTAGTCTCAAGGAGCAATTTAGTAAATAAATTCTAAAATGCACAATTTTTAATATGTGACTAGAACTTGTTACTCATCAAATAAGTCCTTGAAAATTTATAATACGCTAGTAAAGGAAATAAAATTAAGTGTCTTAGACATAATACTTTAAATAATATATGACTCACCTTCTAGTTTGATCTTTTTATCTCTCTTGTCTTTTCTATAGTTCAAATCTTTTTCAAGCATGTCATACTCTTTTGCCTTAATGCTCTATTCTGGGAATCCTCATCTTCATCGCATTTTATTTGTTTGAAAGCTTCTATTTTGCAGATTTCTTGAGCAATAATTTAATTCCTTGCTCCTCATCTTTTTGTTCATCTTTATCAAGAAAAGATATTCTTGTCATAATAGTTCATCATTTTAAATGCGTGGGTGATAAATTCTCCTGCATTATATTTTTAATTGTTTAGTTATTTTTTATTTTAATTATTTTATCAAAATATTTTTTCAGATAGAAGTAGTTTCCTCATAATTACCTTTCCTTCTTCATCAAATGAATTCACATATTCTTGGTGTACAGCCAATTAGAAATTAGGCTTCATCAAAAGAGTAATGTATGCCTTGTTTGATATGATCCTTTACTTCCAATCACATAAGGCACATTGTTTGAAAAAAGAAATTATTATTGTTTTTTTTAATTAATATAACTTTCACACTTACTTGATTTCCCATTACGTACCTTCATTCTTGCATTTGTCATAGCTAGTTTTACTGTCTTCAACAAATACTTTTTTGGCCTTTTTGCATGCAGTGTAGCTAGGTGATTCTTGATTGATTATTACTAATATCTCCTTGTTGAATGTGCAATAAATATTTATGAATGTTGATATTATCATGATATTCATAAGAGGTTATTAAATGCAACAAGTTAGTTTCTAATTGAAATGGACAACATAAATGACAAAACTCAATTTTCCTTGGAAGTCAACAAGCATAAGATGAAGACCAATTTTGTTCTTGAAGTGGCAGAATCTAATGTAATAGCTCTTAGAGAATGAACCTAAACCAAATACATAGAACCATCAAGTTCTTTGTGATGTGGATTAGCAACCAGCATTTATGTGCTCAAGAATGTAGGCATCAATTCTCTTAAATGCTTGAAGTGGACATTTCAACAAATAACCAAGTGCCAAGTCGAGATGGATAATGTGATAACTAAGTTTATCTTTTGTGATAACTAATGTGATAATCTATGTTAGATCCAAAAGGTTTGTGATTGAAATTGAAGCATTTGGAAGGATAGACTCCATTCATAGAGCTGAAGAAATTTGGATAGAGATGAAATCAAGGAAGATGTGAATCTACCACAACTATTCAATGCAATTATATTGGTGTATTATAGGCATGGACTTGTGGACAAAGCATCTAAGATGTTCAAAGAAATTGAAGCAAATGGATGCAAGCCAAATGCTAAAACCTACAGTCTTTCCTTTTCTTTTTTTTTTTTTTTTTTGAGAAAAAAGGATGAAGCATCACAGAGAAGCTCCAGCCACACCACTATTCCATTAAGCACATGGTTGTTATAAAGTAACCATTTACAACCCCAACACCAAAAAGATATAAACTTCAGATTATCAACTAAAACACAAAAATTCTATGTCCAAAATATTTCAACCTGGTGGGAAATAAATGATTACCTCCTAGAGTTGCAAGTATACAACCTTGATCAAGTTATAGTATATAAAGTTATCGATCCCACGAGGAACGGTTTTTGTAAGAGTTTGTTCAAGTTTTAGTTCTCAAATTATGCGCGACAATTAAGAGTTTGTTCAAATAAAATGAAAGTGAGAAAGTGGTTGTGAGAGGTTAAAGAGTGGAGGTGGATTATGTGCAAATAAAAGAAAAACGAGGAAGAAAATGAGTATGGAGAGATTAAGAGTGTGATTGTGACAAAGTGTAAATAAATCAAAATGGAAGTGAGAATGGAGAGATAGAGAGTGAGAGAACATAAGTGCAAAGAAAGTAAAACGAGATTGAGATGAGGGAGAGATGAAAAGGACAATCAAAATCAAAGAAACAAAATCAAGAACAAAGAGGCAAAACAAGAAAGCAAAAGACGGAGGATTCAATTAGAGATATTGAGGAATCTAGAATTGAATCCACTAGCTAATCCCACTTATAAGTTCATGAATCATTCTCTTTTTATCACATTTCATTTTAGATTTATTAAGTATAGATTATCAAACCACTTAAGGAAAGTATAACCTATCAAATTATCACCTAAATGAAATCAATACTCATGAGAAGAACATCAACAAGATAGTAACCCTAGAGTTCATAAGCATAATCTATCAAAAGACTTAAGGAAAGTATAGACTATCAAATTCTTCTTCTATCAATTAGTTCTCTAGTTGATTATCCTAAACATGGTCATTTTAAGAGCAAGAGAGCAATTCAAGAATCATAAAAGAGATTAGACTAGTTTCATGAATTCTAGATTCCCTACAATGGTTTAGTTCCACATCTTTGAAAAATAAAAAGAAATCAAGAGAGGGAGGAGGGAAAGAAAACTAAGTACAAAAAGGAAGATAAGAGCAAAGAAATAAAGAGGAGGAAAAGAAAAGAAAATTGCAAAGAAAGTAAATCTAATCTATGAATTAAAGACAAGGCACGAAAGTAAATTGCATAAAAGTAAATTGCATGGAAGTAAATCTAAGCTACAAAGCATATAAATGAAAAAGAAATAAAAGAAAAACCAATAACTCCTGATCTTCATCTCATCCTCCTTTTGGTCCTTGGACAAGAAGAAGAGAAAGGAAATTGAAGGGGTGAAAATTTTATTTATTGTGTAACAAAAGTTATAATTTTTGGAAGGTCTTCTCAATTAGAGTAGCCCTCCTCTCCAAATAGAATTTTTATAAAATATTTCACACTCAAACCTCTCCCCTCAACCCCTATTTATAGCCCTACAGTGAATGAAGACCTTTGGATCAAACTTGAGCTCCAGGATTTAATTTCACCATAGATCAAAGTTGTTGTCACCAATCGTTGGCTAATCGGTTGTAATCGGTCGCCCAATCGGTTGGTCGACCGATTGGTCAATCGATTGGTAACCATTGGTTTACAACCTAATTTGTCTTTTCTTGATTTTTCTCCACGAATTTCTCTTGGATCCTTGTGTAGTCTTGGGCCTTCTCTTGTCTTCGTATTTGGGCTTCAAAAATTGGTAGAAAATGGGAGAGTTGAATCATTTGGGCTTTATTCATAATTTCTTCATTTACCTGTAATTTAAGACAAAAACAATTATTAGTGATATCTTTTATTCATATAAAATAGATAATGAGGGTATAAAATTATAATTAAAATGTAATTATTAAATACCTCCACACCTAAACTTTTGCTAGTCCTCTAGCAAAGAAAATAAAAAGAAAAAACCTAACTCACTTTCGCAGGAATCACGGTTGTATTTAGCGCATACAACAAGCTTTTAAACCCTAGGTTATCCTAGTGGACGAGTTGTTGTCTCGTGAGGGTTTTCTGTGAATATACTCACAAAATTCAGTCAACTTGCCAATTTAAAAGAGTTAGTGAATAATGAATTTACGTGATAAATTTAAACATTCTAATTAAAGGTAGTTGATACTTCAAGAAAGCGTTTTTATATATAACTCCAAAGTATATCTCTTTAATAAATCTTTCATTATAGAAATACAACACCAAATCTTAACTTAGAAATTTAATTTAAAAGTTTTGAAAAGAACATGCTAACTCTTTGTTTTAACAATTTTCAAGTCTCCAAAATTTTTTTATTTTTTATTTTTTTAACTCTTTATCCCTTAGTGATTTTTTTCTTTATCGGGCTTTCTAAGTGACCATTTAACGAGTTTTGGGCCAATGAATCCCAACCCAATTGGGCTTAGGTCATTAAGTATAGAAATACTCCTTGGACTTGATTACTCGGTCAACTTAGGCTTTATAAGATAAAATCACCTTGACTTTTAAGAGAAATTTTTATTTTGGTGCCCATTTTAGCACTCTTCTTTTGTAAAAAAATTTTTTTATTTATTTTTATTATTATTTTTTTTTTTTTTATTTAAGACACTTAAAAATTATTACAAACTCTAAGCTAGGCATCTGAAAAATTTCATTACTTCAATTAAAAATCTAAGTTTGGACTTAAGTGAAGTATACTACTTTGAAAATCATTTCTTAAGAGATTTATTTGGAATTATCATAAAAGGTAAACTTGAGTATAAAACTAACTAAAGATTAGAAGATTCACAATTTATCAAATAGATCAATTACTAATTAACTCAAATAATTTGGCAAGTGACAATATTTCTTTTTTTAAAATAAAGGAAAGGGTAAAATAAAGAGGAAAACATAATGAAAAGGTAAAATAAAGAGTGAAAATAACTAAGAACCTCACCCCACACCTAAATTTTGCATTGTCCTCAATGCAATTTCTATAATGCACAAAGTAAAAGCAGAAAAGATTTGAAGTACTTACATTTGCTTTCGATTAGACTTGAACAATGATAAAAATCTGCAATTACCTTTGGTGTGAGAGGGTTGAAGGCAAATATATTTATTTATTTATTATTTTTGTCTTCTTTTTTTTCTTCTTTTTTTTCTTTTGTTTTAAAAAATGAACAAGAAACTCTCAATTGAGAGAAGAATAAATTCTTTTATTTTTATTATGAGACAAAGAAGAGAAAAATGTACAATAAAAGATTAAACATGAGAAGTTCATATTCTACATTAAATTCTATCTTATTCTTGAAAATTCTACCTCAGTTTTAAAGAAATTCAAAATGATATAATCAAAGATGTGCTTCAATTCAGAATATTCCAAGGTTTTCAATGATTTTAGCAGCAATGGAAGATAGGAAATAATGGTGTTATGCATTTTGAACTTATATTCATTATTAACAAAATTTCATCAAAAATGAAATCTTGTTGTTTTCTATTTTCAAAAACTAAGTTCATTAACAAAGGGTTCTTCAAATGTTGGCTTCAAGATGCATGTATTCAATATAATTCTCGTTACGAAGGTACACAGTTCTGGCTGGTGAATGGATTGCATTCACTTGAGCTTGAAAAGTTGAACTTGACCCCGTGTCCCTTGGGTTGGTCACGGGTTGACTCGAAAATGATCCTTTCTCTCTCTCACTTAAAGCGCTAGCTAGTTGACCAATCTGGGTTTCTAATCTAGCTATGGCTTGAGTGTTGGAATTGAGAATTTATCCTGTTGATTGCATAAAGGAGTTTATCGTGCTGGATGTTTGAGTCAACAAGTTCGTGGTCTGTGTAGAGGTTTTAATCAAAGCTTCCAAACCCCTTTCCAAAATATTAAGACGTTTCTCAGCATTTGAAGGAATATGATTTGTAGATTGATAATGAGGAAACTGATTTGGAAATGGCTGATTCGGTTGTGGAAAATTGAGAGGAACTGTGTTTCTCCTAGGAAATTGTTGGTTTGAAGAGGGAGTGAAATTTTGATTCCCGGAGTAGTTTTCCTGGTTCCATGCAAAATTCGGATGATTTCTCCAACCTGGATTGTAGGTTGGAGAAAATAAATCATTCACCGGACGCTAGAATGCAGCGTTTACCTGATCTAGCGGTTGATTGCTTCCTAAGAGAGGACATTCCTCTGAAGCATGAGATGGTAAAAGACAGTTGTGACAACCTGAGGTAGAAACTTGGTTGATTTGAGCTGGAGCTCGTTCTTTGACTTCTAAAGCTTCTAACCTACGCATGATTGTCGCCATCTTTGCTTCAGAGGCTATGTTTGTTTCTAAGGACGACCACTAGTTTTAGGTTGGGAAGCCCGATGAAACACGGTCATCACAATGTTCCCCTTGCATGGTTTTCTCGGATAAACTCTCTAAAAAGTCCCAAGCTTCATCGGTATTTTTCTTCATGAAATCCCCTTGACACATTGACTCTAAGAAAGTTTTTGAAGAATAATCCAGTCCTTCATAAATGAATTGGCATAATCGCCACTTTTCAAGACCATGGTGAGGACATTGGATAAGAAGATCCTTAAATTTATCAAAATACTTTCAAAATGGTTCTCCCGGGATAATTTTAAAATTCATGATGCTGTTTCTAAGCTTAACCGTTTTGTGGATAGGAAAGAATGTTTTCAGAAAAACTGTTACAAATTCACCCCAAGTTGAGATGAAATCTGTGGGTAAGCTATACAGCCATTTTTTAGCTTTGTCCTTAAGGGCAAAAAGAATAAATCGAAGCTTGATCGCATCCTCGGATAAGTCCCTCATCTTAATCATGAGGCAAACTTCTTCAAATTCGGAGATAAAGATGTATGCGTCTTCGGTTTCAACTCCTAAGAATTTTGGAAGCATGTTTATGAAATGCGGTCGAAGTTCAAAATTTGTTCCACTTACCTCGGGGAGCTTAATGTAAGATGGGATTGCATTCCTAGTTGGGTAACATATATCTTGAAGAACGGGTGGATTAGGGTTGGTCATTTCTTCAAATGTTTTAAAAGATGAATCAACACGGATTAAACGATTTGTATTATCCCTAATCCAAGTTTGCATACACCAAAATAAATTCTTTTTATAAAAAAAATTTTTTTAACGAAAACAAAAAAAATATTCTAAGAAAGACTAAAGTTAGTTTTTTTTAAAGAGGAAATAAAAAGAAAGAAGGCTAAAAGATTAAAGATATGATGAGAAAAGGAAAAAACTAACTAAAAACAAATCATTGCAAACACTTTTCAATCACTCTAAACTCTAGGGTTAAGCCTAAACTTCATTAGACCAGCTCCTAATCAAAAATTCCCTTAGTGAAAAGATCAAAGTTTACTCGGGTAATTAGCCAAGTAAGGATAGTACTAGAGGGAGATCAAAGATCAATTGGCACGCCGCTTCTAGGGAGCTTTACGCAACCCCTAAACCTTGCCTTAGACACCAATTAATCCAAATAAACTTAGACCGGTTCACTTAAGGAATTATTGTTCCTTAATGAGCTCGAATCCTTAGGGGCCAACGTCTAATGAATTTTAAAAAGGCTTAGGTATGTGTAGTGAGGAATTAGTGATTTTTGGGGTAAGGAAAGGGTGATGAAATTCCTCACCTTATCTTCATTAGGGGGTTCTTTTGCCCTAAAGATATTTTCAAGTGTGTGTCAAATCAAGATGCACAAATCACTTGGTGAATTCCTACTATTATATGAAATGCAACCCTAGAAATTAAAAGCAACTAAACAGGATGCCAAAGTAAAAAATCTTTTTTTTCTAATTATGGTTAACAACAAATAATGTGAGAGAGGTGGAAATTATTTGAGTTTATTATCTTGTTAGTCAAAGTCCAAGTGGAGGATAGATTTTATTATGGTCAACAAGAAAGAATGTCTATATATTTTTTTCTTTTTTTTCTTTTTTTATTAACCTAATTGTCTCCAGTTGTGATGAACTATCTAAAGGGTGGAATTGAAAATACTAGAAAGAAGAGTTACCAACGCAAAAGCAATCGAAAGCCTCGTTGGAGGCAAATCTTCAATCTCAAATCTTTAACTCTTAATCTTCAAACTTCAAGTTCCTTCACAAAAGAAAAACACACAAGTTAAAGAACTAAAATAGAAAAAATTTCTACTTAACACCGTTCCCCGGCAACGGCGCCAAAAACTTGATGGGAAATAAATGATTACCTCCTAGAGTTGCAAGTATACAACCTTGATCAAGTTATAGTATATAAAGTTATCGATCCCACGAGCGGTTTTGTAAGAGTTTGTTCAAATAAAATGAAAGTGAGAAAGTGGTTGTGAGAGGTTAAAGAGTGGATGTGGATTATGCATAAATAAAAGAAAAATAAGGAAGAAAATATGTGTGGAGAGATTAAGAGTGTGATTGTGACAAAGTGTAAATAAATCAAAATGGAAGTGAGAATGGAGAGATGGAGAGTGAGAGAAAATAAGTGCAAAGAAAGTAAATCTAATCTATGAATTAAAGACAAGACACGAAAGTAAATTGCATGAAAGTAAATCTAATCTATGAATTAAAGACAAGACACGAAAGTAAATTGCATGAAAGTAAATCTAATCTATGAATTAAAGACAAGACACGAAAGTAAATTGCATGAAAGTAAATCTAATCTATGAATTAAAGACAAGACACGAAAGTAAATTGCATGAAAGTAAATCTAATCTATGAATTAAAGACAAGACACGAAAGTAAATTGCATGAAAGTAAATCTAATCTATGAATTAAAGACAAGACACGAAAGTAAATTGCATGAAAGTAAATCTAATCTATGAATTAAAGACAAGACACGAAAGTAAATTGCATGAAAGTAAATCTAATCTATGAATTAAAGACAAGACACGAAAGTAAATTGCATGAAAGTAAATCTAATCTATGAATTAAAGACAAGACACGAAAGTAAATTGCATGAAAGTAAATCTAATCTATGAATTAAAGACAAGACACGAAAGTAAATTGCATGAAAGTAAATCTAATCTATGAATTAAAGACAAGACACGAAAGTAAATTGCATGAAAGTAAATCTAATCTATGAATTAAAGACAAGACACGAAAGTAAATTGCATGAAAGTAAATCTAATCTATGAATTAAAGACAAGACACGAAAGTAAATTGCATGAAAGTAAATCTAATCTATGAATTAAAGACAAGACACGAAAGTAAATTGCATGAAAGTAAATCTAATCTATGAATTAAAGACAAGACACGAAAGTAAATTGCATGAAAGTAAATCTAATCTATGAATTAAAGACAAGACACGAAAGTAAATTGCATGAAAGTAAATCTAATCTATGAATTAAAGACAAGACACGAAAGTAAATTGCATGAAAGTAAATCTAATCTATGAATTAAAGACAAGACACGAAAGTAAATTGCATGAAAGTAAATCAATATATTGAAACACTAACTCTCCATGTAATTGTCTCTTAAAGGGATGTCCCAAAACCAACCATTATCACTCCATTTTCTAGGCATAAACACTAATATTGGGATTCTTGACTAAGAGATATAACTCTCAAAATTAAAAGCCAAAGTCCCTCCCCCAACACTTATCTTTCCGAAATATGTCATTTTACCATTTCCAATCTGAACCTTAGTACTAATAAGGAAACACCCCAAATTTTGAACAATATTCCTCCAAAAATAGACACCTTTCTATTTTTAACCTCCAACATATTATCATTCTCATAATATCTATGTTGTACCACCTGTTTCCATAGGACCCTTTTGCTACTATACCAAATCCACAGCCATTTGCCCAACAAAGCATCATTCATAGCACTGATATCTAACACCTCAAGTCCCTCTTGATTCTTTGGTCAACAAACATAATCTCAAGCCACTAAGTTAGAAGAACCAGAATTGTTCATGTCCCGACCATAGAAACTTTCTTCTAAGTTTATCTATTTTCTCACATTAGGAAATTTAAAATGGACATCTAGAATAATGGAATAGCAGTCCTCTGAGTTGATTAAAACTAGCCTATCCTCTTGATAAACATCTACTCTTCCACACAGCTAATCTTCTCTCAATCTTTTCCCTTAAAGGATACCAATCAATTTTCCTCAATTTATGTGGTCTGAGAGGATCCCCAAGATAAGTAAGAGGGAAAGTGCCAGATTGACAATTAAAAATTTGAGCTACATGTTCTTGCATATCAGGGTTATCCTCAAGAAGTATAACAGAGCTCTTATGGAAGTTAATTTTTAAACCTAATAACATTTTGAATCCATATAAGATCAACTTTAAAGCAATTATATGATCTTTATTATTTTGACAGAACACTAAAGTGTCATCTACATACTACAGATACAACACTTTCCCCTCACATGACTTAGGTCCCAAACCTTTATAAGCATATTATATTCCACCAAAATTAAATTTTTTGTAAAAACATCAGCAGCTAACAAAACAATAAGGGAGATAAAGGGTCCCCTACCTAACCTCCCCTCTTCGATACAATCCACTTTCTAGGATTCCCATTCACTAAGATAGCAAATTTACCTCCATATAAACACATTTGCATCCATTTCATCCATTTTTCTCCAAAGCCTTTTGCTCTTAGCACCTCTAAAATGAAATTTCTATCATATGCCTTTCACAATAAGATCCCTCCTTTTTCTTATTTTGATAACAATCATTAATGATCTCTTGGGATAATCACACCATAAAAAAGTCTATTTTTAATGAATCCTATTTGCACAGGGTCAACTAACATCTCAAGCTTCTTAATAAGTCTGTTAGTAAGCACTTTGGTAATTATGTTATAAACCACATTTAGCAGACTTATTGGTCTGTAATCTCCAGCCTCCACATTTAGCATAGTTGAGTCTTTTCATATCTAATCTACCATCATAAAACTCCACAAATAGATTCCACAAATCATCCCAAAACTTTTGAAAAAAGACAGGGGAAAAACCATCAGGCCCAGGAGATTTATCCTTCCCCATGCCAAAAATAGTTAATTTAATTTCTTCCTCATTAAAAGGACATTCTAAATCCCCAGCTCCCCAATTATAATCTGGAAATATTTTTCTCCAATCAACCTCACATCTTTTATCCACTTTCAATTTCTTTATAATGCTGATAAAAAACCTCTGTCACCCCATCTTCTGAAGTAATATCCACACCCTTATCCATTATAGAATTAATCAGATTATTATCTCTTCCTCCATTAGCCACATAGTCAAAAAAATTGCTATTATTATCTCCTTCTTTAAGCCAATGCACTTTGGCTCTCTATTTCCACATCTCTCTCGATTTAGGATAAGTGACATTTATTCATTTATTTCAATTCTCTTGTTCCTTTCGCTTCATTGATTCCTTTCTTCCTCCAACACATCCATTAAGAATCTCCTCTAGTATTTTTCTTTAAATATTCTTCACACTATGAAAATGTTCTTTTGACCATTGTTTCAACTTCTGTCTCAAGAATCTCAATTTTCCAACAAAGGTCCTATGACTAAATTACACTAGGAGCTGCATTCCACCAATTCGCACATAGTGTTCAAAATTCTCGATTAAAGAGAATTTTTTCAAACCTAAAACCCTTTTAAACTTTAAGTCTTTGACGTCCAAGCACATAGAACATGATCTGACATAAGACTAGCATAACCCTTTTGACTACACACAGGAAAGTTTTGTACCCATTCCAAATTATAAAGAATCCTATCTAATCTAACCATGGAGGGGCATTCTCTTCTATTGTTCCATGTAAATTTCCTACCTTTCAGAGGAGAATCAATCATCTCAAGTTCATTGATTATATCAGAAACTCCTCTAAATCCTTCAAATGATTACTCCTACCTTTTCGTCACACAAATTATTTATGGTATTAAAATCTTCTAGAATTACCGAAGCATCACAGCACATAGATTTAATATCTCTCAATTCCTGCCAAAATAACTGCCTCTCACTATAAGAGTGAGGACCATATCGAAAGTTAAACGAGATTGAGATGAGGGAGAGATGAAAAGGACAATCAAAATCAAAGAAACAAAATCAAGAACAAAGAGGCAAAACAAGAAAGCAAAAGATCTGAGGATTCAAGATATTGAGGAATCTAGAATTGAATCCACTAGCTAATTCCCACTTATAAGTTCATGAATCATTCTCTTTTATCACATTTTAGTTTAGATTTATTAGGTATAGACTATCAAACCACTTAAAGAAAGCATAACCTATCAAATTATCACCAAATGAAATCAATACTCATGAGAAGAACATCAACAAGATAGTAACCCTAGAGTTCATAAGCATAATCTATCAAACCAGTTAAGGAAAGCATAGATTATCAAATTCTTCTTCTATCAATTAGTTCTCTAGTTGATTATCCTAAACATGGTCATTTTAAGAGCAAGAGAGCAATTCAAGAATCATAAAAGAGATTAGACTAGTTTCATGAATTCTAGATTCCCTACAATGGTTTAGTTCCACATCTTTGAAAAATAAAAGAAATCAAGAGAGGGAGAAGGGAAAGAAAACTAAGTACAAAAAGGAAGATAAGAGCAAAGAAATAAAGAGAAAGAAAAGAAAAGAAAATTGCAAAGAAAGTAAATCTAATCTATGAATTAAAGACAAGACACGAAAGTAAATTGCATGAAAGTAAATCTAAGGTACAAAGCATATAAATGAACAATAAATTAAAAAAATAAAAGAAAAACCAATAACTCCCGATCTTCATCTCATCCTCCTTTTTGTCCTTGGACAAGAAGAAGAGAAAGGAAATTGAAGGTGAAAATTTTATTTATTGTGTAATAAAAGTTATAATTTTAGAAGGTCTTCTCAATTAAGAGTAACCCTCCTCTCCAAATGGAGTTTTACAAAATATTTCACACTCAAACCTCTCCCCTCAACCCCTATTTATAGCCCTACACAAGTGAATGAAGACCTTTGGATCAAACTTGAGCTCCAAGGATTTAATTTCAGCCATAGATCAAAGTCGTTGTCGACCAATCTGGACCTGGTCGGCCAATCGGTTGACCGATCGATTGGTCGACCGATTGGCCGACCGATTGGTTTACAACCGAATTTATCTTTTTCTTAGTTTTTCTTCACGATTTTCTCTTGGATCCTTGTGTAGTCTTGGGCCTTCTCTTGTCTTCGTATTGGGGCTTTAAAAATTGGTAGAAAATGGGAGAGTTAAGTCATTTAGGCTTTTATTCATAATTTTTTCATTTACCTGTAATTTAAGATAAAAACAATTATTAGTGATATCTTTTATTCATATAAAATAGATAATGAGGGTATAAAATTATAATTAAACTGTGATTATCACAACCACGTCCAAATATTTACAACAAAAGCAAAAGAAATGCATTGATACAAAGTTTCTCAGCAAGACACCCTTTTTAGCTCCTCTTCTAATAGCAAGATTCAATCTAATGATCTCCTTCTACTGCAGCGTTACCCAATCTTCTAGAAATCTCTCTTGTGTTAGACACCTGAATTTTCTTGCGGACATACTTCCCATCTTTAATCCAGCAAGGAGCATTACCTTGCCAAAACTCCACAAAATGATTAATCTGATGTAAAATCTCTAAAACATGTCTCTTTTTTTGTTGAAAACTTCTCAAATTTCTCTCATTCTAAGTACACCATAACACACTACACACAGAGATATCCCATTTCAAGTGATAATCTTTGGTAATATTGATATTCCTCCTAGACCTCAATTCAGCAACCTCCTCACAAGGTATATTAGGTACCTAAAATTTGAATAAAATTGAATTCTACATAGACCTAACAAAATTACAACATAAAAATAAATGGTTATGATCTTCATTTTCTAAACCACACAGAACACGCACAGCACCAATCTGAATTCCTTGTTTATGCAACCTATCCTTAGTGTTCAGCTTGTGTTGATTAATCAACCATACTAGAATTTTAACCTTTAAAGGAATAGGAATTCTCCATAACTTCTCGTGCACATATCTCACTCCTCTATCAATAAGAAAGTTGTAAAAGGACTTAACAGAGAAAATACATTTGCTTTCCCAAATTCATGTTCTTTTATCCTCAACCTCACTCCAAGTCACAACATTAATTATTTGTAGCAAATCAATATATTGAAACACTAACTCTCCATGTAATTGTCTCTTAAAAGGGATGTCCCAAAACCAACCATTATCACTCCATTTTCTAGCTGCATAAACACTAATATTGGGATTACTGACTAAGAGATATAACTCTCAAAAATTAAAAGCCAAAGTCCCCTCCCCACAACACTTATCTTTCCAGAAATATGTCATTTTACCATTTCCAATCTGAACCTTAGTACTAATAAGGAAACACCCCAAATTTTGAACAATATTCCTCCAAAATAGATACCTTTCTATTTTTAACCTCCAACATATTATCATTCTCATAATATCTATGTTGTACCACCTGTTTCCATAGGACCCTTTTGCTACTATACCAAATCCACAGCCATTTGCCCAACAAAGCATCATTCATAGCACTGATATCTAACACCTCAAGTCCCTCTTGATTCTTTGGTCAACAAACATAATCTCAAGCCACTAAGTTAGAAGAACCAGAATTGTTCATGTCCCTTGACCATAGAAACTTTCTTCTAAGTTTATCTATTTTCTCACATTAGGAAATTTAAAAATGGACATCTAGAATAATGGAATAGCAGTCACTACTGAGTTGATTAAAACTAGCCTATCCCCTCTTGATAAACATCTACTCTTCCACACAGCTAATCTTCTCTCAATCTTTTCCCTTAAAGGATACCAATCAATTTTCCTCAATTTATGTGGTCTGAGAGGATCCCCAAGATAAGTAAGAGGGAAAGTGCCAGATTGACAATTAAAAATTTGAGCTACATGTTCTTGCATATCAGGGTTATCCTCAAGAAGTATAACAGAGCTCTTATGGAAGTTAATTTTAAACCTAATAACATTTTGAATCCATATAAGATCAACTTTAAAGCAATTATATGATCTTTATTATTTTGTGAGAACACTAAGTGTCATCTACATTCTCTGAGATCTGACTTTCCCCTCACATGATTTAGGTCCCAAACCTTTATAAGCACATTATATTCCACCAAAATTAAAATTTTTGTAAAAACATCAGCAGCTAACAAAACAATAAGGGAGATAAAGGGTCCCCTTACCTAACCTCCCCTCCCAGATACAATCCACTTTCTAGGATTCCCATTCACTAAGATAGCAAATTTACCTCCATATAAACACATTTGCATCCATTTCATCCATTTTTCTCCAAAGCCTTTTGCTCTTAGCACCTCTAAAATGAAATTTCTATCATATGCCTTTGCATAATCAAGTTTCAATAAGATCCCTCCTTTTTTCTTATTTTGATAACAATCATTAATGTTCTCTTGGTAATAATCATAAAAAGCAGTCTTTTTTTAATGAATCCTATTTGCACAGGGTCAACTAACATCTCAAGCTTCTTAATAAGTCTGTTAGTAAGCACTTTGGTAATTATGTTATAAACCACATTTAGCAGACTTATTGGTCTGTATTCTCCAGCCTCCACAACTTCTTCTTTCCTGGGGATCAAAATAATATAGGCATAGTTGAGTCTTTTCATATCTAATCTACCATCATAAAACTCCACAAATAGATTCCACAAATCATCTTTAATGGTATCCCAAAACTTTTGAAAAAAGACAGGGGAAAAACCATCAGGCCTAGGAGATTTATCCTTCCCCATGCCAAAAATAGTTGATTTAATTTCTTCCTCATTAAAAGGACATTCTAAATCCTCAGCTCCCCAATTATAATCTGGAAATATTTTTCTCCAATCAACCTCACATCTTTTATCCACTTTTAATTTCTTTATAATGCTGATAAAAAACCTCTGTCACCCCATCTTCTGAAGTAATATCCACACCCTTATCCATTATAGAATTAATCAGATTATTATTTCTTCCTCCATTAGCCACAGTCAAAAAATTTGCTATTATTATCTCCTTCTTTAAGCCAATGCACTTTGGCTCTCTATTTCCACATGATCTCTTCCTGATTTAGGATATGTGACATTTATTCATTTATTTCAATTCTCTTGTTCCTTTCTGCTTCATTCAGATTCCTTTCTTCCTCCAACACATCCAGATTAAGAATCTCCTCTAGTATTTTCCGTTAAATATTCTTCACACTATGAAAATGTTCTTTTGACCATTGTTTCAACTTCTGTCTCAAGAATCTCAATTTTCAAACAAAGGTCCCTGCAGCTAAATTACACTAGGAGCTGCATTCCACCAATTCTGCACATAGAGTTCAAAATTGTCAGATTAAAGCGAAATTTTTTTCAAACCTAAAAACCCTTTTAAACTTTAAGTCTTCTTTGACGTCCAAGCACATAGGAACATGATCTGACATAAGACTAGCATAACCCTTTTGACTACACATAGGAAAGTTTTGTACCCATTCCAAATTATAAAGAATCCTATCTAATCTAACCATGGAGGGGCATTCTCTTCTATTATTCCATGTAAATTTCGTACCTTTCAGAGGAGAATCAATCATCTCAAGTTCATTGATTATATCAGTTGTTGATGTATATAATCACAGTCACTAACTCGGATGAGTTTAGCTTTAAAGAGGCGAGTCCGCTTTCTCTCCTAAAGCCAGCGGCCGACTCCGACCAAAGGATTAGCCTACAATGAAGAAGGACTGGAAGAGGCGGAGTTGGGATCTCCGATGGTTCCTCCAAGCGGTCAAGTTAGTGGAGTGGGGGATAGTCTAATAGAAGCGGAATTCACTTTCGAGAGAGATTGCTTGTTAGGCATTCACGTTCTCTTTATAGGTAGGGTTAGGGGTATTTCCAGTCTTTCCATTAGTTTGGGAACCACCGGGTGAGTCACCCTCCCCCTCAGGTGTGAGCAGAGGATTGGTGAACATCCCTCCGCACGCTAGAGTGGTGCAGCCTTCACAGTGTCAAATTGGGAGTATCGAGGGTTGGTGTGGTCTATTCGCTATTAATGGGATGGGATTGGCGCCTGTAGCCGCATGGGTCCGTTACCGCCATCACGTGAGAGAGATGGGGAATTAAGGGCTGTCAGTGCATTTAATGCGATGTTGATGGGCTCGAAATCTTCGTGGCCGTCGTTTGAGTGGAAAGAATCCGCGAGGGTGAGAAGGGGGCCGTGGCGGATGGCCGCTCATCTGACCTCTTAGGGCGTCCTTGGATGATGATTCTTGAGGGGCGATTAGGGCGCCTTATCGTCGTCATGAAGGACGATGGCCAGAAAGGGTAAAACTGGATCGTTCAATTGTTTGGAGAGGTCGGCAACAGGAAAAGGATGTGTCTGGAAGCGGAGTCGGAGGACAGCCGACACCGCCTCGCGTCGTCAAGAAGCTGTCGATGGTAAGACCTTACTTACGCTTCGGCGTCGGTCATGGCGATAGTCGTCTAATGGGCCGGGGATGGATTGATACATGCGGAGGTCGGTGGGTTGAGTGTGGAGGTTCATGTTGTTCCAAGTTAACGGCAATGCTTATCCATATTAACACTTGGTTTCCTCTTTAATCACTAATTAGTGGTTATGACCATAACATCAGTAAACTCCTCTAAATCCTTCAAATGATTACTCCTACCTTTTCTGTCACACAAATTATTTATGGTATTAAAATCTTCTAGAATTAGAAACATCCACGGACATAGATTTAATATCTCTCAATTCCTGCCAAAATAACTGCCTCTCACTATAAGAGTGAGGACCATATACAGAAGTTAAATTCCATGAAAAACTATCTACCCTGCTTTGAAGCTTAACAGACAAAGTAAATTTACCAACCTTTTCATCTACTTTTGACCATCTCATAACAGACCATCCAATTATCTGCCTACCAGCAACCCCAATTGCAAGCAAGATCACCCAATCATTAAAAAAATTCCCTCCCAATTGTTTTAAACTTCTCTCACTAACCTCTTCCAACTTTGTTTCTTGGATACAAATAATTTCAAACTTATTTAACATATAAAAATCCTTAATTCTAAACTTTTTACTATCTTCCCCCCAAACCTTTTACATTCCATGAACAAATAATCATGATATTATTCTACAAAAACACACAAAGCACACAGCAAAACACATAGCTATTTTTTAACCTCAACCCTCTCTCTCTCCAACTTCCTAACATAATCAAAGGCATCAAAACCATTAGTAGATTTAAACATTATAGCACAACACACTGATTTGAAATACTACCTAACTAAGCATCATTTAAACCATCAAACAGAATAGACATAAAAGAAGAACCCAAAGGAGAAGAAGTACCTCCAATAGAAGTTATAGCAGAACTAGCCACTCCTTCTCCAGTGTCTCTGTTGGCCTTCCTCGTGGTAGCCTTATCCATAGCAGAAACCAGACTGGAAGGCTTCAACCTCTGGCTTCTCCTTATTATCTCTATATTTTGATGACCTCTCAGAAGTTCATTGCCTATAGCTTTATCAAACTCAGTTGTGATAGCATTACTTGGTTTGGCTATCACCACCCCATCATTATCCACTCTAATCTCCCCCCACCAGACCATCTTCCTATTTCATTTCATTAACACTCCCATATCTTGTTTTATTTATCAATTCAGCTTTTCACCTCCCTCACAAGAAACTAAAGCCCACAATTCTCTGCCTGCATCATTTTGAGTTTCATTAACATCTCCATACCCTCTCCCCAGAAAGAAAATCTACCAAAGGAGACTCATGAGTCACTAGTTGATTTGCACAATCATCCTTCTCTAGATCTTGAGGACACTCTCTAACTTGTTCCACTAAGATATCACCCTCACTTCCAGTCTTCTCCAGCATCTTTTGAGCTGAATTTTTAACAATATCTTCTACTTGAACATCCACTCCGTGATCACAGAGCTTAAGAACAGCTGAGTCATATGGACATTTTCTATAATCATTCCTCACTCTCCATTGATTACCAGTGAAATTGTCCCCTTAGAATCTCCAGAGGATTCAGTTAGAATATGGTTGGAGTTACTTCCATTATTTCTAGAAAAATTCTGAGAATCACTAAGCCCCATATCTTCACCATCAATATCCATCTTATCATCACTTCCTCCAAATAAAGATATGATTTCCACTAATACTTTATATACACTAATTCCAAAGTAAATTTTCAACTCTTTAGGTATATCAAGGATATCATAAAACTTGATCAAGATAACAGCATCCACCATCTCAATTCCCAACTTGGTTGATACATCCAAAGCCACTAATTCAGCAAAGTGTTGAATGCATTTGGAAAAAATCTCCAAGGACCATAGATGAGGAGGAACACCTCTACTCTTAATCCAAACCATAACATTCCTTATTTCTTTAGAGCTGTTCACTACCACAGACCATTGTTGAACCTTCACTTTAAAAGCACAAAGCATAAAAACTTCTTTCTCAATTACTTCCCTCAACCTTTCTTTAGGAAATTTAATCAAAAATTTATCATCAGGTAAAGATTTAATCTCCCAATTAGACACTTCTGGAAAAGTATTACATAAATCAAGCTCCATATTTCTAATTGAAACTCCTCTACCCATGATCACAAAAACCACCGTAAACTCCTTGAACTTATTGATTTTCATCATTCACAAATTTCGTAAAAGTCAATAACTACAAATTAAGATTGAATTGCACCGAGTTCCAAAGAACTGCCGGATCCTTATTCTTATCCTCACTTTCTTTGGCGCCGGAGGAAAATCTCCTTCATTAACACTCCCAAACCGATCCTTCACCTTCCACCAATGGCTTCTTCCCTTTATCTTGAACTGGCTGATTTCTTTGTCTATCACCTGGGTTACTCCATTGACCTTGATAATTCTCTTGAAAGTTACCTCTTCTTGGAACAAAAGCACCTCTAGGGTTTGGACATCCTCTAGGGTTTTGAAGCCCTCTAGGGTTTTTGAACTCTACGACCAAAATTCTCTCCAAATCGACTAAAATCAAACCCCTGCCATCGATTCTGATTCCCAACACAACGATCATCGAAGCCCCTAGGCGGATCTAGAACTTCTCTACAATGACGAGCCTCATGCCCTACCCCTCTACACTTATAACAGATTCTCAGCTGATCACACATCCGAGCTATGTGACCTTGCAATCCACACCAAAAGAGACTCATGAGTCACTAGTTGATTTGCACAATCATCCTTCTCTAGATCTTGAGGACACTCTCTAACTTGTTCCACTAAGATATCACCCTCACTTCAGTCTTCTCCGGCATCTTTTGAGTGATTTTTAACAATATCTTCTACTTGAACATCCACTCAGTGATCACGAGCTTAAGAACGTGAGTCATATGGACATTTTCTATAATCATTCCTCACTCCATTGATTACCGGTGAAATTGTCCCCTTAGAATCTCGGAGGATTCGGTTAGAATATGGTTGGAGTTACTTCCATTATTTCTAGAAAAATTAAAGAATCACTAAGCCCCATATCTTCACCATCAATATCCATCTTATCATCTCTTCCTCCAAATAAAGATATGATTTCCACTAATACTTTATATACAATTCCAAAGTAAAATTTTCAACTCTTTAGGTATATCAAGGATATCATAAAACTTGATCAAGATAACAGCATCCACCATCTCAATTCCCAACTTGGTTGATACATCCAAAGCCACTAATTCAGCAAAGTGTTGAATGCATTTGGAAAAAATCTCCAAGGACCATAGATGAGGAGGAACACCTCTACTCTTAATCCAAACCATAACATTCCTTATTTCTTTAGAGCTGTTCACTACCACAGACCATTGTTGAACCTTCACTTTAAAAGCACAAAGCATAAAACTTCTTTCTCAATTACTTCCAACCTTTCTTTAGAAATTTAATCAAAAATTTATCATCGGTAAAGATTTAATCTCCCAATTAGACACTTCTGGAAAAGTATTACATAAATCAAGCTCCATATTTCTAATTGAAACTCCTCTACCCATGATCACAAAAACCACCGTAAACTCCTTGAACTTATTGATTTTCATCATTCACAGCCTCAGAAAAGTCAATAACTACAGCCGAAGATTGAATTCTGTTACCTGAGTTCTGAAAGAACTAAGCTGGATCCTTATTCTTATCCTCACTTCTTCTCTTTGGCAGCGGAGGAAAATCTCCTTCATTAAACACTCCCAAACCAGATCCTTCACCTTCCACCAATGGCTTCTTCCCTTTATCTTGAACTGGCTGATTTCTTTGTCTATCACCTGGGTTACTCCATTGACCTTGATAATTCTCTTGAAAGTTACCTCTTCTTGGAACAAAAGCACCTCTAGGGTTTGGACATCCTCTAGGGTTTTGAAGCCCTCTAGGGTTTTTGAAATCTACGACCAAAATTCTCTCCAAATCGACTAAAATCAAACCCCTGCCATCGATTCTGATTCCCAACACAAGCGATCATGAAGCCTGGGGATCTAGAACTTCTCTACAATGACGAGCCTCATGCCCTACCCCTCTACACTTATAACAGATTCTCAGCTGATCACACATCCGAGCTATGTGACCTTGCAATCCACACCTGAAACAGAGACGCCGACTTCGAATAATCTCTGGCGAGAGGAAAAACCTAGATTTCTCCTGCCGCCTCGCTCAAACCCAAACCCAATTTGGATCTGAACTCGTTTTTACTAACTCTTCTTTAGAAAACTTAGAAGCATCCAAACCAATCACGCATTCAGATGGATGGCTTAGATGAGATCCCACTTTCGACATTTCTTGATTAGAGAGCACGGATCTCGAGACGATTGATATCCATTAGGCTACGATTGAAGGCCAGATCTAGATGAAAATTCTCCTAAATCACAAGCAAAACTAGGCCCAAGATAGAAATCTCTCGCAGTGTTAAACCCTAGGCCTAAATTTTCCTCCATTTGACGAAAAAAATTTGGCGAGAAAATTGCCTTCAAAATCACCGCCCGATCCCTTCACACGCTCTACTATATCTCCTAAAACTTACAGTCATATTGCATTGTGTTGTTTAAAAGCAGGTTTAGTAAATGAAGCATGAAGACTATTGAGATGGGAAAGAATGAAACTTTGAGTTTTCATGTAAGAAGATATATATCATGGTCTGAGACTGCTAATATGCTTTTGAATATTCGCTGATGCTGGAGACTTAGGGCCTGTTTGGTTCAAAGAATTTGGTTGGAAAACACATAAAAAAAACTGACACCTCTTTTCTTTGTCAGATTGATTAAAAAGTAATTCTATTCCTCAGTTTGGTTCACTAGAAAATTTTTTGGAAAAGTTTTTGAAAATGTCAAAAAATTGTACGTTTTGTGGAAAAGCCAATTCCAACTTTTTAAAGCTGAATTGGGTGGAAAGTGACTAAAAAATTAATAAAAAAATGGCTAACATTTTTTAGGGCTTTCCAGCGGGAACATTTGGGGAAAAAGTATAACCGCCATTATTCCCCTCTTTCTCTTGCAGCCATAACACGGACCTCATCTATTTGTGTGAAACCCTTGATAAAATCCCTAAAATCCACCCAAAATTGTGAAAGAAATGGGGTTTCATCTCTCGTCTAATGGGTAGGGTTCACATTGGCTACAATTCCTCTTGATTCCACACTATTTTTCGCTTGTTCCTTCCTCAAGATCAGATCGGGTGGATCTTTTGGGGCTAATCTCTTTGAAGTTCATCTCCTTCACTAAGAACGACATCAAAGCTGTGTTTTAAGGTAAAAATTTCCCTTTTTCCTAGATCTACACTGAGTTGCTCCAATTCTTTGAAAAAATTCTCAGTTTTCAAGTAATAATTGCTTAGGTTTTTTGGTTAACGAGTTAAAAGATGTAACTTTTCATGAAAACTTCAAAATTTACTGTTAATATTCTCAGTTTTTTTGGATATATATAAAGATAAATATTTTGAAATATTGAGGTTGCATGCAGTAGAAAAATGATTAATTTCAAAAAATACCCCTCTACTAATCACTAAAATCAGAAAGCCTCTGGCCACTAATAAGCTTTAATCACCAAAAGAAATAAAATACAAATTGAAAGTTCATGTTCAAGCTAACAACTTGCTCAAATGCACTCATTTTTTTCATCAGGGGGCATGTATCAAAGAGCTTGTGGGGACGACCAATCTACAGATTGGTTGGTGTCTTCCTTTTGTTTTGGTTAGTTTAAAGAGAAAAAGTTATGATTTTTTAACAAATTAATTTTTTTAATCTCCAAAGCTTACATGCGAAATGGATCTTAGGAGACTTTTTTTTATATTCTTTGAATAAAATCTGAAGGTCATACATAAAGTAAAGTTCATAGGGGAAACAAGCGTGGTAGTCAAAAATGGGAAGAATAGAATAATGTTTTGTCGATAGAAAAAAATAAAATAAGATATGAAAGATTTCTTAGCTCACAGTTGAAATAGGAACTAATATAAAAAAGAAGGGGTATTTTCTATGGTGCATGTATATGTAAACAAATATGTCGGTTTAATTACATTTAATTTTTAGTAAAATACTTTTGTGATTGTAATTGAGTGTATGCAATTTTTATTTGATATTTAATATGAATGAATTACCATGCATGTAGATAATGTCAAGTGTTTATATGAGTTGTTTATGCTTGCATGCAAATTATATCGGATTATGAATGAATTTCCATGTAAGTAAGTTATTTGTGTTACAATAATATTTAGACTTAAGTTATATATGTATGAATGTGGTACACACACACACCTATATATATATATATATATATATATATATATATATATATATATATATATATATATATATATATATATATATATATATATATATATATATATATATATATATATATATATATATATATATATATATATATATGAAAGTTTGTTATGCTACATAATATTTCTATTTTAGTTTAATTTCCTAGTTTAGACTTATTAAGTTATGCACAAATTCATGGCTGGATTAGTTTTTATAGATGGATAATGTGGAGGAAGAGATGGTCATGGATTATCTCTGTAGGTGGTATATTTGTTTTACTTGCTATGGTCACTATGTTGAGGAGATATCAATCTAGGAGGAGGAGAATCACTCATGAACACAGATGGTTTAAATTCAATGAATAGGTTTATGAGGAACTATCACTTGCTTAGAGTAATGGTGGTTTCAATGATAGTTGTCTAGACTATGTTAGAATCGTCCCAAGACTTTTCATAAACTTGCAGTGATGAGGAGGAAGCACCTACTAAGAAACACAAGACATGTTGTAGTGGAGGAACAACTTGCAATCTTCTTGAATATAATGGGCCATAAAACAAAAATAAAGAAATATCTGGTCTAACTTCATTAGATCGGGGAAACGATTAGTAGATACTTCAACAATGTGTTGGAAGCCATGAATTATTTGATCGTTATTTGAGGCAAGCACCAAATGAAGTGCCTACAGAAATTAGAACAATCCTTCATTTTTCCCTTATTTCAAGGTAATTCTTCATATCCTTCCTTAATCGTAATGAAGTAGTTTTTAATGGTTAGGTGATAATATATTGTGATTCTCTTTTAATTTGTATAGGATTGCATTGGTAATATTCACATAGATTTCTTACTTATAGGTTGGTGGGTGTTATGGATTAGTAGTTGGTGTGTGCTTTTACTTCATGATGTGAGATATTCACATACATTGCTCTTATTTTTATATGGCATAGTATTGTTAAATCTGTCACTATTTAAAATTTTCTTATGCTTGGATCGATAATGTTTAGTGTTAAAATAGTTTGCTTGATAATGTTAATTGATTCTAATATTGTTCTTCCACATATATGCGGGATACTTATTGGGAACAATATTAACACCTTTTTGATGGTTCGCACAATACCCTACATTCTATAGTGTAGCGGTATGGTTTCTTTCTTTTTACAATTTATGCAATGATGATTGGTCTATATATTAAGATAAGCATCCTACATTAGAATCTGCTATATTGGCGAGGCTATCTATGATGGCATTAGACCCTCCAATGAACTATCATTTTGTATGAAGTCTGAGATTAGCGACTTATTGGTAGTACTAATGTTTAGGCGAGGCTTTTATGGTTTAAGAGACCTATATCTGAGCAAAATTTTCAAATTAAAGTTTTAAACTTTCATATTTGTAACTATTAAAATTTTTCACGGTTTAAGATTCCTTGTATATTGTGAGTAAATCACATCTTGATTCCTTATTTCTCAAATTACGATGAATTGTGAAAATTCTTAAGATTTTCAATTCTTTGTTGAGTGAATATGATAATTTGGACTTACACTCGTAAACCGACTATTTTTATATACACTAATGGTGATATTTCCGGTTTTAAGTGATAACTTCTATTTTTAGATTTTCGGTTGTCATGTGGTTATTTTCATGAAAGTTGTTGGATTCACACTATATATTAGAAGTGGTGTACATTCTTTGGAAGTTGTGGATTCATACTTTATATTAGCGACAAGATTGATACAATTTCAGTTTAGGAACAAGAATGTATATTATAAGTGGTGCGTAATATCCACATTTTCAATCATTATCAATTTTAGTTTTAGCAAGGCGATACAATTCGGTGTTAGAAACAAGATTGTATATTGTAAGTAGTGTACATTGAATGAATTTGTGATTTGTATTTGGTATTTTTGTTGAAGTATACATAATTGGCCCCAAAGCAAAATCAATGTGATCCTCATAGCGTTAGGCCACTTGTATGTAATTCAAGTTGTATATTGCAAGTGGTATTCTCACCATTGGTTTTTTATCACGAAATTCTAATGATGTTACGCAATACCAGCCGAGGAATAAGAATATATGTCTTTTCTCAAAATGTTTATTTTCTTTTTTCAAGTTTGATCCAAAGCAAGGATTTGTGATGAGAGTTTTCTCACTTCCTTTTTGTGTGTGAAACAAAGCAAAAACTTTTCCATGAAATGTTTGAAAACTCAAAAAACCATTATTTTCATTGAAATTCTATTCTTCTAAAACTTGGAAATGAAACAAACAGGCCCTAGTGCCAATGAATTACTTTAAGAATTCAAGGAAACAAAGCATAATAGAAATACTTTTGTATATAATACCTTTCTAAGGGCTCATGTGGAGGCAAAGGTTTATGGCTTGATTTATTGAAGCAGAGACATAAAGTCTTGTGAGACTCATTGAACAATTCAAGAAATGATTTCCTTATTGCAATATCGGTTGAGTGTAAATAGTCTGATAGATGAAAAAAGTGTAATGGAGATCTTTTAGCAGAAATCATTTTAGCCAATCTTTAATCTATCTAGTTGTCTCTTCAAGGCACAAACCCCGGTCAGAACACTAAAAATAAAAGATATGTCAGTAGCCTGCTAAAAAGAAATTTTACCAAGTTTATCTCAATTTACTTGGATTTTTTTGCTAGTTGAAGGAATTGAGAGCTTACATGAAGCTCAATTTAAATTATGTGCAAGATTGGCCAAGGGCTAAGGAATTCAGGGCTAAAGACATATATCTTACACCATTCTGTTGTGGGGTTTTGGGGTGGACCGATTACACTCATTCATCCTTTTCAAGAAAAATCTCCTATTTTAAGTCTATTACTCACATACTAATCTACATTCTCCCAGTTAGAAAGTCCTCTCCTTTACACCTATTCGAATCTCTATCCCTCTCCTCAATCATAGATAATTTCAGTCAAAAATTCACTACTCAGACTATTCTATACCACTACCATTACAAATAGCACAAAGCAAACGTTGAGCTCTTAAAATAAAAAAACATGGGATCAACAACACAACATAATTTTTTAATTATGAAGGATCCAATTGAAATCAAACTAAAATTCTAGTTCTATTTGAGTAGACATTTGGGTTATATCATCAAGAAAAATTTTAGCACCAATTCGGACATTGAGACACTTACTTAGGATCGATAAAATCTATTGTATCACATTATCATATATTTAAATGTATGTTCATGCATAAATATGTAAAAGCAATACATAAGAAATTTCCTGGCATCTAAAAGATTTCCTTCAAGTGCTCACGTCATCAACTAAAGTAAATCTTCATCTATCAATGAGCAGACATGCTTTAATATAGTAAATGCATAAAGAAATTCATCCTACAAATCAAAGGACACAAAGAAAATAAAGTTTTGACAGTTCACATCTTAAAAGTTACACCATTTGGCTGCATGTTGGATTTAACCTGTAAGATTGATCCTTTGAGAAATAGGTGCCTACTGTGTCTCTTCCTATATTTGACCTACAATCTCCCTTTGTCAGTCTACTCCTTCACTACTAATAAGCACCACCCAGTAAGATTTACTTTAATATTAGAACTAAGTAGCCTATGTATCAAATTTGTAAAGGGGATAAAGACTATTAGTTGATAATTAACACTCATCAGATGTATTACTTAACCAAGTATACATACTTGAACCACCAAAGTATTGATCGATGCAAATTCTTTGATAAATTTTCATGACCACTAAAAGCTAATTTTTCTATATGGGAAGGAGAGAAGACTCACACATTAGGATTTGAAGAGGTGTAGACATCATGGAATTAGGAAATGTGTAGATTTTTGTGAAGAGTGTGATTCTCAGGGTCTAGATTCTAAAATATAGACACTAAACCTTCAAAAGTAATAGTCCATCATACATGTGAAAATTTTACTTCAAAAAAGAAAAATAATAAGAATAGTACATAACGTAGAACACGAGTTTTCTTGTGTAGTACTAATTTTATCTAAACCCTTAAAAATTGCAGCAAATTATATCATAAAGTTGTTCTTTCCAGTAAAATCAAGTAAAATTTGACCAAAATAAGAGTCGAAAAGCAAAACAATGAAATTTAATGAAAATTTATTTACACTTTTTGAAGAAATATAATGAAAAGTTACCTTGATAGATGCATTCTCCCACCAACCTCAAATCCCACTTCCAAGCACTATATTAAAAGAAGGGGAGCAATTAGAAAATTATTACCTACAATCAAAACTAATTGCAATGGGTATGTCCAATATACATAAGAAATAAAGACAAAAGATTAAAATTGATACTTACAATGAAGAAATTCACTTTCTTTTCCTTCCTTCCTTCCTTAGTCATCTCCCAAACACACCATGAGAGAGAGAGAGAGATCAGGCATAACTTTATTGAGAGTGGGCTAGGAGAGAAAAGAAGGATGTAGGCTAGAAGAAAGTCAAGAGCATTTTTACCAAGACAGAGGAAAACAGGGATTAAGATGGAGGGCAACAAATAAGAGTATTTATTAATCTTCTTTAATTATTTTTAATTAATAATTAATTAATAAACTAATTTTAAAAACTTAGAATTATAATAGGGGTAAAATAATCATTCAATATTTTTGACACTCTTATTCTCTTTATAAGTATGGTGGCCAATACTATATATATATATATATATATATATATATATATATATATATATATATATATATATATATATATATATATATATATATATATATATATATATATATATATATATACTACTTATAAAAGAGAAACAAATGTCAAAACCTTTGAATCTCTATTTTACCCCTTTCAATTTTCATAATTCCCGTCCCATCCAAATCCTAATTTTTGATAATTCACTTTTTAATTTTTTTATTAAATTAACTAAGATCAATTAAAGCGTTGTTACTCATCATCTATCTAAATAGTTTTTTTCTAGGAACGCTTCCCCTCTTTCTTCTCTCTGATCAAATCTCTCTCTTGCAACATCCATCTATAAAAGCCATAAACCATGAGACTGATCAATTGCCCCATTTTGCAACTCCAGCCAAATCATGTTGATCGGTCTCTCTCCCTCTCTCACACTCCAATATCCTTGATTTTATGTAGAAAAGAAAGTGAAGTTCTTGATTGTAAGTACCATTAATTGCAGTGCATATTCAAATCTCCACCTCTCTCAACCCCATTAAATAAAGATATTAAATTTACAATGCATAGTGGTTGTATAAATAGCTTCTTGGCAAGATTTTATGTAGAAAAGAAAGTGAAGTTCTTGATTGTAAGTACCTATTCTGGTTTATCTTTGATATTTTAGTTTTATTTAGTTCTTTGATTGATTTACAATAAGTGGGGGCTTGGGGTGTTTACGGTTGGATCTGGGTATTAGAAATTGGTATGTTAATTAGCTTGCTTCTTTTATTCAATTTTGTTATAATTATAAAAGTTTAACCTTGGATGTTTTTCTTTTGTAGAAGAATTATTGTTTGTTGTCTTCTTTTTGTGTTTATAAATTTCACTTATATATCTCTATTTCTTCCTTCTATGACTGCGGTGGAATTTATTAGTTTAAATTTGGTTTATAATAATTTAGCTTGTTCTGGTTAATTTGGTCTTTATATATTAGGCTCTTTTATTGCTTTCACAAAATTTCTAGAGTAGAATTTTATTTATTGATCATATGTCGTTCAGTGATTATGGAAAGTATCTGTTCTAATAATCTTAATTAGGTTTTTAGTTTTCATGCTTTTATTATTTTATCTTATTATTATTTATTATTTCTTATGTAGTTACAGGGTTGCCCATGGTAATGAAAACTCTTAGAATATAAAAGTATGATGCGCAGTATAATTTTAGTAATACAATCTACAAAGGACCTGGAACACTTGAATAAAAATAAAGACAATCATCACCACTGATTCTCTTCAATGATAAACAATATCTCTTAGATTGCTTAACTTAATAAACCAGTGTGTATACTGTATACCATGAAAATTTAACTATGAAGTCCATAATTAAGTTTCTACTTGAAACAAAAGTTAATATTATTAGTCTACAAATTATTCAAGATAAGATTTGTCGTAGAGCACTAAATTATTTATGAATGCACTTTCAATTTGGGGGTGAATACCAATCTGACAAATAGGATACAATAACTAAGCATTCAGGTTGTAACATTTTTGCATCAATCCTGTTATGATTAAGAGTTATCATCAATAAAGGTAATGGACTCCTTCGTCTTTCAGGAGACCCAATAACAACGGTATTGGGACCAAATCAATGAAGGGACTAGAAAACCGTTATCCCATCTAACATCATTCCTTTAATATTTGTGATCACTCGATGAAGGTTTTTAAAACCGTTGTTATTTTATACATATTAATGACGGTCAAATGGTCCCTTCACTAATTTTGGTCATTAAAGATCTGATTTCTTATATAGATATATTTTTAATTTATAGATGCATTAATATGTATCCAACATGTATCCACATATTCATTACCTTTCATAAGCTGAATGCTTCTTTCTTGAAGTGCCTGCATTTTGTAAATTGTAGTTAAATGCCAAATTGGTTAAACTGAACTCCACCAACAAGTGAATGGTTTTACCTAAGTAACATCTCTTTGAGGATTTGTCAACATTAATGTTTTAAAACCTTCTAGAAAACCCTATTTTTGGCAGAGTTTCCTATAACTAACATCGAAATCTTTTATGACCCCTACTCCTTGATATGAGTACATTCACTAGATGATCCTGATCTTTAGAAATAATATAAAGATAATATACTGAGTCTTGATCACATTAAACATAATATATGTTGTTGTTCACCTCTATTATGGGTTTATCTATTTTATTTTTGATTTATTTTAGCTTTTGATCTACAATTTGTGGGATTTAGGATATTTAGGATTGAATCTGGGTATTATAATTTGATAGATGAATTAACTTTCTTCTTTTTTTATAACCCTTTAACATTGGATGTTTCTTTTTCTTATGTAGAAATATTTTTTACACTATGAAAATGTTCTTTTGACCATTGTTTCAACTTCTCCTCAAGAATCTCATTTTCAAACAAAGGTCCCCGCAGCCTAAATTACACTAGAGTCGTGATTCCACCAATTCCCACATAGAGTTCAAAATTGTCGATTAAAGCCAATTTTTTCAAACCTAAAAACCTTTTTAAACTTTTAGTCTTCGAAGCACATAGAACATGATCCGACATAAGACTAGCATAACCCTTTTGACTACACATAGGAAAGTTTTGTACCCATTCCAAATTATAAAGAATCCTATCTAATCTAACCATGGAGGGCATTCTCTCTATTATTCCATGTAAATTTCTCATCTTCAGAGGAGAATCAATCATCTCAAGTTCATTGATTATATCTGTTGATGTATATAATCACAAATACTAACCTCGATGAGTTTAGCTTTAAAGAGAGCTGACTTTCCTCTCCTAAAGCCCACGACACACCCAAAGGATTCATTTACAAGGCCAGAAGAGGGAGTTGGATCCTGCTGGTTCCTCCGGCCGCTAGTGGAGGGGATAGTCTAATAGAGCAGAATTCACCTTAAGAGATTGCTTACCTTGTTAGTCGCTCACGCTTCTTATAGGTAGGGTTATGGGGTATTTCCGCCTTCCATTAGTTTGAACCACCGGTGAGTCCACGGTGAACCGACGAACATCCTCCGCCGCTAGAGTGGCTGGCCTTTACAGTGTCAAACCGAGTAATCTGAGGGGTGTGGTCTATTCGCCATTAATGGATGGGATTACGGCTCGTAGCCGCATGGGTCCGGAGGTGCCTTAAATACCGCGGAGAGATGGGGAATTAAGGGTCACGCTGCATTTAATGCGCATGTTGATGGGCTCGAAAATCGTGGCCGCTGCTTGAGTGGAGAGAATCACTTGGTGAGAAGGGGGAGCCGTACGGATGGTCGACTCTTAGCGCCCCTTAATTTCCGAGGGGACGGTCAGAGCGCCATGCTCTGCAGGGACGAGTGGCGGAGAAGGGTAGGCCCGATTCGCTCACATTGTTTGGAGAGGCTCTGCACTCCTGTGAAGGGATCTGAACCCGCGGCGGGTTTGAAGGACGACCAGACACCGCCTTCGGCCGCCCGAGAGAGAGAATCACCGATGGGTCGACTCGCACCCCGCCAAGGCTTGGGCATGGCATCGCCTAATGGACCGGATCGGGTTTCCACATGCAAAGCCGGTCGGTGGGTTGAGTGTGGAGGTTCATGTTGTTCCAAGTTAACGAAGCAAATGCTTATCCATATTAACACTTTTCCTCTCACTAATTAGTGGTTATGACCATACCAAGAACTCTCTAAATCCTTCAAATGATTACTCCTACCTTTTCTCATTACACAAATTATTTTGGTATTAAAAATTCTAGAATTACCAAGCACATTATGATTTAATATCTCTCACCTCCTGAAAATAACCCTTTCACTATAAGAGTAGGACCCATACGGTTAAATTCCATGAAAAACTATCTACCCCGCTTTGAAGCTAATGCATTAAAGTAAATTTACCAACCTTTTCATCTACTTTTGACCATCTCCACCCATCCAATTATCTCGCCTACCAAGAACCCCAATTGCAAGCAAGATCACCCAATCATTAAAAAATTCCCTCCCAATTGTTTTAAACTTCTCTCACTAACCTCTTCCAACTTTGTTTCTTGGATACAAATAATTTCAAACTTATTTAACATATAAAAATCCTTAATTCTAAACTTTTACTATCTTCCCCAAACCTTTTACATTCCATGAACAAATAATCATGATATTATTCTACAAAACACACAAAAGCACACAAAAAACACATAGCTATTTTTAACCTCAACCTCTCTCTCCAACTTCCTAACATAATCAAAGGTCAAACCAGTAGATTTAAACATTATAGCACAAAGACACCGATTTGAAATACTACCTAACTAAGCATCATTTAACCACCTCAAACGTATAGACATAAAAGAAGAACCCAAAGGAGAAGAAGTACCTCCAGAAGAAGCGTAACTAGCCACTCCTTCTCCGGTCTCGCTGGCCTCCTCTGGTAGCCTTATCCATAGCGTAAACCGTGACCGAAGGCTTCAACCTCCGCTTCTCCTTATTATTCTATATTTTGATGACCTCTCAAGTTCATTGATTATATCGGTTGTTGATGTATATAATCACAGTCACTAACCTCGGATGAGTTTAGCTTTAAAGAGATGAGTCCTTTCTCTCTAAAGCAATGACCGACTCGACCAAAGGATTCGTACCTAATGAGAAGAAGGACCGCGAGGCGGAGTTGGGATCTCGTGGTTCCTCAAGCGGTCAAGTTAGTGGAGTGGGGGATAGTCTAATAGAGCAGAATTCACTCGGAAGAGATTGCTTACTATGGCTGTTGCGTTTCTCTTTATAGGTAGGGTTAAGGGGGTATTTAGTCTTTCCATTAGTTTGGGAACCACTTGGGTGAGTCAGCCCTCCCTCCAGTGAACAGAGGATTGGTGAACATCCCTCCTGCTAGAGTGGTGGCCTTTACAGTGTCAAATGGGAATATCGAGGGTTGGTGTGTCTATTCGCTATTAATGGGATGGGATTGGCCAGCGCCTATGTGCCTCAGTCAAGTGCCTTCACAATGAGAGATGGGGAATAAAGTATCGGTGCATTTAATCGATGTTGATGGGCTCGAAAATCGTGGCCGCTGCTTGAGTGGAGAGAATCACTTGGTGAGAAGGGGGAGCCGTACGGATGGTCGACTCTTAGCGCCCCTTAATTTCCGAGGGGACGGTCAGAGCGCCATGCTCTGCAGGGACGAGTGGCGGAGAAGGGTAGGCCCGATTCGCTCACATTGTTTGGAGAGGCTCTGCACTCCTGTGAAGGGATCTGAACCCGCGGCGGGTTTGAAGGACGACCAGACACCGCCTTCGGCCGCCCGAGAGAGAGAATCACCGATGGGTCGACTCGCACCCCGCCAAGGCTTGGGCATGGCATCGCCTAATGGACCGGATCGGGTTTCCACATGCAAAGCCGGTCGGTGGGTTGAGTGTGGAGGTTCATGTTGTTCCAAGTTAACGAAGCAAATGCTTATCCATATTAACACTTGTTTTCCTCTTTAATCACTAATTAGTGGTTATGACCATACCAAGAACTCTCTAAATCCTTCAAATGATTACTCCTACCTTTTCTCATTACACAAATTATTTTGGTATTAAAAATTCTAGAATTACCAAGCACATTATGATTTAATATCTCTCACCTCCTGAAAATAACCCTTTCACTATAAGAGTAGGACCCATACGGTTAAATTCCATGAAAAACTATCTACCCCGCTTTGAAGCTAATGCATTAAAGTAAATTTACCAACCTTTTCATCTACTTTTGACCATCTCCACCCATCCAATTATCTCGCCTACCAAGAACCCCAATTGCAAGCAAGATCACCCAATCATTAAAAATTCCCTCCCAATTGTTTTAAACTTCTCTCACTAACCTCTTCCAACTTTGTTTCTTGGATACAAATAATTTCAAACTTATTTAACATATAAAAATCCTTAATTCTAAACTTTTACTATCTTCCCCAAACCTTTTACATTCCATGAACAAATAATCATGATATTATTCTACAAAAACACACAAAGCACACAAAAAACACATAGCTATTTTTAACCTCAACCTCTCTCTCCAACTTCCTAACATAATCAAAGGTCAAACCAGTAGATTTAAACATTATAGCACAAAGACACCGATTTGAAATACTACCTAACTAAGCATCATTTAACCACCTCAAACGTATAGACATAAAGAAGAACCCAAAGGAGAAGAAGTACCTCCAGAAGAAGCGTAACTAGCCACTCCTTCTCCGGTCTCGCTGGCCTCCTCTGGTAGCCTTATCCATAGCGTAAACCGTGACCGAAGGCTTCAACCTCCGCTTCTCCTTATTATTCTATATTTTGATGACCTCTCAAGTTCATTGCCTAGCTTTATCAAACTTGGCCAGATAGCATTACTTGGTTTGGCTATCACCACCCCATCATTATCCACTCTAATCTCTCCCCACCATCACCATCTCCTATGTCATTTCATTAACACCCCATATCTTGTTTTATTTATCTTGCCCACCTCACCCTCACAAGAAACTAAAGCCCACAATTCTTCCTCAAGATCATTCTGAAGTTTCATTAACATCTCCATACCCTCCTAGAAGAATCTACCAAAGGAGACTCATGAGTCACTAGTTGATTTGCACAATCATCCCTCTCTAGATCTTGAGGACACTCTCCAACTTGTTCCACTAAGATATCACCCTCACTTCAAATTTCTCCAAAGATCTTTTGAGCCTGAATTTTTAACAATATCTTCTACTTGAACATTCCACTGCGGATCACCAGCTTAAGAACAAATGAGTCATATGGACATTTTCTATAATCATTCCTCACTTCCATTGATTACAAATGAAATTGTCCCCTAGAATCTCCAGAGGATTCAGCTTAGAATATGGTTGAGTTACTTCCATTATTTCCAAAATTCTCGAGAATCACTAAGCCCCATATCTCCACCATCAATATCCATCTTATCATCACTTCCTCCAAATAAAGATATGATTTCCACTAATACTTTATATACACTAATTCCAAAGTAAATTTTCAACTCTTTAGGTATATCAAGGATATCATAAAACTTGATCAAGATAACAAAGATCCACCATCTCAATTCCCAACTTGGTTGATACATCCAAAGCCACTAATTAAAAGTGTCGAATGCATTTGGAAAAATCTCCAAGGACCATAGATGAGGAGGAACACCTATACTCTTAATCCAAACCATAACATTCTCTTATTTCAGAGTCGCTCACTACCACGCACCATTGTTGAACCTTCACTTTAAAAGCACAAAGCATAAAAACTTTTCTCAATTACTTCCCTCAACCTTTTTAGGAAATTTAATCAAAATTTCTCATCGTAAAGATTTAATCTCCCAATTAGACACTTCAAGTATTACATAAATCAAGCTCCATATTTCTAATTGAAACTCATCTACCCATGATGACAAAACCACCGTGAACTCCCTTGAACTTATTGATTTTCATCATTCATGTACCTCGAAAAGTCAATAACTACAAAACCAAGATTGAATTCCTGCTAATTCGAAGAACTGTTGGATCCTTATTCTTATCCACTGTTCTTCGGCAATGAGGGAAAATCCCCTTCATTAAACACTCCCAAACCGTATCCTTCACCTTCCACCAATGGCTTCTTCCTTTATCTTGAACTGGCTAATTTTTTTCAACCGGATTTCCATTGACCTTGATAATTCTCTTGAAAGTTACCTCTTCTGGAACAAAAGCACCTCTGTGGTTTGGACATCCTCTAGGGTTTTGAAGCCTCTAGGTTTTTGAACTCTACGACCAAAATTCTCTCCAAATCGATTAAAATCAAACTCGCCATCGATTCTCAATTCCCAAACATCGAAACCCCTATATGACCGGATCCTCTCTACAATGACGAGCCTCATGCCCTACCCTCTACACTTATAATGATTCTAATCACACATCCCAGCTATGTGACCTTGCAACACACCTAAACAGACGACTGCACAATCTCACAGAGGAAAAACCTAGATTTTTCCTCGGCCACTTCTCAAACCGAACCCAATTTGGATCCAACTCGTTTTTACTAACTCTTCTTTAGAAAACTTAGAAGCATCCAAACCAATCACTCATTCAGATGGATGGCTTAGATGAGATCCCACTTTCTTCTTGATTAGAGAGCACGGATCTCGAGACCGATTGATATCCATTAGGTCAACATTGAAGGCCGATCTAGATGAAAATTCTCCTAAATTACAAGCAAAACTAGGCCCAAGATAGAAATCTCCCAGTTAAACCCTAGGCCTAAATTTTCCTCCATTTGAATCTAAAAATTACATGCATTGCCTCAAAATCACCGATCCCTTCACACGCTTCTACTATATTCTCCTTTCCACGTACCATATTGCATTGTGTTGTTTAAAAGCAGGTTTAGTAAATGAAACATGAAGACTATTGAGATGGGAAAGAATGAAACTTTGAGTTTTCATGTAAGAAGATATATATCATGGTCCAGACCTTAATATGCTTTGAAATACGATGCCGAGACTTAGTGCCAATGAATTACTTTAAGAATTCAAGGAAACAAAGCATAATAGAAATACTTTTGTATATAATACCTTTCTAAGGGCTCATGTGGAGGCAAAGGTTTATGAAACTGATTTATTGAAGCCGAGACATAAAGTCTTGTGAGACTCATTGAACAATTCAAGAAATGATTTCCTTATTGCAATATCGGTTGAGTGTAAATAGTCTGATAGATGAAAAAAGTGTAATGGAGATCTTTTAGCAGAAATCATTTTAGCCAATCTTTAATCTATCTAGTTGTCTCTTCAAGGCACAAACCCTACGTAACACTAAAAATATATGCGTCTATCCAAAAAAAGAAATTTTACCAAGTTTATCTCAATTTACTTGGATTTTTTTGCTAGTTGAAGGAATTGAGAGCTTACATGAAGCTCAATTTAAATTATGTGCAAGATTGGCCAAGGGCTAAGGAATTCAAGGCTAAAGACATATATCTTACATAACCGATGACTGCAATTGTGGGGTTTTTTAGGGGTGGACCGATTACACTCATTCATCCTTTTCAAGAAAAATCTCCTATAATTTTTAAGTCTATTACTCACATAGTAATCTACATTCTCCCAAGAAAGTCCCTCCTTTACACCTATTCGAATCTCTATCCCTCTCCTCAATCATAGATAATTTCAGTCAAAAATTCACTCCTCAGACTATTCTATACCACTACCATTACAAATAGCACAAAGCAAACACTGAGCCTTCGAGCTCTTAAAATAAAAAAAACATGGGATCAACAACACAACATAATTTTTTAATTATGAAGGATCCAGATTGAAATCAAACTAAAATTCTAGTTCTATTTGAGTAGACATTTCATTATATCAAGAAAAATTTTAGCACCAATTCGTACATTGAGACACTTACTTAGGATCGATAAAATCTATTGTATCACATTATCATATATTTAAATGTATGTTCATGCATAAATATGTAAAAGCAATACATAAGAAATTTCCTGGCATCTAAAAGATTTCCTTCAAGTGCTCACGTCATCAACTAAAGTAAATCTTCATCTATCAATGAGCAGACATGCTTTAATATAGTAAATGCATAAAGAAATTCATCCTACAAATCAAAGGACACAAAGAAAATAAAGTTTTGACAGTTCACATCCTTAAAAGTTACACCATTTGGCTGCATGTTGGATTTAACCTGTAAGATTGATCCTTTTGAGAAATAGGTGCCTACTATGTCTCTTCCTATATTTGACCTACAATCTCCCCTTTGTCAATCTACTCCTTCACTACTAATAAGCACCACCCAGTAAGATTTTTTAATATTAGAACTAAGTAGCCTATGTATCAAATTTGTAAAGGGATAAAGACTATTAGTTGATAATTAACACTCATCAGATGTATTACTTAACCAAGTGTACATACTTGAACCACCAAAGTATTGATCGATGCAAATTCTTTGATAAATTTTCATGACCACTAAAAGCTAATTTTTCTATATGGGAAGGAGAGAAGACTCACACATTAGGATTTGAAGAGGTGTAGACATCATGGAATTAGGAAATGTGTAGATTTTTGTGAAGAGTGTGATTCTCAGGGTCTAGATTCTAAAATATAGACACTAAACCTTCAAAAAGTAATAGTCCATCATACATGTGAAAATTTTACTTCAAAAAGAAAAATAATAAGAATAGTACATAACGTAGAACACGAGTTTTCTTGTGTAGTACTAATTTTATCTAAACCCTTAAAAATTGCAGCAAATTATATCATAAAGTTGTTCTTTCCAGTAAAATCAAGTAAAATTTGACCAAAATAAGAGTCGAAAAAGCAAAACAATGAAATTTAATGAAAATTTATTTACACTTTTTGAAGAAATATAATGAAAAGTTACCTTGATAGATGCATTCTCCCACCAACCTCAAATCCCACTTCCAAGCACTATATTAAAAAGAAGGGGAGCAATTAGAAAATTATTACCTACAATCAAAACTAATTGCAATGGGTATGTCCAATATACATAAGAAATAAAGACAAAAGATTAAAAATTGATACTTACAATGAAGAAATTCACTTTCTTTTCCCTTCCTTCCCTTCCCTTAGTCATCTCCCAAACACACCATGAGAGAGAGAGAGAGAGAGAGAGAGAGAATCAGGCATAACTTTATTGAGAGTGGGCTAGGAGAGAAAAGAAGGATGTAGGCTAGAAGAAAGTCAAGAGCATTTTTTACCAAGACAGAGGAAAACAGGGATTAAGATGGAGGGCAACAAGAGTAGTATTTATTAATCTTCTTTAATTATTTTTAATTAATAATTAATTAATAAACTAATTTTAAAAACTTAGGAATTATAAAGATTGAAAGGGTAAAATAATCATTCAATATTTTTGACACTCTTATTCTTTTATAAGTAAGCGTGTAAGGCTGGCTGTTATATATATATATATATATATATATATATATATATATATATATATATATATATATATATATATATATATATATATATATATATATATATATATACTATTTATAAAGAGAAACAAATGTCAAAACCTTTGAATCTCTATTTTACCCCTTTCAATTTTCATAATTCCGTCCCATCCAAATCCTAATTTTTGATAATTCACTTTTTAATTTTTTATTAAATTAACTAAGATCAATTAAAGCGTTGTTACTCATCATCTATCTAAATAGTTTTTTCTAGGAACGCTTCCCTCTTTCTTCTCTCCTGATCAAATCTCTCTCTTGCAACATCCATCTATAAAAGCCATAAACCATGAGACTGATCAATTGCCCCATTTTGCAACTCCAGCCAAATCATGTTGATCGGTCTCCCTCTCTCACACTCCAATATCCTTGATTTTATGTAGAAAAGAAAGTGAAGTTCTTGATTGTAAGTACCATTAATTGCAGTGCATATTCAAATCTCCACCTCTCAACCCCATTAAATAAAGATATTAAATTTACAATGCATAGTGGTTGTATAAATAGCTTCTTGGCAAGATTTTATGTAGAAAAGAAAGTGAAGTTCTTGATTGTAAGTACCTATTCTGGTTTATCTTTGATATTTTAGTTTTATTTAGTTCTTTGATTGATTTACAATAAGTGGGGGCTTGGGGTGTTTACGGTTGATCTGGGTATTAGAAATTGGTATGTTAATTAGCTTGCTTCTTTTATTCAATTTTGTTATAATTATAAAAGTTTAACCTTTGATGTTTTTTCTTTTGTAGAAGAATTATTGTTTGTTGTCTTCTTTTTGTGTTTATAAATTTCACTTATATATCTCTATTTCTTCCTTCTATGATTGCGGTGGAATTTATTAGTTTAAATTTGGTTTATAATAATTTAGCTTGTTCTGGTTAATTTGGTCTTTATATATTAGGCTCTTTTATTGCTTTCACAAAATTTCTAGAGTAGAATTTTATTTATTGATCATATGTCGTTCAGTGATTATGGAAAGTATCTGTTCTAATAATCTTAATTAGGTTTTTAGTTTTCATGCTTTTATTATTTTATTATCTTATTATTATTTATTATTTCTTATGTAGTTACAGGGTTGCCCATGGTAATGAAAACTCTTAGAATATAAAAGTATGATGCGCAGTATAATTTTAGTAATACAATCTACAAAGACCTGGAACACTTGAATAAAAATAAAGACAATCATCACCACTGATTCTCTTCAATGATAAACAATATCTCTTAGATTGCTTAACTTAATAAACCAGTGTGTATACTGTATACCATGAAAATTTAACTATGAAGTCCATAATTAAGTTTCTACTTGAAACAAAAGTTAATATTATTAGTCTACAAATTATTCAAGATAAGATTTGTCGTAGAGCACTAAATTATTTATGAATGCACTTTCAATTTGGGGGTGAATACCAATCTGACAAATAGGATACAATAACTAAGCATTCAGGTTGTAACATTTTGCATCAATCCTGTTATGATTAAGAGTTATCATCAATAAAGGTAATGGACTCCTTCGCTTCAGAGAGACCCCAACAACGGTATTGGGACCAAATCAATGAAGGGACTAGAAAACCGTTATCCCATCTAACATCATTCCTTTAATATTTGTGATCACCATGAAGGTTTTAAAACGTCAGTTATTTTATACATATTAATGACGGTCAAATGGTCCCTTCACTAATTTTGGTCATTAAAGATCTGATTTCTTATAGTGAGATATATTTTTAATTTATAGATGCATTAATATGTATCCAACATGTATCCACATATTCATTACCTTTCATAAGCTGAATGCTTCTTTCTTGAAGTGCCTGCATTTTGTAAATTGTAGTTAAATGCCAAATTGGTTAAACTGAACTCCACCAACAAGTGAATGGTTTTACCTAAGTAACATCTCTTTGAGGATTTGTCAACATTAATGTTTTAAAACCTTCTAGAAAACCCTATTTTTGGCAGAGTTTCCTATAACTAACATCGAAATCTTTTATGACCCTACTCCTTGATATGAGTACATTCACTAGATGATCCTGATCTTTAGAAATAATATAAAGATAATATACTGAGTCTTGATCACATTAAACATAATATATGTTGTTGTTCACCCTATTATGGGTTTATCTATTTTATTTTTGATTTATTTTAGCTTTTTGATCTACAATTTGTGGGATTTAGGATATTTAGGATTGAAAGGTATTATAATTTGATAGATGAATTAACTTTCTTCTTTTTTTATAACCCTTTAACATTGGATGTTTCTTTTTCTTATGTAGAAATATTTTTTACTACCTTTTTCATGTGTTTCTAAAATTCACTAATATGCCTATGTTTTTGCCCTTGTACGATCAAGGTGGAATTTATTAGTTTAAATTTTAGTTCATATGAGCAGGAGCTCAATCTTTGATTTCTAAACCTTTTAACAAGCATAAGATAGTGGCCATCTTAGCTTCAGAGGCTATGGTCGACTCTAAGAACAAACAACTGGATTTGGTTGAGGGAACTGATGAAATTACTTTTTCATCACATTGTTCCATTGCATTGTTTTCTCAGACAAGTTCTCTAAAAATTTCTAAGCTCTATTAGCAATCTTTTTCATGAAATCCCCTTGGCACATTAATTCTAAGGATGTTTTTGAAGAATATTCTAATTCTTCATAAATGATTTGACATAAACGCTACTTTTCTAAACCATGATAAGGACATTGGATGAGACTATCCTTGAATCTATCAAAATACTTCTAAAATAGTTCTACAGGGATTTGTTTATAATTCTGAATATTACTTATAAGTTTAGACTTGTTATATGCGCTAAATGCAACCGCGTGAATTCCTACGAAAGTGAGTTAGGATCTCTCTTTCTTTCTTTTTTATTTTATTTCTTTGCTAAGGACTAGCAAAGTTAAGATGTGGATAAAGCTTAGAATCAGTATTCAGAATTGTTATCAAATCTCTAGGGAACCATTCTAGAAGTATTTTGATAGATAATGATCTTCTCATCCAATATCCTCATCATGATTTAGAAAAGTGGCGTTCATGTCAAATCATGTATGAAGGATTGGAATATTCTTTAAAATGTCATAAGAATCAATGCGTTAAGGGATTTCATGAAAAAATGTTGATAAAGCCTGGGAACTTCTAGAGAACTTGTCTGAGAAAACCATACAATTGGAACAACGTGATGAAAAAGCAACTTCATTAGTTCTCTCAATCAAATCTAGTGATTTTTCCCTTAGACTTGACCATAGCCTCTGAATTAAAATAGCACTATCATGCATCGATTGGAAGCTTTAAAAACCAATATCAAGCTCCTGATCATATAAACCAAGTTTCTTCTCCAAGATGTCATAATTGCATGTCTTTGACTCATGTTTTAGAAGAATGTCCCTTGATAGGAAACAATCAATCACTCGAGCAGATGAACACTGCATTCTAGCGTTCTAAGAATTATTCAATTTCTCCAACCTCTAATCCGGGTTGGAGATATCATCCTCACTTTACATGGAATCAAACAAATTTCTTGGGAAGTCCAAATTTTAATCCTTCTTCAGTTTCATAATTTTCTAGGAGAAACATAGTTTTGTTTTACACTCACAATTTCTATAATCCATAAACTAATCTATCACACCAAAATCAGCCTCCTCAAAATCAATGTGTCATCTCTGCACCATCTAGTTTCAATAATAATCATGAAAAGCGATTCAATATCTTAAAGAAGGGTGTAGGAGTTATAATGAAAGCATCTACATAGACCATAGTTATGTTGACTCAAACATTCAGCACTCTGACTTTCTTCATGCAAATAACATGCCAACTACTAAATTCTAACACTCAAGATATAGCTACATTGGAAACTCAATTAGGACAACTAGCTGGTGTGGTGAGTGAGAGAGAAAAAGAAATATTTTCAAGTCAACCAGGTTGTCAATCATAAGGACAAAAGACCAGGTCCATCCAATCTAGCTCATGTTAATGCAGTTTATACATTGAGATCAAGCAAATAGAGTGATAATCGAGTTAGAATGCCACTTGATCAAACTTCATCCCCTGATCACACTTCTGATATACCTGAATAGTCATATTCTCCTTCTGATAATTTGTGCAAGCAACTTCTTCTGAAGAGCAAGAACCTGAAACCGAATATGAACCTAATCTAGATATGTTCCAACCTATAGCTCCTTTCCCAGATAGACTTAGACCTAAAAAGAACCCTCCTTAGATGGAGAAGATCTTGGAAACATTCAAGTAGGCCAAAGTCAACATTCCTCTTCCAGATGTCATATAACAGATCTCCTCCTAAGCCAAGTACTTGAAAGACCTATATGCACAAAGAAGATATCAACTCAGGTTCTTAGGAAGGTCTTCTTAGCTGCCAACATTAGTGAGATCATATCCAAGTCAATGCATTTGAAATTGCCAACATTAATGAGATCATATCTAAGTCAATACCTCTAAAATATAAGGACCCAAGTTTTCCTGTAATTTCATACACCACAGGAAGTACTATTATTGATAAGGCACTCTTCGACTTATGGGGTAGTGCTAACCTTCTCCTATATTTGGTCTATTAACAAATTAGAGTAGGTGAGATGCACCCTATAACTAGCTGATAGATCTGTTAAGATACCAAAGGGAGAGATAGAGAATGCTCTACTTAAGGTTGGAGAATTCATTTTCCTTTTGATTTCATAGTCTTAGAAACACAGCTTGTTTCTATTCTCAAAGGTCAAATCCTAATTATCTTAAGAAGACTGTTCTTAGCCACTTCCAATACTCTCATCAACTATAGAACCGGTCAAATAAAGTTGTCCTTTGAAAATATGACTGTAGATCTCAACATCTTCAATCTAGAGAAATAACTGACTGATCCATTTGATCAACTCCACTAAGCTAATATGATACAGAAAATATCTAGTAAAAACCTTGAGGAAGAGTTTAAGCAAGACTCTTGCCCAACTTACCTGAGTTTTGAAGAGATGTTTAATGAAGAAATCAAGTTTTTTAGAGGAGTTAGAATCAGAACTAGTTTTTAAGATGGGAGGTACTGAGTTAGACCAAAGACTAATTGATGTTAGCTTCAAACAATTTTTTGTTGAAGTGCTTAGGTTCCTGAAAGAGATGAAGTGACCAATTTATCATGCCTCAATGAGTATCATGTTTTATTGTATTTTCATACCTTTATTTCAAATAAGTTTCATGCAAATAAATGATTTATATTATATTTTTATCTTATTTTATAGAAAAATAAAGAGAATAAATAAGAGCTCGATAAAGATATCTTAAGCCTCTGCAGCTCAATGAAGTTCAAAAAAAGCCCAAGTAAAGCCCAAGAAAAATTGGAGCAAAAATGATAACAATAGTTCATCGTTGGAGGTGTTGCAATATATTTCAAGTGAAAGTTCATAGGGTAAGTTTGTTTGAACCATGTCCAAGTCAATGCATTTGAAATTGCCAACATTAATGAGATCATATCTAAGTCAATACCTCTAAAATATAAGGACCCAAGTTTTCTGTAATTTCATACACCACGGAAGTACTATTATTGATAAGGCACTCTTGACTTATGGGGTAGTGCTAACCTTCTCCTATATTTGGTCTATTAACAAATTAGAGTAGGTGAGATGCACCCTATAACTAGTCGATAGATCGTTAAGATACCAAAGGAGAGATAGAGAATGTTCTACTTAAGGTTGGAGAATTCATTTTCCTTTTGATTTCATAGTCTTAGAAACACAGCTTGTTTCTATTCTCAAAGGTCAAATCCTAATTATCTTAAGAAGACTGTTCTTAGCCACTTCCAATGCTCTCATCAACTATAGAACCGGTCAAATAAAGTTGTCCTTTGAAAATATATTGTAGATCTCAACATCTTCAATCTAGAGAAATAAGCGGTGATCCATTTGATCAACTCCACTAAGCTAATATGATCTGAGAAAATATCTAGTAAAACCTTGAGGAAGAGTTTAAGCAAGACTCTTGCCCAACTTACGAGTTTTGAAGAGATGTTTAATGAAGAAATCAAGTTTTTTAGAGGAGTTAGAATCAGAACTAGTTTTTAAGATGGGAGGTACTGAGTTAGACCAAAGACTAATTGATGTTAGCTTCAAACAATTTTTTGTTGAAGTGCTTAGGTTCTGAAAGAGATGAAGTGACCAATTTATCATGCCTCAATGAGTATCATGTTTTATTGTATTTTCATACCCCTATTTCAAATAAGTTTCATGCAAATAAATAATTAATATTATATTTTTATCTTATTTTATAGAAAAATTAAAGAGAATAAATAAGAGCTCGAGATAAAGATATCTTAAGCCTCTGCAGCTCAATGAAGTTCAAAAAGCCCAAGTAAACCCCAAGAAAAATTGGAGCAAAAATGATAACAATAGTTCATCGTTGGAGGTGTTGCAATATATTTCAAGTGAAAGTTCATAGGGTAAGTTTGTTTGAACCATGTCCATCTTTTAAATATGAATCTAACGGATCAAGTTTGAGTCGAATTGGAGTTGTAGAACTCAAGATATGACTATTTTAGTGAACGAGGCGAGAATCGTAAATATTCTGAAATCCGGTCTGAGAATTGTCTAGCTTGCATCCTACAGAAAGTAGTTTCTTGGGGCCAAGTTTAATCCAAGATGCTCATATTGGTTTGTGTAATCTATAAATAGGGTATAGTGTGAGGGTGAGAGGTGTAAAATTTTATAAATCTTCTTCTAGATGATATGAGGGCTACTCTTTTGAAGACCTTCCAAATATTATAAAACTTTAGTTTTTAAATATTATAAATTTTTCTCTTTTAATTTCTTTTTCTCATGGATACTTGAAGAAATTTGGGTCTACACAATGGGCCAACTCCTTGCCATGTGAGTTTTAGTTTTTAAATTTTCTTATTTAATTAGAATTGCATTTTTAGAATTAGTTTAGATTTATTTTAATTCATCTTTGTGCTTATTTAATTTTCATGCTCAGTTAGTTCTTCTTTCTTAATTTAGGAGTAGATTTATTTTCATTCTTAGATAGTTAGTATATTTTTCTTGCTTTAGTTGATCTTTATAATTATTTTTTTCTTGCATTTTTATTCATGCTTTTCTTATTTACTCATAATTTAGAATTTAATAATACAAGTGGCTAAAATTCTTAAGATAATTAGGATATGAGGAAACTAGTATAACATATTTATTAGAATTAGAATTGCTCTCTTTTATGCCTTAATTATTTATGTAGAGATTAATCGATTAAAATAATAATTGATAGAATATTCTAATTTGATATTTTATATTTTCCTTAAGTAGTTTGATAATCTATGCTTATTAGTATTCTAGGATTATTATTTTTAATTAATTATCTATGCATAAATTTCCATTTTATTTGTAGAATCTACCTTGATAATCTATGTTTTCTTTAATTAGATTGATAGGGATTGCCTTTTAATTCTAAAGAGAGAGAGATTTCTACATCTAATAAATAGTTATCTAGTAGAATCTATTCTAATTTTCTAGTTTAATTCTCTTGCTCTTTCTTTCTTTTATTATCTTATTTTGTTAGTTTCCATTTTTTTCCTTTAGTTTTTGCATTTTCTTTCTAGATCTTTTACCTCTCCATTTTCCTCCTCCTTTTTTATTCTTCTTTCTTGTTGCATATTTGTTTTGTTTTCCTCTTTTCTCTTTTCTTGCTTTCAATTCAATTCTCTTTTCTCCCCTCTTTCTAATTTTCGTTTTAAAACAATAAAATCCATAAACCCTTTTCAACACCTTTTCATAAAAACATCTTCTCAAATAATTTTTAAAAGAAAAATTCTAATTTAAAATTTTCAAAAACCCCTCATTGTGGTTCTACATTTTTCTATAATATAACTTGGTTATGCACTTGCAGCGTGCACACTTTCACACATAACACTCAACCATGAACCTCAATTTTGAGGAAATTTTTAGTGATGAGTTTAAGATCTTCAATCTAGAGAAATAAGCCGTGATCCATTTGATCAACTCCACTAAGCTAATATGATACGAGAAAATATCTAGTAAAACCTTGAGGAAGAGTTTAAGCAAGACTCTTGCCCAACTTACGAGTTTTGAAGAGATGTTTAATGAAGAAATCAAGTTTTTAGAGGAGTTAGAATCGAACTAGTTTTAAGATGGGAGGTCTTGAGTTAGACCAAAGACTAATTGATGTTAGCTTCAAACAATTTTTTTTGAAGTGCTTAGGTTCTGAAAAGAGATGAAGCGACCAATCTATCATGCCTCAATGAGTATCATGTTTTATTGTATTTTCATACCTTTATTTCAAATAAGTTTCATGCAAATAAATAATTAATATTATATTTTTATCTTATTTTATAGAAAAAATAAAGAGAATAAATAAGAGCTCAGATAAAGATATCTTAAGCCTACTGCAGCTCAATGAAGTTCAAAAAAAGCCCAAGTAAACCCCAAGAAAAATTGGAGCAAAAATGATAACAATAGTTCATCGTTGGAGGTGTTGCAATATATTTCAAGTGAAAGTTCATAGGGTACGTTTGTTTGAACCATGTCCATCTTTTAAATATGAATCTAACGGATCAAGTTTGAGTCGAATTGGAGTTGTAGAACTCAAGATATGACTATTTTAGTGAACCAGAGGCAGAATCGTAAATATTCTGAAATCCGGTGCAGAATTGTCTAGCTTGCATCCTACAGCCGAAAGTAGTTTCTTGGGGGCCAAGTTTAATCCAAGATGCTCATATTGGTTTGTGTAATCTATAAATAGGGGTATAGTGTGAGGGTGAGAGGTGTAAAATTTTATAAATCTTCTTCTAGATGATATGAGGGCTACTCTTTTGAGAAGACCTTCCAAATATTATAAAACTTTAGTTTTTTAAATATTATAAAAATTTTTCTCTTTTTAATTTCTTTTTCTCATGGAGACTTGAAGAAATTTGGGTCTACACAATGGGCCAACTCCTTGCCATGTGAGTTTTCAGTTTTTTTAAATTTTCTTATTTAATTAGAATTGCATTTTTAGAATTAGTTTAGATTTATTTTAATTCATCTTTGTGCTTATTTAATTTTCATGCTCAGTTAGTTCTTCTTTCTTAATTTAGGAGTAGATTTATTTTCATTCTTAGATAGTTAGTATATTTTTCTTGCTTTAGTTGATTTTTATAATTAGTTTTTTCTTGCATTTTTATTCATGCTTTTCTTATTTACTCATAATTTAGAATTTAATAATACAGTGGCTAACATTCTTAAGATAATTAGGATATGAGGAAACTAGTATAACGTATTTATTAGAATTAGAATTGCTCTCTTTTATGCCTTAATTATTTATGTAGAGATTAATCGATTAAAATAATAATTGATAGAATATTCTAATTTGATATTTTATATTTTCCTTAAGTAGTTTGATAATCTATGCTTATTAGTATTCTAGGATTATTATTTTTAATTAATTATCTATGCATAAATTTCCATTTTATTTGTAGAATCTACCTTGATAATCTATGTTTTCTTTAATTAGATTGATAGAGATTGCCTTTTAATTCTAAAGAGAGAGAGATTTCTACATCTAATAAATAGTTATCTAGTAGAATCTATTCTAATTTTCTAGTTTAATTCTCTTGCTCTTTCTTTCTTTTATTATCTTATTTTGTTAGTTTCCATTTTTTTTCCTTTAGTTTTTGCATTTTCTTTCAAGATCTTTTACCTCTCCATTTTCCTCCTCCTTTTTTATTCTTCTTTCTTGTTGCATATTTGTTTTGCTTTCCTCTTTTCTCTTTTCTTGCTTTCAATTCAATTCTCTTTTCTCTCCCTCTTTCTAATTTTCGTTTTAAAACAATAAAATCCATAAACCCTTTTCAACACCTTTTCATAAAAACATCTTCTCAAATAATTTTTAAAAGAAAAATTCTAATTTAAAATTTTCAAAACCCCTCATTGTGGTTCTACATTTTTCTATAATATAACTTGGTTATGCACTTGCAACGTGCACACTTTCACACATAACACTCAACCATGAACCTCAGTTTTGAGGAAATTTTTAGTGATGAGTTTAAGATCTTATATGAGTTAAACCAATCACTTGATAATGTGTCCTATTTTGAGCTTAGCTTTCATCCGCTGGAAATCAGAATTTGATGCAATGCAACAATATGTAGATTAAATTTGATTTGGCAGATGACCCTCCACCGACTTACCATCAAATGCTATAGAAATTACTGAAGACCTCGGAGGGTGTGCAAACATAATTTAAGTATATTGTATAGTTTATCATTACAATATTCTTTAAAATTTGAGTTAGAATTTTTAGCTATAAGGTGAGAACTACTGCAGAATGTGAGTTTTTCAGTTCCTATCTGTTATTCTGCATCTTTATTTGGTTTGCTTTGAGGACAATGTAAAATTTAGGTGTGGGGAGGGGCTAGTTATCTTTTATATATATATATATATATATATATATATATATATATATATATATATATATATATATATATATATATATATATATATATATATATATATATATATATATATATATATATATATATATATATATATATATATATATATATATGTTCACTTGCAAATATGATTAAGTTGATTAAGTAACAATTGAGTTAATTGGTGAACTTTTAAATTTTCTAGTTCTTAGTTTTATACTCAAGTTAGCCTTTTATGATAACTCTAAATAAATTTTTAAGAAATAATTTTTAAAGTATTATACTCCATTATAGCTCTAATTTAAAACTTTATTTGAAGTAATGAAATCTTTTCATGCTTACCTTAGAGTGGATAATAATTTATCAAGTTCTTTTAACACAAATAAATTGATTAATAAGTAACAACTAATTTAACTGGTGAACTTTCCAATTCTTAGTTAGTTTTATACTCAAGTTAACATTTTTATGATAACTCTAAATAAATTTTTAAGAAATAATTTTTAAAGTATTATACTCCATTATAGCTCTAATTTAAAACTTTATTTGAAGCAATGAAATTCTTTTCATGCTTAGCTTAGAGTGGATAACAATTTCTCAAGTCTTTTAATGCAAATAAATGTTATGTATATTCTTGGCAATAAAATTGATCATAAGGCTTGGAAATTGATTAAAACAAAGTGTTAGCTTGTTCTTTTCAAAATTTTAAACAAAAGATTCTAAGTTGGACTTGGTTTTGTATAGCTACAATGAAAAGATTTTCTAAGAGATTTACTTTAGAGTTATGCATAAAATTATTTTATGGAGTAAAAATTAGATTTTATTAGATAGTTTAAAGATATTAAGTGAATTAATTCTATATATCAAGTGCATAAAATGTTCTCTTGAGTAAAAACTAGCTTTGATTGGATTGTTTAAAGATATCAAGTCTATAAAAATATTTTTTGAATAAAAACTAGCCTTGATTAGATTGTTTAAAGATATCAAGTGAATTAATTCTATATTAATTTTTTAAATTGGCAAGTCACCGAATTTTGTGGGTATATTCACTGTGAACCCTCACGAGACTACAATTCATTCTCTAGGGTAAACTTGGGGTTTAAAGGCTTGTTGTATGTGTTAAATGCAACTGCGATTCCTACCAAAGTGAGTTAGGATCTCTCTTTCTTTGTTTTTTTATTTTCTTTCATTGCTAGAGGACTAGCAAAGTTTAGGTGTGGGAGTATTTAATTAGCATGGTTTAATATGCTTTATATGTCTATTCAAAAAAATTTCATTCAAGTAAATTATTAATATTATGTTTTGATTATTTTCATAGGAAATCAAGAAAGTGAGGAAAAATGAAGAAAATAAAGAGGAGTTAAAATGAAGATTATCTCAATCCCAATAGACCCCAATTGAAGCTCAAGAGAGGCCCAAGAGAAGCCTAAGAAATCCATGAAAAAAATTAGAGAAGAACCAAAAGAATTGAAGATGCAACAATGGCATCGATGCACCAATTGATAGGGCCATCAGTGGGCCCATTGATGGAGGCATCAACGGTTACATTATAGATTTATCCAATGGCCAAATTTTATTTTCTTGGAAGCCAAGATTGATCCTAATTGGTTCTTGTAGACTATAAATAGGGGTAGCGAGTGAGGGTGAAGGGTGTGGAAAATTTTATAATCCCATTTTTCGAAAGAAGAGCTACTCTTTTGTAACCTTCCACCTTTTGTAAAAAATTTCTCTTTTAATTTTTCTATTTTAAATTTTGTTATTGAAGAGTTGGGTCTAAGAGGAGGCAACCCTCTCAATATGAGTTTTATATTTATTGTCTTTTAATTCTTACTTTTTAATTTATGTTTTAGGAGTAGATTTTAATTAGTTAGTTTATAATTAGTTTAATTACTTGCTTTTATTCATGCTTTTTAATTGCTTATAATTTAGAAATTAATATGTATGACTAAATTTCATAGGCTCATTAGGATTAGATGGAGGTAATATAATTTATTAATTAGATTTAGAATTGCTCTATGTATGCTTTAATTGTTCACGCTAGAATTTTCTTTTCTAAAATTGTTACTTTTTCTTGTTCCAACCTGGGACAGACCAGAGGAGTAATTAGGGTAGTATCAAAATTTTTAAAGTCCTTTCATTATTCTTCTCCTTGTTTCCATCTTCTTCGTTCTTCTTCCCCAAAACCTCTCTTTTTTTACTCATCATTATTTCTTGGCTAAACAAAGAACAAGTGAAGTCTAATATAACAATTCTACATAATTCCAACTAATAGTGCCCAAAATGAGACTATACCTAGATCAAATGATTTTTGGAATGATGCGTTACTGGTCATCCAAATGGGTTAAATTCCCTGTAGCCAACATTATTTTATCACGTTGACAATAGAAGTAAGTTAAATATTCATTGGCGGCGGAAGATGATGAAAACATCATTAGCCTCCAGATAATAAACAAGTGTTAAAGCTTTATTTCTCCGACGAGAGAGACGTGGCCAACAATGCTAATAGAATAGGCGGTCGAAGGGAGCTCTTCAGGGATTTGGCAGAAAGGGGATGAAGTTTTCATGAGTTTTAACATTTTGAGCAGATTAGTTAATGGGGATTTTTTTGGACAAAAATACCCTTCAAGCGCTATTAATGGATATTACTTATAACGAGCTGTCATTGCCATGTACACATTAGAGCTGTGCAAACAGTCGGTCGGGTCGATTTTTATCAAATTTTGAACAACCGAACCGAACTGCCCATTAGTCAAAACCGAACCGAACTGCTGCAAGTCAGTTCGGTGCAGTTCGGTTCGGTTTGTTCGGTTTAAAAAACTATCGGTTACATGCTAAAACTAATTGGAATTAATAAACATTGATTCAAGCCATTACCTTGTTCAAGTAAATCAACTGAGTAATGATACACGAGACGGAAACCACTGCAAACACCCATATCTGGATATAGCCAGCCTGGTTGAATCCCTCTATAGTAAGCTTAATGGCAATTCCTATGGCCTATATACTCATCACCTGCTCATCAAACAGGAAAATGGATATAAGGAAATACAATGATATACCATAAACTGATATTTTAAGGAACAATATCACCCAATGCTTACTGTCAATGAACCGAATAAAGAACAAATCCCCAAGTAAACCATTATGTTTGTAGTACCTTACCAAGGGGAGCAATGCAACATCAGTACCAAAGATACCACAATTGCTGCTGATGCATACAAAAGAAAGGCTAGAAACAAAGAGCAGACCCTTAGCACAATTAGCATCCCTAAAAACATGAGAAAGAAAAACTCATAGTACGTCTACTGAAGGAATTCTAAAATGGAAAACCAGGTTGAGTTGCCAACTTCCATATCTGCTCTACAGAATCTGGCGTCCGCTCCTCCGGTGCATGAAGCACAATTACAGTGGACCCAACAATGCAAAGTATACACCCTAGAACTCTCATCTTCTGCAGCTTCTCCCTAAGTATAAAATGTGGCAAAACAGCACCGACACAAAATAATCTTTCATCAATTAACATGGAAAAAATTACAATTAAAATTGGATCCTCCGATTAAGCATTTAACAATCACCAGTCACTCAAATTGTCAAATTGCTTATATTGATTTCCAATCAGAATTTCAACTAAAATCCACTTTTGAACCAATCATCCAATTTGGTTCATCTTCCAATAAAATTCCAAAATTTGAACAATCAATAGATGTAACGAGTTTAGATTTTTCTTTTCTTCACGACAATTATAAAATTTCAAAAAGTACAATTAAAATTAGATCCTCCGATTAAGCATTTAACAATTATTTGGGTTTTTTATATTCACCTTCTCTGCTAAGTGAAGGGAGGTCAATAGCTAACCAAGATCTTTTATACTTGAGAGGAACTGGTCTTTGGATATTGGCATGTTCATCTCATCGAACCTGAAAAATGTACAAACATTTAATATTAGGGCCTGGATGATGAATTGAAAGTATGCAATGTAAGAAGAAGAAAAGAGATTATTTACTTTCCAAGATCTCCACTTAGAATCAACCCATTGAGATGAAGTATCCCCTCAAATAACGGTGAGTCAGCGGGGTTAAAGAGGCGACGAGTCGGCGGCGGCAAAGAGGCGGCGAGTCGGTGGCGATGGTGATGGCTAGGGCTGTTTGGGAGTTGGGGAGCGTGTGAGAAAAGAGACAGATCTGAAACGTCGAAGTGGGTTTTCTAAATTGGGTACGGGTTTAGCAGGTACGGGTTATAAAACTTTAGTCTGGTGGATGTGGTCGGTTCGGACAGTTCGGGTTGAAAACTTTTCAACCCGACCCGAACCGCACTATCAATAAAACCGCCCCGAACTGTTAATTTTCGGCCAGTTCGGTCGATTTTTTCGATTTGAACCGAACCATGCTCATCCTTAGCAAACACCCATGTCTGATATACCGCCTGGTTAAATCCCTCTATAATAAGCTTAATGGCAATTCCTATGGCCTTTATACTCATCACACAGGAAAATGAATATAAGGAAATACAATGATATACTATAAACTGATATTTTAAGGAACAATATCACCCAATGCTTACTGTCAATGAACCGAATAAAGAACAAATCCCCAAGTAAACCATTATGTTTGTAGTACCTTACCAAGGGGAGCAATGCAACATCAGTACCAAAGTTACCGCAATTGTTTCTGATGCATACAAAAGAAAGGCTAGAAACAAAGAGCAGACCCTTAGCACAATTAGCATCCCTAAAAACATGAGAAAGAAAAACTCATAGTACGTCTACTGAAGGAATTCTAAAATGGAATACCAGGTTGAGTTGCCAACTTCTATATCTGCTCTATAGAATCTGGTGTCCGCTCCTCCGATGCATGAAGCACAATTACAGCGAACCCAACAATGCAAAGTATACACCCTCGAACTCCCATCTTCTGCAGCTTCTCCCAAAGTATAAAATGTACCAAAACAGCACCGACACAAAATAATCTTTCATCAATTAACATGGAAAAAAAAGCACAATTAAAATTGGATCCTCCGATTAAGCATTTAACAGTCACCAATCACTCAAATTGTCAAATTGCTTATATGGATTTCCAATCAAAATTTCAACTAAAATCAACTTTTGAACCAATCATCCAATTTGGTTCATCTTCCAATAAAATTCCAAAATTTGAACAATCAATAGATATAACAAAGTTTAGTTTTCTTTTTCTTCACCTGACAATTATAAAATTCTAAAAAGTACAATTAAAATTGGATCCTCCGATGAAGCATTTAACAATCATTTGGGTTTTTTATATTCACCTTCTCTGCTAAGTGAAGGGAGGTCAATAGCTAACCAAGATCTTTTATACTTGAGAGGAACTGGTCTTTGGATATTGGCATGTTCATCCCATCGAACCTGAAAAATATTCAAACATTTAATATTAGGGCTTGGATGATGTCACGCACCGCTTCCCAAAATACCAGGAAGCGATGCATGAACAAGTCCGACGTATTAGGTTGAGGAGAAATCACGAATAATAAAAAATATTTCTTCTCAATCTAATACGCCAAGTAATCATAAAATACATCACGCCACGATCCCAATCACGGCCGGTAAGAATAAATAATAATCGAACGTAAGAGTACATATCACCAAAATGAAATAACATCCAGGACTATAAAATAAGTCTACATGTTTGGAACAATACATGTAGCTAAGACCGAAAAATCATAAAATAATGTCAATGAGCTAAAATGAAAATCTTGAAAGAAGTCTAAGGTTCATCAACTCACGAAAATAAAAGGAACTAAGCTCCACCGATCTACTCCGTCGTCACGGAAGGTTCTCCTGAAAACTCCGCTCAAGTGTGGTACATCTTGAACTTGTCAGATCATCTAAATCTGACGATACACCAAGAGAATGAATATAACACCTGCAAGATCCCACAAGCAATAGCGATTATAATAATAATACAAATGAATGCAAGTAATCGAAAAATACGGACAAATCAAGTATAACAATACGGTTAACCACCCATGTAAAGATCCAAATGAGATTAATATTAAGAAATCTACAAAGCGAGGCGTGAATGCGTCGGCGAAATAATCAAACAAGGAAACCCTCATGTATATACCATATGTCCAGTTGTAAATAACTAAATACTAACCCCAAACTATACGGATGGAACATACAAGCGGAAATAAAGCATCGACATGTGCATCTCGGTGTCCGTACAACCAACCTAAGCGTCAAATATCTCAACTCGAAGTCCGTATCTAGCCATCCTATAACAGTCATGGATCATAACTCTCACGAGTCGAAATTCATATCACCGGATAACCGATCGTTCACAAATCCCATACGTGCATCCAATGCCGCTACGCGAATCGAGGAGGACTACACTGGCCGATTAGGCTGTCCGGACCCTGAAAGGACTCGGTGAATACACAAGTACACCGACTAAAGTGACTACACAAATTCAAACTTTAGCCCTACAAACCAACCCCAGTGACTACACAAATTCATTGGTGCGAGTCTCGAAGATACATCAACAGTCACATCCGATCACATGAACCAAGACTTTCCCATCCCCCGGTCTCGGGTAAATCAAGTCAATGATCTTGATATATCAAACACGGTTCACCTCTAACATGGTCAACACACACATGTCACTAGGTCATGTTCATGACGAACCAAGTCCCTAAGTCATGAACTACTACGGTTGGACACAACAAGGCGTGAATAAATGCAATTAACATGTCACATGTGAATTTACTCTCGTGTCGGTAATGGAGTGTATCATGAACGATAGCGTGAATAACTATCAACAACGGTACAATACTGAAAATGTGAAATAAGAGAAGTTAACCACATGAAATGGCGTAGTTTTCAACATAAATTTCCATGAAAATCCTTTAAACTAATTCCCAACTTAATTATCCAATATTTCAATTAAAAATATATTTTTCTCTTTAATATTATTTATGAGCGATAACTATTTTCTTTTCCATAAATCACCTCTATTTCCTTTTTTTTTAACAAAACCTCTTAAAATATTTTAAAAAAATTTTTCTCCCAAATAATTTCTTTTAACCATAACAATTAATTAGAGATACTTTTACTCAAAATAAAATATTTTCACCAAATAATTTCTTTTAAAAATTTTTTCTTAATCATAATAATTACTAAACATATCCTAAAAATACGTTCTTGCTTCCAAATAGCACGAAATTAATCATAGATCAATTCTAACCTATCCAATCATCACGGATAATTTTATACCATCGAATATTCACAGAAAATATAAATGTTAGCTGGCATATGATATCAAATTGGCACGAACTAACTATACATATACTAATTAATTCATAAAATAAATAAATGAGACAACGGCAAGAGGGATCTTGCATATAATTATTCATAAATAATCTAAAAATATAAAATACGAGTTAAAAGCAAGCGGTATCTTGCCTAGAAATCAGTGTCGCGGCGGTACAGACTATCTGACGACCATAAGATGGCTCCACGGCGTGCACGGGACTGCACGACGGCGCCGAGATCTGGCTGAACGGCGCGCGGTGCTCGGGGGACGTTGGGACTGCGGCAGCAAGGAGGAGGCGAGGGTGGCGGTGATGGCCGAGATCGGTGGGCGGCGGTGAACAGGGAAGTGGGTTTGGGCGAAGGTGGCAGCGGCGTGGGCGAGGCTGAGGGGGTGAGGCGGCGGATCTGGCGGCAGACGAGGAGGAGAGGGCGGCAGGTTGAGGGAGAACGGAGGTGGAGAAGTCGTGAAGTCGATGCAGGTTAAGCGGCAGAACGACAGTATGGCGGGCAGGCAAATCATGCTCAACGTTCAGGCGGAACGAGAGAATAAAAGAACAGGAAGGAAAACAGCAGTCATAAAGCAAAACAGGAAATTAAAGGCAGAAGAATCAGGTAATCTAACAAACTTTCGACAAAATCAGGATAATAAAATTTAGAGATATAGGTTAGTTAGGATTAAAGTTCTTATTTCATCACGAACTAGGGTCAGGTCCGGGTCACGTTATAATATCGTCATATATCATACACGATTCATGACAATTTGTAACGATTAATCTAATAATATTATTAACTAATTATTAATAACCTCTATCATTATATATATATATATATATATATATATATATATATATATATATATATATATATATATATATGATTAGTATAATATCAATATCTAAAATATTATTTAGTATTTAATATCGAAAAATACGTGTCGAAAAATATTAGAAAAATAATACTAGAAAAATACGTCTTGAAAATATTAGAAAATACGTGTCGAAAATTCACGGGTGTTACAGATGATGAATTGAAAGTATGCAATGTGAGAAGAAGAAAATAGATTATTTACTTTCAAAGATCTCCACTTAGAATCAACCCATTGAGATGAAGTATCCCCTCAAATAACGGTGGGTCGGCGGTGTTAAAGAGGTGGCGAGTCGGCAGTGACAAAAAGGCAGCGAGTCGGTGGCGATGGTGATGGCTAGGGCTATTTGGGAGTTGGGGAGCGTGTGAGAAAAGAGACAGATCTGAAACGTCGAAGCCGGTTTTCTAAATTGGGTATGGGTCTAGCGGGTACGGGTTATAAAACTATAGTCTTGTGGATGTGGTCGGTTCGGACAGTTCGTGTTGAAAACTTGTCAACCCAACCCGAACTGCACTATCAATAAAACCGCCCCGAACTGTTAATTTTTGGCCAGTTCGGCCGGTTTTTTCGGTTTGAACCGAACCATGCTCAGCCCTAACACACATGCAAAATCTTTGTAGCCCCTAGAATGAAAAATTATTGGATGATCAACAAGCACCATCCTGGCATACTCCGGCACAATAAAGAGCTGACACGTGACCCTCTCTTGCTTAAATCAATTAAAGAAAGTCAACAGCTTCGGTACTTTCAAAAATATTTTTTGAATCTGGGTGGCATCTTTGTTATTAGAATCCTAAATGTCGCGCTCTCCACGGGAAAACTATCGGGTGCGCCCTGCATTCTTTGAGTGGCGCGAGAACTCTAAGCCCTTAGATCCCCGGATCTTGGGACAAATCCCAAGATCTTGGGGGATCCAAGGGTCCAAAGGCCTCCGGTGCGCCACTCAGCAATGGGCCGGGCGCACCGGATACCTCCTCCTCCAACCCTCTCCCACCCGAGAAAATCGACGGCCACTAAAAAATGATGTTCCACACCCAATTTTGTAAATGTTGACACTTTCAGTGGCATCTTTAACTTGAGGTTAACCGGTCCATCTTCTTCATCCATGTTCTCTCTATCTTTTTCTTTCTCTTCTTTTCTTTTTCTAGGAGAAAACAATTCACCGAAGACGAAGACGAGAAAAAAGCAGCCACGGCGGTGGCGTTGGCCAAGCCAATCCTCAATCTGAACCTCCGGCGGTTTGCCTCATCGAGAGCCTTGATTACTAGTCCCGAACCCTAAATCACAATTCACCAAATTCTTCCTATATCTCTTCTTCTGCTGCTTCTCTCCTTCCTCCTCGAGCTTTGACCAAACCTCGAGCATGAAAAACCCCAACATAGTTGAAACCCATTTTGATTTTGATCTCTGGGTATAGTCATAGAACTGGTAGTCTGAAGATCCTAATTGGGTCTTCTTTGATTGAATTTGACTTTGGGAAAATGGGTCTTTTGGGTTTGATTGGTACTGAAATTGATAGTTATGAAGCTGGAGTTTTGATATCTGGATGTAGATCAAAGTGGGATTTTTTTTTTTTGGGGTACCTTTTCTTCCAATTTCTGCTGTTGGGTTATGCCTCTGTTGCTCTACTTCATGAAATTGACTGTATTTTTAGCGAGTTGTATGTAGAAAACATTGTTAATTTAAGCTATCAGGTAATTATATTGGGGTTTTGATTGCTTTAAGCTTGTATGGATGCTTGAAATTTAATTATTTCGGTTGAATTGGTAGCGCACACTGTATAGGCTTGAATTTGGTGGATGGAGAGGAGGATGCGAGGAAAGGGAGGACAGTAACTGAGCTTTTTATTTTATTTTATTTATATGGAAGGATGAGGGGTAGTTATGGTCTCCACTTTGAGTAAAGAACTAAAGTTCTTTTGGGGTTTTGTTTGTTTGATAAAGGGGTGTTTGGTTCATTTTCTTGAAATTATAGGAAATGTTTTCCACTCAATAAAGTTTTGAGAGGTAAAAAAGTACAAATTTTTTTTTGTTTGGTTCAAAACTTCAAAAATGGGCCTTGATACTTTAGAGAAATGTCATGTTTTCCTTTTCTTTTGTTTGGTTGCATATGAAAAATTTCTAGAAAATTGCCAACAACCTTATTTATGACTTTACAATGGCTATATTAACGGCTAGTTTGACATGATCAAATCCTATAAAATCACTCTATCCTCATCAACACGAAAATTAGTGAAACTTTCAACGTATTATTTCACCACCTTTACACTTAATATTCTAAGTTATAAAAGGTGGCACTTTAATATCCTAAAATATAAGAAAGTAACACTTTAATATCGTAAGTTGTAAAACAAAAGTAGCACTTTAGCCCCTTTTGTTAGTTGTTAAGACAATTTTCCAAAAATATTCCCATGAAAACTAACAAAAGTACTAATGTGCTAATTTTTATAACTTAGGATATTAAAGTGGAACTTTTTTCAACTTAGAATATTTAAGTATAAATGTGTTGAAACAATAGGGTATTTTAAATAGTGCCATTTAGCCAATTTTCTACAATAAGTATCCCTCTCTCTTTATTATTCTCTTCTTTATCTTCTTTTCTTTTAATTCTTTCTTCTCTTCTCTTTATAAGAACGGCCTAGAGATATTGTGAACTAATTGGTCACAAAACAGATCCCTTCACATTGGTCTAAACAGGATAGATCTTGTTTCCTCTCCCAAGCGAAATATTTCTACTGGGATGATCTCTATATGTTTAAGTATTGTCCTAACCAGATCTTTAAACGGTGTATTTCAAATGAAGAAATTAGGAGTGTTCTTTCCTTTTGCCATGAGCAAGCTTGTGGAGGCACTACAAGAAATTAGGTTTTTAACAAAGGGAAATCCCTTCGTAGAAGAGTCAAATATAGTCGTTATTGTATATTAATGATAGGAAAAATTCCCTTCGCGACCCGTCGTTGAAGCCTCTGTTGCTAATGCCTCGTGAAGGTATTGAACTCCCGTCGTTAAAGTGTTTAATGACGGGATTACGTAACCGTCATTCACATTTGCGATGGTACTATTTACCGTCATTAGTAGTTGCGACGGTGTTATCCACCGTCATTAATGTGTCACGCGGTTCAAAATGCCCTTTGTTGATGTTTTGATGCTAGTTAACTAATAACACATTCACGATGATTTTTGCCTTTCGTTGATCGCACATGTATACATAGACACTTCAAAATCTATAGTCTATATACTCATTCATATTCACAATAATAATGGACATGAATACCAGTGACAGAAAGTTGGGAAGTACTCCAAACATGCACAAAAATACATATTGCACAGATTATTCACTTAAATGCATTATATTTTGGTAATCTCAAAACTATCTATCACATGTACATGATATTGTTTGGATTAATACAGGGTTGATAATAGTACACATCAAAAGTTACAAGGAAGTCAATATTGGCTCGTTGCTTTTCAGAAAATTAAATCTTCTAGAGCTTCACACTTAACCCAATGATGATGCTTCCTCTATTGATATATTCTAGACATCAGTCAGAAATAGAATAGCTCCAATTTCCCGCCAGATTCTCTACTAACAGAGACTCAAAACTAAGGGAATTAACTTAGATGCACCTCTAGTGAGCACAAAATTTCATCTACTAGATCCATCTTGAACTTCCTGCAACAAAGCCAATAGTATATTTATTACAAAATGATTTGAAAAGGCAATATAAGTAGTGACTTGATAGCCTAAGTAAAGCTTGTCAACCTCATAGCAAAAGATTCAAATTGCATAACAGTTGGACATAAGAACAGACCAATAAAAACAAATCATTTGAGCTTACTGAAGGTGTAACCAAATGCTCACAAGTTCAGTTAAACATTCTATAACCTTATGCACTACCTAGGAGTTTGTTTTCTTCAAGCCTTATGTATACAACTTTTCCTGTCATTGAAACGATAGAACGGTACTTCTACAAAATAGAACAACATGGGAGTTTAAATTTACAATTCTGGAAATAAAACTAAAGAGGAAAAATTCAACCTTGATATTCTGCAAACCATCTCCAACTGTAATTGAAGTCTTGCCTGGAGCACAGCTCCTGTCAAGCTTGAACTTCACATATAGAACCAATAACTGAGATAATAACTTTGATACATCACAAATATGACCTTTATTAGAAACTTAGAATGCTGAAAACTAGTATGCTATTATAATTATTACTTGCAGCTTGAACTTTTTGTTGGAAACATGCACCAAAACATGCACAAGGCAGATTCGGGCTTAGTAGTCGACTACTCTGAGTAGTAGTCGACTACTCTGCGATTAATGACGCTTTTCGGTTTGAGCCTCAGTAGTCGACTACTCTGAGGTTGTAGTCGACTACTAAGGGCAGATTCCAGAATACGGGTCTGTTTTGGGTTTGGTTTTAAACCCGTTTCTTTTTGAGTTTATATATAACCCTAAACATGATTAATTAGGGTATGGGGAACTCGTTTTGGAGCAGCCTTTGAGAGGGTATTGTGCATCTTTTGTGAGGAGATTTGGTGAGAGATTTGAGAGCTTTGTTCTAGGGTTTTGTGGTGAGAATTTATAATCCTAGTTTGTATTCTCTCTCTATTAGTAAAATTCCCCCCTCCTTGCCCCGTGGACGTAGGCAACTTGTCGAACCACGTAAATTGGTGTGTCGCTATTTGTGGTGCTTGATTTGTAATAGCTTTTAGGTTCTCTCGACAGGTCAGTCCTAGAACTGATGAGAGGAAGAGTAAATATCCCACTTTGTTGAGATATTTACTTCAGATTCTTGTTTCCTTAGTGAGACGGGAATTCTTATTGCGATCTAGCTCTCTTGTTATGGTTATTGTTCGGCAGAGGTGCTGCCAAAATTTTTCGCTGCGCACAACAAGTGGTATCAGAGACCAGATTTCAGATCTAGGATTTTGAAGTTTGGTGGAGGAAGATTCTTGTGTAAAGCTTAGTTCTTGGAGTTCTCGGCTTCGGTGGAGATAGCATTAGGAGTTGTCGTTGGAGATTTCGCTTTCCTCGTGTGATTAGAAAATCTATTTGGAATCCGATCTAGGGTTCAGTTGGGTGATTCTTTAATCCTATCAAAGTTATTCTTTCTCTACAATTTAGAGTTAGTTTGCAATTGGAGAAGAAGGTGAAAGCAGCAAGTCAATGGCGAGTCCAATACAAGTTGGTTTTTCGAACACCAAAATTAGTGTGATGAAGTATGACGGAAAAATCAACTTTGGTTTGTGGATGAGCGACGTACAGGATGCACTTAATGCTCAAAATTTGGAGGAGACTATCATGGTCGAAGAGAGGCCATCTAAATATGATGAGGCAATATGGGATAAGATGAATAGGAACGCGTGTGGGGTAATCAGGTCCTGTTTAGAACAGGAACTGAAATATGATGTGATTGGGGTGACGTCTGCAATGAAGATGTGGAAAATTCTCAACAATAAGTATCTCACCAAGAGTGTTGAGAACAGGTTGCACTTGTTGCGAAGACTCTTCAGGTTACAGATGTCCAAAGGCACCTCATTAGCGGCTCATGTGAACAACTATACTAAGTTGTTGTCTGACTTGGCAAATATCAATGAGAAGATAACGGATGAGTACAAGGCAGTTATTTTATTGGGCTCCTTACCGGATGAGGAGTATGACACCTTTGTACTCACTTTGTTGAACGGACGTACTTCTATCAGCTATAGTGAAGTTACTAATGCATTGACCAATCATGATTTGAGGAGGAAGGATAAGAAGACTTCCCGTGCGAGTACTTCAGGCGAGGCCTTGTCGACGAGAGGTAGAAACCCATATCCGAAAGGTGGCAATAGAGGGAGGTCAAAGTCAAGAAGCCGCCACCAATTGTCAAAGAACCAATGTGCATTCTGCAAAGAGCAGGGACATTGGAAGAGAGATTGTCCAAAGCTCAAGGAGAAAGAAAATGGCAAGAAAAAGGGCCCGAAGGCCAATGAGGTGAATATTGCTAAAGGCGATGATTCCACCCTGTGGCATTTGTGGGATAGGTACCGTGCAGATTAGGATGCATGCAGATTAGGATGCACGATGGAGTAGTCCGTGAGTTGAAGAAGGTGAGATTTGTTCCTCACCGAAGAAAAATCTTATCTCGGTTGTGATTATCACATTTTAATTACATTTTATACCCTTATTACCTATGTTATATGAATAACGATATTACTAATAATCATTTTATCTTATTTTGCGAGGCTAATAAAGAAATAATGAATAAAAGCCCAAATGACTCAAATTCTCGAATTTCTACCAATATTTGAAGCCCAAATCAAGACAAACAAAGGCCCAAGATACCAAATTGATCCAAGAGAAATTCGTGAAGAAAAATCAAGAAAAGACAAATTCGGTTGGGAACCAATCGGTTGACCAACCGGTTGGCTAACGGTTGGCTAACCGACGCCAACCGACGGTTTGCAAATGATTCTCAATTAATGGTGGATTTCTCTTCCTTTTGGTGGGTTTGATCCAATGGTTCACATCAACTCCGTTGGGCTATAAATAGGGGTGAAGGTGAGGGTTTTGAGTGTGAAATATTTTGTAAAACTCCATTTGGAGAGGAGGGTCACTCTTCATTGAGAAGACCTTCCAAAATTGTAACTTTGTTACACAATAAATGAAATGTTTCACCCTTCAATTTCCTTTCTCTTCTTCTAATCCAAGGACCAAAGGAGGATTAGATTAAGATCGAGTTGTTGGTTTCTATTTTATTTCTTTTTCATTTTCTTCTTTATTTTCTTGTTTGTAGAATAGATTTACTTTCATGCAATTTACTTTCATGCAATTTACTTTCATGCAATTTAATTCCTTAATCCTATCAAAGTTATTCTTTCTCTACAATTTAGAGTTAGTTTGCAATTGGAGAAGAAGGTGAAAGCAAGTCAATGGCGAGTCCAATACAAGTTGGTTTTGAACACCAAAATTAGTGTGATGAAGTATGACGGAAAAATCAACTTTGGTTTGTGGATGGCGGGTACGGATGCACTTAATGCTCAAAATTTGGAGGAGACTATCATGGTCGAAGAGGCCATCTAAATATGATGAGGCAATATGGGATAAGATGAATAGGCGTGTGGGGTAATCAGGTCCCTTTAGAACAGGCTGAAATATGATGTGATTGGGGTGGCGTCACAATGAAGATGTGGAAAATTCTCAACAATAAGTATCTCACCAAGAGTGTTGAGAACGAGTTGCACTTGTTGCGAAGACTCTTGATTCTGAGATGTCCAAAGGCACCTCATTAGCGGCTCATGTGAACAACTATACTAAGTTGTTGTCCGACTTGGCAAATATCAATGAGAAGATAACGGATGAGTACAAGGCGCTTATTTTATTGGGCTCCTTACGGATGAGGAGTATGACACCTTTGTACTCACTTTGTTGAGCGGACGTACTTCTATCGGCTATAGTGAAGTTACTAATGCATTGACCAATCATGATTTGAGGAGGAAGGATAAGAAGACTTCCGTCGAGTACCGAGGCGAGGCCTTGTCGACGAGAGGTAGAAACCCATATCCGAAAGGTGGCAATAGAGGAGGTCAAAGTCAAGAAGCGCCACCAATTGTCAAAGAACCAATGTGCATTCGCAAAGAGCGGGGACATTGGAAGAGATTGTCCAAAGCTCAAGGAGAAAGAAAATGGCAAGAAAAGGGCAGAAGGCCAATGAGGTGAATATTGCTAAAGGCGATGATTCCACCCTGTGGCATTTGTGGGATAGGTACCGTGCAGATTAGGATGCACGATGGAGTAGTCCGTGAGTTGAAGGAGGTGAGATTTGTTCCTCAGCTGAAGAAAAATCTTATCTCAGTTGTGATTATCACATTTTAATTACATTTTTATACCCTTATTACCTATGTTATATGAATAACGATATTACTAATAATCATTTTATCTTATTTTGCGAGGCTAATAAAGAAATAATGAATAAAAGCCCAAATGACTCAAATTCTCGAATTTCTACCAATATTTGAAGCCCAAATCGAAGACAAACAAAGGCCCAAGATACCAAATTGATCCAAGAGAAATTCGTGAAGAAAAATCAAGAAAAGACAAATTCGGTTGGGAACCAATCGGTTGACCAACCGGTTATAACGGTTGGCTAACCGATCGACAACCCGATCGGTTTGCAACAGTCTGAATTAATGGTGGATTTCTCTTCCTTTTTGGGTTTGATCCAATGGTTCACATCAACTCCGTTGGGCTATAAATAGGGGTGAAGGCTGAGGGTTTGAGTGTGAAATATTTTGTAAAACTCCATTTGGAGAGGAGGGTCACTCTTCATTGAGAAGACCTTCCAAAATTGTAACTTTGTTACACAATAAATGAAATGTTTCACCCTTCAATTTCCTTTCTCTTCTTCTAATCCAAGGACCAAAGGAGGATTAGATTAAGATCGAGTTGTTGGTTTCTATTTTATTTCTTTTCATTTTCTTCTTTATTTTCTTGTTTGTAGAATAGATTTACTTTCATGCAATTTACTTTCATGCAATTTACTTTCATGCAATTTAATTCCTTGCAATTTACTTTCATGCAATGTATTTAATTCTTGTATTTACTTTCTAGATTAGATTTTTCTTTTCTTTAATTCACCTTGAGTCTAGAACCCTCTAGGGAATTACCCTTTTCTAAGTGTGGAGCTAATATTCGTGGGATCCCTAGAGATTGTTTGAAACTAGCTAACAAATCCAACTCATTTTCATGAGATTGAGATAAGCTAAGTGGATCTACTCTAGATTCCTCATATCTTTAATTAATCCTCCATACTTTACCTTCTTTATTTTCCTCTTATCCTTGTTTTTCATTTGTTTGTTATTTTTCTTTATTTTTGATTTCATTGATTTTTACTTCTCTCTCAATCTCATATTCCCTTCATGTGCATATAATCTCAAACCTAGTTTTGTTATTATGTGGATATAACCACAACCACATTCTCAACTTTATTTTCTCCTCTTTTGCACATAATCCACAACCACTCTCTCTAGCCTCTTCACCACCACTTCCACCATTTTCTCACTTTCATTTTATTTGAATAACTCCTAATTGTCATGCACATAATTTGAGAACCAAAACTTAAACAAAACTCTTCCTACTTCCCGTTCCTCGTGGGATCGATAATCTTAAATACTATAACTTAATAAAGGTTGTATACTTGCAACTTAGGAGGTAATCATTTATTTCCCACCAAGTTTTTGGCGCCGTTGCCGGGGAACGGTGCATAAGTAGGATTTTGATTAATTTTGGTTCCTTAACTTGTGTGTTTTTTTTTTGTGTAGGAACTTGGAACTTGAAGATTAAGAGTTGAAGAATCAAGATTGAAGATTTGCCTCCAACGAGGCTTTGGATAGCGATTGCGTGGGTAACTCTTCTTTCTTGTATTTTCAATTCCACCCTTTAGATAGTTCATTCACATTAGAGACAATTAGGATAAAAAAAAAAAAAAAAAAAAAAAATTTTACCCTTGTCGACCCTAATAAACTTCATTTCTTTGATTGTCGACCATAATAAAAATGAAAAGATTTTTATTTTTACATCCTTTTAGTTGCTTTTAATTCCTAGGGTTGCATTTGCATATAATAGTAGGAATTCACCAAAGTGATTTAGCATCTTGATTTGGCACACACTTGAAAATATTTTAAGGGCAAAACCCATTAATCAAGATAAGGTGAGGGATTTCATCACCCTTTCCTTAGCCCAAAAATCACTAATTCCTCACTACACATACCCAAGCCTCTTAAAATTTGATTAGACGTTGGCCCCTAAGTATTCGAGCTCATTAAGGAACAATAATTTCTTAAGTGAACCGGTCCAAGTTTATTTGGATTAATTGGTGTCTAAGGCAAGGTTTAGGGGTTGCGTAAGGCGCTCCGAAAGGAAAGAGGTACTTAATTGATCTTTGATCTCCCTCTAGTACTATCCTTACCTGGCTAATTACCCAAGTAAACTTTGATCTTTTCACTAAGGGAATTTTTGGTTAGGAGCTGGTCTAAGTCAAGTTTAGGCTTAACCCTAGAGTTAGGGTGATTGAAAAGTGATTGCCTTGATTTATTTTTAGTTAGTTTTTCCTCATTTTTTTTCTCATCATCTTCTTAACTTTTTCTCGTGTCCTTTTTCAAATAAAAAATTTATTTGATTTTGGTGTATGCAAACTTGGGTTAGGGATAATACTAATCGTTTAATTCGTTTTGATCCATCTCTTGAACCAAACGAAATGGCTAATACCAACCCACCTGTTCTTCAAGATGTTTGTTACCCCACTAGAAATGCAATCCCTCTTGCATAAAATCCCGAGGTAAATGGAACCAATTTTGAACTTGACCGCATTTCATAAACATGCTTCCCAAATTCTTAGGAGTCGAAACCAAGACGCATACATCTTTATTTCGAATTTGAAGAAGTTTGCCTCATGATTAAGATGAGGGACTTAGCGAAGATGCGATCAAACTCCGATTTATTCCATTTGCCCTTAAGGACAAAGCCAAAAATGGTACGTATACTTGCCTGATTCCATCTCAACTTGGGGTGAATTTGTAACAGTTTTCTAAAAAATTCTTTCCTATCCACAAAACAATCAAGCTTAGAAACAGCATTCAAAATTTTAAAATTGTCCCGGGAGAACCTTTTTGGAAGTATTTTGATAAATTCAAAGATCTTCTTATCCAATGTCCTCACCATGGTCTTGAAAAGTGGCGATTATGCCAAATCATTTATGAAGGATTGGATTATTCTTCAAAAACTTCCTTAGAGTCAATGTGTCAAGGGGATTTCATGAAGAAAAATGCCGATGAAGCTTGGGACTTTTTAGAGAATTTATCAGAAAACTATGCATTGGGAACAACGTGATTCATCGATTACCCAATCCAGTTCTAGAGGTCCTTCCTTAGAGTCAAACATAGCCTCTGAAGCTAAGATGGCTACAATTCTACGCAGGTTAGAAACTTTAGAAACCAAAGAACGAGCTCCGGCTCAAATCAAACAAGTTTCTGCCTCAGGTTGTCATAGCTGTCTTTCTACGACCCATGCTTGAGCAATGTCCACTCTTAGGAAATACTCAATCTCTAGAACGGATGAATCGCATTCGACATCCAGATTAATGATCCATTTTCTCCAACCTATAATCCAGGTTGGAGAAATCATCCAAATTTTGCATGGAATCAGGGTAATTTCTCGGGAAATCAAAATTTCACTCCCTCTTCAAACCAACAATTCCCTAGGGGCAACGCAATTTCTTTCAGTTCTCCAACCAATTTTTCACAACCAAATCAGCCATTTCAAAATCAGTTTCCTCATCATCAATCTACAAATCATATTCCTTCAAATGTTGAGAAACGTCTTAATGTTTTGGAAAGGGGTTTGGAAGCCTTGATTAAAACCTCTGCACAGACCACGAACTTGTTGACTCAAACATCTAGCACGATGAACTCCTTTATGCAATCAACAGGACAAATTCTCAACTCCAACACTCAAGCCATAGCTAGATTAGAAACCCAAATGGTCAACTAGCTAGCTATAAGTGAGAGAGAGAAAGGATCATTTCCGAGTCAACCCGTGACCAATCCAAGGAACGCGGGTCAAGTTCAACTTTTCAAGATCAAGTGAATGCAATCCATTCACAACAGTCAGGTAACCAGGTTAATAATCAAGTCCTTCAGAACGAGAGAATTACGTTGAATACATGCATCTTGAAGCCAACATTTGAAGAACCCTTTGTTAATGAACTTAGATTTTAGAAAATAGAAAACAACAAGATTTCATTTTGATGAAATTTTTGTTAATAACGAATCTAAGTTCAAAAGTATACAACCATTAATACCTACCTTCCATTCTTTGCGAACATCACTAAAAACTCTGAAATTTTTGGAATTTAAGCACATCGATGATCATATCATTTTGAAATTCTTTAAATTTGGGTAGAATTTTCAGCAATAAGGTAGGATTTAATGTAGAATGTGAGCTTCTCATGTTTTATCTTTTATTCTACATTTTTATTTTTTGTCTCATAATAATAAAAGAATTTATTCTTCTCTCATGTGAGAGTTTCTTGTTGTTCTTTATTAAAAAAAAAAAAAGAGAATAAATTTTGGCTTCACCCCTTATCTTGAAGGTAATTACGAATTGTTATCATTGTTGAAGTCGTAGAACAAATGTAAGTGCTTCAATTATTATCTGTTTTACTTTGTGCATAATAGAATTTGCATTGAGGACAATGCAAAATTAGTGTGGGGTGGGAATTAGTCATTTTTGCTCTTTATCTTAGTCAGTTTTCCTCTTTTTCTTACCATTTTTTATGTCATTTTTTCCTCTTTTCATAAAAAAAAAAAATAGTCACTTGCCAACTTAATAGAGTTGATTAATAATTGATCTATTTGATAGAATTTAAGTCTTCTAATCCTTAGTTAGTTCTATACTCAAGTTTACCTTTTATGATAACTCCAAATAAATTTCTTAAGAAATGATTTCCAAAGTAGTATACTTTACTTAAGTTTTAACTTAGATTTTTAATTAAAGTAATAAAATTTTTGCATGCCTAACTTAGAGTTGAAAATAATTTTTCAAGTTGTCTTGATCCAAATATTATTCAGAATATATATACATATACACATATATATATTATACTAACTTAATAAAAGAAGAAAAATTTCTCTAAAATCATTGGTGGTTCTATTTTACTAAGCCTAAATTGACTAAGTAATTAAGCCCGAGGAGTATTTCTATGCTTAATGACCTAAGCCCAATTGGGTTGGGATTCATTGGCCCAAAACTCGCTAAATGGTCACTTAGAAAGCCCAATTAAAAAGAACAAAACTACCAAGGAGTAAAAATAATAATAATAATAATAATAATAATAATCATACTAACCATGTTTTGTATATAGTTATATTTGTATATGTTCTTGAAAAATAAAATGGATTAAAAGACTTGAAGTTTGTTTAAAACAAAGAGTTAGCATGTTCTTTTCAAAACTTTTAAATTAAATTTTTGAGTTAAACTTGGTTTTGTATAACTATAATGAAAGGATTTTCTTAAGAAAATTACATTGGAGTTATGATAAAAATATTTTCTTGAGTATTAACCAACTTCAATTGGAATGTTTGAAGATATCAAATGAATGAATTATTTTATTAACTCCTTTAAATTGGCAAGTTGACTGAATTTTGTGGGTATATTCACTGCAAACCCTCACGAGACTACAACTCGTCCACTAGGGTAACCTAGGGGTTTAAAGGCTTGTTGTATGCGCTAAATACAACCGCGATTCCTGCGAAAGTGAGTTAGGTTCTCTTTTTATTTTCTTTGCTAGAGGACTAGCAAAAGTTTAGGTGTGGGGGTATTTGATTATCACATTTTAATTATATTTTTATACCCTTATTACCTATGTTATATGAATAACGATATTACTAATAATCATTTTTATCTTATTTTGCGTGCTAATAAAGAAATAATGAATAAAAGCCCAAATGACTCAAATTCTCTGAATTTCTACCAATATTTGAAGCCCAAATCAAGACAAACAAAGGCCCAAGATACCAAATTGATCCAAGAGAAATTCGTGAAGAAAAATCAAGAAAAGACAAATTCGGTTGGGAACCAATCGGTTGACCAACTGGTTGGCTAACCGGTTGGCTAACCGATCGGCCAACCGATCGGTTTGCAACAGATTCTGAATTAATGGTGGATTTCTCTTCCTTTTTGGCTAGGTTTGATCCAATGGTTCACATCAACTCCGTTGGGCTATAAATAGGGGTGAAGGCTGAGGGTTTTGAGTGTGAAATATTTTGTAAAAACTCCATTTGGAGAGGAGGGTCACTCTTCATTGAGAAGACCTTCCAAAATTGTAACTTTTATTACACAATAAATGAAATGTTTCACCCCTTCAATTTCCTTTCTCTTCTTCTAATCCAAGGACCAAAGGGAGGATTAGATTAAGATCGAGAGTTGTTGGTTTCTATTTTATTTCTTTTCATTTTCTTCTTTATTTTCTTGTTTGTAGAATAGATTTACTTTCATGCAATTTACTTTCATGCAATTTACTTTCATGCAATTTAATTCCTTGCAATTTACTTTCATGCAATGTATTTAATTCTTGTATTTACTTTCTAGATTAGATTTTCTTTTCTTTAATTCACCTTGAGGCTAGAACCCTCTAGGGAATTACCCTTTTCTAAGTGTGGAGCTAATATTAGTGGGATCCCTAGAGATTGTTTAAAACTAGCTAACAAATCTAACTCATTTTCATGAGATTGAGATAAGCTAAGTGGATCTACTCTAGATTCCTCATATCTTTAATTAATCCTCCATACTTTACCTTCTTTATTTTCCTCTTATCCTTGTTTTTCATTTGTTTGTTATTTTCCTTTATTTTTGACTTCACTGATTTTTACTTCTCTCTCAATCTCATATTCCCTTCATGTGCATATAATCTCAAACCTAGTTTTGTTATTATGTGCATATAACCACAACCACATTCTCAACTTTATTTTCTCCTCTTTTGCACATAATCCACAACCACTCTCTCTAGCCTCTTCACCACCACTTCCACCATTTTCTCACTTTCATTTTATTTGAATAACTCCTAATTGTCATGCACATAATTTGAGAACCAAAACTTAAACAAAACTCTTCCTACTTCCCGTTCCTCGTGGGATCGATAATCTTAAATACTATAACTTGATAAAGGTTGTATACTTGCAACTTAGGAGGTAATCATTTATTTCCCACCAAGTTGGAGCTTTGGAGGCGAAGGGATTCAATGTGACTTTCAAAAACGGTGTAGGGAAGGTTACTAAAGGATCTTTGATGGTGATGAAGGGAGTCCGCAATCAAAATTTATACTATCTGAATGGGAGCACCGAGATTGGCCACGTTGCTTCAGTTATTTCAAAGGCGGACAGGAGCAGGCTTTGGCACTATAGGTTAGGGCACACAGGTGAAAGGTCACCGCAGCGCATGCTGTGGGCTATTAAAGAGAGTCAAGAGTGAAAAAGTTGAGTTCTGTGAGCATTGTGTTCTTGGCAAGCAAACAAAGGTGAAGTTCGGAATAGTCATCCATCAGACGGAGGGTATTTTGGACTATGTGCACACAGACGTTTGGGGTCCCACCAAGACGGCATCACTTGGTGGTAGACATTGGTTCGTCACATTTGTTATTGACTATTCTAGGCGATGTTGGGTGTACACCATGACGAAGAAGAGTGAAGTCCTAGATATATTCGTGGAGTGGAAGAAGAGATTAGAACTGCAGACTGGGAGAAAGATCAAGACGTTGAGATCCGATAACGGTGGTGAGTATACTTTAGACCCCTTTCAGCAGCTATGTCGAGACGAGGGCATAGAGAAACACTTCACGGTTAGTCATACACCACAGCAAAATGGGGTGGCAGAGAGGTTGAATCGGTCTTTGCTGGAGAAGATTCGATGTTTATTGGCGCATAATGGTTTGGAGAAGATCTTTTGGGCTGAGGCACTTACATATGCGAGCCACCTCATCAACAGGCTGCCTTCATCTGCGATTGAGGGAAAAACCCCTATGGAGAAGTGGTCAAGAGAGTCAGCACGAGATTATGACCAGCTCAAGGTATTCGGGTGCCCTGCGTTTTATCATGTGAGAGCAGATAAATTGGAACCGCGAGCTAAGGAAGGCCATATTTGTAGGATTCAAGCGTGGTGTCAAAGGATACAATCTATGGGATCCAGTTGATAAGAAGATTGTGCTGAGTAGAGACGTCACATTCGATGAGGCTTCTATCTTGAAGCTTCCCAACTCTCATCTGGTGGAGAGCGACCCAACGAAGGAGATATCGCAGGTGGTGGAGATCGATGCAGCTCCACATTGTCCAGATGGTACAATATCCATTAGAGTGCCGACTGAGGTGACGCCAGGCGAGCTCGACGGTAACACGGAGGATATGAGTACAGATGTGCAGGATCAGGGACCGATGGCTCAGGTTCGTTATTCTATTGCGGTTCGGAGACGAGGAGAAACATACATATGCCAAAGACGGTATGCCGGCCACGCTTGCATATGCACTCGGGTGGAGAGTATCGATGAGATGATACCTACTACATTCGAGAGGCCGAAAGCGAGTTCGGAGGTGAATCGTGGCAGGTAGCTATGCAGAAAGAGATGGAGTCTCTTCACAAGAACGATACATGGGAGCTTGTTGAGCTTCCAAAGGGACGGAAGGCAATTAGTTGCAAGTGGGTATATACTAAGAAGGAGGTCATTGAAGGTACTCCTTTAAGGTTCAAAGCTAGGTTGGTTGCGAAGGGCTATGCACAGGAAGAAGATATTGATTATAATGAGGTCTTCTCTCCGGTGGTGAAGCATTCGTCGATTCGGATTTTGCTAGCATTGGTGGCACAGTATGAATTGGAATTAGATCAGTTGGATGTGAAGACAGCATTTCTTCATAGTGATCTTGATGAAGAAATCTATATGACTTCGACCATTGGGATTCGAGCTGCAGGAAAGAAAAGTTGGTTTGCAGACTAAAGAAATCACTATATGGTTTGAAGCAGTCTCCTCGACAGTGGTATAAGCGATTCGATGGTTTTATGCTTGGTCATTCATACACTCGGAGCCAGTTTGATCCTTGCGTATATTTTCGCAAGTTGAAAGGAGGTGCGTATATCTATTTGTTATTATATGTCGATGACATGTTGGTTGCCTCTATTTCCAGGTCTGCTATAAATGAATTGAAGGCACAGCTTTCAAAGCATTTCGAGATGAAGGATTTGGGTGAGGCTAAGCGCATTTTGGGGATGGAGATCGGCAGAGACAAGAAGAAAGGCAAAATTTGTTTGACACAGATGGCTTATTTGAAGAAGGTTCTACAACGGTTCCATGTTAGCATGGATAATGGCTACCAAGGTACCATTAGGAGCCCATTTGAAGCTTTCACCGACCTTTCACGAAGACAGTTGAAGATCGAGTTGATGTCGAAGACTCCATATCTGCAGATTGGAAGCTTGATGTACGCAATGGTATGTACGAGACCAGATTTGTCACAGGCGGTGAGCATGGTTTCGAGATACAAGAACGATCCAGGAGTGGGTCATTGGAATGCCGTGAAATGGATTTTGAGGTACATTCGAGGTACACTCAATATTGGTTTGGTTTATGAGCGGGACACTACAGGTGGGCAGTTGTGCGTTGGTTATGTTGATTCAGATTATGCCGGGATTTGGATAAACGCCGGTCTACGACGGGGTATGTGTTCACTTTGACCCGTGCGCCGGTGTGTTGGAGATGCACCTTGCAGTCTACGGTTGCTTTGTCTACGATGGAGGCAGAGTATATGGCTATTACGGAGGCTATGAAGGAGGCGATTTGGCTTCGAGGACTTTTGGAGGAACTTGGTATATCGCAACGGTCCGTCACCATTCATTGTGATAGCATGAGTGCTATCTATTTGGCGAAGAACCAGGCTCTTCATGCGAGAACGAAGCATATTGACGTTCGTTATCACTTCGTTCGTGATGTTCTTGAAGATGGTGATGTGGAGATTGTGAAGGTCCACACGAAGGATAATCCGGCAGATATGCTCACAAAGGTGGTTCCAAGCAACAAGTTTGATCATTGCAGAGACTTGTTGCACATTCGTGATTGTTGAGGCCGTTGGCGGCCATTTGGTGAACTACGTGAAGGCTTGATTCCTTGGGCAAGAGGATACGTAGGCAGTCAGTTATGATGCAGCCGATTTGGTGAGTTGATACCGTTGTTTGGGAAAAGTTTGGTTTCTCGCTTGGGTCTCGACTTGTTGTGGATTGAGTCCGTTGTCGTGAAATGGTTTCACTTCGTACTGGACACAACAAGTGAGACATTTGTTTGGTATCGGTGTCGGCTCAGTTTTGAGGAAAACATTCGCCGAGGTGGAGAATTGTTAGAAACATGCACCAAAACATGCACAAGGCAGATTTCGGGCTTAGTAGTCGACTACTCTGAGTAGTAGTCGACTACTCTGCAGTTGACAGAAAGCGCTTACTCAGTTTTGAGCCTTAGTAGTCGACTACTCTGAGGTTGTAGTCGACTACTAATGGCAAATTCCAGAATACGGGTCTGTTTTGGGTTTGATTTTAAACCCGTTTCGTTTTGAGTTTATATATAACCCTAAACATGATTAATTAGGGTATGGGGAGCTCATTTTGGAGCAGCCTTTGAGAGGGTATTGTGTTAGGAATCTTGACCCCAAGATATGATTATTTTGATGATAACAAATATTACATATTGTGTGTATTATGTGCTAACATTTGTTTTGCGATATTAGAGCTAAATCAACAATAATATTCAAAGAGATACTCAAGACATAAGATGAGTTCAAGGCAATATGAAGCAAAGAAGAAGATATCGTAATTGTCAAAATGTAATTTTACATTTTCTTTGCTTAGAATTATTGTACAAGCCTTGATCACTCACAACACATTCACACACATTAGAGTTTAACAATATAAATCCCTTATGTTAACTATTAAAGTTTATAGATAAAGAATAAGTCTTAAATAGTTCATATATCTCATATTGACCCTTAGTAGTCGACCAATAGGTTTTATAGTCGACTACATGCACCATGAGTCAAAATATAAGTTTCGTATTTTACTGAGTAGTAGACTAATAGTCGAGTAGTAGACTAATAGTCATAGTAGTCGACTAATGACCAAAGTAGTCGACTACTAAGAAATTATCGACTTCACGAATCTGTTTTGACTCAGTGATAGAGCTACTATGAGTTATAGTCGACTACAAAGACAGTTTTACATTTGTTTGAAATTTGAATACTTGACAGTTTTATAGGCTGTTGTGTATGTTTTAGGGTTTGAAAACTTGTCTTTTCAAGAGCTATAAATAGAGAAAACGTCGAGAAAACAAAGAAGTTTTTGCACTTATAAGATCAAACTTTGTGCAAATTCAAGAGGCCAAAAATTGATTTTGCCTAAGAGTTAGAGTTCTGAAATAGCCTATGTTCTTGATCATTTCCTACTAATTATTTAGGCATATTTCAGAGTAAAACCTATAGCCATAGTGAGAATCACATTCACATCCACTTCAAGGCTTATAGGAGTTTTGTACTTTTATTTAAAGGAAGTTTCTCGGGTTTGAGAGGTGCGATCTCTTGGTGAAGAGATTATTTACAATTGGCATGGTCTTGTCAATTGGTGTTGCAATTGCATGGGCTTGCAAATTGAACAGGTTTGCCTTTGATTTTGTAAGGTTTCAAAATCATAGTGGAAACTCTCAAGCGGGATTTGCTTGGGAATTTGGATGTACACCGGGGAGGTGGAACCAGTATAAATCTCTTGTGTTTGTGATGTTCAATTTCTGAGATTGTTGCTATTCTTTCCTTGCAATTTATAATCTACTTTGCAATTTTTATAAAACACTATTCACCCCCCTTCTAGCGTTTAGTGTGTTTCATTGAGTTAGATCAACGATCCTACATTTGGTATCAGAGCAAGGTTGAAAGATGGCATCGTTAAATACATCACAATTCAAGGAAGGACATTCCACACAACGACCACCACTATTCGATGGCACGAATTACAATTACTGGAAGTGCCGAATGAAGATCTACCTTCAATCTCTTGGATATGAATTATGGAATGTAGTCGAGTCTGAAATTCCTAGACCAACCACTCCATACTCTGAATGGACAATTGTTGAAAAGGCAAATGTGAATCTCAACTCAAAGGCCATGAATGCTTTATTTTGTGCCTTGGACAAGAACGAATTCAATCGAGTGTCTACCGCTACATCAGCACATCAAATTTGGCATACATTAGAGGTAACACACGAAGGTAAAAATAAAGTTAAAGAATCTAAAATCTCGTTCTTGTGCACGGGTTTGAGTTATTCAAAATGAAAGAACATGAGGCGATCGAAATGATCACAAGATTCACGACATCACCAACTCATTAATTGGACATGGAAAAGAATATACACAATTGGAGATGGTGAGAAAAGTTCTTCGTGCACTCACACCGAATGGGAGAAAAAGATGACCGCAATTGAAGAAGCCAATGATCTCTCAACACTTACTCTAGAAGATCTCGTTGGGAATCTAATGGCATATGAAGTACAACTTCAAGATAGAAGAGAAATAGAACAACCGGAGAAGAAAATTCTTGTCTTCAATACATCTTCGACAATGAAGAATCGGATGGAGATGATGAAGACATTGATGCTCTCAAGAAAATTCAAAAAGTTCCTCATACAAAGTAAGTATAAAAAGATTAAAGATACTAACAATAATTTTATATGTTATGAATGTAATAAGCGGGACACATGAAAAAGGATTGTCCTCTTCTAAAGTCAAAGTCAAAGTTCAACAAGTTAAAAGATAAGAAGAAGAAGGCTTTGGCAATGACATGGGATGATAGCGATGCATCCTCTTCGAAGAAGAAGAACAACAAAAAGAGGAATCGCTCACATGTGCTTCATGGCACAAGAAGATGAGGTATGCAATAATATTAATAATGAAGAATTATTAGAAGCATTCAATGAATTTTATGTTAAATTTAAGGATTTGAAGTCTAATTATAAGTTATTGAAAATGAAAATGAAAAATTAAACTTAGAATTAGTGACTTCAAATTCTTCACAAGTTGAAAATTTAAATGAACTAAATAATAATTTATTTTCGAAAATAAATCATTGACTAGTATTTATCTAAAATCTGGATGTAATAATTTGATAACTCGTATTTCAGATTTAGATAAAGAAATAGGTTCATTTAAAGTTAAAATGAAGAGTTATCTTTAAATATTAACAAATTTAACAAAGGTAAAGAAGACTTGACTAATTTATTATATTTTCAAAAGTCTTCTAATCAAAAGTTTGGATTAGGATATGTTCATAAGAAAAATGAATATGATAATAAGACACATTATGCATCATGTCATAAAATATCTTTACATATGAAATCTATGTTCATTTGGGTACCTAAAGATACTTGCTTACATGATAGAAATGTGTATATTAAAATTTTAAGAAAAACATATGCAATTCTAAAAATTATGTTTATATTAATAGATGGAAACCAAATTCCTCGTGGATTTGGATTCCTAAAGCTAATCTTTTGAATCTAAATAAAAGGGTACCTATACTTACATGATTATTTTTCAGGTACTCTAAAATGGAAAGGATACAATATATGCATATATTATTTTTGCTAATGACAAAGGGAGATATATAGAAAAATTTTAAATTTAAATTTTTACTAATGCTTTGATGCAGGGGAGTAAAAGATTTTTAATGCTTTGATGCAGGGGAGTAAAAGATTTTTAATTAATAATTTCATACAGGGGATTAAAAATTTTTCATATATATATTAACAAAATATATTTGTCATCATCAAAAGGGGAGAATGTTAGGAATCTTGACCCCAAGATATGATTATTTTGATGATAACAAATATTACATATTGTGTGTATTATGTGCTAACATTTGTTTTGATATTAGAGCTAAATCAACAATAATATTCAAAGAGATACTCAAGACATAAGATGAGTTCAAGGCAATATGAAGCAAAGAAGAAGATATACGTAATTGTCAAAATGTAATTTTACATTTTCTTTGCTTAGAATTATTGTACAAGCCTTGATCACTCACAACACATTCACACACATTAGAGTTTAACAATATAAATCCCTTATGTTAACTATTAAAGTTTATAGATAAAGAATAAGTCTTAAATAGTTCATATATCTCATATTGACCCCTTAGTAGTCGACTAATGACCAAAGTAGTCGACTACTATGAGTTATAGTCGACTACATACTGAGTCAAAAATATAAGTTTACGTATTTCTGAGTAGTAGACTAATAGTCGAGTAGTAGACTAATAGTCAGAGTAGTAGACTAATAGTCATAGTAGTCGACTAATGACCAAAGTAGTCGACTACTAAGAAATTATCTGACTTCACAGAATCTGTTTTGACTCAGAGTAGTCGACTACTATGAGTTATAGTCGACTAAAAGCAGTTTTAAATTTGTTTGAAATTTGAATACTTGACAGTTTTATAGCTGTTGTGTATGTTTTTAGGGTTTGAAAACTTGTCTTTTCAAGAGCTATAAATAGAGAAAAACGTCAGAAAACAAAGAAGTTTTTTTGCACTTATAAGATCAAACTTTGTGCAAATTCAAGAGGCCAAAAAATTCAGATTTTGCCTAAGAGTTAGAGTTCTGAAATAGCCTATGTTCTTGATCATTTCCTACTAATTATTTAGGCATATTTCAGAGAGTAAAACCTATAGCCATAGTGAGAATCACATTCACATCCACTTCAAGGCTTATAGGAGTTTTGTACTTTTATTTAAAGGAAGTTTCTCTCGGGTTTGAGAGGTGCGATCTCTTGGTGAAGAGATTATTTACAATTGGCATGGTCTTGTCAATTGGTGTTGCAATTTGCATGGGCTTGCAAATTGAACAGGTTTGCCTTTGATTTTGTAAGGTTTCAAAATCATAGTGGAAACTCTCAAGCGGGATTTGCTTGGGGACTTGATGTACACCGGGAGGTGGAACCAAGATAAATCTCTTGTGTTTGTGATGTTCAATTTCGAGATTGTTGCTATTCTTTCCTTGCAATTTATAATCTACTTTGCAATTTTTATAAAATACTATTCACCCCCCTTCTAGCGTTTAGTGTGTTTCATTGAGTTAGATCAACGATCCTACATATTGTGCATCTTTTGTGAGGAGATTTGGTGAGAGATTTGAGAGCTTTGTTCTAGGGTTTTGTGGTGAGAATTTGTAACCCTAGTTTGTATTCTCTCTCTCTATTAGTAAAATTCCCCCCTCCTTGTCCCGTGGACGTAGGCAACTTGCCGAACCACGTAAATTAGTGTGTCGCTATTTGTGGTGCTTGATTTGTAATAGCTTTTAGGTTCCCTCGACCGGTCAGTCCTAGAACTGATGAGAGGAAGAGTAAATATCCCACTTTGTTGAGATATTTGCTTCAGATTCTTATTTCCTTGGTGAGACAGGAATTCTTATTGCGATCTAGCTCTCTTGTTGTGGCTATTGTTCGGCAGAGGTGCTGCCGAAATTTTCCGCTGCGCACAACAAGTGGTATCAGAGCGCATCGCCTGATCCCAACACTTTTTTGGAACTCGAGGTTAACAAAATGTGATTGTACTTCATCATATCTGCATCCAAATAAAAGATCATTGATCAGATTTATGGGCAAGGCAAAGAAGCAAACGTTAAATCAATTTGTGAAACCATTGAACAAGGAGGAACAAATATCTCGTGACGATGGGGAGGAACAGAGGCTGCGTTAGATCTCATAACAGCTAGGGGTTGGCAGGGCGGGTCGGCTGGAGCCCTTCGCTCGGCTTCGCTTTGGGCTCGGCTTGACCCGCCCGAGCGGACGGGTCCAACTCGGCCTCTCTGATAGCGAGGCCACGAGCGAGGCTGGGTTGGCCTTTGTAATAAGCGGGACGGGTCCAACTCGGCCCGCCGAACCCAGCGAGCGGGCTTGACCCGTCCCGTTGGCTCGCTTACCGTCAAAAATATTATCAATTAGGGTAAATTACATTATACTCACATGAACTTTTAGTTGCATTTAAACCCCCATGTACTTCAAATTCACACTAAACCCCCAATAACTTTTGTAGAAAACCCACAACATATTTTAAGTAAATTATATTCGACCCGTAATAACTTTCAAAATAGCTTTTATTTTGGGGTTTTTTTTGTTCTAATTTATGGGGATTATCTACAAAACTTGGAAAGTTATTAGGGGTTTTCTACAATTCCAAAAATTATCGAGGGTTTAGTGGAACAATTAGTTGCTCGCCCGTGGAGTAGGACTTGCTCCGAACCACATAAAATCTCTGTGTTTGCGATGTTTCTCTCTGTCATTCTACACAAATATATAGTTTTACTTAATAAAATTATTTTTTATTTCTATAATGGTTGCATTGTTAGTTAATTACATATAATTTTTAAGTGTTAACCAATGTTTAAAAATTTTAAAAACAAAAACCATTTACAAAATTTTAAAAATAAAAATAAAATATGGTGGGTCGGCGGGCCGACGTGTCATGACCGTCCGCTTAATCTTGTCCTGGCGAAGGGTCCGATGTCTAAACCCGCGAACAAGCGATACAACCTGCAGCGCTTGTCTGCGGATCGTGAGCGTCTCGACCAAGCTTGCCGGGCCCCGCGGAGCTGGGCGGCGGGTGGGCATGGGGACGAGCCCGGCTTCGTCCGTTGCCCACCTAATAACAGCATCATATAAAAAGAATATTATTATGATAAGTCAAGATCTTACTCATATGCATCAGTTTTCATGTGAAGGACTAGAACTTGACATGTTCCATATACATTCCTTAGGTAAACGGAAGATTATTAGTATTCACTTAGAAAGCTAAAATAGTTAATACTTTAGACATACATTAACCAAATATTTAAACTAAGGATGTTCTAGTTGCAATTAATCTTCAGTATTTATTTCTATTTCTTTTAACCTCATTCTTATCATGTTTTAGCTCTAATTTATTCACTAATACAGAAGAACAAAAAATTGGAGCAACTAAGATACGAACCAAAATATTGAAACGAGTATAGTTTAACTATGTTTTGCAAAAGCTATAAGAACGTCATATAGGTACTGAACCTTAAAAGAATGTGGCATTTTATGATTTACAAAACACATCCACAACCATGAAATGAGACCCTAATATATTCACTAACTTATTTGTGCTCATACCTAAACATGTATGCTTTAAAAATGGCCAAACAATATTGAAGGAAAATGAATAGCTGCATATATACTTCTTTACTTGTAAGAAGTAGCTTACAAGGGGAAAAAAAAAATATGAGGACCATGTTTTATTTTACACAGGTCTGTGGTAGATAGAAATCTTGATTGTAATAGTTACTCTAAAAATGATATGATCGTAAAGATGCAGATTTTTGTTTGATTAAGGATGATATAGGACATAAACAATGGTATATTTGAGTGAATTCAGAGCATAGAAGAAAGAATACCTTAGCAATCAGAGCGGTAAATGGACATACCCTTCGAGATGCACGCGCACTCTATCCGGTGCACGGCGCTGTTCGCAGCAACGGATCGATGGCACATTGAGATTTCAGCCTTGGCTTCATCTCAAACATTTTCATAGATGCAACTAAACTAAATTGAACTACACTTCTAACAAGCATAAATATTGAACATGTGGCGGGCAAAGTAGACATGACCAAATTTGCAGTAAATACTTGATGTAGAGATTACAGGTGAAAAGTATCAGTTTCAAAACCAATGTTAAAAATTATCAGATTTTTCCCAATTTCTATAGATTTTTCTCTAGCATGCTCGTAGGAGATGGTGCAATTGCTATTTCAATACATTTACAAGCCAGAAAGCATAAGTTGAAATAGCTAAAGAAAAGGATCACTCGTCAAGATCATCCAAGAGAATGAGAGGTGATAGAGAACTATATATTGACGATGATGGTTTGCAGGATCTTACAGAATTAGATCTCACGGCCTCGTGGAGGTTGAGCATCGGGTGGTGGAAAGACAGGAGTAGCTGGAGGAGGTTGCGAGAGGAGCAGTTAATGATCGAATTTCTTGTAGTGAGGCCACTTTGGCCCAAGAAAACCACCGATAAAATCCTCCAATGTGGGCTATATTAGCCCAATCTGTTCAAGGATGCATACGAGTTTTGTAAAGCCTGTAATCGTTGTCAGCTTTTAGGAAAAATAACTAAAAGAAATATTATGCCTTTACAACCAAACTTAGCTGTTGAGCTTTTTGATCTATGGGGTATAGATTTCGTGAGACCATTTTCAAACTCTTTTAATGATGATTAGGCTGATGATGATGAGGACAATGTAGAGTTTGCGCGTGGGGGTGGGGACTAGTTAGTTATTTTCTTTTATTTTGCTTTTCTTTTTCTTAGTTTTGGTAGTATTTTTTCTTTTAGCTAGTATCTTTTCTTTTTCCCTTACACACACACACACACTCACTCACTCACTCACTCACTTGCCAACTTGATAGAGTTAATTAACAATTAATTTACTTGATGAATCTTTAACTCTCTAGTTATCAATTAATCTTATATCGAATAACCTTTTATGATAACTCTAAATAAATTTTAAGAATTAATTTTCAAAATAGCATACTCTATCTTAGTTCTAACTTAGGATTTTATTGGAAAAAATGAAAAATTTTCATGCTTAACTAAGAGTGGATAACAAGTTCTCAAAATCCTCTTGATCTAAATATTTCTCAAGTTATATATATATATATATATATATATATATATATATATATATATATATATATATATATATATATATATATATATATATATATATATATATATATATATATATATATATATATATATATATATATATATATATATATATATACACAAACTTCGAAAACAAAAGTGTGGCTGGGCACCAATAAAACTTTTAAACTCTAAGGTGATTCTATCTTTTTATGCCTAAGTTGACCAAGCAATTAAACCCGTTGAGTATTTCTATACTTAATGACCTAAGCTCAATTGAGTTGGGATCCATTGGCCCAAAGCTCGATTCATGGTCACTTAGAAAAGACCGATAAAGTAGAAAAAATTACTAAGGAAGGAAAAGTAAGTATATATATATATATATATATATATATATATATATATATATATATATATATATATATATATATATATATATATATATATATATATATATATATATATTCTTAGGAATAAAATGATCAAGAGTTTTGAGAATTATTTGAAACAAAGTGCTAAAATGTTCCTTTCAATTTCAGATAAATTTCTAAGTTAGACTTGGTTTTGTACAAGTATAATGAAAAGATTTTCTAAGAAATTTACTTTGGAGTTATGCATAAAAGATTTTCTTAAGTATAAACTAACTCTAATTAGATTGTTTCAAGAGCTCAAATGAGTTAATTATATATTGACTTCTTTAAATTCATAAAATTGACCGAATTTTATGGGTAGATTCACTGCAAACTCTTAAGAGACTACAACTCATCCTCTAGGATAACCTAGGGGTTTAAAGGCTTGTTGTATGTGCTAAATACAACCAGAACTCCTGCGAAAGTGAGTTAGGATTTTCTTTCTTTGCTAAAGGACTAGTAAAAGTTTGGATGTGGGGGTATTTGATCACCATAATTAGTTACACTTTTATACCTTAATTATCTATTTTATTTGAATAAATATATCAACAAACAATAAGTTTTTATCTTAATTCGTAGATAATGGAGAATTAGTGAATAAGAGCCCAAAAGAACCAAATTTCCTTAATTTTTAACCTTTTATTAAAGACCAAGATCGAGCCAATAAGCCCAAAATCCCATGAAGATGGAATCAACAAAGTCAATAAAGTTTGTTACAATTTTATTACAAACTAATTGATGAACTCATCGATGAGCCCGTCGATGAGCCATCGATTAGCTCATCAATTAGATTGTGACAGAATTCAATCAATGGTTGATTTTAATTTCTCTAGAACCCAAGAATTATCCAAGGGCTCTTGTTGATTGCATTAGACTATAAATAAGGGTAGAGAGTGAGGGGTTTGGGTGTGAAAAATTTTGTAAACTCCATTTGGAGAGGAGGGTTACTCTTAATTGAGAATTCAAAAATTATAAATTTTTGTTTGCAATAAATAAAAAAATTTCTCCTTTTTAATTTTTTTTCCTTCTTCTTTGATGATGAAGATGAAGATTTGCCTTCAAGGGGCCAGCCCCTTGCAATGTAAGTTTTAATTTTTTCTCTTTTATTTTTTTATTTTAGAATTGCATGTTTGAGAATTTTGTTTCTTGCTTTTATTTTATGTTTGGTAGATTAGATTTATTTCATACTTGTAGTGTAATTTTTCTTCATGCTTATAGAATAGATTTATTTCCTTGCTCTTTGTTGTTTTGATTTTCTATTTTTTCTTTAATTGCTTGTAGTTAGTTTTTTTTTCTTTCCTTCTCTTTACTTTCATGCTTCATAATCTAGAGTTCATTTTCTTTTTACATAATATGTGTAACTATTCTCTTTAGAAAGTCTAGGATTGTATGAAACTAGCTTGATTTCCTTTATGGTTTATGGATTGCTCTCTTTATTCTTAAAAAATCATGTTTAGGGTAATCAACTAGAGAACTAATTAGTAAAAGAAGAATTTGATAATCTATACTTATCTTGAGTGGTTTGATAGATTATCATTATGAATTCTAGAATTACTATCTAATTGCTTTTTTTTCAAGAATGGAATATTTTGCTTGGATGGTAATTTGATAGATTATGCTTTCTTTAAGTGGTTTAATAATCTATGCTTAGTAAATCTAAAGTAAAATATGATAAGAAAAATCCTAATTGAAATTAACTAGTGGATTCAATTCTAGATTCCTAGTTCCTCTACTTGTTTTTCATCACTTTTTCTTGATTTGATTTTTCTCTCTTGATTCCCCTCTTCTTGATTTTATATTGTTGATTTTCTCCTCTTCCTAATTCCTACTTTTCTCTTATTTTCATTTTTTATTTTCCTTTTTAATTTCCTCATTGTTTTCTTTGTCTCCTCCTTTTCTCTTTCTCCTCTCTTATTTTAGATTTTGTATTTTTATCACAAATTTCTCTCTACATCTCTACACATTCTATTTCACTCCTTTTTGTCCACACTCTTTGAGGACCAATTTTAGAATTTCCAAACACACACCTTCCTTATGAGTTTGACATCTAATTTCTATACTATAACTTGATAGTTGTTCTCTTATAACTTTTGTGCATATTTTATGACCCTATCAATAGATATCATGACGTGTAACAAGCCTTCCAATTTTGCAAGAGCTTGAGCAATAAACAATTGGGGGCTTTAGTATAAACCCAAAGTTTACACCTATTTACTTTTAACGCCCACATGGGTCTATATGTTCACATATACACAAAAAGTGCAGCATTTATTTACCTTTAAACCTGAAATATAGAGTATAAAATGTATAGCTACATACAACAAGGAGTATATCGAATACTCTAAAGTGCATATACCTAATTTTTTATAGGACGTAAAGCTATATACTATAGAATGTATGGTTACATACTATAAGCACTGGCAGAGCTACATAATGATGGAGCTACATGTGTACTTTTATTTACTTTTACTTATATTTACTACTTAAAATACCACTAAAATTTTGGCACGATACCACTGAGAAGTATAAAATTGTAAAATTATCCATATAGATCCCAAATACAACCATGATAAGTAGAGACCACTGGGATAAAGTTCTGGCTCTGATATTGACTAGGTGTATAGCTAGATACTCTATTGTTTCTAGCTATACACTGTATTGTATACTTGGGTTTTAAAGGAAAATAAACTTTGTATTCTAGATGTATGAGAACATATAGAACTAAATGGGTTTTAAAGCAAATAGGAGCAAAACATTGGGTATAAGAAAAAAACTAATCAGCAAATTAAAGTTTAGATAAATACCAAGAGAAGCAATATTTGGAAGGTTCCACCATTAAAAGTCGGGTTATTTGTACTTTGGTACCTTAAAGTTTATAACTCTTTAATTTTCATACCCAAGAGTTTTTATTGACACTCGATACTCTAAGTTAACACCTTTTGGCTTTAATACCCCCAAAGTCTTTTTCCAACATTTTGATACTCCAAAGCTTACAAATTTTTATTGAGGGACCAAATTGCAAGATCCATTAGGATTTGAAGGACTTATAAGCAATTTCAAAGATTTGAGGGACTAATATGGAATTATTTAAGATTTGAAAGACTAATATCTAAATGTGAATATCTGGATCTCTATGGATAAACCATCTAGAAATTTCCTAGAATTATGTATTAAAATTTTATAAATGGTAAACAAATTTTAGATTGTAGAATGGTATAAATTGCTATTAGACCCTTGAATTCCTAAGTTATTTTCAAATTAGCCCTTCAAATCAATTGAAGAATAGGCAATTAGAATGATCAGTTTGAAACAACTTATGAGCACTGAGGGGTCTAACAGAAATTCTTAGGTGCAACAACTCCATGGAGCAAGCACATGCAATGCACGTGTCATCCTCACTTGTATAAGTACGTAAAAAAGCCCTTGAGACCTGTGTGCTTTATCGGAGATGCTTGGTTATAGCTTGGTTGGAGCTCCACTACAAGAAACAGGTCTATTAACGACCAAGATTTACGACAAGCGGAAAAAGCTCTTGTTATTAAAAGCCATTAACAACCAACCGTCGTTAGTAAATACATCAATTACGAGGCAGTTTTTTTCCGTCGTTACTATTAGTAAAAATTCGTCATTAATGTATTGATTGACTACAATGGACTAAATTAGTCGTTAATGTTATATTTTCCATCATTAGTAACCTTTTTTGATAGAATGATAGAAAGATTTTATTAATTAATCAAACCATGTGCTACACATTGTCCCGATTTTTAGACTCAAGTGGGGGCATAATTTATAACTCATTAAGAATAATATAATTTAGTCATTAAAGAGAATGATTATATATATTGAAAACAAAAATATAAAAAGATCAAAATCCTAAATCAACTTCAATAATTTTTTTCCGCCCTTTTACTAATTAAGTACTGGGAGAGAGATCTAAGATCCAATTCAATAACTTGGATCTGGCCCTCACCAAGCCCGACTGTAAACTCGCTCCCCTATCACTAACCAAAGCAGGATTAGCACATTAAACGAAAATTCTTACAGAGAAACTAATTTGATATAATTTGTAAGATTTGGAGGACCTAATAGCGATTCTAGTGAGGGACTAATTTCAAAATACTAATAATTCAAGGTACTAGTATTGAAAAAAATGTATAAAAGAAAAAAACTTACAATTGGTAGATAGGCTTGATTTTGATAGAATGAGATTCTTTGAGTAAAATCAGGGATTAGGGTTTCTGTCATTTTGAGATTCAAGTAGGATGCTGCTAATGGCTGATTTTAAATTAGTGAGGAGGTAGAAGCAGAGAGATCAAAGAGAGAGATCGAAGATCCATTTCAATAATTTGGGGAACTAATATCAAAATATTAAAGATTTGAGGGACTAATATCGAAATAATCCTACTAAAAATCAAGTAGAAATTCACAATTCTTTCATTTGAATAAATGTTTTATTCTCTACAAATTAGTTATATGTTTAACGAGGGTATGTTAATCATATTTCTGAAAGAAAAGATAACCTAAGGACCTGCTTAGCTATTTTCTAACTACTAATTAAAACCCAATTCTAGCAAAAAATCATTTCTATATAATTACCATTATTTCTCAGAAACCACGTGCTAAGGATGCATATAAATTTAATAAAAAATCTAACAGAATTTGGATGAGGTAAAATTTAATCGAAGCTTTAGGGTACAAAAGTGTTAGAAAAATTATTTGACGCATCAAAATGAAGTGGGCAAACTTTGGGGTACCAAAGGGAAAAGAGCCATCAGTTATTAGTCCCTTAAATCTTTTATAGTTTGAAATTAACCCTTCAAATCATTGAAATTGTTATTAAGTCCCCATCTTAATCTATTTTGAATTAGCCCCTCAAATCATTGAAATTCTTATTAGATCCCCTTCTTAAAGTTATTTGCAATTAGTCCTTCAAATTAGGAATATAATTAACAATTAGAGGGATCTATTTCAAACAAATTATGACAATTTAGGGGTCTAATAGAAATTTCGATGTACAACAGCCATTGATTAAAAAGAAGAATCCCTGAACATTTCTTAATCTTAGATGTGCTCATATCAATGGAACAACTAACTCAATATTTCAACGAGTCATTTCTTCGAACAGAAGAAGATTATGTAAACACTTATTTGAAATCTCATTTATCAAAGTCCATTGTGGAAGAATCTTCTGAGAAATTGGTCGTGATATATCTGATCCATACATAATATCATGAAAATAGATACAAATATTTCACTGCTACTTAGTATCAACAATGAGTCCGAAAAAGTATCTAAAAAAACTCATGACACATATGTTTGGAACATATTCTATTTTGAGAGATTTAAAAAATAGAGCAAGCACGTGTAAGCATGTGCCCCCCTCACTAGTTTTATTAGAAAAGAGTGGATCATGTGGAATTGGGGTAGGTTTTGGCTCTATCTTAGACCAAGTAAAAGGATCCATGTGAATATTTTTGAATAAAATCTAATATGTTTCTCCAATAAAAATCCTATTTTAACCCTATTGAGATTAAAACAGATTTTCTGGTATCGATGATTTCTCATCTTTTATTATTTTCTTTATTGTGCGGTGGATTTTCTCTCGTAGCTAAATGAACGATCCTAAGTTTAAGAGCATTCATCCAAGACAATGTTTGTTTACCAATAACAACATTTCTTATAAGTTATTATATCAGCAAACAAATCCGACCATGACAAATTATAATTATTTATGCTTTGTGATTTTGGTATAATCATTATGTATGGTTTTTCTTATACTAGTCCCTGAATCTAAACTATTTTTAAATAGTCCCACAAATATCATGTATTTTAAATGTCTCTCTCAAAGCTACGTAAGTTCTCTTAAATAATTGAGTCCCCTATGTCAAAGAATTATAACTCAAAATTAACTAAACTACATTATATTTTGTCCCTTATTCTCCTAGATATATTTACATTTGCACGTGCAAAGAGGTGCAGTAGATACTTCTCACCAAACAACAAGCTACAGAAAAGAGAGAAGTACAAGAAGCAGAATAGAGGAGATACTATCACCCAAACTTCTCAAGAAAACTCTTCCTACTCAACAAGAAACAACTATATGTGAAAATATCTACATAAAACAGGCAAGGTTAACAAAATTTAGTCAACTTAGAACTAAGTTAACCGGCTTTAACTTGAGAGGAATTGAAAACTTAAATATTTGAGATTTATTTGAAATATATGATATTTGGGGGAATTATTTAAAAATAGACTAGATTTAGAGGTCCCATATAAAATAAAATAAAATAAAATAAACCCTATTCCTTATCATCTGGAACAAAACCATGCATATAATATTTGAAGAAGAGGAAGAGACACATCTGTAATCTTTTCGTCGAAATTATTGAGTTACTGCCATCGAGGAAAGCGTGCAAGGAACCTTCCATCAGCAAGTCAAAATAGGAAAACAAAAACAAACAAGGAAAAATACATGAACATAGCTGGAACATGTTTATATATAGAAAAGTTTATATATAAATATGCATCTGCTCTAGGTTTATCTCTAAAACAAAAGCTTTTCCTCCCTTTCATGGCTTTCATTTTGTGTGGTAGCAAACTTGGTATAAGACTAATTACACTCGGAAAATGAATGTCGATAGGGATTGTTAAATCCCCAAAAACACTTATCGATGTCCTTGCCCTCTTCTCGTATTCAAGATTGGTTCGATTGCTTCATCTGTTTTGAGAAAGTGATAAGAATACAAAACCAGAAAACAGTGAGATGCAAGAAAAAGAGTTTCAGAAAACAATGATTTTATATCCTATACAAGCAACATCAAAAGAACCAATGGTGCCTAGGATCATAGAAATGTGTTATCATTTTTTCTTTTTCCTTTTTTTTCCTTCCTTTTTATGATGAAATGTGTTATCATTTTCTGACAGAATTATTTCAAAAAGATTATTGATGATAACCCCTCAAATCATATCATTTGTGCATGAGTCTCTTTATTAAGCTATGGAGCTGCAGCTCCTACTTGCCTTCTGAATTATTCATTTTATCCCTTCGTAGGCCCGAACTATCTTTAGTGTAATCTTATATACTATATAAGCAGCATCAAACGAACCAATAGTATGCAGGATCATATATGTGTTATCGTTTTTGTTCCCTTCTTTTTTTCCCTTTTTTTGATGAAGTGTGTTATCATTTTCTGACAGAATTATTGATTCTCGATGATAACCCAAGTACCTCAAATAATATATTTGTGCATGAGTCATTGAGTCTCATTATTAAGTTATCGCTTCAGCTCTTACTTGCTTACTGAACTATTCATTTTATTCCTTCATAGCCCCGAACTATCTTTAGTTTCATCTCACCCTCACGAACTAACCACTTCGTCCCTATTTACCTCTAAACTATTTTCAGTCCCACATTACCCCCTGACCTATCATTTCAGTTCCACCTTACCCCCTAAATTATCGCTTTATCCCATTAAAATAACCAGAAATTAATAAAGAAGAAATGGTAGCTTGGTACCAAAAGTGAGAGTTCAGGGCAATAATGTGGGACTAAAAATAGTTCAAGGGGTCAAAAGGGATGAATTTAATAGTTCCAGGTGTAAGATGAAATTAAAAATAGTTCAGGGGATATAAAGGGACAAATTGAAGAGTTCAAGCGGGCAAGTAGGGACAGAAACCTTAAGTTAATTGAATCCAGTTCCTACGTTAGCATGTGCTAATGAATTGCGGAAAATTTGCTGTTATCTGTATGTTACCACTATTCTTTTCCAATCCGTTTCCTTCCCAATTTCTTTCTCTAAATGTTTTACTGCTATAATACTGTCCAATATCCTACGCCAATAAAATGTTCATCACTTCCTGGATGATGTTTTGACCATAAAGTTATATAGCACAGACACTTCTATAGTGAAGCCATGTCGCTTCACGAATGTGTAGGACACAAGTATCATTGTATTTTTAAATTTTTGTTGGGCATGAGCAAACATGTCCATGCAACATAGCAAAAGAGTCAAATTTATTCATACACAAAACCATACAATTTAAACTG